>CM037933.1:1080000-2280000 GCA_021346845.1 Apeltes quadracus
GAGCGATCATCCACATTGCAGTCCGGCATAAAATGTTCAAATGAAGATTTCATTTCATTGAGTTTGCTGGATACCTCTCCACTCTTTGGCTTTCTTTTGGCCACAACATATTCAGTGACGTTAGCTGGAACGTTGTGGTGCTGTGAGCTCTGTCTCAACAAACATGGATTCATAAGTTATGAGTATAACTATCCTTATTAGTTTAAGCTTCCCTAGTTCATGTGATGATGTGACGATTGGAATAAAGTGTATATACTACAGCAGGTGTAAAATTGCCCGCCATGGAGGGAATATTTTAAGAATGACTAACAGCTTTCTATGAGGACTGTTTGCGAAGGAGCCGCCACATCTCTTGCAGAGTGTTGCATCACTTTGTTTCACGCGCTGGTTGAATCCCCCGGGCTCCTCTGCAGTACGAGCTGCAGTCCGTCTCACTTCAGAGCCACACATGCATACAGATGCTGTTCACCAGCTGCTGGAATCCGCTGTGGATATTTCCACATTTCCCATTCATCACATTCAGTCCAATTTCAGTTTGAGAATAATTTACTCAAGACAAATAAAAAACAACAAATCCCATCTTTTTTTGCGGAGATTATTTTGTTTTTACCTCTTTGATGATTAGTTTTATTTCTGACTCAACAGTAGCAAGTTCCTTAAAGCGCAGTGAGCCTGGTTTCTGTTTGTGCGTCTGAATGGGATTTGCCTGAATTGTTTCAACAGGAGAGTGACTGCATTAGCAGCTGCATTATAAATTATTATCACAAAAACCAGCTGATGCAGAGTCCTCCGCCAAGTTGTGATCTCACCACTACATAACATTAAAGTGAGAAATGAATGCAATTGAAAATGAATTCTGACATTGCACAGATCACAGCGACCAGCCTCCTATTTCTGATCTCATTAACAACGTTGTTTTTTGTATCCACCTTCCTCAACCATCACAGCTTCTTGTAGTTTTATTTAGTTAAGAGAGTGAAAGGTGTATTTTCTGGTCTTCAAAATGTTTCAGATCATCACATTGAAAAATGTCATTGTCCCACCTTTTTCATCCTCAAATAAAGGCTTTATCCTTCTTTCCCACACACGCTTTATTAGATCCACAGTTATTTGTTTCTCCAACCCAGGTGTGTCACATGGTCTTTATTACAAGGCAAGCTGTGAATACGTTTAAAAAGCTGCGAGGAGATATACTAAATCTAACTAAATGTTAGTCTGGTTTCAGAAACAGATGATCGCTCAAGCTAACTTCACTTACATTACATATATTACAAACAGATACTTTTCTTTCTCTTGATGCATTGTTTATACGTATTTAGCTTTGTAGAATACAATAAAGCAATAGTTGACAATGAAGTTGTTCTTTGACAGAGGTTTTTACACAGTGTTGTCACACCTTCATGCACTTCACAGACACACGCGCAGGTATCAGATCATAAATGACACATTTCTAAAAGTGGTGGAAACTTGTAAATATGCAGTGCAACACCTTGAAAGTTGCATGTGGCATTTCTCGTCTTGGCTATTGAACACAAGTAGTTTCTTTTAAAACAACTTCTCTTGGGTTGTACTCTTTACACACCAGAAATCCTGATTGTTGGAAGGAGAAAGTCCTGAATTAAGGTGCTGTCAAGATATTCACCATGATTGACCAAAGTCACTGTGTCTTTATAACTGAAAGCTCCAACACAATTTGTTATTTCTGCTTGTTTCAGAGCAAGGACATTGGGATCCAGATGCACGAGGAGCTGGTGAAGGTGACGAATGAACTCTACACTGTAAGTAATGCTAACTGTTGGGCCTCCTGAAGTTGCGTCACATGCATGTTAATGTTAAAAGCTGCTGAATCGAAGCATGCGAGGATGTGTCCTGTCATACTTCATTGCTCAGGTAGTTTGGTTTTCAGGAATCGGTAAGACAGAATTGGAGGACCATATTAAAATGAGTAAATCTTTCATACCACATTTCCTCAGATGTATTTAAATGGGGTGTCAGCACATTATACTTTGTTGTGTGAACTTCACCATTCCAATAAATTGTATGCTAACTGGTAAGAACCTAGGTGCTGTTGAAATTGTTCAAATCTGGGATTTCCTGCAGTAAAACGTTGATGATTGTATGTCAGGGATTTTTACAAAGTGGCGCTGCTGCTTAGCTTCTCATTGAGGGAGGCATGGTGCCCGAAAGCTGGATAAACTTCAGCAATCTAGGATCTAGCAAATAGGACGCTGCAGCAGAGTATTACTCAGAGTGAAGATCATGTTGTCATCTACACCAAACCTGAAATGAGAAATAAGAGCAGAAGCCAGTGTGTGTGTGAGGAGCGAGCCCCTTCTAGCTCTCTGCAAAATGTGTCTGTGACAGTTTTCTTTAGCTTTTAGCCATTTTAATTTCCTGCTGCACGGACTTAATATCCCCACTGGGATCAATAAAGCTTATCTTCTCTGTCCAATCTACCTGCAGTCGGATGTCTGCTCTTCAGTCTCATACACGGTTATTCTTCTGTTATCAAAATAACGACAATATCTCCTTCAGACCAAGGTGCTGGTTCCATTCATTGAAGCATTTGTAATTCGGTCATAGTTTTCAGTCAGAATTGAATATTTACTACTCCATAGGGCCAAAAAATAAATGTCAAAATATCAAAGCTGTTGTATAATCAAATGTAATATAAGATCAGATCAGATGTTTGTATTTTGCATGTGATAACCTTTTATAGTATATGAATATAATATAATGTATAACCTCCCTGCATGAGTTAAATTGCCCGTGGCTGTCGTCAGAGGACTCAACTAAACACACACCTCCTGTAGACTGAAGCTCAGTCTTCCTGCAAATTAGTTAAAGTCTTTAGCTTCAGGTCCAGTAGTTCAAAGTACATGAAGATTCAGAGGAATTTGAAAGGAAACGGTTTCATCGCCTGGAAGGAACCAGTGTTAGCTTAGTTTCTCTCTTCGTAGAGTAGCAATACACTGAAGAAGTCAAGCTTTGTCGCTCTCATAATAGATTTTCTAAATATATTTGACTTCCAGGTGTAACTGTAACTGTAGCTTTTTATCACTCTGTTGTTCCAGTTTTTATAAGAGTTCTTCCACTTATTGGCATTTTTAAGCAATTCATAAATAATCAAATAAGCTCTATATACCCTTCCCTCCCCTTAAAACTATGTAATCCTCAGATTGTTCCCTTTTTCATAGTTTTAAAGCATCTTTAAATCTTCTCAGTACATATTGTAATAACGCATATTAGTCAAAAGTAACGACGATGATGCTGTTTATGATGGTAAGCAGCATTAATGTTTTGAATACCTGTCATGGTCCTGCTGCAGGTGATGAAAACCTACCACATGTACCACAATGAGAGCATCAGTGCAGAGAGCAAGTTGAAAGACGCTGAGAAGCAGGAGGAGAAGCAGTTCAGCAAGTCTGGGGATCTCAACGTCAACCTCCTGCGCCACGAGGACCGCCAACCGAGGCGCAGCTTTGTCAGGAAAATTGAGAAGATGAAAGAAAAGGTGAGTGGAGACAAATTGTGTTGTGCATGTTCACCCAATAAAAGGGACATTTAGCTGCAAAGCCCAAACCATCAGTTGGGTATTTATGCCAATTCAGACAGTAAACGTCATAAACCCACAAGAAAATGACATTGAGACCTGCTGTTCCTTTTCGATCATCGGATCTTCACAGCTTCTTTTAGCTTATTGTTTTTTTTTTAATGTTCTGGTTAACTTCAACCGATCCCGTAATTTCCTTTTTATCACAGCAGGCAGCTGTAGTTGTAAACCCACTGTGCGTGCGTGCGACAGACAGACAAAATGAGCGACCATCTGCTGCACACAGCGACACATTAAGTCCCGTATTTGGCTCAGGACTCAGTCTAGAACACAAACAGAGTGAATATTTGACTTACATCCACCAGGTGATCAGAATCGTCTGTCTGATCTGGCTGATCGAAGCGTCTATAAAGTATGTGTAATATTCAGAGTTATTGTTGGCTGAGCAGCTTCTCCTGGAGCTTAATGAGAAGGTTTGAAGTAAATGGAGCACCAGCTCACGAGTAAAATAGGGAAATACCATCAGAAATATAGTGTCAGAGTCACAGGAGAAAACTGTAGTTCTGAAACTAATAATACTCAGTGACAAGACAGCAGTACTCAGCCAACAACCCAACTCACCTTCCATATTATGTAGATTTCTTGTGTGTACAAAGGTTCCTCTGGCAGCAGACTGGGGCTGCTGGTCTCTGGAGCACCATGTACTTTAGAAGCACCCATGCATTTTTCTTACTCTGGATCTTATTCTGGAAGTGCTACTCAAAAATCAACCTCCCATCATCTCTCAGGTACAAGAAATCAAACGGCTGTCAGCATGACAGCGTCTCTCACTCCTCAGGCTGGTATCGGTGGAGATGCTGCTTGGCTTGGAAACTGAAAACTATTTATAACACGCAGCATACCAATGGATTTTCACCCTACTTCTTGTTTCTAGTCTTTTGTCGCATTCCTCTGCCTGCTAACAGGAACGAAGAGCAACAAAATAACATGTTGTTGCTCTTTTTTAGAACCTAGTAGAATTGCAAAGATTTCTCAGAATCCACACTAAAGATAAAAGTCCACAGATTGCCTGCTCTGCCCTTTTAAATATTTCATTTCAAGGAATAATTTGACATTTCGGGAAGTTAAAATACAACCCTTTTCATGTCTTCTTGGTAAATATGTTTTTTCTTCTAAACTTCCGCCTGAAAGTGAATAAGCATCGACACCAAAACCGTCCGAATGTTTCTTTGAAGCCACATTTAAAGTGTTTACTGACTAAATCCCGGCTGTGACACAAGTTACTAAGAGTCGCCTAACTCTCCCTGCCGTCTATTCTCTCCTCCCCAGAGGCAAGCCAAGTACTCGGAGAATAAGCTGAAATGCACCAAAGCCCGGAATGACTATTTGTTGAACCTGGCAGCAACAAATGCAGTTGTCGCAAAATATTACATCCATGACGTCTCTGATATGATCGATGTAAGTATGCGCTCGGCACATGTGTTTGTTCACATCTCTCTGCTGGGATTTCTGATGTTGATTTAACTCCGCAGCACTGTGGCTTTTCTCGCCATCTGTTCCTGCGTTCCATTCACTCTCAGTCTGTTGGCTGTTTGTATATAATATATGTATTTGCCATAATGGTTTTATTATAATTTACTGCACAACAAACACGGATATTGTGGTTGCTGATTGCTTCTGAAATGAGTGTCAGCTCAGCCCTCTGCAGCGTTATACCTCTGTGTCGTCGTCACTCTGTTGTTTGGGGCGATCGTAGCTCGTACTTCACAAAGTAAAAGCCTGATGCAAGACACATGCCAACTCTCTCTCTCTACTGTCTATTGTCCGTCTGTATGCGGCCTCTCCTTTAATTGTTCAGTAGAGGGAGAAGCCTTTCTACCACTGACACGACATGCCCTTCGATACACATACAACCCACAATAAGATAGCAAGTCGGATTAGCAGAGTTTGAAATGACTTGGAAGAGGATCACAGTCAGCTGGTGAGCAGAGGCTGTGTTTATGCATGAATGCAGTTGCTGTGGTCGGCACTGGGCTCTCAGACCCGCTGCCTCTCACCCTCCAGGTAAAACGTCCGAAGGCGTTTTTATTGCGGATTTATTGGCCATTTTAGACAAAATCTTTTGGAATGTTCTGTGTCTTTGACATTTCAGGACATTTGCTTTATTTTATTTGCTTTTTGATCTTATTCCTCAAACATTTCTTTATCTGCTTCATTTTTCATCTAGTTCCACTGTTACGCAAGGTTGTTGTTAACGAAAAGGAAGTGAGCTGTCAGATAGCATCAATGACCTTAAACCGATGAAGTGACTCCGAGCAACACCAAACTGTTGCTCAGAGTTCATTTTATGTTGCTAATCAATGGTTGCTGTCAGAAGTGAGGGTTTTTTGTGCTCTCTGTAAGTATTTCACTGTGTAATAATTTGTATTACCTACAAAGGTGAAGGTCATTATTGGAGGTGTAAAAAGTTATGCAGTACAAAAGACAAAAACAATGATAATGCACATAGTGGTTCGGGACATACATTTACAGTGGTGATTACATGTAACGGGGGAAGTTTAACATGAATATGCAGTATACCAGTATATCACCTCCAACATGCTTGCACAGCTCTAATGGCAAAGATATAAAACAGATGCAAGTGGGTACTCAACAGTGTTGAGATTAAAGCGTGTATCTAATCTTCCTTCCTTGATAATCTGCTTCCTCGAGGCGGCTGCAAATGATCGTCCGCTCACTCAATTTGCTTGTTTAAAAAGAAACTAATTTGCTCTCTTTAGTCTCTAATCTATTGAGCCACTTTGACTGAGTGGTGCAAATGAGGCTTGTGCACTAACGTGGAAAGAGTACTTCCTCAGTGCTAAAGAGTGTTAAAGAGCGTTTACTCCATGATGCAATAAGCTGTCAGCTGCCTCAAGCTCCCTCTGAACCTCCTCACAACCATCTTCTGCTTCGTTAGGTCACGTCATCCAGCTCGCTATGATAACACTGTAATTATCGCTGGTTTATTAAATAGGTCTGAACAAGGTTCATAAAACTGGCCGACTCTGCTGAAACATTTGCATTCCTTCATTAAGTCTGATAAATCTATAGTCATTTGTCAAATTAAAGGGCAATGTAAAACAAGTGTATGGTACGTTACTGCAGGAATGTTGCAGAAGTGAAGTTCAGGATTGTGTTGAATTCATCTTAAATTACTTCTGACTCTATTTTGCAACTCCATCCACTATGACATTCACTAAATGCTTTCCTGGTTATCTGTCAAACACATGATCTCCGCAGTGCTGTGACCTGGGCTACCATGCTAGCTTAGCACGCACCCTCAGGACCTACCTGTCTGCCGAGTATACCTTGGAGACATCACGCCACGAGGGACTGGACATCATAGAAAACGCGGTGGACAACCTGGATTCCCGCAGTGACAAGCACAAGATAATGGATATGCATAACCAGGTGTTCTGCCCTCCAATGCGCTTCGAGTACCTGCCACACATGGGCGACGAGGTGAGGTGCTTGATATGCTGCCCATTTGTTTTTCACTTAGTGTAAAAAGGATGCGACTTACTGAACATAAGTTGAAATTTACTATTTAACCGTACGGCGGATCTTTTTTCATCCTTTTCTAACGTGTTCACTCGGTGGCCTGCAGGTGTGCCAGGTGAGCGCCCAGCAGCCCGTCCAGACGGAACTCCTGATGCGCTACCACCAACTGCAGTCCCGCTTAGCTACACTAAAGATTGAGAATGAAGAGGTGAGGTTTTATGATGGGCCTCGTGCCTGTCCAGCAAGCCCCCCCCCCTCCCCCCTCCCCCCGCCCCCCAGCTCTGCCTCATTTACCCTGCAGCCAAGTAGGAGGGCCACATCACCATCTGTTCTCACTGCAATTACACTCCAATGACCCTTTCTCTGCGGGAGGCGAGAATATATTAGGTTTGTCAGAGCACCAGTGTGTTATTAATCTTTTCTATGATGTTACATGTGAAATTGTCTGTTTTGTGATGAAGAGAGGACTTTCCCATTAAGTGCTACAGACACAAAAGCTGGAATGGAGGTTATAATAACCAAGGCCTGTTAGACTCTCCTTTGCCAGTGTCTCTGCCTCTTCCCTGTCTCCCTGTTTCATGTGTTCTGGACGATAATGGAGCCATTGGAAATTAACGATATCTCAGCGCAAACAAAAAGCCTCCTTCAGTAATTTACACGTACAATTTGCTTTTTTCCCAGGCATTTTTCCTCTTCTTGTCTTAGTCTAGTAGGTGTCTCCAGGTCTG
Organism: Apeltes quadracus; assembly: GCA_021346845.1. NCBI lineage: Eukaryota > Metazoa > Chordata > Actinopteri > Perciformes > Gasterosteidae > Apeltes > Apeltes quadracus. Next base: position 1,087,825 of record CM037933.1, read on the forward strand.
ATACTTGTAAAAATATTTGCCCCAAAAAAGGAAAATATGAGAAAAGACTGCGTATATTACGATGCCACATATGTCATCTTCTTTCTTTTCTAATTCACCCCATCTGTGCAGGTGAGAAAGACCTTGGATGCCACCATGCAGACGCTGCAGGACATGCTGACAGTAGAGGACTTTGACATGTCGGATGCCTTTCACCACAGCCGCTCCACTGAATCGATTAAGTCCGTGGCCTCAGAGTTGTACATGAGCAAGCTGAACGTAGCCAAGAGGAGGGCCAACCAACAGGAGACTGAAATGTTTTACTTTTCGGTCAGTTCTTGTCAATTTTGATGAGTCTCTATCTCTAAATGTTAATGGCCAAACTGGCCTGCTGTGAACCCCAGCCTTTCTCTGCTTTTCAAATCAAACCATCAGTATTCATTTCCACATGCTCTGCAAATAGAAATTAGATTAAACTACAACAGATTGAATTTATGCTGATTTGAGATTTGAATCATTTCACTGGGCTCGTGGAACAGTGGATTGGTGCAGCCAATTACTCATTGTTGCCTTCTGCTCTCTGCATGTAGAAATTCAAAGAGTACCTGAATGGCAGTAACCTCATCATTAAGCTGCAGGCCAAGCATGACTTACTGAAGCAAACACTGGGCGAAGGTAAGGAGTCAATTCTCTTTGTCTGTCTTCATCTATGAAAATCCTTCCACAGCTCTGTAAAGTCTACGCTGTCGGGTGATAATGGCGCCGGTCTTATCTAATTAGCAACAGCGAACGAGGTATCGGAGTCTGCAGAGACGAGCGTTTTTTAAGGGTGGCAGGAAGGAATGGGAGTTGATATTGAAATAGAAAACATTTACACTAAAATCAGACCATATCCACTTTGAAGTATCCATTCCCCAGTTGGCTTATCTCCCTTGGTTAAAGCATTATCTGGTTAGTCTCTATGCGGCACAGCCGCGGGGAGGTTTTACATTTTGATGCTGCGAGAGAAAGGCTTCCCTCGGCCCCTCCCTTTCCCAGGGGTCTCCTTGCCACCTCAGCCGTGAACAGTTTATGCCCAATCAATCAGCAGGACCAGACGCTGCCGGGCCCGTTTCTGCAGCTGCTCCTGCATCAGGGGTTCACCTCACAGAAAAGAGAATCAGGCACAGACAGCTGACGCCTGACATTTCCTCATTTCACCCCTCGGATTGGTTCGTTCGGGTTTTTATTTCCTCTGAGCTTTCAGGACCTCAACCACTCTTTGTGATTGACTCCGTGTCAAACCGTCATCTGCGTGCGTGAGCTTTCATAAACGTACGGTTAACTCATTATAGTTTGATACCCCTCTTCGGACAGAGCTATTTGTTTGTCCACGACGGAGCAGCTAAGGGAGTGTCCGAACACGACACATGACGTCCCCAGGTACCACCCGCGTTTAATTATTCAGCCGATCAATCAGGGTCGCGCCATGCTCATTAGCCCGTTGCTTCATGCCCAAAATACAGCGTGTACAGTATGTGTGTATGTGCGTGGTTGTTTGTGTCCATCACAGGGGGGACAAGATAAGACTGTTGGGTGCCACATGGCGTTTACGTCTTACTGCAAGTATTAATGAAAACATCATATCGAGCCTCGGCACCAGACGAGATGGTGCTGGGAAATCTGCCAGCCCTGGTTCCCCAGATAGGAAGTCACCAACTCCCTTATTCCGTAAAATCTGATTTTCACTCAATAACCCTCTATGAAAGAATGGCACTTTTCAAATGAATTCAGGGGAAAATCAACTCCGATTTCTTTGCTCATGCTTGAGGAAGTCTATGATCTTGAGGTTGGTTTGTCAGAGGTGGGCAGAGGCCATCACTCAAAGGAATGGTGTCTGCGAAATGTGCTGTTGTTCATTTTTCACATGAATGCGCCGGAGCCCCTGTCCATCTGCCAGAAGGATGTGTTGAGAAATGGGTTAGCCTTTGCTCTCTCTGTCCATTGTTGGATGGAGTAAAGAAATAATGTTGCTCTCGCGGGTTTTGAATACAGACTGCCTTCCAGTTGATAATCCATATTTAAATCAACTGACCGAATGATGAGTGTTAAAAGCAGAAACATAAACAGAACATTTAAGCTGAATTTATTGATTGACCTTACATCTTTTACTCATGCATATGCGTGTGTTGTTGACAAAAGGCTCAGTGAACATGCACAGACATCCCCGACATAATACACACGCTGCAGCCGCCAACCCCTTTTCTTCTGCGAGGGGGCCCATGACCCCCTGTCCTCTGGGTCCCATGACCCCCTGTCCTCTGGGTCCCATGACCCCCTGTCCTCTGGGTCCCATGTGCTCAATAGCTTCTCTTCTAATGGTGTCAGACTGCTCCATCCGTCTCTCCCTCAATAGTCATGTTGTGTTTCATCAAACCCTTCAGTGATGGTGGACACTGGAGTCTGTGTAATATGTACCACAAAGATTTAACAAGTCTCTTTTTGTGTTTTTTGTTGTTTCCTCAGGGGAAAGGGCTGAATGTGGAACTACAAGGTATGATGTCCTTTGCCTTTTACCCATGAAGTGTTTAACTGAAGATCTGTTGACTTTTGTCATGGGTCAATGATTCTAATGTTTCTAATGAAACAACTCAACGTCAAAGTGTATCTTTCTTTACTGATTTGTTGAAGCACATGTTTGTTCATTGATGCTTTCTCTTGCCATGTTTGGTATACAGATTTCAAAGAATATGGTGTTTTCTTTGTATTATTTGTCCACCACTTCACAGGCCCCCCACCCTTCCCCCTAAACCACAGAAAATGCGGAAGCCTAGGCCACGCTCCATGTTTACCCATAAGCTGTTTAACGGCAATATGGAGACCTTCATCGAGGTACCTCTGCTGGTGTATGTCTGAGCGGCCCCTGTGGAGCAGGAGGGCAAGGCAGCTGAAGCCTTTGCTCTCATTCTCTTCCTCCCTTTGGCCTTCTGTTCCACCCTCTTCCAGCTGCCCTTTATCGTGATATATAACGTCTCTCGTTTAACCCCTAATCCTCCTCCTCCTCCTCCTCCTCCTCCTCCCTGCTGCGGTTCTGCCGGTGTAGACAGAGCGGCAGTCAGCTGTCTCCTCATTGCACTCCAGAAGAATTGACCATCTCTGGCTTTATTTTTGAACCCGACTTTTTACACCGTTGAGAGGCAGGAGACAGCAGTGGATCTGCTTTGTTCCCCACTGCGCCCAACCCTTCACTGGATTGCAGTAGCTTTCCTATTGCCGGTCCTTGTGCTCAGCCTTCTTTAACCTCCTGAAGGGTGATTCGTCATCCAAGCTTTTCTAACTCTGTGCTTCTCTGTCCTCCCTTCCTCTGCTACGGCGTGCTCTGTGGCTTTCTCTCCCAGAGGACGGAGGAATGCCCGTACCCGCGTTCAGGTATCTGTTGTTCAGGGCACTGAACTGGCTGCAGCTCGGGCTCCTCTTGCATGCTGCTAGTTTCCACAACTGATCAAGCTTTTAATAACAGCGTCTTATAGTTTGGGTGTTTTTGGCGTTTTTTCAATGCACATAAGATTTGCCATAAATTGGTAATGAAGCAATTGTTTTGTGATGAAATGGGGCATCAGACTTCCTGTATTTAATTAATATGCGAGAGAACACAGGATTCTTTATTTATTGGTATTGATAAGGCAATCTTTACTTGTTTATTACAACATTTTAGTGACGGTTACAGGTTCATTTTTAGCAATGGGTGTATATTTTCTGAGCTTTATTTTTACATAATTTGATTTCAGGATTCTGGTCAACCAATCCCACTTGTGGTTGAAAGCTGCATCCGACACATCAACCTTTACGGTAAGTCTCACATCTCGGTGCTGTGACTACTACCTCTGAGCGAAAGGACAGAAAAAGAGAGCAAGCTATGGAGTCCTTTTGAATATTCCCTCAGCCTCATGAGAAGTGACAGCAGCTATTGGACGAGGCGATCCATTTCCACCAATGACCTCAGGTGCTGACCTCCTCTGTAACTCCAGTCTCTGAGGCGCTCAGGCCCCTGCCAGTAATTTGACAAGCTCATAACAACGGATCACACACAGAGAGTTATGAAAGTCTCATTTCTCTTTTGTCTTAGTGTAGTCAATCCCCCCCTCGCCCCTCCACACACACACACACACACACACACAGACACACACACACACACCGTCTTTAAAGCTCCTCCTTTTCCACCTTCACATCTGTCTTCGACTCATTGCTGTAGCCTGCAGGCCTCTCTGGATCTGGACCCAATGAAACTCCAGAAAGCTGATTAGGAACCCTCTAACTGGAACCATATGTGTCAGGGGCCTTCTTGTGGAAAAAAAACGCATCTCCCCTTTATGACTAGATTACATTTCCTGCTCTGTGTTATGTGTTTCCAACGGAGCCGCATGACGCTGGCAATGGCCGCTGTGGCTCTGAATCCTAGTTTTTATTTCTTTCAGGCTTGCAGCAGCAAGGCATATTCCGCGTGCCGGGATCACAGGTGGAAGTTAATGATATTAAAAACTCCTTTGAGAGAGGTGAGGCAAAAACAAATGGTATTCCCCCTCTCTTTTCTTTGTAAAAAAATTACTAAAGGGATAGACCCAATTAATGTCACTACTGACAGCCACCATGAATATCTTCATCAGGAGAGGATCCCTTGGTTGATGACCAGAATGAGCATGATATCAACTCAGTGGCGGGGGTGCTGAAGCTGTACTTCAGAGGACTGGAGAACCCCATTTTCCCAAAGGAGCGCTTCCTGGACTTCATCTCTACCATCAGTGAGTCACGCGCCACACAAAAGCAATCCCAGTCACACGTGAGCTGTCGGGATGGAAAAGAGAAAACACACCTTGCAGTTTCTTAGAAACTGGGCTTTACTGGTGAGGAGAAAGGCATGCGCTGCAGCATATGGAATCAATCTCACCACCAGGGCTCTCTGCCTGATATTTAACGGGAGAAGGGGAGCGAGTTCACCACAGAATCATTTCCCTGCTGTTTCTACAGTAATAGTTTGAGCACTGAGTGGTGCCCTAGTAGTCTAGTGAAAGGCAGAGGGGGGCATCCATTAAAGGGTCAAATAACAGTTTTCGGGAATCTCTTCTCCTTTAGCTCACTTTGATCAATGCTACTCGCTAGGATCTGCTGTGTATTGTGTTTTAGTGGACTGATGTTAAAGGTTTAGTGCCCATATATATAAAAGACTGAAGCAGCATTTATCTTGTTTATTGCGGTGTGAACCACACTTGTCTCACTTGTCTGTGTCTTTTACTTTTTGTTGCAGAGCTTGAATCTGGAGCTGAGAGAGCGCATCACATTCAGCAGATTACTGTGACTCTTCCTCGTGTCGTCATCATTGTGATGAGATACCTTTTTGCTTTTCTCAATCAGTGAGTTTACTTGGCTCTCCAAGTACCAGCATAATGACCAACACTATACAGTAGTATAGTAGGCCTAAGTATTCATCAAAAACAAGGCAGAGATTTTATTCCTAAAGAAGTATATTTAATATTGTCAGCCATTGTAACATTTTACACAGTTTCAACAGGGAGGCTGCGCTGAAATGTAGGAAAAAGATAAAAAGATTCTTTGGCGTACCACTAGGGGGAGCCCCGCGTACCAGTAACGTACCACACTTTGAGAATCACTGACCTAAAGTCAATAAAAGTAATGAGTTATGAGTTTTCTTACATCTTTAAACACACAATGCTCCCCTTCCCTCCCCCCAGTCTCTCCCAATACAGTGATGAGAACATGATGGATCCATACAATTTGGCCATCTGCTTCGGTCCGACCCTGATGCCCCTCCCAGACGGCCAGGATCCTGTAGCGTGCCAGGCACACGTTAACGAGGTCATCAAGACCATCATCATCCACAATGAACTCATCTTTCCCAACCAACGGGAGCTGGACGGCCCGGTGTACGAGAAGTGCATGACTGGGGGAGAGGAGTACTGGTGGGTGAAATACAGTTATGCTATGACTGCAATTGTTTTGGTTCAGAGAAAAGGGTTTTATTTTATGCTCCAAAAACTAATGTTTGCATTGTTCTAACGTCCGTATAAACACAACTTTTCCCTTTCCGTTTACCCCCACAGTGACAGCCCCCACAGTGAACCCGGAACTATTGACGAGGCAGACAATGGAACTGAACAACACACCAGTGATGAAGGTCAGTACAGCATCTTGCTGCTATTACGCAGCTGTTTCTCTGGGGGTGGCGATGCAGGTCTATTGGTGCGTTGGTCTGTTTGTGCGTCAGGTCCAGGCAGAGACCTTTGGGTGGATTGCCGTGACATTTGGTTCAGAAATTCATGGTCCATGAGCATGAGCGGATATTGGTGATCTTTTGACTTTGAATCCAACATGTTGACATTTGTGTACTTTGACAATGATTGTTCAGACTGCCTTTAAAGGTGGTACAGATACGTACAGTATGTCCACCTCAAGAAGAACTAGTGTTTTTTAACTGTCAGCTTTTCTTTAATTTACCCAATACTTTAGACTTTGTGAGTAGCTATACCTTATGTTTAGTACTAATTAGCAACTGTGAGCATGCTAATATGCTAGAGGAGCTGCTGCCGTGGGTTTTAATCTTCACGCAGGCTGTTTTTGCTGATGGATTGTGTCTAATGATAGTTGTTCAGTTGGTATCAGATCAAGCATAACATTATATAAACTGATACACCATCTTTTTAGACGTATGACTGTTTTATAAAAAATCCAAAAGAAGGGCAAAAAGTATTAAATGTATTTTGCATAATGTTTGCCGTAAGTAGACTGAGGATAAGAATTACCTTATTCATTGAGGGCTTTTGACAGTAAGATGAGTTGGGATGTCTCTGCTGCTTATGCTTGCAAAAGCCTTTGTGATGTTTGAGGTTGAGTAACAGTGTTGGCATGGAGTGCTTCCTCGTTGATCTGTGTGTGTGTGTGTGTGAGAGGGCGAGAGCGAGAGAGTCTTTCTCATCCCTCCCCCACTTGCTCTTTGTTCAGTGTTAGTCAGCAATTCCCCTGAGACTTTCTCCTTTGTGCATTATTTCCCCAATTATCCTCCGAGCTTTGAAAACATAACTGGCCCTTGCACAAAAGCCCAAACAAGTGTAGTAAACAGAAATAATATCTCCGGTGTCGCATGTGAAGGGTGTTCAGATGCTTGTGTGCATATTGAGTGTGTGAGGTCAGATGGGACATTTGTGCTGTTGGTTGCATTTGTAATAGGGGCTTCTCACCTTTCTTTCTTTTCTTACTTGTATAAGTCACACAGACTGATTGACTGCTGTAGATTCTGCCCCCGCAGGCCTCAGGGCTTCCGTTACGTGACCTTTTGGTCTCAGGTGTTGCACTGCCAGATCAGTTGGTTTCTTCTTCTTGCTGCAGTAACTTTTGAATGAAAGAAAACCAATATAGTTTCAATATAATAACCTTATTTCGTTATTTATTCCCCGATTTACACTCCCGACTGAGATTTTCCTCCTCCACACATTTGCTCCCTGTGGTTCATTTATTTTTTATATTTTCTTGGCAAGAGCTAATTGGTGTCATGATACAGTTGACTCTGGCTGACCCCTGCTGGCTGGCAAGCTGAAATACAACACTAGGTTTTCTTTTTAGACTTGCCAAAATTCTCTAAATATATCTGACTCGTGACCTAATATAGTAAGTTATTTCTCATACAGTTGTTGGAACAGTAGTGCTTGTTAGTAATACATATAATGTATGCATATACATGTTTGTTATATTTAAGCTGTGTTCTATGTTTGAGTGATGTACAGTGTGAACTGAGTGATATGACAAACATTTGTAACATTGTAGACTGAATTGTAACAATAATGCGAGTGCAGCAAAGATCCGATGAGTAGCACAAAGTCCAAGGTCTCTTGTTTTTTTTTATTATTGATTGTTTTTTCACTATAAATACAAAAAATGGTCCAGGAGTGTGAATTGTTTTGTTGATATATGTGTATTTCTGTTTCATGTTTTTATAGAGATTGAACAGATCGAGGCCATCGCTAAGTTTGACTACGTTGGACGGACTCCCAGAGAGCTGTCCTTCAAAAAAGGAGCCTCTCTGCTGCTGTATCACAGAGCATCTGAAGACTGGTGGGAGGGACGTCACAACGGTGTGGACGGCCTCATACCACATCAGTACATTGTAGTTCAAGACCTGTGAGTAACAGCAGTTTATCTTGTGTCAAGTAATTCTCTCAATTACATTTAGAACCATCATCAGTAACACGACGCACAACGCTTATGTGTGTTTTATGCTCACCATCGGTGTCTCTTCTCTTTCAGGGATGATGCTTTCTCAGATAACCTCAGCCAGAAAGCAGATAGTGAAGCGAGCAGCGGCCCATTGCTGGATGATAAGGGTTCATTCAAAAACGAGGTTCCGTCACCATGTGAACAGTCACCCGATTCCAACTTTGGCGGAGTCATGGGGAGGTGAAAAAACGAATAAGAATAACACCGTAGGGATATTGAGGAGTTCAACTGCTGATCCCATCTTTCCTCCGGCTTTAGGGTAAGGCTACGGTCCGACGGGGCCACAATACCATGTCGTCGGAGTGGTCCGGACACCAAAAGCCCAACCAGAGGAGCTGACACTCCGCCCAGGGCTGCAGCCTGTCCCAGCAGCCCCCACAAGGCATCCATGAGCAAGGGGCGTGTGGAATGCCCAGAAAAGAGGCGCCTCGGCACCTTTGGCAGTGCAGGAAGTATCAACCACCCGGACAGGAAGGCCTTTCCTGAAGGCCACCCTCTGAGACCGCTGGCAGGCGCCACTCGTCACAGCAGCCTCGGGGACCACAAAACCCTGGAGACGGAAGCTCTAGCTGAGGTAGGGGGGGGGGAACTGAATATGAATCATGAATACAGAGATTCTTTAATATTTTGTCAGGCAATTGTAGCATGTAAGGGGATTGGTCAATTTCAAGATTTAGATTGAGTTATTATTGGCTGTTATTTCTGATTGCTTTGTTCTCCTAATCTTCATCCCTCCTCGACCAGGACATAGAGAAAACTATGACGACAGCGCTCCATGAGCTGCGTGAGCTGGAGCGGCAGAACATCGTAAAGCAGGCCCCCGACGTGGTCCTGGACACTCTGGAGCCGATGAAGAACCCAGTCGGCTCGGAGCCCGGCAGTCCTCTGCACACCATCATGATCCGGGACCCGGAGGCAGCCCTGCGCCGCAGCAGCAGCTCCACCTCTGAGATGATGACAACCTTTAAACCTGCTCTCTCCGCCCGGCTGGCTGGGGCTCAGCTACGCCCTCCGCCCATGAGGCCGGTCCGCGCTCCCCCGGCGCAGCACCGCTCGAGCAGCTCCAGCTCTTCAGGGGTCGGCAGCCCGGCTGTAACTCCCACCGAAAAGATGTTTCCTAGTAACAGTACAGCTGCTGCTTCTAACATGAATGCGTCCAGTGAGGCCGGAGATAAGTCGGGTACCATGTAGCAGAGGTAGGAATGATGTAAAGCTTCCTAAGTAAGAGGAAAGCTTACTTATAAATGAGGGCTGATATGTGAGAAGCAGATGTGGAAAATTTCAAATCTGTTTTTCTGCCTGACTTATTCTGTTTATTCAGGAAGCTCTTGAAGCGAGCCTACAATATGTTACCGGGGGGATAAAAGGGTGGATGAAGCTGTCCAGGTGTGAAGTTCCATCATATTAGAAAATATGTATAGGAATACGTACATGTCGTATTTACCTCAGTTTCAATAAAAAAAATCTGTGGCCGTGATCTCGTTCCAGAGATACAATCAATGCAAAAAGAAGCAATAGTTGTGTGACGTTTAGTAGTAGTTCACACACGGCACACGTTGTCCAGCCGTTTTTTCAGTCACTCCTACTGGTGTGAATGAAACACCTCATCTGGACGGATGATATTTGTGCTTAATTACCGTTTACTGTAGTTGGCAGGCCTTAAGGCTGTACATACAAACTTACTTGAAGTTGCAGTGCTTTCTGTTTGTACTATAATACAGTGGATGTTAAGTAACAACTTAGTGACATTGTACACTTCTGCATGCAGGGTCCAAATGATGAAAACATTGAAAAATTAGTATTATTGACAGATGTTGATGTGCACTTCATTCCTATGATCATTTGAGGCTTAAGACATTAATCTGAAAACGAATTTTCTTGAATCAAGTTTCAGATTTGCAAATATGGGGATCTTAGACTTAGACAGAAACATTCCGGCATGAAGATGATCTCTGGAGTCTGACACGTACTAACCAGAACTTAGGAAGAAGACAAGTTCAACATTTTGTGAGTTTCTGTACTGTAGGAACCCTGTGGTAAACTTGTACATAATATATGACTAGTCATTTTTAAAGTGTTAATTTTGTACAGGCTGAAACAAAAAAGGCAAAAGGTTAAATATAAATGGCACTTAGAGTAAAGATAATTAAGCACCTTCTTAATATCTTCAGTAATTAACAGACTTAATTAGTTAAAATGGAGTTAAAATAGTTTAGGTATGCTGTTAGATTATATTTGGTAATTGTGTTGTAGAAAACCCGATTGCTGTTGAAACGGACAACGAAGCCTGAATATGTTCTTCTTCATTAGAAGCCCATTTCTACCTTCAGTCCGCTGAACCTTAACCGCTCTAACTGGTTTATTTTATCATTGCATAAGATACATGGAAAAATACACTTTGACAGTTCTTCTCTCAAATTTAAAATGTGATACTTAAGAGGAAAAAGCTGTTGAATGCTTTACGCTCTGGCTCTAGACTACTTCTTTACTTGGAAGAAAACTAAATAGAGAACATTTTTTATCTACTTTACCTTCCCCACCCGACACGTCTGAAACTAAGGTCTCCATTTCCAACTGTGTCTTTGATGGAGGGGTGTGGTGGGGTAGCACATACTGAACTAATCCCCAAAAAACATAGGAAATTGTTATCACTCCCTTACAAATTAAACAATTACAGGATGCACATGAATAAACAAAAGGTCAATTCAATTCTGATGATACAATAATCAAATGCACATAGATTGCACATTGAAGCTCTGAGATCTTGTCGTTGTGTTATTCATGATGTTTTTGCTGTGGCTTTGCAGTTGTGATGTAACTCTGAGGGGAAGATTTTGAAGAAAAAATATGCCTGTTCCACAGCCAGAGGCATAGATGGTCCTGCATTAGCAACCACTCTTTGATAGCATGTGTGTAACCCCAATAATAAAACCATTAAAAAAAACGCTATGTCGTTGCCACAAAGCTATCTGCTGTGTTAATGTCATTGTCTAATTCTGGAAACAATCTGTCTGTTCTAATCTCCTTCAGCTTCAGCCATTGTTACGATCCAAGATAGACCCGTGTTATAACACAGTGGTGGATGACTCACCTGCTAAGGGCATCATTAGGAAGATGGCTGCATGTGGAGAATAGATAGGAGTATAGCACTGATAAGAAAAAGCACAACGCATACTGCAGATGTTTCAGACAAAATGCCATAAATGACCCCACGGTTAATGTAATCATGTGACCCACAGCCTGTTGACTGAATGTTCAACCGTTCAAACTTTGTAATAATGCAAATGTTTTTCATTAGCAAAATACTTTTAGTGTAAAAGAAATTCATGGATTTCAGAAGAATTCCCATATTTGCTACATAAACAAATAAGTTGTTCCAAAATACCCATTTTCCACTTACATGTCCCACTTGAGAGTCATGTTAAAATGTAATTGGTTAAATCTTGGAGGTGGACTTAGTCCATCAAAGGAAAACAAACATCTGGTAAAATAGTGCTTTAGTCATGCAATTTTCCTCCATTCTATATGGTGACAAAATATATTTAAACTTTGACATGTTCTTTGTGGATATGGATCCTTAAATAGTAAGTGAGGCTTACATAGGGCTGTTAAGAAAGTCTTGCAAACACGGGGAAACATTTAGAAGAACATTCTCACCGAGCAGGTCTCCGCAGATCGTAGTTCCGTCAGGACCCTGGTCCTCACTGTGGCCGTGGCCCTGCTGACACCTGCTGCTGCTGCCATCATCATCATCATCATCATCATCATCATCATCATCATCATCATCATTATTATTATTTTAAATATATATCTTATGACTATTACTGTCATCATAAACCAACATCACCCTTTCCTAGAATCTTTGTGCTTTTCCTCCCTAGTCCTCTGTGGATGGTGGTTGGTCTGATGGTGGTTGCTCCTGCAGTGGTCCTGCCGTACACCTGGCTTGCTACTTGGAATTATTAATTAATTATATGGAATTGAATTGAATTGAGAAGTAATTTACTCCATCACCATACTTTTGCAAAATCAACTATCAACGAAAATCTGTGCAAAAAAAGCGACACAATTATATTTAATGACAAACCCTCAAACCGGATGTACAGAGCTTGTGTTTTTTGATTATGAGTCTGCCCCGCCAGCTCACCGGAAGCTGTCAAATGACGCGAGTGGCGTCCTGGAGCAGTAATAGCGGGACTTTGATTTTTTGACGGAAGCGTTTTGGGATTTTCTAAAAAAAGCTGCTTTGTTTGTCTGACATGGCTCTACAGATTGAAGCGAACTTACCACCTGGCTTTGCGTGTCTGAAAGTAAGTTGTATATTTATTGTCAAACGTTTAGCTAACTGGCCCGCTAATAACAAAACACGACGTACTAGCTTGCGTTACTGGACATTGTGTTTACGCAGGCTAACGTTAACGTTACAGTGTAGTTAAATACATACGACGTATTCAACGGGTTGTGTTATGTAACTACAGTCGAACCATGTAAAGTTCTCTATTGAACAGAGGCTGACGTGGCATTAGCGAAAAGTATAGCTGACTCAATGTTCAATGCAACTAACTAATTTCTACAAATCGCTGACTTCTTTAGGATGTACAATGTGTATTATGAGAGCGGGTTCAGTGTGAAATTACGTCTAACACGCCACACGGCATGTGACGACGTGATCACGTGACTTATGAAACCGCCACTAAGTTATGCTCAGGATGGTTTTCCAGTTTAAGTGCTCTTCCGGATGAATGTGATATAAACTCCTTCAAAACTTTAAGCCCAATCTGCAGCTTTAAGTGCGATGTAACGTGACGCTTCGCAGTGCAAAGTCAACTTGTGATTGTGTGGATAAAATCTCTGAATTCAATCATCTCTCACGAATTGTCTGGTTAATTTTTCCAAGCTGACAAATTATTGAAGGTGTGTGGTGTAAGATGTCATGCTTCTTATATGTTAGTGGCAAATAAGTGATCGTGTCACTGTGTTTTTTCTCATCTGCAGAATGTTGATACCCTGCTTCGATGTCCCATTTGCTTCGACTTTCTCAATATTTCAATGATGACCAAATGCTCTCACAACTGTAAGTAGAGCAGCTTTTAAGAGCTTTTTTGTGGTTAGACGGGAATGATTTGGAGCAATAATGCAGCTGAGGTCATTCTTTAAAAAATGCTCCTTTTGAATTGAATTCGGGGTTGAACATTTGAATAATAAAGAGGTGGGCGTCTTCGAATGAACAGAATATTATAGCAAGCGTTCTGTGTTCGCTACTTTAACAAGTATAGTCTTTGTATAATCTTTGGTATGTTTTATGATGAGCAAAACAATCATTTAGTGACACATAGTGACTGTCTGACCTACTTTTGTCTAAACGGTAATAACAAAGACTAAGTTCCCTGCTTACGTTGAAGCAAGTTTATTGAGCTCATCTTTGTCTTTATTGATTTGGGTCAAAGACCAGAATTTATCGGTATATATTATTGTACCGTTAAACTGGATGCACTCAAATGTCCAGTTGCGACTGAGCCCCAATAAAACCTACCACCTGTGGTTTGAATATTGTAGTGTCCTACAGATGACTTTTTTATTTGTATTGTTCAATCGAAATTAACAATAAATAACTTTTTGGAAAAAAACAACTAAATCTTCTACCCAAAGGTTTTGTATTTGTATGTATTATATGTATGTTGTAATATATTTTGTCTGCATTTCATTTACAGTTTGCTCTTTGTGCATCAGAAAGTTTTTTTGCTATAAGTTGCAGTGTCCAGTTTGCAATACAGTGAGTATAAACTTCACTTGAATATATATGTATATCGCTATTATTGGTTACCATCTCTAGTTATCTGTATTATTTTGTTTAAAAAAGGCAGGATCCTTCATAACTTTCCTCTCTTTCTTTCAGCAAGCAACTGAGCAAGATTTAAGAACTAACCGTTTATTGGATGACCTGGTTGTGAACTTTCAAGCTGCAAGGTAACCCTGCGACACATTTGATATCTGAAAAAAGTCAGAACTGAATGAATGTGTAACCTGCATCATCAGTAGCTATTTTTCAGTACTAACAGGGCTTCGGTATGATGGACAAATAATATATAGGCAACTGCATAGAACAAAGAAGATGTTTTGGTATTGGTTTTGAATTCAGGGTACTTCTACACGGGGAAGCAGTGAACAGTGTCCCGAGTAAGCTATGCCACTCATTTGTTCTCTAAATCCTGTTTAATACCAGTATTTTTCTGGCTCTCTGCACACCAGCTCACGTGCACTGCAAGGATATAACCAATTATTTTTTACACAGTAAACTACAGCAAGCGATTGTTTCAGTGAATTTACTTCTTTACCGTGAGCGCAAGTGCATCATCGTCTGAGCGTCTCGCAGTTTGTATCGCCGAGACTATAACAACTGAAGACAAGAAAAATGAAGTCCTGAGAGATTCCATTGTTATTAACACGATTGCAATATGTCCACAAGGGAACCAGTTTGGTTTTTGCAATTTAACAGCTTAGGAAAACAATTGTCATTGCATCGTTGTAATCTATTTCTGATTTTAAGGATTTTCTGTAAATCAAATGGGGATTTTGTTTTCATCAGCGGAGGTCTTTAAGGGTCCTCCTTATATTGCACTTTGAAATATGTTGTGTGCCTCTAGGGCTGGCTGATATTTTTCATTACAACAGCATGCAGGCCTAAGGAGCGGTTTCCAAAGCTGGTCTCAAGGAAAGGCTGAGGTCCTTTTTTAAATTTGCCTTTTTCCTCCAGTGACATTTATCACAGTGCAGAAAAAAACATGTCCTCGATCACCTGGGTGCAGCGAGCCACATGCTTTCCCCTTTTGCTCACTAGATGGAAGGTTATCCAAACCCCTGGTATTATTTCTGCCTACTGGTCTAGGCTCATGCTCTTTCTCACCTTGTAATCCCCACTTGGTATCCATTTAGTGTCCTCTTTTTCTTTTTTTTCAGTGAAAAGATAAAACAAAAGGCGACAGAAAATGCATCTCTTGAGGAGTCTTGTTTATGTGCATTTTTTCCCCTTTGGTTTGTCGAATCTTTTGAGGTGAAAAAGGTGAAAATAAGACTAATGGGCTACTTTTTATTTTTATCAGTGGCTACTGTCCACAAAAAGACCCTACTAAAAAATCTCAAACTAAAACCGTGATGTAATCTCTCTGAGTGCGGTTATTTGTCGGTAAGTTCCTCTTTTCCATCAATCATCTCAATGTTATCACTGAAAGGTCTTTTTTGAAAAGTGTAGACTTTCCGATTGTCATCACTCTTATGAATGAGTGGCTCACGCAGACGCTTTTTAATTTCCTGTTGTGTAGCAATGACCGTCTGAAAAATGGGAGTCTTTGACTTTTGTCTTAGAACGTTGTTGCTGTATGGAAATTAAACCAGAGGCCTAATCTATAGCCGACCGCAGCGCTCACTGCAGCTACACACGTCTACTACAGTAACAAGCTTCCTCGTAGGCTCCTGTCACTCAATGAACTCATTTAATGACTTGGACACTTCTCTTTCATTTTTTTTTAATTATCACAAGCACAATTGTTTCCTGGAACTTGTTTTTCCTTCATAATGAGCGAGTTGTTTCATTCTGAACAGAATCGGCTCTTTTTGTTTGACTTCATGTTCTACGTTTATTGCCATTCAAATACTTTTTTAAAATTTCTTTTTAGGGTTATTATTGAGATCTTGTGTTGTCGGAGACATTTAAAAAAAGTGATTATGTGAAATTGCAATTCGCGGAAGGTGTTCAGGGGAGTGGGTCTCAACAAACGGCTAACATCCCGTCTAAACTGGCGCAGTAGGCTGCTATCTTTGCACTTACCACCCAGTTTTCATTGTAAAAGATTGTTCTTTATGTTGTAGAGATCAATGTAATGGTCCAATTTAGGATGAATTAAGTGCGTAATTTAAGTAGAGGGTATTGACTTGCTCTTGACTTGGTTGGGAAATATTAATGTGTTTCTGAAAGTGGTCTTTGTTTTCTGTAATCAATTTATTGATTCTTTTTTTTCAGCTACATGTCTATTTCTCCCCAACTCCTGGAAACACTGGAATACATACTTGAAAATGATAGAGACACATTTGCTTTTATTTAATGGTTGACAAAAAGTGACTTTGAACTACTTGGAGTTTAATTCCCAACGTAACTCTAAACTATTGTTTAGCGGGTAGTGGTTTTATTTTCAAAGTAAACTAATTATTTGCTGAATCTGTAAAATGGCTCCTCTGACAGGTGTTTTCTCATGGCAACAACCTGAAACCTTCTGAGGTACAAAAGCCTTTAGAACCATGTGACACACCAAAGTGAAAACCCTGTTTGCTCAAATGAGCCAGAAACCGTTACAATAAAGCCGCTAATGTACATTTGCATCATCCAAATTCTGTTGGGTCAGTAAAGTTAAGTAACAGCAGTTATCATGAGAAGTACATTTAACTGAAACGTTTTCATTTGTAATGAAAAGGGATTTACGTACTTTTCTTTCTTGGTTTGTTCTTTTTGTTTACCTTCTGTAAATGTGCTCCAAAATATTTGCTGCAATACAGCAAACCGTAATATACCTAGCTGTATGCAGTGATACAAGTGAACAGAGGATATTTCCTGCAGATCTTTGCAGGCAGAAAGAGGTGCAAAGCTGCTTTGGCGAGTGTGTGTGTGTGTGTGTGCGCGTGCGTGTGTGCGGGTGCATGTGTGCGCACCTGCTCTAATGGTGACAGCAAGCACAAATTAGTTCTGGATATGGAAAGCGGGACGTTACACACCCCATTGGGTCCGTTTTATTGCCAAGTAATGGCCCGGTCGAAATTTGTTTGCTTTCCACATTTCGAAGCCCAAAGTGGCTACTTTTTCTCACTCTGAAGAAAAGCAGCGAGATAATTGAGCTACTGCAGTTTAGCGTCAAAGGACGCACTTTACCGTCTGCACTATTCATTCAGTCCTTCACCTTTTATTTGGCTAAAATGTTTAATTTTTTGTTTTAAAGACGGCAAGTCTACATAAAATCCACTTTGTATAAAGTGGACCTTTTTTCTTTTTAAATGCAACGGACATGTCTTTCTATTAACATTCCCTTTTTCCATTCTTCTTTTAGGGAGCAGTTGTCAAAAGCAAATCTGGATTATCCCCCCACATCGCCAAGGACCCCAGCTTCAGCTGTTAAATGTAAAGCTCCGAGAGACCGGGGCCAGAAGGGCAACACCTCTGTTCTGAGTCACTTTTTCCAAAAGCGGCCTAAAGCAAGTCCCACTAAGGAAACCCAGCGAGATGGTTCTGCTGCTCAGCGGACCCAAACGCCGACTGCGTGCAGCCGCGATGCAAAGGACGCTGACCTCCGTTCAGCAACTGATCAACCTCCAGTGGTTGTGAAAGAAGAGCCCACAGAGACCGAGGAGGCATCCATCCCGCGTTTGATGTCGGTCAAACAGGAAGCTGGAGTCTCGTACAGTTCGAGCAGCGGTCCTGAGGCGGCGCATTCATCATCGCCATCACACGACGTGAAGCCGGTGGTCAAAGGTGAAGCTTTTCTACCTGTAGCGTTAATATCACTGAATCACTGTGTAGTCTCCCCATAGTCAGGTATTTAAGAACAGCAGATGTGGACCTGTTGATGTTGATGAAGATCCAATCAGCTCAGTGATTCTATTATTTAACTTCCACAACACGGAACAATAAACAATAATTCTTTTTTTATACTGTCTGTGACCGGGGGAACTGCTTTTTAATACTATCTGTTTGTACATTCAATGACATTTGAATATTACTATGCATGATCTGAGGTGAACTGAAACAATCTTAAAATCCACAGTATACTTTTTAAAGTAGTCAGTGACCATTTTGTTATTTGTCTTCTTCTTGACACAGGACCAAAACATTTGATTGTTTTCAAGCAAGCAGCAAATAATGTCTAGTTCATTTTCCCTTTGCAGTGGAGTGCCCTGTGTGCTCCGTCAGTGTAGCACAGCAGTTTATCAACAAACATCTGGACACGTGTCTCACCAGAGGAGAGAAGAAGGAGAGCTTGAGGAGGTAAAACAACCACTGAACCAATGACTTAAATGGAAGCTCTCTGCAGCTGTTTGCCTAGTGCTCTATAGACAAGTGGGACTAGAATGATGTTTGTATAGGTTTGCACTGATTGATTGGATGGAATTGTCTGACATTGTTTTGGCTTTTAAATCTCTTGTAATACAAAAAGAGGATTTGGAGCGGTTTCGTATTGGGGTTATTTCTGGGCCAACAATTGTGACCGTCTGCAACATCTGAAATGTCTCCTGTTAGCAATCAATGAAAAATGCCCTAAAATGTTTTTTTAACTTTATGTGCACGCCTTTCCTGCTATCGGTTCTTTTCATTTTCCTCTGAAAGGGCTTGTGCATTATTTTTAAACTTAAAGTCCTTGGTAGTAATATATTAGCTATGTTTTAATTTGATTCAGTTCGCTTAAAATGGCAGAATAACAGAAACTATGCAATTAGTGTACGAGCAATGGATGAGCAGCATTAACCTGGCTACTCATCTGGCAGAAGACCAGATCCGTGACTTAATTTGAGAGACTGATCTTCTCACAATTCTGATTAATTTTAGTCTTTTTTTAGACCCTGATGTCATAAAGAGTTTTTAATACTCTGGCCATGTTTGCAGCCTGCATGGAGAGGATTCCATCAATATTTTATACACATATATATAAATGTCTCTGTTGAGGTCAAATAATGGTATGTAGAACATTTTTAGAAGTGTATTACAGCAGCCCAGACATGCCCCTAATTCATTTCAAGTGATTGCTGAAATATGATGCTCAACATCCCCGTCTCAGCTCCCCTGGCAGCGCGAGGCGTCCCATGACCAAGCTAGTGTACAACCTGCTTTCAACGCTGGAGCTGAAAAGGAGGCTGAAGGATTGCCATCTCTCAACGCAGGGTTCTCGAGACCAGCTGATCAAAAGACACCAGGAGTTTGTCCAAATATACAACGCCCAGTGTGATTCCCTGAACCCCAAACCAGGTGAGTGGATTCAGTCCATTACCCCATCAGGGGTCGAGATAAAGTCCAATCAAATCATGTTTCCAAACACATTAAGTGCAGAAGGATGACTGCTTTTTCTGGATTTGGCCTCAATTTTGAGCAGCGATCCTGTGGGTCAAAAGGCTTTTTGTTGGCTAAATGTATATATTGGGTGACATTTCAGAAAATTTGCCAAATAAAGACTTTTTTTTTTCCCCCCTCTCTGTCAACAGCCGAAGATATTGCCAAAGAGTTGGAGGCCAATGAGAAGATTAAGAATCAACTGCAAGGGAAAGCCAAACCTGTGTGTATTAAAAGCTTGATGGGATACATTTGAATTGAGTGAATGAAGCTCCTCATTTCATGCACATCCATTTGGCCCTGGAGAGAGCTCACAGCCATCCAGTCACAAATAGAATTAACGTTAAGTGCTACTAGTGACCAAGTGCCAGCGTTGTTTTGGTAATTCATTAATTAATAATAATGATAATTAGATTTTTTTTTAACAATATCTGCAATGCCTATATAAAAGCTTTGGTCACTGAGTCGTCCACGGCAGATGATTTCAGTGCATTTGGGTCTCGTGATCCTTTTTAGTAAAGGTGGGAGGTATGCATTGCACTCACTGCATGCATAAAAATGAAATGTGTGAAAGGTGTTACAATTACAATGTCACACCTTTTGATTATTTCAACCAAGCTTTTGGGTAATTCCTTTACAAATATTGTCATTTGCTTTTCATTGACGGTTGATGCTAACGTATGTTTGTCAATTCAAAGGTCATGGTTTTTGTGAAGAATCAGTCCGAGGAGGAGATTGATGAGGTGCATTCAAATTACAGTAAGTCATTATTTTCACTATAAAATTGTTAACACCCCAGGTGCTCGACTCAGCGAGTTGGCATCTAAAAGTCTGTTTGAAATAAGTTCCACTGATTAAATGGCTTTTGATGATTTTGCATGTCCTTTTATATGTCCGCATATTAACATAAAATATTCATGTAAGCCTTGTCAGAACAGTTCATTTGCTTAAATACTTAAATACTAATTGACGTTGTGTTCTCAATACACACCTGCTTTAAAATGCTGCCGGTAAACCTGTTTGAACACCTCAAACTATCAAATGGCAAAAAGCTTTGAACTCTTCAGTACAGCATCTAAGCTCTACAGCTCTGGTTTCTTTAAAGTTGCAGATGATGGCTTCACTAATATCCATAGCATTTTGAAAACCCAATAACTTGAGTTACAAAGTCCAAAATGATTGAAAAGAGAGCAAATCATAAAAAATGAGGAATTCCACAGTAGCTTTGTAAAAGAACATTACGATGCTGAGCACAACCCTGCGATGCAGAATACAAGGTTCTCAATGTTTTGTCTTAGAAACGGAAGAATCTGCCCAAATGATTATACTTTTATCTCAATCTCAATGACAGTTTATGGTAACAATTTACTTTACTATTTCTAGAAGCCATCCATCACCGGCTCTGCCTGTAAACCTTTCACAACACGCTTCTCCTGTGCGTAATTCAGCAGCGAGGGCTGAAGTAGAAATATATGCAATGTGTCCGATTCTTGCCTGAGTGAAAATGTACAATGTGGATACTTGGCTATTGAAGGGTCCCTCTCAGATTGCGCTGCTCCATCGCTATGGTGAGTTAATTATGTGGATAATTACTCACATTACATATAAAGGCACAGAAGCCCACTACAGTCCACCAGTCCTGTGTTTTTATCTTCAAGGATTGAAGTCAAGCAAAAACGGCAACGTTAATTATCATTTGCATGGTGCTGTCATGGTGGACCCAGATAAAGAGCTTGTTGTGAAATAACAACAGCGATGCTGAACTTCGAATTGGTTGCAAAAGGCTTGTGACTCACAATAGGTAGGTTCTATAAATAGCTGCTCTGCCGTGATAACCTCTTGATTTTTCAGAGGAGGATGTGGGTGACTCACTCTGCCAGCATAGTGAATGGTGATGGAGCAGACAGGCAGAGAGGTGAATGGTGTTTTTCAGCACCTGATGGAGTCTATTGTAAAGCCTGCTGTACCATCGAGGCGGCATCATAAATGTTAAAATTCTTTGTAACTCTCAAAATGCACAACTCCTTTCAAGGATGTAAACAAACAAGCAAAGGAGCCTTGTTCCTTGTGAAGGCCCCACTAGTGTTGATTGCAGTACATTGAAAGGAATGAAAGACTTTTGTGTCTTGCATAAGTGGTGTTGTGCTTCAGCATGTTGATAAAACCTTGTATTTCCCCAAATCTATTCAATCTTTTGAGTCGAAATATGAGTCTGATTAGCCTAGCGTGTTAGAGAAAAATATCTGACAAAGACACTTAACTTCACATTCATTGTATACGGTAATACTTTGTAAAAAATGTTTGTGGGTCGTCATTCCTTTACATTATTTTCTCTGATCTTTAGGAACCTTGTATCCATGAACACAAATATGTGTTGTTGCAGTAGGATCATTTACTAGTTTTCTGTACCTCCAGATACTGCTTCCTCTTTAGAAATAATGTCATCTTAATTTAAAACTATTTTACAATATATCCTATTCTGCCTGCAGGGAAGCAGCACAGCAGTGACTTTTCCCGCCTGATTTCTCAGGTACGGTGTCGCCTAGAAACCAGCAGACAGACTCGTACCAAACCGAAAGTCATTGTGCTGGAAGAAGATGCACAAAAAACGCACTCTGCAGGTACTGCAGCTCCCTTTGCTTCTACCAAGGAATGAAACGTACTCTAGCAGCTGGAGATGTTAAAGTATTCCCAGTACCCTCCAGCATTTTTCTCCTGACTAACTTTTCCTCCTAGATCAAGTTGCAGAATCAAACAGCTGCTCAGTGGTGGAGGCAGAATGTGACACTGAGCCATCTGCAAGGATTGAACTGTCGTCCAGCCCCACCTACAGCGACGTGTCCATCAGCAGGTGAGCCCTCCATAACGGACACACCGGGATTCACTTACAGTCGACGACGAGCTCAGAGCTTTTTTGGTTTTTGAAGGTTTGCTTTTTCATGCGATAAAATGAGTGAAATCCTTATTTTTTTACCAGCTTTCTACAATTTGAGTAGATACAAGTGTGATTTCAAAGTCACACTGTGAAAAGATGGTTTGGAACTTTTAACAACTTTTTGATTTGATCAAACAGTATAAGAAATTTCAAAATCCAAGGTAGTTATATTAGTAATTGCATTAAAAGCACACATTTTAACATCCAGTCACAGTAATGATTATTGAATCCAGAGGCAGTTTCCTGACTTCCCCAAAGATCTTGTCTAGAAAATCATTTCCGGTACAATTCAGGCCTTTTTAAAAAGTTCTACTGACACCAAGACCGTTTGCAGTGTTTTTTCGTGGGAAAATGAATGGCAGGCTGACACAAGGGTGATGAAATGACGCCTGTGCAAAACAGGAGGTTTCTGCACCATTCACATTTTTCGAGCGTCACAGTATATTTAAGAAAGCGCTCACGTTTAGGGCTGTTGGAGCAGCTAAATGCACTCAAATTTGTATTGAAACAGCGAATACCATAATCAGTAAAACATCGTCAACGTATTCCTTCTTTTCTTCTTTGCACTCCCTTTTCCATTGCAGTTCTATTTCTGACATCTTTGGTCCGGAGCCGACCCAACACCCTGAGTAAGTGCTTCTGCTCCAGATACCTTCACTGTTTTCAGATCTTTGTTTTTTACTGTGCTACCCTTCAGTGCTTTAAATGCTACTCAATCTTTTTGCGTTGCATGTAATTGGAGGTTTGTATTCATGCGGATGTCAATCACCTGACATCCGCATGAATACCTGTAATCATGCGTACATACATATATTCAAACATACCCAGGAGGACTTGCACAAACTTTACGGACGTGGTGCTCGTGTACAAACTGCTCACCAACACAGTGGTCGTCTGTGTAGATGTGCGTCTCCTCGTCCTCTCCTCTTCATTTATTAATGTAAATGCTATATACATTTTTAAATGTTTTTAGCATCCCCCGTTGACACACTGTGTTCTAATTATTTTTAATGCAGAATAAAGAAGTAAACAATCACACAAACATGCAAACGACGGGCACGCAAGAGTTTTCATTTTATTACATGATAAATTGCAGTCTTTCTTTTTTTCCATTTGTCAATGAACGCAAAATTAATTCATGCCTAATATATCACATTATTCCATTGCACATTACAGTCAAAATGAAATGTATGATGAGTAAACACTCGGGAAATGTGTTTTAAGAGCATTTCTCATGTAAAAAGCTTTGCGGTTACGTAGCCGACAAAACCACAGCAGCAGCACATAAATCAAAGCGCGACGTCGGCTTGTGTCTCTCGCAAAGCTCTGCTCTTCCTTTCCTTCTGATGACCTTGAAGAAAAGTCCCAACCCGCTAGTATCCAGTTCCAATGTTATGCCTGTGTGCCTCCCTGCTCCTCATATGATACTGCTACACCAGCACTGTTGGGCCATGAACTGCCCATCGCAAGTCCAGCTGATAAGCTGAATTAACATTTCTACAAGGCAGAATACATTCTCACAATGGAAGCATTTGTTTATGTCACTGTGCTCGGAGCTTTTGTTGGCTTTGTTTTATTGGGCACAGCATGTTTTAACTAAATTCTTTTTTCTCTGGTTTGACCAGCCAATTGTAATGCAGTTGCTGGCGGGGTGTCGGCCTGCCTGTTGATTACGATGGAGCCCAAATACATTTTCTATCACTTCAGCAGCGTGATAATCATGTGTGGATGCACTCCGGCTGTTCAGCTACCTCCAATCCTGTCGGATAATAGCCGCCTGCATGCTAATGTACTGTGTACATTGCTGCTTATTCATTTTATCTGTATACATATACTGTAGAGGAGCGGTTAACCCATGACGGCACCGTCATTTCCTTAACGTTAGATGTGCACAGTTCCAATATCCTCCATCCCCATAAGACTAATGGGTCATCTCTGAAATTGGTCTTTCATAGAGACACAGAGAGGACCTCGGTCCAAAAGCGAACATCCAGCATGAGAGGAGACGACGCCGCTTCATCACTGCTCAGTGGGAAACGGCGGCGCAAGACGTAAGGACTGCAGAAGGGAGGCAGAGAGAGAAAATGATCTCTCACCCGCCAATCGATACCGATAAGGTGAAGCCTAACAAAAAGCGGCCTTTATGCACGTTCCTGTCCAGCATTTCATTTCTCTGAAGTTGGACTTTTCATCATGTGTCGTGGTGTGAATAGTATTTCAACATACTTTGGTCTTCCATGAACAATTGTGGACTGACACATTTCATCAGGTTACTCGAGGAGCATGAATGCTGTAGAATCTACGTCTTTAGAATTTAGGTTTTATGTATACGAATTGGATGCATTTTTACTTTTTGTTGTATAGACATGAGGAAACATTACCGTATTTTGTACTAGTATCCAGCGTTCCAGTCAAATCATAATATTCAATTTAATTAAATCCATATTTTATTTTAATGTTTTTCATTTTTACAATTGTTTTCTTAAGCTTTTTCTCTCTAAGCTTCTTTCTTCTGTCTACATCATGCTGTACGGTCCAATGTAATATTCTGTTTGAATTTAAATAAATCTGTAATGGCATTTGAACATTTTTGGAGTTGCATGAATGACTTCCAACAGCAGCCGTGTCATCGCAAACTGACCTTAGTACCGTGTTCACTATGTGCAAAGCTAATCCCTGTTTGTGGTGGAACATGTATTCAATTAGCAGCATAAATCATCCCCAAAATGTTCTCCAACATTTCAGAATATCAGAATATTTTAAGGATCATTCTCGGGATCATGTGAAGCTGGAGGTGATATTCACATTTTCCCTCAGATAGTTTGGGCATCTCTGATAACAACTTAACGTCACAAGTATTTCCTCTGTTATTCAGTTTCCTTTTTTGCCGTAGCTTTAAAAAATTGATTTAGTTTCTTTGCGAGAAAAGTACCCAGGTTTGGTTTAGTCCATGAAACCCGGTTGTTGTGGACACCGCAGGTCAATGAGGAAACGCTTCGCAGGGGAGGAGTTGTTTTTGTGTGTGGGAGAGCGAGCGGGAGCACATTTGGGAGCAGACCGTGATCGAACACAAATCTCCCCCTCAGTCCCTAACAAGGCGCTTGGGTCTCCGTTGTCTTTCATCTGAGACAAATCAGAGACCCGCTGACAGACATTTCTGGATTTATAACAAATTGGCATGCATATCGACTCCCCTGATTGTATCCATAATGATTTCCTACACACAGCGCCTCCTGATCCCCGGCCTGATTTGGGATGCAGTGAAGCAGGCAACAATAGTGCCGATTCCATCCGAATACCAAACCTCAGGGTTTGCACCCTCTCGCATAGAAACCAGTTCCCTAATTTGTGTGTGTGTGTGTGTGTGTGTGTGTGTGTGTGTGTGTGTGTGTGTGTGTGTGTGTGTGTGTGTGTGTGTGTGTGTGTGTGTGTGTGTGTGGGTGGGTAATGTTGAAGGGGACATGTATTGTCCAGAGCAAGGGGAAACCATGTCAATCTCATCGTTTGTGATGCCACTTAAACCTGGTTTTAACGTAGATTTGCTCAAATGTGTTAAACAACTATGACAGCCTATTTTTAACGGTCCAAAGCGCCTGATAAAAGATATAAAACGTTAATGTCCCGGTGAGCGATCAGAAGTCAGAGTAGGCATATACACCCTCAGGTATAAATGACCACAGGTGGCGTACGGTGGAGCCTCCAGGGAGAAGTAGCAGCAATGTTAACAGCCCCTTTGTGGTTGATTGGTTTTGTCCCTATTCTATTGATCCAGGAATTAGCCAGAGGCGCCCACACTAATAAGGGGATAGGTTTGGCTGTCCAGAGTTCAATTCGTCCATAGACTCTAAAAAATGTATTTCTCTGCTTCATTTTCAGTTGGTTGTTATAGTTTCTCATTTTTATCAGTTTTATCATTAGACCATGACAAAAAAGCAAACCCATCACACAATACTTGACAGTCTAATTAGTCGATTTATAAGTAGCAATTCTTTAAATGTAGCTTTGTAGGCATACAGTACAAGTCAAGTTTGGACACTTAATTGATTACATAGAAGGTGACAATACCCCCTGCTGACAGCGAAGAATAATATCCATACGCTGATCTGACTAGCATGTTTTTTATCACATGAATTTGTAGCACTATTGGACTGTAATGTAAAGTTTTGTCCATGTCCGCAGACCCAAGCAATGATATTCTTCATAACTAAAATGTTCCGATGACAGCCAGGAATGATGACCTAAACTGCAAATAACAGGATCCAAGCTGGGAAATAAAAAAGGTTGCTGATTACATTATTGCTGCAGTATTGCCTTTACTATTTTATTAAGCAACACAACCAGGCCTTCCCTTTGCATGAAGATGCTTTTTTGCTGAGAGGAAGATTCGTGCCAAATGAATGCAATTAGCCTCCTGGTCTGATGAATCATCAGCAGCACCGTAGAGACCAAAAGGGCCCCAAAGACACACAGCGACAGCAAGATAACGTAGAGTTTATAGAGTGTCGCAATACAGTATTTGTCCATAATAAACCCTCTGAGGTTTATGTTTGCATTCCTGTTTATTTAATATATTTTTGACATCTTATTATCTTGGAAAAACCCGCAGCAGTGGTCCATAAAAGCGATGCTGTTGGTAATCCCAGCATCCTTGAGGACTTCCAAAAATGTTGAGGATTGTTTTTAAGCCTAAATTTAATATATATTCGGGACACTTGACTTGAGTATGCCTACTTTAAGTTTTTTTTTTTCATGAATTTTGTTGGAGGGATGGAAAGTTAGGAAAGACCTAAAAAGCATTCCGTAAAGTGCTTTTGCTTTTATTACGTATTAAGTACGAGCAATTTAATAGAGAGACACAAGCCATGTTCAATCCCCAATTCTTTGGTCTCGAGTAACAGTAGGCAAAATGTATGATTTAACACATCACTGTTGAAAGGATGAAAAGACTGACAGACTAAACGCCAGTGCTTTATAGTGTGAAATAGTTTCTGTCAGATGAACATTCTTAAACAGGATACGCTGTAATTTGAGAGAACAAAGAGCCCTTATTTCTTAGATTTGGAAGCAGTAGTTACAGCACGGACGTGTCCATAGGTGTGTTTCACATAAACGTGTGCTTTTATCGTCTCTTTTCGCCGAAGCTCAATAAGTCTGTTCGAGGTGTGATTTTTTTTAATAACTTCACTTTGCGCCCTGGTTTTTTTTTTTTGCATTGGGATACAACTTGGAGAATTGTGTGAACGCAGCCTTGTCATCTGAACCTGAGCTATTTAGACAATGGTGACTGGATTTTTTTGCAAAAATATTTTTCACCTCTCCAGATGATGCGTATAATGATCCTGCTGGCTAAAACATACGCATGCTGTTTGGATTTGAACAGAGGATCCAATTAGTTTTCCTGCATCAAAATTGTAAATGTAACACTGTATTTAGTATTTAGACCCTGAAACCAAAAGTTTGTTAATACACCAGAGGATCCTTCATACTTATTTGTGATTATGCAGTGTTATTCTAAAACTGAAATGAAATCCTCCACAGATGTTCTGTTAGAGCCGGTTGATGAACTTGGAGCTGCGAACTGAATTCAAAAACTAACCCAACTAATATGGATTTAGTTAAACAGAACTATGACAGTGTTGGCAATTAACGCTTACTGTTTCTCCGAGCCCCGCTGGTATGTTTTTGGAGGCAATGTTCTGGATCCGCTGAATATTTTTATTGATATAAAAAAAAAAAAAGTTCCCTCTGT
Source organism: Apeltes quadracus (assembly GCA_021346845.1). Taxonomy (NCBI): domain Eukaryota; kingdom Metazoa; phylum Chordata; class Actinopteri; order Perciformes; family Gasterosteidae; genus Apeltes; species Apeltes quadracus. The sequence continues at coordinate 1,115,833 of CM037933.1, forward strand.
GAGAAGTCGAAGTTTGATGAGTTGAATTACAAAGCGATATTTGACTTCACGGCTTCTGGGTTGCTCAGCAGGAGGCTCTGTGATAACTTGAAAAACATCTTTTTTTTTTGCCTGACACATTGAACCCAAACATCCGGCATCACTCGAGTGTCATGAACTACCCTGCGGAAAAGGGAGAGATTGGTGAGATCAATGGCTTATCACGAATCAAATCCCTCCGATATATGTATGCCTGTAGGGCTCAGGCAGTACGGCATCACCTGTCAGTTACCTGCATCGCCACACAATATGCACACGTCTTTTCTTCATACATGTTTAATATCAAGAGAGACTTCAGCAGAAGAGGCCATGACATCGACTATTTAGGCCGATGAGGTATAATAAGAGGGAACAAAGATTTTAATCAAGGCTTTTTTATCACTAAGCTAAAAATACTCATAGTACTGCAGTACTCTCTTAGGTAGTCTGTGAACATTCTCCACCCGTAACGACCTTATCCTTCCTCTTCCAAATAAATCACCACTTTCTTTGCATTTAGTTATGATTTATTCTGATTGTTCCTGGTTCATCAACCTCTGTTCCCTTTTCACATCTGGAGTCAAATCACTCTTTATTGTCCGAGGTCAAAGCATATCTTGGTCGTTGGAGCCGGTTATTTATGTCAGTTTGACAGTAACTTGCAACGAGGTGTACAGAGAGCCATAAAAGGCAGTGAAGTGAGTCTGCAGCATCTTGTGTTAAATTATTCTAGTTGTTTCTAAAATAGAGAAGAGTGAAAACATTTACAGAGCAGGTTAACTACAGAACTTTCCCTCAGTGTAAAAACCAATCACCCCTATTCAAGTTCTCTATTTATGAGAACTGTGTGGCAATAATGTCTTTATGGTATGTCAATATATGAATCCCGCACTGCACTTTGAACCTAATGACACGGTTGATGCGTCTATTCAATGCTAATACACAAACAAAAGATGTATTTGTGTTTTAAGCCAAACAACCAGGTTTAGCTGTGAGGATGCAGATGAGCGGCTCGATGTTGGTCAGGTTAATCGTTAATGTCACTTATGCTCTCTATACCAATACCACATCATTACAATTCCCCTCAGACTGCCTGAAAACGCCTCTGAACCTCTTCGGGTTCCAGAGAATGGAATTATATTTAAAAGCTGGAGGAATTGGATGATTTCATTTCTCTCCCTGCCTTGCGGGTCTTTATTTCAGAAACATCTCCTGACTTTCATTCGACCATCTCTGAGAAAACCAGCGCTTCTCTGCTGCACATCTAAGCTTATTGTTTCCCTTTTTACTGCCCTCACATCCTGCCTCAGCCTGTTATGCAAAGGTTAAGTAGAACTAAAGGTGAGATTAAAATAAATATTGGCAAAAACAGCAGGAAATTGAAAACAGCAGACCGTCCACGCATTCCCTCCAGTGCCGAACACCTTTTAAGTGGATTTTGTTGGATTGTTTTCGTCACACAGTCCACTTACTGATTTGACAATGTCCCTTTTGCCTCTTGGTTACCAGATTGGATGATTACACAGTTACAAATACAAAAAAGCATCCATTTGTGTATAGGAAGATCGATCATTTGATTGTATTAATGTAATCATTTTCCATATACATTCCTATTATTGTGGATATCTTGCTGCTGATAACCGAGGACACTGTGCCGTTTCTGTTTCCGCCGCTCAAAGATAAACTCAGGGGTCTTTCTTCTTGCATTTCTTTGCCTCATGACTTTATCTCTGACATTTGTCGGGCACGGCGGATACTGCCGCTCATAATAACTCAGCTAATTCTATTGCTTCCGAACTAACAGTTGTTCTCTGACTGTGGTCAGACTCCTTCTGCGTGATTTCTCCTGACTACCGTGTCCATGTCAGAAGAACTTTAAAGTGAGAACCTTTCCTTCTGCAGTGGTGACTCATCTATAAAATTGCCACAGTGTCATTAAAAATGAAAAAGAACTGTTCCTTTAAATGTAACTTTAAATGACACACAGAGCGGCTTTGTTGCCTCGCAGTCTGACTGTCCTCTTTTCCACCCGCCAGCCTTTCTGTGTGGCGTCTGCGTGGCTTCCTCCCACAGTCCAAAGACGTGCTGTTAGGTCAACTGGTGGCTCTAAAATTGCCTGTAGTTGTGTGTTTCTATGCCAGCCCGGCTTTTGACGGTTTAGGTGTACCCCATCTCTCCCCTGATGTTAGCTGGGCTCGACTCCCGGCCCCTCCTCTTCGGATCGGTGTTGTAGCAGATGGTTCAATGGATATAGGTTATACCGTATGTTTGGAAGGCGGGAAGAGGAGGTTCTTATTTTTTAATATTTGCCTTTCCAATGCTTTTGTTTTCTCTAACATGCTCCTGCAGTGTAATCCCTGTCAGTAATCCCTGTCAATCCCATTACTAGGATCAATACCTGAGGTGAGGCCTCCTGCGCACACCAAGGTTGTCCTTGTACTTCAAAGCCACCACAAAAGCCTCGCTCAAGCAAAACACACCCATGTCCTTCCAAAGGGTAACATTTTATTTTGCTTTCATCCCATCCGTTGATAAACCCCAAACCGGTTGTGTTTGTGCCATTTCGAGGCTCCGCGGGGGGCAGGAGCGCTGCATCTCTTAGCGCCCGGGAATAAAACTGCACGGAACATTGACATCCGAACAATGAAGCGCGAATCCAAAGGAGAGATTGCCAGAGTGCGTGAGAGATTGGACAAAAGCCGCTCAGGGTGGCCGCCGCACTCAACGCTTTCACTCACTTCGTTTTATTACCTTTTCGATGAGTCTTTGGGTGTTTCCCCCTGACGTGCTTCTAAATGATCTCTGTCAGAGCGTGAAATAGAGAGAGAGCAGCATGGCTTTTGATAAAGCTGGATCGCATTACTCACTGTTGCCAGGGGATTTGTATGTAGCATAATTTGAAGGGGGGGCGGTTGAGAGGGGGGGAGAGGGGGGAGAGGGGGAGGGTTGTATTCTGCGCAAATATGTTCAGAACATTGTGCATATAATCTTTCTAACAGCTTGTAAAGGAAGCAGTTCCTTGGAGACGGCCCGCTGATCATGTTGTCAATGTGTTATCTGAACGGTGTCCAGGTGTCCTGGTGTGGTACGATGATGCAATCATGTCCACATTGTGTCCTCTGTGCCTCATCATGCTGTAGGACCAAGGAAGACACTTTAAAACATTTCACATCCTCTAGCGAGTGACCGATGCTTCAGACTAACAAATAACCTTAAATATCACAACATTTTCCCTCCTCGCGCTGCTGCTTTAAACAGACTGCAGCGTCCTTCGTATGGTGCTGAGTGTACGTTTAGTGTGCCTGATGAATTCATCTCTGCGCTGCATCAGCCTTATTGTCGTTTTAGCAGTGCATACATAATGGTTGTGCGATAGAGAGTTTGTCTTCTGCTAATTCGGCATCTTTTGCTTTCAGACGTAAATGTATAAAGGACATGTGGAGGGGAAATTCAGATGTGGTATTTGTTATCCCTTTACTTTCCTAAACGTACATCAAGCTTGTACACAAACAGGATAGTTTTATTGATTTTGTGTTGGCCATGTCATTAAAAGACACTCACTGCATGAGAAACGCGCCGTAGAAACTGTGAAATGCAGATTGATATTTACGTTGTTTCAAAATGACTGACACTAACAAAGTGTGTTATGCTTTCAATTAGGATACATGGCAAACAGTTTATCCATCTATTCTATTTAAACTTGACACTTGTTTATTCAGAGCTTCGTTTTATCCTTTTTTGCCTAAAGAACAGAGGTCTGAGTCATCGATCTCTTTCACAGATGCTGTCTGTTGCCTTCAAGCTGTTTGGCAAATGTTCTATTTTGAAAAATAGAGATCTCACACTTGAGAATGTTTTGTGCTGTTTGGGAGAGTTTCATGATTGCAGAAAGTGAGAAAAAAAAAGGTTAAGAATAAAAGAAAGAATAATTCCATTTGGAGCGGGGAGAATATCCTGCTGCCTGCTCTTCATACTAGATCGTATCTTGACCTCGGGGGGACTGATTGAGACGCCATCACCCTCGGCTGGATGTATTTCCATTCCCAGGTGGAAATTCCGAAGTCAGCATGTCAGCACATATAAAAAGAGCCGAGACCGTCAGATGACCTGACTTATCACGAGATAACCTTAGTTCCTTTCTACCCAGGTCACTGAGGTTATGTTATTAAACAGAGAAGATATATTCCACCTATGGGGGATTGATGTTTCCAGTCCTTTCCTCCTCTGTACTGTCTTTAACAAAAGAAATTAGGATGGAGGAATTACATCAATTGTTTTCTTTTATATTGTCATACATGAATATGCTACACAGCCCACAGAAACCACCACTTCTGTCACTTCTGCTTTTATTCTTTTTTTTATTCTTTCCCCCCTTGGTTTCAATTTGGATACAAATGAATTGATGAGGAATTCACTAAACTCATAATAATTCCAAAATAAAGAGTTTCAAAAGCCAGTGAAAATATCTTTAAACACTACTTTTCCAGTGCACCAACAGGGTTTTGAGGGAGATGTATTTCCACTCATCATCTCAACAGTTCATCATCTTCGGCTCATCATGACTTTGAGGAATGTGTTTTTTTTAATTATTATTCTCAATTCGAACATCACAGTCTGCTGACGTTTTCCAGATGATGTGATCATTTGATCATTTTCAACGTATGTGAATGTAGCATTTTAGAGACATCATTGCAGTTTTACTGGAATTATTTATCACTAAATGTAATAATGTGTAATCTTTATTAGACCCATTGTTCCATTGTTTTTACCGTGACTTTAAGTAACAATTCACTAATCAGCTTAAAGATCAAGATGTTTGATGAATTCAGTAGAAGGAAATCTATCCAATCCAATCCAATCCACTTTATTTATAAAGCACATATTAAACACAGGGTTTCCAAAGTGCTGTACATCATAACAATAAAAACACAATAGGTTAAAAGTAATAAAATAAGCTAAAACACCCTAAAACTAAAACACGTAAAATCAAATCAAAAGCTACACATACAACAGATTTAAATCACATTAATCACGGCTACCTGGCTACTTTGTTGTTCCCCTCGGGCCTCTCCCTCGATGTGTATCCCCAATATATAATATAGTTGGTTGAAAAGTGTAGTGGCCGTCTGATAGCAGCTGAGCTCAAACCTCAGCATGAAACGAAGCCTAAGAGGATTTACGGTAACGATGGAACAACACGGCTCCGATCACACTGTGTGAAGTACTCGTCCGTGTGCCGTGCCATAAGGAAGGACAGGAGGCCATTGTGTTTACATCTCTGATTTCCTCCAGTCAACTTGTGTTGTTTTAAAATTAGTTAGACTAAAATCATTGGAAATAAGTACAGTCCGTCCAGAGATGTAAATTCATTACGGATGCAGCTGGTTTCAGACAGAGCTTTTAATGATTCTTTGCATGGACAAGACAGGAAATTATCCAGAGGGATAAATCCATCATCAGTCAGCATGAGACAACCGAGGGAAAAAAGCTTTGCAGATTAAAAAAAAACTTGAATCAATAGAGACCTGGAATTTGAACCAGACTTGATTGGAGATCAACTGCAGCCAATCCTGATATCTGAGATAATGTGATCAGCCAGTATTCTCAAGTTAACATTGTTTAAGTCGGCTGCTAAACATTTCAACCATGTCTTGAGGTTGACCCTCGAAAGTGCACAATGGCCCCGAATTATTAAAGCGAAGGGAAGAATGTCCGCTGAATGTGCAAGAGCAAGCTGAGTGGTGGATTGGGCTCAGAGGTAGTTCTGTGTTGGCCAGCAGCAGAGGGGCTGCAGCCATTATTCTCACTCAGGTAATGATGTAATTTAATTCATCTATTAATTAATTAACTGAGTAATGCTAATCATCCAGGTTGACTTTTCTCTCATGCGGTTCAAACTTTGTATTCTCTCATCTGCACTCGAATGATGTGAAATTCATCGAAGGCACAATGGAGCCTTTGTTAAACGGACTAACAGAAAACTCAGCGTTAACGAAGAGTGAGCATAATCCTCAGTCTTCCTCTTAATGGGGTGACGGATCGACTGACTGATCAGCTAAATTTCACTAAGAGGATTATTTTTTGTTTCAACTAAATGGGATTATTTAGCACTGCTCGTTTGTGTTAAGCAGGATCATGAGCAGAAGTTCATTTCATGAATGTCACCTGCTGCCTAACGATAACTTTGTTTTAGTCTGACTCACACTTGAAGCATGAAGTTGGAAACCCAGATGAAGCGTGTGTGCAGCTCTACACACTCTGTGTGACTTTTACATAACCAATACATGTAAAACTATTTATACCTTTTAAATCTCAAATTAATTGTCTGTTTGACGAGTTAATTTGGGAAAACTGTGTTCTGTTTCTGTTATGCAGTTTAGAGTAGAGTAACATTTACAAGACCATTTTGAAGGATAATATATTTGAAAGAATACTGACCAACACTGCAAAGTGAAAGGTGTCATTGCGTGACGAAACCATTGAGAATAACTCAACTCTGCAGTTTTTTCTCTTTGTCAGCATCCTTTAGGTTATTGTGTTGGTTTATAAAATAACTGTTGAATATTGTGCAGCCTTTAGTCGCTAAACGGGTTACGTTAATACCACTAATTATAATCAGACTATAAGTTGCTGTTGAAGAAGTTATTTTGCTGTAAATGATTTTTTATAATCAGAAATATTATTGTTTGCTTATCTTTTTGTTTCTATTTCACTACAGAATTTTTTTGTATGATTTATTAGATTATGAACACCACCATAGATTATTTTTGTCATAAAAATATAACAGCAGTGATGCATACTGCACAGGTAAATGTTTTAGGAAAAATGTATGTTTCTGAGCCTTCACGCAGTGAAAGATGTGTCTTTCATATACAGTGTGTGCTATTTCATTGTGGGTGTGTGAACTTTTCAGCGACTCACTCTCTGGAAATGACCGACTGTTGATGCTTCCACCTGCAGCGATGCATGCAACACTTGGAAATGCAGGAGCACGTCGGGTTTACTGATGGAAGCTTTATAAGTGGTTTTGGAATCACCATGACATTATGCTTAGTGGCAAAGTTCGTCTGACATGAATTACTTTTGAAATGAGAGCCACAGGCTTACAGCTGGACGGATATCTGAGGCAGGGAGGCAGTTTTTCAGGTGTGTTTAATAGTAGCGTAAACTTAAAACCCCCAGAGCGCTAGCCCAGGGAAACCCGCACACTCAGCCACAGAGACATGGCAAACAGTCCGATGGCCAGCAGCTAACCCAGCACAAGTGTATTTAATGGTCCGAGAGCAGGCGAGGTATACCCGTATTTCAAGGAGCTCACATTGTCCTCCCTCACATACAGCTCTGTGCCAGGTCTGTTGTTATAATAAAATTCAAAGTACAATCGGTGTTCCTTGTCATTCCTTGAGTCTGGGGTAGATTCATAAATTCAAAAGCAACACTTGGTCCATTGTTCTTTGTAAATACTGAAGAAACACTGGACGGACCGGAGGCATCTGGAATGAAGTTCGAAATAAACACTTCCGCCCATCCTTGGCCTGCTTCGTTGTTTCCGCCAGCGAACTTGAGAGCAGATATTTGGACAGGTCCGTAGAGGTGTGAAAGTCCGTGGCCACGCCCCCTGGGAGTGGTCTCCAGGGGAGTTCAATGTAGCTCGACATCAACATTAGCCTTTAAGGCTGATGTTGATGTCGAGCAAATATCTTTAAAATCCTGCACAAAACGGTTTAAGTGGCCAGTGTGTCAATCAAAAAGATTTTCTCTACCTCATTTATTTTTTCTGCCAATATGAATCTACAGCGGAAGGTGAATTAATCTCTTGGTTGCACAAACATGTTGCAAAGGTCAGATGTTTTTTTTGACAGAACATGTGATACAACAGGGGAGCAAATAAGTACTCTGTGGCCGGAAAAACGCTGCAGGAAAAACTGTGGATCGTACGTCAATGGGGAAAAGGTTTGCTCACTTTTTGAGCTTAGGTGCCATGTTGTGCTGCAACACAGGCTTTCTATACTTTAACGTATTTAAAGCCCACATAAACTCTTCAAGTGAGCGTTACGCCTGTGAGACGGACCTGAGCTCCTGTACAGAGCTGCTGCAGACGTCCACATTGATTAAATAAAGAACGTATCTGCTCTGTGAAACATGCAGGTGAAAAACGAATTTGCAGTCCGGATGGTAGATTAGCCAATTGTGGGCCGTATATATTCAATCAAATGTTACAGCAGCGGTGGAAGCAGACACATCTGGTGGAGACCTGCACACTACTGAGGGTAATTTTCTTGTTTTCACAAATGGTGAGAAGTAACTTTTAAGAAAATGGTCGTGGCAGAACCTCTTTCACAGATGAAAGAAAAAGAAACCAAACCTTTATTTATCTTTTCTTGAATCACAAACAGGAGTATCAGTAATCTAGACCAACATTTAAAGGAGTTTTTTTTTCTTAATTACCTCTCGGAGTTACCATACACTGTCTTCTAATTCAATATTTTCACCTCAGCCTTCTGCTCAAAGATGTTTCTCATCACCGCTGAGTGCTCATTTTGGTTGCTTAGTGAATGCTGGTCACTCAAGCGCTCGGTCCACATGCAGTAAAACCTAAAAGCACCTCAGTGCACGATTTGTGAGGCAAGCATGTTTGCTGATGGCCGGGCAGGTGCATTTGTGAGGTCAGATTGCTTTAGGGACGTGAGTCTGACTCTCTGCCTTGCTCCATTCACCAATAACAGAGCTCATTGCCCCATTAAGTGTCTGTCCGTTCGCTGCTTTTACACTGATGTCAACTATTCAACATGTTTATTTAATCTTTATTTAGAACACAGAAGCCAGATATTATGTATTGGTAGAAACACTGGCTCAAACAATGTGTGTTCGGTCCCTTAGATATTAAAGGGCATTAGTTGAGGGACATTATTGTGCATGTTCAAGATCCACTGTAACTTCCTGTAAGGGCCATTTGGAATGGGCAAACTCACTTATGAACATGTTTTCCAGATGTGCCACAGGAAGCCTTATCCTGTTATTGTTTTGGAAGCAGATCTTAGTTCCTGACTTGGAAACAAAGCCCAAACAGAATCTCAGGAAGCTCCTGAAATGAAGACTTCTCTCAGAAGTGAGCTGCACCTGAAGAGCACAGCATGCAATATTGTTCAACGCGTTATACCTCCGTACTTGAGTGAGATATGTATTGAGCTGGTGTGATGTATGACTTCATTTTTCTTGTTTACATTCGCTTCAATCTTGAAACATGTGGTTGTAATCTCTGATACCTCCGTGGCCCATACCTCCCAGAGGCGGCTCAGCGCGCTGCTTGAAGTGACGCTAGCATGCAGAATATATCACGCACCCACTGAGTCAGACGTGACAGCACCCCTCTGCACCTCAACCTTCTACATGCGGTGAGGTGAGGTCACCTACAGGCAGAATAGGAGGCTGAGAACCTCGTGCACTGAGTGAATGCATAAGCATCAGGGGCACCGTACCGTACTTCATCAGGGGTTTGGGCCCGAACCACGTCTCTAATTAGATCTGTCAACTCAACGGCCAATAGCTGTGGGAATGGCACAGAGAACTGCCGAGCAGGTCCGGGGAGGGAGAGACTAGATGGGCGCAGCAGGCTTACTTGGCTGGAGAAGAAAAGGAAAATAGTATTTTCTTGTTATAACAGTGGACGTGACCACCAGCAAAGCACAGCAAAGTAAGTAGTAAGTAAGTGTTTAAAAGATTTTTTTTATTTTTACAGCTGCTGTCCCAGTGTCGTATCCGCAGGATGGCTGAACAAACAACATCCATGAACACCTTGGAACTTTTCCTAAACTGGGATACAGACATGTTGGTATTTCTTTTGAGAGTCTCCCGGCATGTCTTTTTTTTTTTTTATAAAGGTGCTAGTTTTGAATTTCCATGCATATCTGTTAGCTCCACAGTGTTCTCAGTGTTACGACTCAACAACAAACACATGGGTCAAGAGACAGAAAAAAAGATGAAGAACAATTTGAAAAAATAACGTTATACGATATATAAACCTTTAAAGCTGTATTCTAAAAATAGTTGTACAAAGAAAGTCATGATACATGTAACACCACAACAATAGAGTAATTAAATAGTGAGTTGTGAGTCATATCAAATTATCTGCAGACTTAATTTTCCATCTTCTCCCTTATCGATGAACTGGGCCTGACATTACATGAATCCCTTCCAGTATTTTTGTAGATTTTCTCACGCAATGGGATTATTATCAGAAACACCTGGAGTGGCTTTTCATTTTTTTTCCGTCTATAATCTTCCCTACTTTCTTTCTATTCCCATGACAATTTACACTTTCACAAAGCACTGACAATTCTCTCGGTCTTGTCATCTTAATTTGATCCCATCATCTTAAAAATAAGCTCTCTTCCATCCTTGTGCAATGATGGAAATTGGCAAATTACTTTCCAGATTATTTATAAATACAGTTATATTTTCTTCATTGAGGAATTACACACCCAGGCTTTTAACCAGAGCAGATACCCTGCCTCTGTTATTCACTTCTTACTGTAGGTTTTTCATGTTTACTACAGTATGTATTTCCCAGTGACTCTCCACCTGCGTGCCTGGTGAACATGATGTGGTCACCTAATCCTTTTGGACTTGTAGCAGCGATGTAGCAGCACCCCGTGGATTTAAAGATACTTAAGGCTGCAAAGTAAACATTGTACAAGTTGCACGCTCCACAGTCCGACCGTACAGTATTCCTCTCAGCTGAGGAATCTCAAGGGGCCTTCCCAACGTGTTATGACATTTAGTCCAGAACTGCAGACTTTGGGGGGATCAAGTATGTGAAACAGGACACGGTTCTAACAAGAAACATCTTGCACATTGTGTACATCTTCTGTCATACGCTCACGACACACTAGCTTAGGAAGTCCAAACTCCTGACACGCAGATGACTTGACTTCAATCTCACCTTGTAATCAAACTGAGAACCTTATCTGACAAAGCCGCCGTAAAGCTTTGCTGCGCTGACTGCGTCTTCTCTTCTGTTGGTCATAAACCATAGAAAGCATAGCTGAGTTTTTTTCCAGTTCCCCGAAATGGACCCATTAATCCTGAATTATTATGTGCTGGACCGCAGCGAGGTTCTGGCTTAATCAAACCTTCCAATTTTGTGCTGTTTCGTTGATGAGATTGCAATTGTTATTTTGTTGTTGTTGTTTTCTAACTATATCCTGATTAATTCCTCACATGCTGGGACATCTTACTCGGATCCCCAAAAACTAGTAAAATGTTTTAAATCCAAATTTATAAAACACATTATTAGATTTAATGAGTCACGCTCTTATATTTTTCTTGTCTGTTTAGTTTCCATTAAGCTCTAAATCCCCATCAGTCGTCATGTCACAGCTTTTACATTTCAGTAAACCTGCAATTATGCAAGAGCAAATTCTAAAAGAAACTGATTCTTATAATTTATAATCATCTGCACTTTATCAAGGATTTCCCAAAGGTTTACCCGAGGATGCAGTCAAAGATTAAAAAAACCACATGTTGAAAGCACCTGAGCGTTTGAGCACTTTCCTCCGGCGTGTGAGCCTCTACGGAGTCACTGCTGAGCACAACATTAGCTCAAATGGTCTTTTGTTCTTTTTGGTTTCAGAAGCTTACGATGACAGAGAAACTGTTTGCATGAAGCACTTCCCTTAAATATTTTAGCTCTGCTTTTGCGTCTTATTGGGAGGTGATGAATGAGCATGTGTTTGTGTGTGTGTGTGTGTGTGTGTGTGTGTGAGAGAGAGTGTGTGTGTGTGTGTGTGCGTGAGCGTGTGCGTGTGCGCGCGTGTTATTGATCTGAGGCGGGTTGGGGCTCTGAGCAGCAGAGCGTCACTGGATGGGTACTAATGAGTGGCTCACATTGCTCCCTAGTGGCGGTCAGAGGTAGAGCTGTTTCCTGTTCTCATTTTAACTGGGCACAATAAAGCTCGGGGTGCCTTAGAGCGGCTCATTCCTTATTCCACCAGAGGTGATGTTGGAGCTTTCAGTCCCTGCAGCTCTTTTTCTCTCAGTATTTGCCGTTTCGTTTTTTTTTTAATTTTTTTTTAAAGTAAACGTACATTTTTTTCTTCTCGACTACAACACTGGTAATTCTTTGGAATTTGGTTTTTAGGATTCCACTCAGGTGTTCTTATCGTGGATCTTGGATTTTAGTTTACTGTTTCGAAGGTGAACATAAGTCGGAATTGTGTCATATTATACAAATTATAGTGGAAATATTTTCAAGCGAGGAGTTTTGGACAGCATGGACGGTTGGTGTATCACCCGTAAGATGTTCTGAACCACGTCATACCTCACACTTCGTCTAGGCACCTTTGAAGACACAAGGAAGACTTTTTCGCCTGAGACTGTGCCCGTTTCAGCGTTTGCATGAGCGCACATCCCTGACGCATCTGCAGAGGACCAGACTGCGGCAATGGAGAGCATTTCAAACCAAAGTGACTTTTGGCAATTTAACGAATCCTGGAGGAACGCAAGCGTCGTTAACGGCACCGGTTGGTCGAACCAGACGAACCCTCTCAAGCGGAATGAAGAAGTGGCCAAAGTGGAGGTCGCTGTTCTGGCACTGGTGCTGTTTCTGGCGCTGACGGGGAACCTGTGCGTCCTGCTGGCCATCCACACCACGAAGCACAGTCAGTCTCGCATGTATTACTTCATGAAGCACCTGAGCATCGCCGATCTAGTTGTGGCGATATTCCAAGTTCTCCCTCAGCTCATCTGGGACATTACGTTTCGGTTTTATGGACCAGACATGTTGTGCAGGTTGGTGAAGTACCTGCAGGTCGTCGGAATGTTCGCCTCCACTTACATGTTAGTTTTGATGTCTGTGGACAGGTGTCTGGCAATTTGTCAACCCCTCCGTTCTTTGCACAGGAGAAAAGACCGTTTCTACGTGGTGTGTTCGTGGGTCCTGAGCCTGCTGTTCAGCATTCCGCAGATGTTCATTTTCTCACTGGTCGAGGTGGGCTCGGCCGGATCAGGAGTGTACGACTGCTGGGGCGACTTCGTGAAGCCTTGGGGGGCCAAAGCGTACATCACGTGGATGAGTCTCACCATATACATCATTCCAGTGGTGATACTAAGCATTTGCTACGGTTTGATAAGCTTCAAAATATGGCAAAACTTTAAACGGAAAACTAGGCGTGAGCAGTGTATCAGCCTGACGCCCAAAACCTCCAAATGCAACACGCTGACTCGCGTGAGCAGCGTGAAGCTCATCTCCAAGGCGAAGATCACCACGGTGAAAATGACTTTTGTGATAGTCGTGGCTTATGTCGTCTGTTGGACCCCATTTTTCTCCGTTCAGATGTGGACTGCGTGGGATACGGCAGCGCCCCGTGAGGGTAGGTCTCATTTCAAAGTTAAATATTGAACTGAGTTCCCGCCAACGTTGCGCAAATATAATTCATTCATTCATTTATTCATTCTGGATTTGAAACACATTTAAAACGCAAACACAGACTACATCGTTTTCCATTATTTTGCATAAATGATTATTGGAATGATTGATGATTGGAAACTGCCGCGGGCCTCCTGCTGTAGGCTACCCAACGGTGCTCTTTTACGCACGAGGGTGCCATGCGCAGCGCTTGTCTATCGAATTAAAGCAAACTGAGACAGTAAAAACACCCGTTTATGATGGATTTATTTTTTGGGGGGGTGGGGAGAGATAAATGTAATCCACCCAGGGGGGAGGAGAGTGTCTAGTGAAGGAGCTCCAGCCGATATATATATATATATATATATATATATATATATATATATATATATATATATATATATATATATATATATATATATATATATATATATATATATATATATCAAGTCAGTGGCAAACTGGATTAGACTCTTAATTGTTAAAAACAAGTATTCCTACAGAAGGCGAGTGACATTTTTGTTGTAATATTTAAAATACTCGCAGTGTGGTAAGAAAAGGTAATATGGCTTTTAAGGGGTAAAACCTGTACGCAGAATTCCCCTCCGGCCACATAGACGGCTAATCATTAATCAAATGAGTGTGCGCCAACACGCGCCAAGCAGCTTTTATTTGCGCCTGGGGGGCACGTTGTAGTGCGTCGTTGACATTTAACCACAATAGGCCACTAAGCAGCCATCTTATTTACGTGGTCCTTTCATCCATTAATCTGCTGAGCAATGGTCACACACAACAGAATATTTTATATTCCAACAAGACTCCTTTGTACGGTTTTTCTTCCATATGTGAATTACATTAGTAACTGAAAGCATAATTTAAGCACATTGTGGAAAGTAAAGACGCATAGGGGCTTTAATCATTAGATTTTATGAAGTAAAAGCATTCGGAAATTGAAAAAGTATTTGCTCAATACGCTGTCATCCCATTGTTCAACACTGAGGAGGTATATTTAGCCCTGATGCTGCACCTCTCAGTTATATTGAACGTCACTGTTGCCAGAAAAAGAGCAACAAAAGAGCTCCAAACTGACAAAGAAAGTGATGAATTTGTTTTCTGTTGCACAGTGCAGGGGAAGGCTGCTGGCTGACAGCCACTTTAACACTCCTCAGAAAGGCCAGAAGTGGCAGTGACATGTGACAGCGTTTGTGTGGCAATGATGGAGGGATGCTGGAGTGTCACCTGTGTGTGTGCAGATAATAGCCCAATCCCAATCACCCCCCTTATGGACCCACAGACTTTGAGGCACGTTCCCGCTGACTCCATTAGGGTTTAGTTATCTCGCACTGTCAAACCGTTGAGTGTTCGAGGCTCTCTGGCAGACACGTTGAGCCTTTATGTTCTGTAAGTCAGATGCTGACTTTATAAATGTAATTTTTGGCACTGTCAAGATGACGTCAGATGTCAAAGTGCTGTCCTGTTCATATTCACGCCATTTGAAGCGTTTACCAGTCAACACCAGTTATGTCCCTGAGGGTTCAGGATTTAGGGTTTAGGGGGGGGCATTGGCATTTGGCAAAACAAAAAAAAACGTTTCGGAAAGGATCAGATATATGATTTTATTGTTGTTAGTACATTTTGTCAATTTGGAAGAGACAGCAAATCAGGGTTTGTATCCTTTAAAACCGTCTCTCTGGTAGTGGAAAGATTAGCAACTAGTAACGAAGAGAAGTAACAAAGTCATTATTCATTTAATGGTTCTGGTTTAATGGGTAATAATCACAATTTTCACCATTGAACAAGAGGACGTTCCAACACAAGGTGACGATTGCTACTTAAAAGGTTGTTGTCTGACTTTGAAGGGCCACACAAGTACAGTTGCATGGAAACCCCCGCACTTTCTCCACCCTCGTCCACGACGAAGGCTGGTAGTCTTCTTCGCTAACCTGTTGCAATCCATTTACGAGGTTCATAGTTTGACATTTCTTTAAATTAAAATACTGAACCAATTAGTGTATTTTGTAGTTCCCCGCAAAATGGGGATTTACTTTAAAGGAACCTGTACCATTCATTTATAGGAAGTTAAGCCTTTTTAACCCGCCATTAGGTTCCTCAATTGGATTCCACCTTCCTCTCAGCTTTAAGATTTTAGGGACATCTGGGTTTTCATCTTGAAGAGCCAGATCAATTTCATTATGTAAAAGGACAGAGACATTTTAAGGTCAAACCATGACTCAGATTCTAACAAAAGTTCCTGAAAAAACTGGTGAGCACAAACATCTCCCTTGCCGACCAAGTGAACTTTAATGCCAACTCACAATGTGCCACTGATTGCACTACTTAACGTATACACAAAGCCCAGTAATCAATTTCCAAGTGCTACTTTTCAAAGCCTACATGATGTTTTTACACAGAGGGACAAAACAAGTCATTGTCAGAAAGCTCTCTCGGAAATATTTTACTCATAAATGAAAATTTGTGCAAAAAATGAGTGTGTTTACTGAAATATTTGTTAATCTCCAGGCTCTTGTCTGCCCTGATAAGATTGCTTGATAAACAGCGGTTTGTCTTTTGCACCATCTCCAAAGAGTCTATTCATTTATCATTTTGTCAGCCACATTATAGTCTACATAGAGCAGGTCGAGCCATGGCTTATATGTTTGTTTTGTAATATCAGCCAATAGATTAACATGTTTCCATTGCTGGCTTTTTATTACTCGGGTTAAAGATTTACATACTGCCATTTTTTCCATTTGTATACATTTGAAGGATTAAAGCAAAAAGCGCTTGCCCAAAGGTAGATCATAAAGCGCATGTCACCTCAGTAAAAGGGTGATTTGAACTCACCCTCGAAAAGGACCAAACCGTTGACGGCTGATGAATGAGCAATAAGAGACAAGAGCAGGAGGACAGACCGATTACCGATCAGTACGTTGAAGGTTAAATACAAGATTCAAGCAAATTACATCAATCGGAACCTAATTTGCCAAATGTCAATTGGATAGTGTAGTTGTAGAGCTCACGGATCATCCACTGTGCCACGTTATGTGGCCTATATGTTACGCTATGTGGCGGTGGACCCAAATGCAGACAGACCAGGAAGTACACGGGAAACTTATTTATTTATTTGCTAGGAAAACCGCTACGGGGATAGTGAGGGAATGGCAGACAGACTGAGAAACCGGGAGGATGGATGACTGCGAGGACACAAAGACGGTCGCAGAAAAACAATAAATCCACATCTCTAAAATCACTCTTCAACAGAGCCGCAAAGCGCCGTCAACACCCGGTTAGTTGAAAAGGCGATCTGGTGACGAGCGGTTGATTGAAGGCAGTTTGGTTGCCTGAGGAGGCGAGTCTAATCAGTGAGTCTGGATGAGCTGAGATTGCAACCACGCCCATAACCACACGATTCAGGCAGCCATGACTTATATACATAAAATAGCTAATTGGCAAAAAAAACAAGACTATATGAGCCCACAGCCATGCCAGCTGCTGTGCGAGGCTGTTGGCCCACTGCATGCCATCGTCAGCATGCTGATATTTAGCAGGTGATGTTTGTTAACCATCATACGTCATACTGAGAGTTGAGAAAGGAGTCTGTGCTTTGTGTCAGTTGACGGTATCTAAAAGCTGCAAGTCTTTGTTGTCACGGCACAGTAACTTTCCTCTCTCTCCGATCTCCCGCAGCTCTGCCCTTTATCATCTCCATGCTGCTGGCGAGCCTCAACAGCTGCTGTAACCCCTGGATCTACATGTGCTTTGCTGGGCACCTCTTCCAGGATCTTAGGCAGAACTGTCTGTGCTGTTCCACTCGCTACCTCAAGTCATCGCAGTGCAGCTGTGAGCGTGACTTTGACTCCAGTCACAAGAGCAACTCCTCAACCTTTGTGATTAAAAGCACCAGCAGTCAGAGGAGCATCACGCAGACTTCCACCACATGAGCACTCATCCTGCATAAAATATCCAGCTGTTCCTCAGTCACCTCTCGCCCTGGAGCTTAATGTTCAAACTCTGTAGAAAACTAAAACTAAGTTGATTTGTTTTTGTTCCACAGTATCTTACACTGTAACATTGATATGTGAACTAGGAAAATGTACAGAATATTATTAAGGATGTGATGTTCTATGCTCAAAGGCATACACGGTAATAATGGACCAGGCTGAGCAATCGATTGAATCCTTTTCTGTGTTTGTTTGTACATTATTGTTGTTTGACGTGTAACGGATACATTTTCAATGCAGAGAAATGTAAGATGAGCAAATATCTCCAAGCACTTTCAACAATGGACAACTTTGTTAGTGATTCCTTTGTCGTCATCACCAAAGCTTATTGATTCTGTTTGTCTGTGTACATTTCTCCCAGGTTATACATGTTGTATATTAGATTGTTCGCTTTCTTCCTTTGTAATGAATTGCATATGTGTAAACTGTTACTTGAGATGTGGTTAGATGTGGTAAGTCATGGCTGTCACTGATATACATTAAAAAAAGTTGAAAAATAAAGAAAGAACAAAACCAGCACAAATGCCCAGACCAGCCTATTATTTAGCTGATCCTCATTAGAGCTCCTATTACCTCCCAAAATCCTTTGCAACGTTGCTTAAAAAGATTCTGGCAGCAGATTAGAACTTCCTGTTCAGCCTCAACCCCAAAAATGCATTACAGCGTTGAGATTTGAAGACTGTGCAGATCACTGGAGTGAACTAAAGTTGTGTTATGGAGATATCTCAGGGCAACAACTGTTGTCTGATATGGTGAAATGTCCCACAGAACATGACAACTATAGTGACATCTGTGGCCATTAATTCCCCATAGCATTGTGTGAGGAGTCTGGATCCAAGTCGAACACAGAGTTAGTGGGGGAAGGGTGAATACGCCGTCGGCGTGGCTTTACTTACAAAACACAAAATTGCTGAGTTCTCGGGGATAATCCGGCTTCGTCCGCTTGCTGCTGGACCCACCGGGATCAAACTTAAATCAAAAAGAGTCCTCCCGTTAACAGGATTCCCTGGGCCTTGATTCGCCAGTTCCTTGATGCTCCACAACTGCGGTTCACCCAACTTATTTAGGGGGTCAATCTTGGCCCCGGTTTTTGCCTAAGACAGAAATGTAGTCATTAGCCAGGGGTTGATTTCAACACCATTTCTCTAAAGGGTCGAACAAAGTGGCGTTTCACCTTACCGCCCGATGGTGCGCGTTCTGCTCAGGATATGAGTCAGGCACACACAAAGGCCAGAGTGCAGCTCCTGTTATATCGCTGCTTTGATTAGCAACTCAACACAGCCGTGCTCCTGCGAGCATGTGGGAACACATCACATTGAGTGAGGATTAATCTGGGGACATTCCTCCCATCAATGACACGCCCCAAGAGCTGCACCCGGCCCCCTCTGCGTACGCCGGTGCTGCAATAGGAACCCTCCCCTGATCGGGGGCAGGATAGGGCTGAGACTCCACAATTGTTTTTTGCAAAGCCAATTTGTTTTGATGATCCAACTTGACGTTTTACAAATACAGTAAACTACGTATGAGGAGTGATCAAGATATATGTAAAAGCACATCTATATACTTATTATATCTGGGGCAAGTTTACTTCCCTTATAGCTTTGATAACTTGACCTTTCATAGGATGGGATTTTTTTTTTTACCATTAACTGTATGCCAAAGATTATCAGTCATGTCAATACTTATGGGATGTAATTTATGAAGTATTGTATATTGTATAGTTAAACCAGTTTTGATTTCCCTAAAACAGCTTCTATTTTGATCCTGCACATTAATTACCGTTATAGGTTTTGGGAAATCAATCACTCGTTTTCCTTATTTACAATAGTAAAAACAGTTAATTGATCACATCAATGCTTTATTTGCTTATATCCATTTCAACTTTATATTTTCTATTTTGGGACAAACAAGTTGGCCAGCCAGAAACACTTTGCAGCAATGAAAAAATATGGATGTGGTGACAATGAATCATGAATAATGAATCTCAGACATGAAATAGAAGCAAATGAAAGACACAACAGCAGCCTCTAGTGGGGCTCCAAGGTCAACTAAAGTAAACCACAATGTCACAGACACACAGTTAAGATGTTTGGTGAACATGTATTTGGTATGCTACTCATTATTGACACACATATTATAATATGAATCGTGCACAGAACCAGTGTATTTTATTACGGGGACGGTTTAATCAATTGCAAAGTGTTGTTAGAATAGTGAAGACATAAACTGACTCCTCTTTAATAGAAGGAAGTAAATGATCTGCGTGGTTGGTTCCAAACATGTTTCTTTCCTCTGCCAGTTTACACAAATGACAAATTATTCAAAAAATAATTCAGAATACAGTTCCAATTCCTTTAGATAGAGCTTTTTAAATAAGGTTACATACAGTATATGAACGTCAAATCCAATTAAATCAATATAAAGTTAAATGCCAGACACAGCACCATATAGCATCGATGGAACTTTTAATGTCCAAATCCTGTAATGCATACAGACGGTATTGTCCACAGGTGCAGCAATGTTAGGGAGTTCCTCTCACTTCTTGTGATTGAGTAGCTATTGTCCTTCGATACAAATAATTGAGTGCAGACGGCTCCTTGTCATGACAGGCGGCCCTCTTCTCCCTCAGGGAGGAGCACTGAGCCCTCGAGGGGCGCCAGAGCTGTCACAGAACCACGAGGAGTGCTGCAGCTGTCACAGAGCCTCTGGTGGCACTGTTGGCACGCCAGGACAGAGCTTGAGGGTGAGTGGGAACAGCATGTTATAAAGGGTGTAGAAGATGAGGGAGTGAGCAAGATGCCGGGGGGTGAGCTCCTGGTGTACAAAAAGATACCGCACTTCATCCAATCACACTATTAACGCTCTCGTGTGAGTTCTTAGACTTCTTTCCGCAGTGCAACACGCACACTGCTGAAGACCTTTCCCAGGGCTTCGAAGAAGGGATCACAGAAGGTCTGGATGCAGAGGGAGTAGATGCGGCCGATGCATTGTGATTCAATCAGACAGCTCTTGATGCAGGGAACCACAGCCCAGATGTGGCAGAAGGAGATGCATGCAAACAGGAAGCCCCAGAGCAGAGCAACAGGGATACCAAAGACAGCAGATAAGATGCGATAGCACCAGTACTTGGAGACAGTGAAGGTGGTGTAGCTGAGCTTCCACACCCCGTCCAGGCTGTGTGTACCGTCAGGCTCTGCAATGACATCCTCAAAGTCCACCTATATATAGGACATTAAAGAGAGACTTTGATTACCATGCATCCCTGAGTGCACACAGTGCTTTCACCTATCTCACTGCACCAGACCTCTGTGGGCCCCAAGTAACATACACGTGCCGATGTACAAAGAATTAGCTTGTGAAAGCAACAGATTTTATTTTAGAAATTTTGCAAAAAAAACAAATGATGTGTTCATTGTAAAGAAAAAAAGGTTACAAAAAAAAGAATTACAGTGCCTTTGAATGCCGGATGTAAAGCATCCTAAAAGCTCTATTCTAACACATACCCTAATAACCAAAGTGGTCCAGTCTGTTTCTTTTGGAAATCACATTGAAATTGTGAGCTGACAATCAGCAACAAAAGGCCATCATGACAGTAACACTTTAAACCTAAAAGCCTTTCTTGTGGACGACTGGATGCGATCAATATGGGAAGTAAGGGGTCGCTGTCCTTTTCCTTTTGATAGCGCCAGAGATCAGTCTTTGAATAAAGGGCCGGATGTGCACTGTTTAAAATGTCCCAGGACATGGCCTCTTTTAGCTGCTGTGGTCAAATTCAGCTAAAGAATCAGTGTTACTGAGATGGCCCTCTGCAGCTGAGGGGAGGCAAAAGAAGGCAGAAAGAAAAGAAACAAAGTGACTAAAACTACCACTCAATGTAAACTCCTGCACCAGACCATGTTGAACCATGTTGAAACTTCCACTTTAAAAAATACAGATGTATTTAACAGGCTCACTATGTTTAAA
The DNA here is from genome assembly GCA_021346845.1 of Apeltes quadracus. Classification (NCBI taxonomy): domain Eukaryota; kingdom Metazoa; phylum Chordata; class Actinopteri; order Perciformes; family Gasterosteidae; genus Apeltes; species Apeltes quadracus. The sequence goes on from CM037933.1 coordinate 1,137,220, forward strand.
TGTCTGTTAATTTGTGTTCAAATGTTTAAAATAACCCTATCTAGTAAAACTAAATCTAATCTAAAGGTATACTCGGTCCTGTCCTTAGAAAAATATTTTGTAACTGTTAACATGGCAACAATCACAGGATAAACAGTTGTTGGACCTAAATAAATCTCAGCGTCACAGCGTATCACTTTCACACACTTCTGTCCCATTCCCAAAATAAACGTTGAGTTCTACACAAGTCACAGGAATAGCTGTTGGTCTATTCAAAGACTTCCCGAACAATATAATAACCTGTAAAGCCACATTATTTATTTTCGCCCTGAGTTTCAAAGTTAGGTTTCATGTTAGTAATCACTTCTCAAAAAGGCTGCTAACTCCATGCGGCACAAACCTTCACAACATCCTCATTGATCTGCTTGGGATCTCTGTTGATTAGATCGATCTCTTTGCTGTGGCTGTCCTTCACAGTCTTTTGCTCGTTGGTGTTGAACTGGTACTGATCCGCCATGGTGGGGCTGCAGGTCCTGGACAGACTGAAGACGGTGAGAGAAAACCTTCCTGGCTCAAACTGCAGCTCCTGAACCCCGGTATCGCCCCTGTGACGCTCCCTCTTGCGTGCCAGTGGACAGCTGCTGGAGGCGTCCTGGTAAAAATGGAGGCCTGACCCCCACCCTTCACACGCTTAGGCACCCACACACACATAGCGAGTGGGCATACACACATACAGAGAAGGCACGCCTTAAAGGAGAACCCAGGGTTGTGTCACATTTCACACAGAGTTGTTGGGCGACCTGGGCAGGGTTTACACATTGGCATGAACTTCCACCACAGAGTGAGGCAGCAAGCACGACTGCATCCTCCTAGTCATGGTTGTAGCTGGGAAACTGCATATTTCATTCTAAAAGTAAACGTACTTTTATTTATTATTATTATTTTTATATTAATATTTTGATGTGGACGACATGCCAGTGTAAAAACCTCCACTGTAGCTCTTCTGCACTGTAGCCCTACAGGTGACGCACAGAATTACAGCCCTGCACTGATAAACGTAATGATAGTTTGGTTTTATTTCTTTACATACTTTTTGTTTAAATATATGCCATTTTTTGTAGTTTTATTTGGAGGAAGAGATCTGCCTGTATTGCATTCAAAATGAATTTGCTAGTTTTAATGTTTCTTAGCTGATACAATGCTCAAACCATTTTTCTTTTTGATGACAGAGCGGGAAATGGCTATTATATTTTAATTAACTATTTCACGATCATTACCATAATGCAGTCAAATATTTCAGTGTTGATGATGTGCATTAGTTCATCTACAGGATATTTCAGATTTTAGGAATGCCTGATACGTAAAGTCCAATAGTCCCCAAAAATAAACTCTGACCAGTCTTCCATCAGCTTTGCAGTTGTTGCTATCAGTCATTTATTTCTATGTCAGCAGGTTGCATAAACATACAGAGTGGTGGTGCCAAAAAGGGGGAAGACGAGAAGGTGCCTGTGAAAAACGATGGAAGGTCTCACAACATCTCAAGCACTTTGTTGCTATTTATCAGTCAGTGGCGTGTAAGAACAGAACAGGAAGTGTAAATTCGATGCCTGGCTTTCTTACCCAGGTTCCCTGGTGGGAAAGGCAGGGACGGAGGGATGCGTGGAATCAGATCTGTGTGTGTGTGTGATAGAGAGACAACCCAATTACAGGAGCAAAGGAGAGCTCAGGCCAGGCACGGAAGCAGAGACGGAAATAGCTCAGCAGATATTTATGGTGGACATACCTCTGCCTCTATGGGTGTCTCAGCTGAGACTCCACTGGCTCTTGTCTTTCATTCAATGTAAGCGGATGCATCAGGCTCTCAGACCTATATTTAGTTATAGAATATAATCGTACGGGTGTGGCTCTATCCAAAGGTAGTAAAATATCCCCATCAACATCTTTTAATAATCACAATTCATGGTTAAAAAATCTAAAATGTCACATCACTTAATTCATTTCACTAATTTGATTTCATAAAGCTTATTTGAAATTGTTACATCAATAACAACATTGCAATTTCACATTTGACTATGTTGCATTGTGGTAACTGTTTTTTTCTTTACAAGCCAGAATCTTCTTGGTTTATTATTATCACAATGATTCATACACATAGCTTTGTCATTTTCTACATTAATATGGTTTAATATAAATGTACCTCACATAATCTATCAACACATGCCTGTTCGGGTACTGGTTTAGAGTTATACATCAACATCATCACAAAAGGGACTAATATCACCATGACAAGTGAGAAATTATACAAGTTAATCAAATGCAATTATGATCATTATCATCGTTTACCTGTTTAGAATTAGCAACCTGTTATAATTTGCTTTTTCCAGTTTTAAACAAATATTTACACACAATGAGTTTTTTCTATTGGTCTTTTCCAGCTGAATGTTGATTTGACCACAGCTCTTTCCAATACTAATAACCAAGTGGCTAATGTTCAGTATGCTGCCCCACACCGTCTGAACCCTGTGGCATGTTGATGAGGAGGAGCTGTGCACAAGGCATCATTAACCTGGAGAAACACAGGCGGGATGAAAACATGAGCTCATCTTTTTAATAAATATAACATTTCCTCTGCAGTCCTAGAACTGCTCTCACTGAGGGTATGATGATATGTAGCAGGGAAAGGGTTTGGTAACCATCTTATTCACCAACTGAATAATTTACCAGAAAAGGCGTTCAGCTGTTCATCCGTACTTAAAGTCTATGCAATATCAGTGTTACAGCAGTCCTACCAGACGTGAAGGAAGCTGATCATAGCAAAGAGGATCCCTGCTGCCAGTGAGATTGGCACTGCCAGAAGGGGGGAGATGAAGCGATAGATCCACAGTCTGGACAAACTGGGCGTGACTCCATAACCACACGTGATCAAAGGTCCGCACGAACTCTTGACATGAAGACTGAGAGTAAAATCAATAGCAAGCAATGTCACTTTTTTTCCTCCCGCGTACTTCAGGATCTTATCGACAGGGGGAGATATAGAATTGTGTGCATGAGCATGTCTCCACTTGAGGTCAGTATTATGAAGCATTTGATTGATTGGTCTTATACTACCCGAAAATGGAATTGAAAGCCATTCTCCTCGATAAACATTTGCACTAACTAAAAGCTCCAAAAAGTAATCAGTTTACCCCTAAACCAAACATATGTTAATACAGTTAATTCAGTTTAGCTTATTATTGGCCGTGTTTCATAAGGGGCTGGTATGCAGACCTTGTGCAGCGGGTTGGTTTGTTTTACTGAGCCGTCAAGCCTCTGTTTCTCCAAACACAAAGTGTGTCAGCGCGTGGCCTGTGCCGTGTGTTGTTTGTTGTCTGAGGGCTTATGTGTATTTTACGTGGCATAAACCCCAGAGACAGTGCACACTCGTTACCTTCAGTATCTCTTTTGGGATCCCCTGTCGGGGATCAGAGGCCCTGAGTCCATGCGGGTGGATTTCAGATTTTCAGATTGTCTATTCACTTTGATAGCCACTAGTTCCATTGGTCTGTTTAATCCATGGTCCTCCATTTACAATAAGATGAGCTGTGTCTTAGGATGAGCAGGGCTTACTGCTCTGCAGGCTTTTCACTGACACCCAGATGTAACATAGTGGACTTCTGACTGCTTTGCTTCTAGTTGAGGAATGCCTTTATTGACTTTTGAAGGCTTGTCTTCAGTGACATTTTCCATATTACCCGCTACGTGTAAAATCTAATTAAGGCCTTCATGACAGATGGCCAAAGGCCATCGGTAATAAACCTTTACTTCTTTCTTTGACGGAATATGACATGGAGAGCATTTCGACACTATCATGATTAGAAATTTGTCTCGTCAAGAAGACAGAGGTGACTGCATTGATGCATTAAGAAAACAGCTGCAGTTAGCGCTGTAGCATCTATTTAGCATTTTAACAGTGTTGTGGAGAACCTCTCATCCCTTGTTGACTCAGAGAAGAGTCAAAGAGTCCGGTGGTAACGTTAATATTTCCGGAAGCTAAAGTGAACTGCAGACGCACACCTGCTAGTAAAAATGAGTTGATAAAGGTTGATACAATTATTTTTAAGTTGAACCATTGTGACACAGGAAGCAAGTGTAGTGGTATTTTGGAGATGAAGGGTAACTTGGGAATAGGTAATTAATATAATACAATAATATTTTAAATTAAGGTTTATTTAAACCTTAATTTTGGTTCCATAGAAATCTCTTTTTCAAGGGTGACTTGGCCAAGACAATGAGAGAAATGATAGGGATTTCAATTTATTTTACTTTTTATCCTCTTTTTGAATGCTGCTCATTGACTGGTGAAAAATGGTTTGGTTGGTGCACCCATCCAACATTAATTAATCCAGCACTAAGCAGCTAAGTAAACTGCTTTCAATTAGCTGCCGTGGGCTTTCACACGTATTACATCCATGATTTATTGCACCTACCCTTGAGGCTCCATTCCCAGTTTCTGCACAGACTGCTGTTTGCCTGTTAATTCAAGTGTATTAATATTGAGCGTACTGAGTTTCCAGGTTGCCCCACCTTGCACCTTACACCCTTCAAGTGGGAAGTAGATCAGATTAAAGGTTTTCCAGATATGCAAAGCCCATAGACACAAACAGACAGACAGAGATGCCTTGCATTGTATTTTGATGTACTGCACACTACTTTCATAACTTCATAAGTAGTTTAGGTCAACGCTTAGCCTCACTATGCAGCCACATAGCAAATGTGCAAATGGTTTCACCTAAAATATGCCCTGCCTCATTATCTAGTCAGGTGTTGATATTTACCTCACCAAGAACCACCACCTTGGTGTATAACACTACAAATAGTACAGAAAGAACTATATTTATAATGTAGAACATTATGATTAAAAATGTAAAGAATATATTTACAAAATAGATCTTGTCTTAAAATTGAAATAAAATGTGCAATGTTTTTCATCAAGAGGTTGAATTGAGCAACAATATTGACCAAGGAGTGTGCCCACATGGCAAAAAATATCCGTTATGCATTCAGACCTCATCCAAATTGAAAAGACAATGACGAGACACTTAACAAAGAGCACATAAGCTACAGTGTGTCACTGTTTGATCAAATGTTCTAGAACTTGAGGAGGTGAATTTGCTTGTGTATAGCGCACTCTGTTGGCCATGCTTGTTTTTTAGTAAGGAAGAAAAGGAAAATATCAGCCTCTGTTTTTAACTGATGGTTATATCAGCATACAAGTATAGCTTTGCTGTGTTTCTAATGTTGCAGGATTTAAGGGAACACTACACATCTAAAACAAAATTGCACTGTGCTCCATACAAAGTCCGTTCTCTCACAATCCCCGCTTGCACTATGCCGCCCACACTTAAAATCCTCACAGTCAAATTAACTAAAATAAATCAATTGCAGGTATCGTTTGACAGGAACGTTTGATACGACTTGATTCAGAGTTAAAGGTATCAAGGTCAACATTGGTTATGTTTGGTAAGTATAGGTAAGCTTGGTGATGATAAAACGAAATTTACTTGATAAACAACAGATATCTCTTCTGATCTCTGTCACTCCTGTTATCTAAACCAATAGGATTTGGGATTTGGGATGACATGCTTTGTACATTCGATAAAAAGTTGCCTTGCAAGAATGTTATGTCTTTCCATCCCATATAAGGCTTGTGCCTCGACGACAGAGTGAAGGATCCTTCTTTTGCAAATTAGTCAGCTTGATATTACATTTTATTGTCCAACAGCCCTCTCAAGAAATATGTTGTTGTGTTGTTGGGATGTTTGCTGTTGTTGTCTTGTTGGAATTCAAATCTCAGCATGTACATTTGAGATTTTATGGACGTTGTGTCAGCATTTGTCCTGAAGTGCTGAATTGTGGATGAGTAATGTCAAAATTGCCTTGTGGTATCATTGTTTAATGGCTAGACATTCACGAAGAAAAAAATCAAATGAGAGGAGACAAGGAGAGAAACAAACGTATGTATTGATAAAAAAAGTCTCACTGTGTTGTGTCGGTTGAGAAATATGCAAATATCCTGGTGACCGACTGCAGTATTCATCGCAGAGTACTAAGAACACAACCGCAGTTATCCAAGTGTGGTGTATGCTCCAGTTAGTCACAGCCATACAGCAAAATGGTGTTTGCAGTTATGTGCTTTGACCACTCTATTCTTTATTTGCCACGGCCGCTATTTATGAAAGACTAACACAAACAGCAAACGCCATAAAAAAGCACTTTGTTACCACTATTTGAGCATTGTCAATGCTCAATAGTGATTTGCTTTGTTAATTCACTGTCTCTGCCTCGCTGAATCCGTGCCACTATTATTTCAGTCCATTTTTGTACCTAAACCTCATCCTCTATTCACTCATTAATCAGCCTCTTAATCATTGTGTATGTGAAAACAGTCAGAATTAGTATAAATCAACTTGAATTTAAAGCATATATCTAGTCTAAAGGTTGTTGTTGCTATGTGAGTCACAGGCTCACTCTATTTCCATGACGACAGTGGCAGATGACATTCACGTCTATCAGCATATCTGTTGCACACAGGAACTCTGGCTTATTGTCCCTGATTCATGAGCGCTTTCCCCTGTGTTAGTTATTTAACTGCACTGCTACATTTACACCCAATACTTTACTTGACTTTGAATACACATAGTTTTTCAAATGAAAAATAGAATACAGTGTGACCAATATGTGTTTATGTAGAATGTAAATTGTTCCTAATTACATAGAATGACACATTAAAATATCCCTTTGTGACTTTACATTTTCTTTAAACATTAAAATCAGGTAAAGGTAGTATGAATGCACACATCTGTTCTTGTTACATCACAACAATAGCAACTTGACGTAAAGTGGAAAAGCCTCTATGCATCGGCAGTCCCTGGGCATTATAACGGGCAAAAAGTACATTAGATAAAATAATCAGGTACGTCCATATGTGGATTGAACAAGTTATTGGTTGTATTTGAATCAGCTGTCCTCACTGGCAACAGAGAGGTCCCTTAAAGCAGTTGTAATGCACAGTAAATGGTGGTAGACAAAATTCACACTCAATGTTTCATGCAATAGAAACAACAATAACAAAAGCGCGAGTTATTCAAATCCAGTGTTTTGATTGATTTGATTTTTTGCACAAAACAAAGATTTTGTCCTCACATCAAAATAAGGAATCCCTTTGTAGCAAGTCTCAACATGATAAATTATTGAAGTGACCAATAATAATTTGAATGTACTAATGGGCATGTTGGTGCTCTTTGAAAATAGACTTGTGACGTGAACATATTGTTTTGGGAGAGAGGTTCGCCCTACATAAAAACTTGCATGGACTACCTGTTAGCACTGTGGTCAATAAGTCATGTTGGTCAATGCCTACGGCCGCTCCTCAGGGATTTGTCCAGGGAGCTTACTGCTCGGATCCACAATGTTTCTGGAGCGAGAGTTGGCAGTTCCGGATGTGGTTTCAGCTGAGCTGCTGTTTCTCTGGATGAACTGGAGGAAGTTCTCCTGAAGGGAGCCCTCATGGCTGGAGGTCCCGAACTCCGCAGGCTGGGTCAAGCAGCAGCGCCGGAACTTGACCAGTTCTTCTCTGATCTGCCTGTTCAACAAGCCGTAGAAGAACGGGTTAACTGCAAAGGAGGAGTAGGCCAGCCAGGTGACTGCCTCCTCCAAGTCCCCGGGGCTGTGCATGGAGCCAGTCAGGGACATCTGCAGGTGGAAGATGAAGTAGGGCAACCAACAAACAAAGAACTGACCCACAATTAATATCAAGGTAAGTGCGGCCTTTCCTCCGCTGAAGGCCCTTTGTGGAGACAGTCTTTGAGGCAAAGTACGGGTGGTGCTGATCATGGTGGTCTCGCTGTTGATCGAGTCCGAGCGGTTCTTAGCCAGGCTTGCATTTGCCCACGTCGGCACTGGAGGCACATGCTGCAGGGCTGCAGAACGTGCAACCTTGTACACGGAACAGTAAACAACAAAGATAACCACTGCAGGAACCAAGAAACAAATGACGCTGAAGAAGACGGCAAACACACTTCTCAAGCGACTGTGGCTGGCATGAAGAGAGCAGTGAGCCGCAGCAATAGAGCTATGATGTCCATAAGCTGGCCATCCAAACAGGGTAATCAAAGCCAAGAGGACCGACTTGACCCAGATCAGGAGCATGACACCAATAGCGAGGTTGATGGTCATATTGACCTCATAGCGCATGGGGTGTACGATGTAGAAGTAGCGCTCCACACTGATGGCCGTGATGGTTAGAATGGAGAGACAGATGAGGAAAACATTGAGAAATATATAAACCTGGCACTCCAGAATAGTAAAAACAACAGTGCCAAAAAACGCTGAGCTGGATATGATGCCCAAAGGCATGAGGAGGATGGCGCACAGCAGGTCCACGGCACAAAGGTGACACACGAAAGCAAACCTCTTCAGGTGAGGCGCACGAGCAATGGCCACCATCACACCAGTGTTGGCCAACAGGGCAATGAGGTTAAGGGTCACCATGCAGAACAAGCCAAAGAGGTCTTTGATCTGAGACTGTGAGCTTGTGACGACGCCCACGTCGGCAGGGACTGTAGGATTGGGCTCCCACAGGGACGTGGTGAGATTAGTTGGTGAGAGATTTGACACAGAGGCTATCATGGGAACAGTCTTATCTGCCATTCTTCAGACAGAATCCTCCATTTGTATTTCAGATGGCTTAATTTGTAGATGACCTATGTTAAGGAGAAACAAAAAACACTTATTTGTAAACATTTAAGTTGTATGTAAGTAGCCGTTAGAAAATAATGTGACTGATTAATTAATAAAAGTCGGAATTCAACTTCACCAGACTACTGATTTCTACTTGGAGACCTTTTTGCTGGCATGTTTTCAGTGTAAACAGATACACTTGTGTGTACACTGTTTACAGGAAATACAGTACTGCCGGGCTTGTTTATGTGAAATCAGTATTTTCCACTTGGAGGGGTAAGCGTTTTGAGGACAATAAGCTGTGACATGTCACAGTAGTCTGAGATGTTCACTACCAGTTGTTTTAGACCCAGTCAAATATATTAGTTTGACACTAAACCTGTGAGTTCTTCCTTTAAACTCAGTGGAAAAGAAGTTAGGATGACTGTGCATGAGTTTTGTTGGATGTAAGGGGGAAAACAGTTATGCTGTAAAAGCATTCATGTATTTCTTAGTGCGAAACGCTGGAAAGTTAAACGCAATTTAAGTATTAGCTGGCTGAAGGCCATCTTTAAATGAACATCAACTTTTTAAACTATTTATTTTCCTCTTACTCTGTACAGTCTGTTCCTTGGAATTAATTGGTGAAGTGAAATTAAGTTGGCTCTTTCCAAAAAGACATAAAAATATAATAATAAACAGTAAATAAAAAATAAAAGTATGGTTGCCATTCATTTGATCTACAGTGAGAAAGTTTAATGGTATTAATACCGTCATATCGCTTATCATATATTTACATTGTGCGGTAAAGAATGTTTAGGCTTAACAAAGACAGCTGAAAAAACCCCAATAATAATGTATGAATCAACTTACCCATGATGCTCTGTGTTTGTCAGTTCAGACCAAACAGCTTAACTAGGTGTTTGACTTTACAAAGCTCCACATATGTTTGGATAGAGTAGGCCTGAACCAGCCTAAGTTGTTTTACTAAAATAAAAAAATAAAAAATAGTCAGTCCTCCAACTGTATATCCATATCGTCAGGTCCAATTAACTCAGAGGCAACTGCATACTATATATTTAGTGAAAGAAAAATGGATTCCATGAGGACCTTTCATGATAAACGATGCTTCCTCTCCATCCTCCAGTAGCACGCTCATTCCTGTCCTGTGCTGTGTATGGCACTGACTGTCACACATTGTGTTATGTGCGGTTGTGTTTTTCTTCTCTTTTTTTTGTGGGTTTCAAATAGACACACACTCCACTGTCCCCATCCCTAAGCCTGGTCTCCCCATGGTCCTAGTGAGCACCACTTTAACGAGTCTCTCATTTACCCTCACACAGCTTGCTGTCTCTCTGCGTAAGTAGTATCATTAATATCAGAGAGAATTGGACTGCTTATATTTCAGCACATACACATCCTCAGAGCCTACCAACGTCAAATGGATCTTACTCGTGCTGACTTTAAGATCCACATTCTGCCCAAGCAGTTACACAACCTGGAGGAATCTAAAATTCACCTTAGTAGTTGCACACCTGAAGCAAATTCTACAACTCCAGGAGCAAGCGGTACAACAAGATGGTTGCAAATTATGAGGCAAAAGGTGCGAAAAATCTCTCAGCAGCAGGTAGACTGAACTGCAATAAAACAATGAACTGAGCGTGGAATAACAGCGCTCCGACAAACCTCTGGTTCTCAATAAAGAGACGGACAGTCGCCTCTGAAAAACTCAAGACACCACAATCTGCTGAGAAGCAAAATAAAATCAATTATTTCAGTGCAATAAAGGCTAGGAGTCCAATAGTGACATATACAAAACATCAAAAACATTACAACAAGTTGAGGCTTGAGCTTACTCATCAACTGTTGAAATAATGTTTTATTGCAAAACTGGAAACAAGTACATTCGAAGCTCATTACTGACACCAAGTGGTGGCATTTATAACAAAGCTATAAGACCATCTGGGCAAGATTTGCATAGCAGGAGCACTTCCTGTGCACATTAGATGTCTAAGTGCTTAAATATGACGCACAAATAGCACTTTAAACTGTAAACATATCTATGCAGTATCATTATACTAATATATATATATAAAATTTTATTTATTATATTTTATTTATTATTATTATTTTTTTTTTCATGTCATAAGTGTTACTACTAGAATTATATGTAAAACTACTCAGTTTAGAACTGGGATGCAGTAGTACAGAAGTGTATCTAGGATTTACAGTTTGCAAAATAGAAGTCACAGAGAAGTCATTGATAAATCATTAGTTACATTATGCATATAATCCAGCAGAGACAAGCTTTTTAGCTAATAATGCGAATGACAAACTTTTGTCCTTCAGAGGACCGTGTTCTTTCCTTGAGTTGAGTTACTTCATGTTGAGCTCCAGCAGGTAGCGAAGGCGACACTGGCTCTCTTTGTAGATGAGATATTCGCTGTTCCCAAAGTCGCTGTTTAAGAACTGCGGCTGATCTATGGGCTGACCCTGAGGAACAGCAACCCGCTTGCCCTCAAGGGTGATGTACGTGTCCTCGGATGGATCTGACAACACAGGATTAAGCAAACTTACCCCAAGAAAAGCCTCAAATCAGCGAGATTTAAAATAATGCATCTGTGTAGTAGAGTGGAAGAAGTATTGTACCTGGTTCCAGGGATCCTCGTGCCACCACACTATCAAAGCCGTCCGGAGCCTTTTTGAGGGAGCTACTGTCCTTAGTGATGGTGAATTCTTTGCCGAGGGCGACCTCGCTCAAAAACATCACTCCAGTGTTTTTAGAGGTGCGCACTTAAAGCACATGCAGAAAAATGGTAAATGTTAAAACTAATCATCTTTTGGTTGCAATTTCACTCAATGCCCTTATTCATTTCCTTTATTTTCATTGACTCTCACCGTAACATGCAGACTTGCTGTTTTCAGATGCAAAATAGATCCCGCTGCCGACACGGCCTCCTGAATGTGGCATTATCCTCAGACCGCTCTTCAGGATGGCTGCCACCACCGCTATGTTCGTGCCGTGCCACAGCAGACGCCGGTTCTCCAGAGCATCATTCTCGCGGAACCGTTCTCCCTGCAAGGGGCAAAGTGTGTGTAAGAGCACAGGACTTCATCTTCTGCATCACACAAAATAATATGAACTCCTCTTCATATTTTGGGAAGTTTTTCCAGTGCCAATGTGAGGGTCTCAGGACGGAGGATGTCGCATGTGTACATGCGACATCCTCCGTCCCGAGTGTAAAGCCCTGGGAGGCAAATTTGTAATTTTGGCCTATACAAAATTAAAATTTTCAAAAATTCATACCTCAGTCTCTCGATCGACTTCCCAGACATTGAGGATTTTCGGCTTGTGATAGTCATCTGAGGTTTTATTCATGTACTTTTCTATGATCTTTGAATGGGAAAAATATGGTATTGGTGAACAGGAGGAGAACCAGAATGGAAGAAGATCAGAGTGCTCTATATTTACTAAACTAAACTTATCCCTTTTTGCACAGTACCTTGAATCTATCGGAGTTCTTGTCCATTAGTGTGAGGCAGCATTTGAGGGAATGGTAGTCCTGGTCGAGAGGATGAGGAACTGTCTCTATCATGTCTTCCTGAGACTTTTCAGTCTCTGATTTGAGAGTCTGGGCGAGCTCAATGTCAGCCAGCACCTTTGCAGAGCGTGTGAAAGCAGAGTCACACGATGACTGAGGAAAACATCAACGACAAACTGCTCGTCCCAACATGTAATCCCAACAAATCTCACCATAAGCATCTCTTTCTTCTGCTCCACGATCTCCTTGTCATCGATTGTTGGTGGTCTGCTGCGGCCAAAGTTGTGTGGGATAGTGGTGAAGAACTTCGAGGAAAGTTCTTCCAGGGTTTTTTGATTTCCACGTTTTTTGTCCATTGCTGCCTCAATCTCTTCCAACACGTCAAAGCCCTTTGCAATCTGAACCTTACTGAGTTTACCCAGAGGCATCTTCTTGATATCTATGGAACACACAAGACAAATATCAGATTAGAATATAGAATTATGTTTTTTTTGTTTTTGTCAAATTAAATGTACCTAAATGATGAGATAAGGGGATGCATTGTGTAAATGCAGACTTCACCCTCTGTTTGTGGCAATAAATAATCATTTACACGCTACATTCTTAACCTTTTTAAAAAGCCATTTGGGAATAAGTGTCCCACTTAGGGTGGGAGAGACTCTTCACTTCTTTCTCTGAAATATATGTCAACCGATTCATCAACTATTTACATAGTTGACGGTTGATTTATTGGTAGACAACTGATCGAGTTTGCATAGCTAATCCCTCCTTTCACCGGTTGGGTACAGGACAGGTATTTTGTGCAGTGACCTTTTGCAGCCTGCACTCACCCGTTTCTGTTTAAGGGTTATTAAATCAAGGCACACCCACCTAGGTTCATACATTCCATCGCCTCCTTGAACATGTCATTGCTGAAAAGAAGTTTGATGAGGTTCTGGGTTGCATCATCAAGGGTGCAAGCTTGGACTTTTTTTGCGACTTGGACATTTTTTCCATCGACAGTGTCCACCTAGAATATTTATAAAGTACAGTGAGTTTTTTTAATGTAAAAGTAATTTCTATGATGAAGTTTGCTAATGACATTGTTTAACTAAGTCTCTCGCTTTCATTTTGAACGCTCTTGGTTCCAGTGAGATGGGCATTTACGTTACCTTGACCTCGGCATCCTGCTCTCCATCCACCTCGATTAGGGTGTACTTTCCAGGGTGAGACACAAAATTCGATCGATCACTCCAGTTGTTCTTGGTCTTGTCCTTGAACTTTTTCTCAAAGTCTTTGACAGCCTTCTCGCACTCATTAAACGTGTTAAGTTTAGATTGGCCCACTTCCCCCTGAATTTAGATTAAAAACAAAGCAATCCAAACTGAAGCTTACACCTCAGACTCAAATAAATGTTTTCATCCCAGTGTACAAATGTAATAGTTGCTAATATTAATAATATAATAGGTGAAAGCAGGGAAAAACATAGTATAGCAGGGGTTTTAGATGGGAATCTGTTCCAAGACAAACTTACCACTCTACCCCATCTGGTCCAAGTATAGTAACAAGATTCGTCTTTGACAACTTGAATAACATAAAACTTATTATTGTTGTTTCCAATGTTGGTCTGATTGAGCATGCAGCCATAGTCTTCATGTACCTGGTGAAAACAATGGAACAATAATAACAATTTTCATTGTGTTATTTTTTCCTCATTGAATATGATTGTAGAGCAGCATATCATGTGTACTCATGTGACTGAGTGTATACTAACGTTATGCAGCATTCTTCTTACCTCGCTGGAGCTGGGCAGTGAGCAGTACTCATCTACATTCCTCTTGCCTTTTACCTCGGACCCTGCAGCCAGAAGGGCCTCTTTTGCAGAGGTGAATTCATCCTTGGGCTCCGGTGTTTCGGGCTCCTGTTTCACCTTTTTGCCACCTCTCTTGACACCGGCGGCAGCTCGCCTCTTTGGTGCCATGATCCCTACAGAAAACCCTGTAGAGAAATTGTCCATTTTGGTCACGTGGGCATGACGACTGGACAAGTGAAGACATGCCTTCAAGGTCTGTGTGCCTATAGTACGGTAACTAATATAAATAACTATGTATGAAAATACATCTGCGTGTAGTCAACTACTGGTGCTAACACATCTTAAATGTATTAATGAACTTTTCTCCTAATTTTACCCTGGTACGGATTTCTAGCATACCAACGTTCCATTGCGTTGACTCTTACTGTGAAAATCTATGTTTTCCGGTTTAGCGGCTACGCTTCTTATCTTCGTTTTATGGGCAAAACACCTAAAGGGATTAACCGAAGTAAAAGTTTCGTCTCGTTGTTTGGTTCTGAACGAAAAAAGACAAAACAGTGTTTTTGTTTTTTTTTGGCTTTTACGGTAAAAGAGACTATCAAAAAGGTACTGAGCGGCGAGCCATGTTCAGCTGTTCACCAAAACAAATGTAGGGATTCTCCATGCAAGTTACCATAATGCATCCATGGTGTGATTCCCCTGCGCCGCTCGTCCGAAAGACGACCTGAACTCACCTTTGAACTTTTAATAGTATCAGCCAGTCGAGTAGGAACGTTGACGGGGGAGAGACGTCTTCTCCTCGCTGCAGTGACTGTAACACCGGAATGACAAGGAGAAAATAAACGGTGCGCCCCGAATTACCGGGAAGTTTACGTCATCCGGTCGGTGGAGGCGGAGCTCGGGTTGTGTTTGCGCTTCTTGCAGCAGCAGCTCGGTAAAGTAACGGCTACCGCCACCTAGCTCCTTCACTCACCAAGTGAAAAGAAATATGATAAAATCCGAATTACTTTATATTGTCGCTCATACAGTTTATTTGTTATTTTTTATTCTTTTCTTTCTTTCTTTCTTTCTTTCTTTACCTTTGGTTAAAATATCTATTCGTGATATTAAAACAATACATCTTGGAGATTTTCACATGGCGTTCTTTTATTCTCTATATTACTTGTTATACGTGTTATCAATCAGCTTATTCATTGTAGGTCCAAAAAAACATGAATGAATAAGGAAAAAGCATTCTTCCTTTTTTCCTTATTGCAATCACTGTTAATTCAAATGTAAAAAAAAATCCCTCAACTGCAGCCTCACACTTCAAAAGACACTAAATGTGCAGCTTTTGTTTCTGTTAAATGCGCAAAAACACCACAGAAGGCCCCTCTGGAGTGTGATCATTGATACACATGTGGGTAACATCTGTGGTTAAAATGCATATTTAGCCTTTACATGTAAAAGTTGACTTATTAAAGATATTTTACATGTTGATTTTTACTTTAACCTTATACACATGTTGAAACTTTTTTCTCACTGCAGGAAGTTGTTGCAGTTCATGCTGTTCTGGTTGATTTGAGTAATTTGATGATGACCACTAAGCAGATATTTTTTCACAATACTCAAATCTGTCCAATTCAGACGCAAATCATCTGTTTACAGTCAGGGCTGCATACATGCTGCGTAGTGCAACGTTAGATCAAACAATTTGGACACAAGATGGCAGTGTTAAATCACTAATGGTTCACAGGTCTATTTACCAAAGCAACTGCCTAACGCCGTTATTTAATCCAATATCAGCAGTTGAAGCGTATATATTTGAAAAAGCTCAGATTTCAAACCAAGATTGCTTCAAAAATTAATTTAGAATTACATCCTTATGTATTTTGAGTAATCAAGGAACTGGACATAAGTCATACGTTCATATATTATGGCTGTGGCTCAGGAGTAATTTAATTGTGGGACTTTTAGTCCTCCATACTAGAGGAGCAGAAGTGTTCACTCATCACACAGTCAGTTGGATCCTGGCTCCCTCCGTCCTCATCATTAAGCGTCCAAGACCAAGACGCTGAACTGCAAATTTGCTCCAGATGGCAGCTATGACAGCTCTGTCATCCTCATTGTGTGAGTCGTGTGAACAGGTGAACTGGAGGTGAAGTAAAGAAGCTGAGGGTGATTTTCACGATGAAGTAAAAAAGTACTATATATGCATTGTATTAAGTATATTACATATATGTTTTTGTCTTCCACGCTATGCAGGTAGGTGTAAATGACATATAACGTGTACGTTTATTCAATTTTTCTCATCGTTTACACAGTCAAGATAAGTATCTCATGATGATTTGCAAATAAACATTCAGACAATAAGTACTTTTGGTATTAGTAAAAAACACATTTTATTTACATAAATTACAAGAAAGCACAAACTGGTTCACCAAAGTCTACATTAAAACGTCTTGTATATATTCCATTTAACAGATTTACTATTATTTACTCCATTGTTGCAAGTTGAATCTTCAATAAAAACAAGGGTTATAAGCGACTTTATTGGTATTCCATTTCAAATCGCTACGAGTCAAAGAACAAAATAAAGTAATTGAAACATTGTACTCACAGCACTTTGAGGACAAAAAAAGTCAGAACAATCGTCTGTATGACCTCTTAAATATCTGAGACACCTGATTCAGGACTAGTGATTATATAATGTTTGGCCGAGGAACTCAGCGGATGTTCACAAGGAGGACGTTGTGGAGTCCACCACCTCTCGCCCGTTACACACTGTTGGAACAACATTGGAGGCTGATGCTGCAAAGCGTTGTAAAAAAAGAAAGAAGTTATTTTATATTTTAATAACCAAAATAGCTACAGGATTTAAACTATCCACATAACCCTGCAGACCTTTTCTCATTGAGTTACTGTTTCTACACATGACTATGTAGTAATAAATTGCATGAAATTAAGTCATGTTTGATGACCATGTATGCATCATAATTTCACATTCACATTGGGTTGGACATTTTCTCTGATTTATCTAAACAACAGAAAGATTCTGTATTTTATTGAGTGGAACATTTGGTGGAAGTGTGTTTAATGGGGTAAAATTGGCAGAGACAAACGGTTCATCCTTTCTGATTTGCCTGATCTGAACCATCTAAGATTTGGAAAAAGGTAGAGAGAATAAATTGGCAAATGGTAGTGGAGTTACAGAAACATGGCAGAAACACTAAAGTGGTTGTGAATACTGTTACGACCTCACATTTCCGTTTAGTTTTGAGCAGTGCTTTTGGAAGTGAGCTCAGCAGTAGCTGCAGCAATGCTGTTGTGCATCAGGTGGTACCTTGAGAGAAACTGGAGACCGGGCCAGTGGTGACGCTGAAGCGGGTGGTGGCCACTCTGAGGGTGCTGATATTCTTCTGCGGCTGGAACAAAACGATGTGGACCTTCGGAGCAAAGAGGCAGCCCAACACCACCGACCCGCTCAGACTGACAGAGATGCACATGGTGGTTGTCTGCACCTGGGCAGGGAAAGAGGGGAGAATTTCAGTTATTAGTTATTACTTTGTGTTTGCTTTTCTGCCACAGATACTGTAAGTAAAGTATTTCTAGACTGCCAAAATGTTGAGAGAATTAAAAGTACATCCAAATTTCACACCGGTGCCAGAAATATTGTCTACACACAGTTTGAGTGTCAATTTTAAAATTCAGAAACATTTATTTTGGCAGTTTAAAATTGTCCACAGTGCTGATAAAATTGTGGCAAGTGGGAGGTTAAGAATGTTTTAAAGCAAGCCAACTGATATTATATAAGCTTTGGGATCCGTATGAGGGACATTTTCCTTACAATAACACTCATTTTTATTGAGACAGTGGTCAAAAAATAAATGATGAAGGCATCTTTTGTATTTTAGAATAAAAGCCAGGGTCAACAAAGGAGGGAGGAGGAGGCTAACAGTTGGGATTGCTAAAGAGAGGTGTTAAACAATCTGCTAATTTTCCTGTCAATCCAATACCTAACTTTCTCTCTGCCCTCTTACGGCCTCACTCGCCCACATCTTGCCATGTGTCACTGAGTTGCCCCTTTCATTTCCAATCTCGCACAGATTTATTTTTTCTTGGATAACAGGATACAGCCCATTATTATGTGTTGTGTAGCAGGTGCACCCAATTTTCACAAGGCATAAGGTGTCTGTTTTCACCCTGAATGATAATGTTGCTATTCAAAGGATCTGGGCACATAGTATTGTACCATGTGCCTACTGTACACACTGTGTGAAGTCCCGGTAGTTAAGGAAGGCATGTAGCTAAGTGACACAAAGTCAAAACATAATCACTAGCTACTGTAATAGCAATAATTTCTTAAATGAAGATATATATGGATAATATTGTCAAAGCATACCATGTAAATATGAAACAGCTCACCAAAACATCTATATGTGAAACACAGCTAACACACCGCTTTTTTTTTAATCAACCTCTATTTACTGTCAATCCGATCTGTATGTTTGATACGTGTAATAATGGTAATTAACAATGGAAAGAAGACAGTTTGAACCCACCCTGAGCATTAATTCAGAAATAGTTTTGAATAAAACAGGGGACAGTACTGAATAGGAATGACCTGTTAAGTGGTTTTAATAATTTACAGGATGTTGCTTTGAAAGAGTAGAGGACAAGGAATCTGTCTTGGCAGTAATATATGGCTTGAGTGTAAAGAACAGGATGCAGAGAATTACTTCTATGGTTTCTGCATTGCTCCTCTTCACGCCAGTTTTATTTGTATTATGAATACACGACTGTTGCTTCAGACATAGACTGCTGTTTTTTTAGGTAGCTTCATTCCTCTTGAGAACCTCAAGTGAAGATGAGATTCTTCCTTTTATTGGGCTTTGTGCTGGAACAACATTGATAATACAGGAAAAGAATACTTCATTCCTGCTGTTTCATAAGACGGTCTCGGTAATACCGCTGCAATGGTTTTTCCTCCACGAATGCTGCATCACTACATTGACAGAGACATCTTGGTTTAACTATTTTTTTACACCATGAGTATTAGATGATTACCGCACTAGGTAGAATATGCGTGAGACAAAAAATTAAATTCTCAATACGAATACTGGATGAGATTGAAAATAATTTAAGAAAGTTTGATTTCCAGACGGATCTTGAAAGGATCTTGTAATGTGACAGTGGTGGAAAAGATCACAGACAGTCATGTTAGTGCTGGACAAAGCCTCTGTTTGGTAGAAGCACCATGTGTTTAATCTGTTGTGTCCACTGCTGAGATGAGATGACGAGTGGTGGCATATAAGGAGAGGCCTCTCCCTCAGGGTGTATAGAACATCTTCAATATTTTATATGATTATCAAATGTGTTACTCATTGCTCTGTAGCATTTAGTTTACTTTAACATTTCATGATTAACAATCAAATTTGTATTTGTTAATCAGCTGGAGATTTGCATCAGGAGTGGTGTCAAACTAAGAGAACACAAGACATATGTTCCTGCCAATGACAAAATAAAACACAGACACTGTGCCAAGTCTGTGGCTTTAGGTAATTATATATCGGTCAAAGGGGAGCTCTGCGTCTGCTGTGAAGGGTTCCTCTGAGCCTCACTGGAGTCCCAGGACAGAAGGCACAGCTGGGACTCAACATCCCAGGCTTTCACGCTCCATTGCACACGGCTACGCACAGGGACACACAGGGACGTTGAGTCCTCGTGGTCCTGCGTTCCTTCCCCATGTTTCTGCAGGGGCAGATGTGTCAGGGGATTCCTCTGTCTATTTCTCCCTTCTGCCTCTCGTCGGAGGCACACGGTTGAGGTCCCACAGGAATAAAAGCCCGTGACTCAGGCCGGCCTTCTTTTAAAGTTCCATCAGTTGACGCAGGGTCAGGAACTGAACACTATTTATTTCTCTATCTATCCATCCAACACTGATCCCTACCAATCCATAGGATCTTTGTGTATAGGAACTGGGCAGATTTTAGAAATTATAGGAGTAAAGGAATACAATTACTTTCAGCAAAGGAGCTGCTGAGTCTTACATCCACCTCACTTGTTAATTCCAACCAAAGACTCAGTGTTTATGTGTCATTGTTCCCAGAGTTATCAAAACCCTGTGTAGGTTATACCACCACTGGAGAAGGGTTGTTATGGAAAGACTAAGATATTTGGCAGGCTGGCAGACTCCTCCATGACCTAGAGCATCCATAGATTTTACTCTGATTTCATTCATATTTCAACTTCAAAGGTGAGTTCTTTAATGTTACTTTCTGGGGAGCACCAGACAATAGTGTGCAGGTGACTATGACATATTAAGCAATGCCGTAATAGAGAACATATATGTCCAAGAGCCAGAGGCAACAACAAACACAGACAACTGCTGAATCAACACTATCTAACATTATTTTGAGATTTCATCCATATAAAATAATTAATTATCTGCTAGGATATAGTCTCCTTAGACTGAGAACCTGAGGCTGAACCAAACATTTTGTAGAAACCCCTGTTATAGTATTTCACCTCAGATTTTGAATTTAGAATTAACATTTTGTCAACATGAAAAACATGTGTGCTGAATATGACATGCTCACTTATGAAACAAGGACAACTTAGCTCACCCTGTAGTCACTGGCAGTAACGTAGAAAATAGGCTGGAAGGCAAGCCAGATGATGCAGGTGGTGTACATGGTGAACCCAATGAACTTGGCCTCGTTGAAATTTTCGGGGCATTTGCGGGTCTTGAAGGCGTAGACCGTGCAGAGGATAATGAGGATGCAGTTGTAGGTGAGGGACATGAGCATGCTGGAGTCCTTGCTGTTACACTTGAGGGTGACCACGTCTCTCTTCTCCGGACTCACTTCCTTTCTCACCCCCGGGGTCTCCACCAGAAGCCAGACCACCACCACCACCAGTTGGCAGGAGATCAGACCGCCGCAGATGGCAACCTGGGAGGCCGGGCTGATGAATCGAGGCCGCTGGGCTCCATCTTTCACCCCGCTGAAGATCCGAGCGATGCGATTGGTCTTGGTTAGGAGGGCTGAGTAGCACACAGCGAACGAGGTGCCCAAGCCGAGTCGACGCAGGGTACAGACTGCCATGGAAGGTTTTGCAATGTAGATGAAGGTCATGCTATAACACATCAACACCCCCAGCAGAAGAATGTAGGAGAGCTCACGGCCACTGGCCTTCACCACGGGTGTCTCATTGTGTTTGAGGAAAAGGCCGATGACGAAGAGCGTACACATCATGCCAAGAAAGGAAATGGTGACGGGTCCAATGGCCCAAGCATCTTCCCAGTGGATGTACTCCTCCGGCAGATTGTAGCAGCCTGTCAGGTTGCTCAGGGGCCACTGTCCAAAGCTGCAGTCAGCACAAGTGAACTCATCTTGCAAATACTGGTAGGTCTGACACGGGATGCAGATCCAGCAGCACACATCTCCAGGCTGCATGCTCTTAATCTCGTTCTTCCTGCAGGGGTCACTGCACTGGGAGGTTGGGGGAACCAGCCCAGCCCAGGGGATTAGGCTGGTGTGCAGGGTCAAGCTCTGAGCCCAGTAGCCAATCTTACGGTAGACATAGCGTCCATCTTCTTTGTGGTAGTGGAAAATATTGTAACGGCCAAGGCTATCCCCGAAGGCATCAAAGCGGACTACATTCTCAGTGTCTGGTGGACGAAATGGTGCTGAAGGTGAAAGCAAAACAAGAGATTGTTAGGATAAAAATACAAGGGTCATTGTGTGGTATGTGTGACTACAATATGAAATCAGTGCAAGCGAAAATACCAATGCTGATATAGTGTTCTTTAGACACAAGACTATGGAAATAAAAACAGGATTCAAACGGTAAATGTGGCCACTAGACTTTTTCCAAAGAACATGGAATTGCCATTTATTGTTATGATGACAACACCCATCAGTTGGGCTCTAAACTGTGGTTACAGCTGACCAGAGAAGAAGCAGAGAAGAAGAAGCTTGGTACCGATACACCCAGCTGCCCACTAAATAGCTGTTTTTGCTCAATTTCTGTAACTGGTGTAGCGTTAAAGCGGAGAAACTAGCAAGTCCGCAACCACAAGGGACATTAGAGGGGGAGGGGACTAAAGCACAACCAGACCCTGAACAAGACATCTTTGTTTGACCAAAAGGGATTTTAATTAACTTTCATCCTCTGAAAAAGACTTTGACTTATTTATCAAGTTAAATAATGACTGAGCCTAGCAGCTTATGTTAACAAACACGTTACTATTGAACTAGTTGGACATTTTAACTGAATTGGAAGAGTCAATACAAATAGATTTCACCTAATTTCGGTTACACTTGGGGATATCAAATGATATTATATGGAGACTTTCTGCAGATGACAGAACAACCAAAAAACAGGAAAAACAAGTATTCACATCTGTTAAGCAACACTGTAATTATACAAGATATTTAAGATTTCACTCACCCTCAAACTTGACCTTGAGAATGTAGTCCCTGTAAAACTTTCTGCCGTTGCCAGGTTTAAGAGCCTCACACACATTGGTGGAGTTGGGACACAAGGCCTGCCGCATGTTGTGTAAGGCTACAGCCATTGCGTAGACGGCATTCACCACAAACATGATCTTGGACTCTGGCTGAAACGGAGTCTCGCGCAGCGAGTGCTTGCCACAGCCCAGTTCATGGAGGCTGCATTGGAACTGGTTCTCCCAGTACTCTCGGAACCAGGGGTTCCTGGTGTTGTTGTACGGGTGCAGGCCGGTGAAGTAGTCGTTGAAGTCGGGGATGGGATAGGAAGCCAGTTCGATGGTGAACGCCCCGTCGGCCACGGCCTCGCTGCCCCTCACCACACTCTCCTGCGCTCCCCAGCCGTCGCTGGCCACCCAGGTGAAGGTGACGTTCATGCGGTTGGCCGCCACCAGCAGCTCGCGGGCGTCTTCGCTGCGCGTGAACAGGATGACCACCTTGGCGTTGGACTTCTGCTGCAGAGAGCGGATCACGTTCTCGTAACTCCAGCGGCTCATGGAGCGGCTCACCTTGGCGGAGGTGGCGATGCAGATGTGGCGGGCCCGAGCCTCCTGCTGGAAGGCGTCGATGCCCGTCTCGCCGTAGTCCCCTTCTGAGGCCACCGTCGATACGTACGTCCAGTTGAAGTAACGCAGGATCTCTGCCATGGCCTTGGCCTGGTAGAAGTCAGGGGGCACGGTGCGGGCGAAGTAGTCGTAGCGGGTCTTGTCGCTGAGCTTGGCACTGGTGGAGGCGTAGCTGATCTGAGGGATCTGGAAGAGCCGCAACAGGTTGGCCACCTGGAATAGGTGGAAGACACAAAAATGATTGTGTTTGAATCAGCCCTCACGCAATATCAGTAAACCGTCAAGGGAGTAGTAAAAATATTCATGATACTATGATAAAATATATCAAAAATAATTGCAAAACTCACAGAAAACATTACATGATGTTTTGATGAACAGATGTTTTCTGTGATTTAGTAGAAAAAATGTTTGGTTGCGCTATACTGACTAATTCATAGCCAATAGACTTTTTTTGTTTTTGACTGTTGTGTCACGTTGAGCCCAAAATAAGTCTTGTAACTTAATGTTTTGTTGAGTAAACGTTTCATTGAATTATTGTCTCTGAAGACACATTTTGCCCATACAGACACTGTGACGGGGGTAGTTTTGTGGATTACCCAAAAGCAGCAAGATTGCTGCCACACCTGCCAACCGTGGAATTCTTTTTAATTGGTTGTCATAATATAAATTAAATTAAATTGGCTACAAATGTGCTTTTCCTGTGTAGGCACAATTCGTCTCGCCCCAATCAGTCTCTAAATCCATCACTGGATGCTTGTCTTTCCCAACTCAATTTTCTTGCTGACTGAGTGGCGAGATCCTGCATTTAACAATTATTTGCTTTGCATGTATATCCTCGCCTTTGCTGAACTGTAATGCTGTCAACAATGTTGAAAATTAACACATTTTCAGAAAGGTCTCGCTCTGCTTTGGAGAGGAGAGAGAAGAGAGGCGTTGAGGTAAGGGATTTGGAAAGGAAAAGAAGTAAAAGTATCAAAGAATCTTGAAACGTGTGTTTTTTTGTCAGGCTGGAGACACTGCGCGCCGTGTGCACAAGCAGGTTTTCGCTTCAGGCACTTGAGCAGAAGCCTATGAACCGGTCGAATCACTCAAGAGGATCCCAACCTAAACGTTGTGGATTTCAATGTCCGCTCTCGCACCAGCACATTCATGGCACAGCATCTTGAATGCTAATGAATCATTCACGCCAAAATTTAAGTTTGTCATTCAAATTCATCTCTGCTTCATTTGTCAGCCGTATATTTTAATGTCCGGTTGAACAGAATAGACTTAAGAGACGTAAGATATTTTCGTGCGAAAGTGCTGTTTTAGTTAAATGTTCCTTCAAGTTATAAGACTTGTCCAACTTTACTTAAAACATCAGCTCAGAAACTGCATTGATTATGATCTATATTTGCTGAAAAAGAAGGCAGTACGCTAAGATATTACAATGAAGCCTGTGTGATGTGCCTCAATGGATGCTCCTCATGCAGTCATTTCTATTCTGCATGACCAGAAAGATTCATTTTAGAAAGAGCCAATTATACTGATTTTCGAGACACTAGATTTATTGGAATTAATGATAGGACATTCACAAAAAAATAAATAAAACAACAGCACAATCAAGGGCGAATTTTAAACAAAACAATGTGATTCATGGAAAATGTTGAAGACACAAAGATCCTGTGGCTTCCCAACTGAAAGACACAATGGAATTCTAGATTGTTGAAACACATGAGTGAGCATTTCATCTAAGTTCAAAGGTCTCTTCCCCCCCGAGATGCTGGAGAAACCCTGATTATGCAGACAGTCTAATAATCACATTTCAAAATAAAACTGCCTCCCTTTCTTAAACCGTCCTGACAGCCTTTTTCCACATGTAGCGAAACAGCTGGCAGGAGAAAACTCACTCTCCTATGCAGACATTAGAATAT
The DNA here is from genome assembly GCA_021346845.1 of Apeltes quadracus. Taxonomy (NCBI): domain Eukaryota; kingdom Metazoa; phylum Chordata; class Actinopteri; order Perciformes; family Gasterosteidae; genus Apeltes; species Apeltes quadracus. Next base: position 1,162,201 of record CM037933.1, read on the forward strand.
AATCTTAAGTGGCAAGTGACACATAACACTATATGATTAATCTTTTTCAGGTCACTCAACTCTACAAATGCAAACCCAATTTCCAGTCTAATCATTTTTCACTTTCCTTTATAATTCTCTCTGATTGCACGTGAATACTTTTCATTCCAAATTGTAATATTATTGCAGGTCTTGAATTTGGGAGAACAGACCTGGTCTTTGTTTTCGACCGACACAAATATATAACGCAAGAAAGCCATGAACAGCTCTGAGTAAGCACTAAAATAGAAGAAAATCTAAATATGCTTAAAGTACCTAAAATAAAAGCATTAGTGATGCCAAATGTCCCATTTTACCATGACTTAATAAATGATTTGATTATTATTATTGATGTGCAGTCAGTAAAGGTGGAGCTCATTTGAATTATCTTGTATGCTGCTTTGTACCTATGATGATAAATCCGTTATTAGCTGGTAAATTTGACTTTATAGTCCGAATCCGTATAGCAACCAGCTGTTTGAGTACGACCCTAGAAGACGGTTAATGACAGATGTGGTTGAGATCATTTAAAGCTTGATAAATCTAATGACTGACTGAACGGTGGGACGCTTTGAATAAATTAGCACAACTTCATGAAATTGCTGGGATTGGAAATTTTCTTCACTTCCAGGAGAGCGGACACATGGTTGCTGTTGGAATTTCTTTGTACGAAAGCAAGTCGGAAAGGCTGAGAGGGCTCCTGTAGGGAAGACGGCACGGTTCTGGTGGGATTTGAATCCAGGCCAGTAAAAGTGCAAGTGATTTTTAAAAATGTAAGAACCCCAAAGAATCAGCGTAGTCTTCTCCTCTGTACTGCAGAGGAATAGCTGATTATTGATTATTTCTAGAAAAACTAAACAGCAAGTGTATATATGTTTAATATATAATTTTGATACAGTGTTGCTTACAGTCTCACACATGCAGCTACGGGGATCATCCGATCATCAGCATCAGGCGGCGACTTATTTAATTAAGAACATAAAGAATGGGCCCCGTGTGGCTGGAGGGTGTGTTACTGAGCTGATCACTGTTAAAGTGGTGTCCTTTGAGCAATGAGAGCATACAGGACCTGATAGCTGCATTTAACACCGACACACAATAATATAATGTTCTTTTCAGCTGTCGTATACTGTTTTTATAAACATAACCGTAAGGCACAAGCGAACACCGTGTGCTGACATTATTCAGACGGTCCATGAGAAAAATCAAAATGCAGTTGTGCAGTACAGCATAGAAGCTATTTATAACTGACATTAACTTGATAATATTCCATGCTAAAACAGGGACCTAGTTTACAGAAATATTTGCTTTTACAAATGACAAAGGTGTAAAGATTTATGATTAAACAGAAACACACTGTTGACCCATGAGAGGCATTTAAATGGGGCAATAGTTAAAAGAGCTAAAGATATACAGGGTACGGAAAATAAGAGACTAACAGTGTCCTGATCCGGGAAATATCAGGTCTACTTTTTCCCTACATTTTTTCTACATGAAAAGCCCATCTGCACTTTCCAGAAGTCCTTCTACAGCAATAACACGTATTCCCAGAGCAGCAGTCCTTAGCTCCACTCAGTATCACACATATACGGCCCACTGCAGCTCACAGGCAAACACACCCATGAGCAAGGGACATGCATGCACATACATAGACTGACTATTCATTTATTTCTCATGATTTGGTGGCTTGGCAGCAGCTTAAAAAGGATGCACATGTGACCCGTCGGATACCTAGACCAAGGATTTCTTTTGATCAGGTCGTGCCCCCTCATCCTGTCGCATAAGATGAATCTCCTTTATGCTGCAGTTGTCTTTCAAAGCATCTGTACTCATGCAATCATTCCGAAGGTACCATATTTTATGCTGTATGGCCACGCTTCCATTAATTTACAATGTTAACGACTCAACATTGACGGGTGTAAATTCCCATTCGTTCAATTTATTTCCTCTGTGACTGTGTGCATAATCATGTCTTTACAACCCTTTACATCTTATGTCAAACAAACATAACAGACTGCTCAGTGCGATCCATCAAGAAATTTGTGTAAGATTTGAATGTAAGCTTTTTAATAACCTGTTAACCTTGTTCACTTCAACTTGGAATCCACAAAGCCAACCAAAGGCGTTCCGCTGGAATACCAGGTAGCTGATGTTCACTTCTGACATCTGGGAAGTGGTCATGATATGTATTTCAACTGCACAAATGATGGGTTAACTGCCAAAGCACTAAATAATCCAATCACATGTGAATTATTGATGAATTTCGGGAGCACGTTTTTTACTTTTACACATGAATAATGCATTTTCGCTGCAAGGCTTTACCGATACCGTTCATCAGTATTGTTCTCTCTGGCATAAACTCTGCCATGTGTGTGTATGTTTGAATTCTTTGTATGACTCATAGGTGCTCCAGAGATTGGCACTGTCAAACTAAAGATGAAGACAATACTAGAAATAGGGTTGCTGGTGGGGAATGAAACACAAGCTTCTTGAGCTTTCTGAAAGCGTATAAATGTACCTTATTATTCTGCTCACAATGTGATGCCTGCAAATGCCAAGCAAATGCGCTCATATGAGAATCTTTATCTATAAATCGCAGCAAGCCTCCTTGTGTGTCTCTACACCCGTCTCGTCTGTAAAAACGACCTCTTCTCAGATAGTTGGCTAAAATATTCCAATTTGTCTACGAAGATGTCACTAAACAAAAACAGCTTTCATGCCTGGAACAAGTCAGACAGTGACTTCTGTGTGCAGCTCTGAGGCAGAGAAGGTTGTTTTGAGATTAGATCTGGAAACACCGTCTATCTATGTTTCATGTCTGAGAATAGTTCTTCATTTGATGTGCTTGAGTTTTTGACATTCCGGAGGTTTTGTTATTGCAATGCGCCCAGTCGATTGTGATGTTTCGCCCGGAGGGAAACTCTCTTACCAGTGAGTCATATTCAGCAGGCACACCGCTGCTGTTGGGGAAACACAAGTGGAATCCCGTCCATGTATTAGAATACATCTCTGATTAATCTACAGCTGTATTACAATGACAAGTATCAAGGCTAATTCTATAAAGCCGCTCTACCCATAAAAGTTTGTAAGTTTGATACAGTCTGACGGGATTTTGAGGTTGTTCACGATTAAAGCTTGATTGCAAACAATCGCACTATATTTGGTTCTGTAGCTTAACATGGATCTTGTTCGTGCTGCCGCTCTTCACACATGAACAAAGATGTGCCGATCATGTCGTCACATCGTCACAAGGTCATTGCACTCTTTGCACCGAGAACCTGCTGTTTAGATTGACCATGGGGAACATTTCCAAGGCTAAACACTTGAGTTACATGAATATTTCTACAAGTCAATTCATTGAATCTATCCAGATGGGATCACAGACTCCCCTTTGATCGTCAAACGGTTTGTGACGACTCGCTCCACCCATCCTCCGCCATCGCATCCACCTGTCTCTCAAATCTCAAATGTAATCTCTCTACATCCCCCTCTACAAGTGTACAGGAACACCTCAAACAAATTACCGGACAGTCCAGCAGACACCACCGACGGGGAAGAAAGGACTTATTCTGTGAGAGCGTCGCAGAACTTGTCGTGCACGCTCAACTCAATCTGTGCCCATGTAACGCCAGCACGGCTGGGCCTCGAGCCAGACCCTCCCCCGTATCTGTGATTATCACACCACAACACCAGCAGAACCGCAACATGCTGCTTATTTCTGACAGATTTAGACGGCACTCTGCGTTCCCACCAACTGTCAGTTCAACATGTCGCCATGGCAATAATGGCCTATAAACTAATATTGTCAGTTGCCCCAGGGTGAAACAGGCACGTGTGATTTACCTGACAGAGAAGGGCATGTATGCTACCCTGGTTCACTCAAGGGTCAAGCTGACTATAGATCATGTAGAAAAACAGGCAGAAACAAAGGAGTTATGAGCTTATTCACAGTGAAAGAGACGTTTTCAATGATCAGCTACTCAGCGAGGGGAAAGAGCTAGGAGACCTACCAACCAAACTGCATTACAACATGGAGGATTAAGCATGCTGAGAAAGCAAAATGTGTCCCGTAGTGCGTTTCTACAGATCAGGAAGATTTGGTGAGAAGCTAGGGCAGACCTTAGGCCTTCGGCTTGTAATAGAACCTCCATAAATAACCACAAGACAAGGGCACTCTCTGAGGAGCCCCACATGCAGGCCTTCTCTAGAACTCAAGCTTGTTTATCAACTCCTTTATTTCCACTCACCAGGAAGCCCAATACAACAAAGCTCTGAATCCTCTTCATACAGCATTCCTCCAGGGCTTTCTACCTGTTTATTAATACATGTTACTTACTCTACAAAGCTGGGACGGGGTTTTTTCAGCACCTACGTCCACTGCTGGCAACTGTTTTCTACAAATCAGGATTAGAAAGCATTCGTGAGGATGCCCGCTGGTAAACCGGTGGCAGCAGATTGACAACGATTCCTATAGCATGTAGTTTACTTTTACCTATCGTTTATCAATGATCTGAAGCCAAATTGTTTTATTTCTTGATGGGCCGAATTGTGCTTCTGTCTTCAAACAAGACGTTGTCGGGAACATAGGGCCGAACGTCTCGAGTGAGGTGAGCCACACTTTTTATTCAAGACGGCAGAAGTTGTTTTCTGGCTGACTGAGCCAGGGTGACAAGTTTAATTTAATGCTGTAAGGCCTGTGCATTTGTCGGGTATTTACCAATCTAAGTTCCAAGAGACACAACATTTCCTTTCACAATGACTTGAAATGAGCCTGATCTGGCAGCCGTATCACAGCTGAACATTTGGAGACCCAATTAGCAGAACTCTCGTCAGCTTTAGCGAGGCGTAAGGACCACTGCTGCTGAGAGTAATCATGCTGTCACTAGTCATCCTGTCATCCCTTTTTCAGCACAACATCTGTAGCGTGTCTGCATCTGACAGGATCATCGCCAAAGTGTCAATTACAGGGAAAGAGAAAGAGATCTTCTAAATTAGATCAGCCAAGCACATGGGCGTACAGGTAAACAGATACTCCTTGCGGAAGAGATACTCATTAAGTCCCAGTGTTAACATCTCGCACGGGGTAATTGCACACGGTGCTTAAGTGTAAATGGACAGTTATATTACCATCCATCACACTGACACTCTCGCTCTTGCTTGTTCTCCCTCCTTTTGCTGTTTCTCTCTCAGGCCTGGAGGAGCTGCTGATGGTCAAGTTTTCCTTTTGCAAATGTGTCGTCTGATTAAATGAATGTAGCTTTTTACCCCAACTCATTTTATCTTCAAAAACTTGATTGTTTCAATTGCAGATAGACAGCCCACTTAAGTTCATACCTGAATGGAGACATCGCTGTAGGAGCCTCCAATGACCCCTGAGATAGCCAGAGGGACGTCGTCGTGGATGGCATAGGAGCCATCGGGGCACGTGTACTCACTGTCATCCACTTTGGTGAGGGAGGCCCTGACAAACTCCAGAGACTGCTCCAGAGCATAGGTGTCCTTGGAGCAAGTGTCCAGTATGTGCGCTCCCAGTCGGATGCCTGGCAGGATGCGCTCGTTCTTGTTGATTTCATCCAGTGCCAGCAGCATGGCCTCCAGTCTCTGGATCCCCCTCTGAGCGTTGATCTTCCCACAGTCCTCTACTCCCTCACCCTTCTGGTGCACAGGGAAAAGGCCACCTATCATCAAATCTCCTTCCACTGTGATCTCCTTCTTGGGGTCAGTGTTATAACCTACCACAGGCAAACCCTGGGGAGCCTGGGCAAAGAGAGACACACATAAGCACAGCAGGCTGAGGTGGGACAGCCAGAAGGGTCGGGGCACAGGGCGCACCCCCGACACAGGGGATTTCCCCGATGACATATCCCTGGGCAAAACAGGGTCACCGTCCTGCTCGGGGTTTCTAATCAACGCCTAGCAGGCTTTTGATGACGGAGGCGCAGCAGCATCAGATCTCAAAGCTTCAGACGGAGGCCATTTGCAGCATCGGCTCCATCCTTCTCGTCCTCCTGTGCTTCGGGGTTTCGTTGTAGATTACAGCCTGCAGATCAAACGGAGAGACAATCAGTCACAGCCTTTGAGGCGGAGCACAATGATCCCTTGTTCTCACATACATTGTGTCTGCCAGAGGCTGACTCGTCCCAAGGAAATATTAGAAATCATCTGCACAGGTGAGTATGTACAGAATATGTTTCCTTTGATACTTATTGATGATGCGTGTGAAATGCACGAGTGCTTTTACACAACAGGCATCAAGATGAGTTCATCATCAGAGGAGACTGTGTTCTATTTTGAAACCCTTTTCTCCTCCTGTTTCATTGTCCCACTGACCTTAAATTACTTTCCTTCTAAAGCAGATGATTGTACAACTCTTTCATAATCACATGTGCACATGCTCCTGTACACCGAAGGTCTACAGAGACAACAGATCATGTCCCCCAAGGACTGTTTGTCAAATTACATTAACTACTCACACAGTATTACAAAAACATGTTTTATGCACAACAAAAGCAAAACAACTAAAAACAGGCACATTATCGAAATCTATTTCAGGCATACAATTCAGTTGGATCAGTTGGCATTTGGTTGCCAACTTATCGAATTGTGTTATTTTATCTTGATTCATCTGTTTTGCTGTCTCTAATGTGTTTGTTATTAATTTTTTTTTTTTAAGTGTGATGAAATTCCAAAATATTGTGAGCATTTTTCATTCCCTTCTTAAAGACAACATGTTGGACTCTGACGCAGACTGTGCATTTTCAGATTCAGTGTTATTAGGAAAACAGAGCAAATAAATATTTAAGAAATCTCCTTGGATCATAAAGACATTTAGCTTAATGATTAATCCATTATGCAATACTGGTAATTGTTTCAATTTGTTTGATAACTTCAATCATACATAGAACCCCTGTTTTTACTGTATGTCTTTATTTATGCTATCCTTCTAGAAAAGTGTTTTGGGTGAAATATTAGTATTTCGTATAAGGAAGGACTACAGAGTTTGGGACCAAAGTCAACAAGAGCACACAAATTTAAAGAGAAGTGAAAGTGAAAAGTGAATTAAAATAATCAAACAATTCAGAGACCCAGATTCTCCTGTATTACCTCCCCAGATTAAGAACTGATTCAGCACTGGATGATTATGGCGGGGACAATAAGATACTCGTAGGGTTCACCATTACACCACAGACAAGTTAAGGACCTCCTTCATTCAGTGAGTAGTATAATAAATATCATTTGCTTTCTCTAGTCACCTCAATTTGTCATTAATCTGGCATCAACTGCGATCCTATTGATGGCGTTTATGAGAGACAAAAGGGTTATTGTTCAGTCCTGGTGTCAGTCGCCACAAATCCCAGAGGCTTCATTATGCACAGTGTTGAGTGTGGGAGAACTTTATCGGAGTAAATTATTAAGCCAGAATGGTGTGTCACATAGACCGTTTCAACAAGTCAAGTACGCTGACAAGCAATAATTAACTGAATAGATGGGAGATATTATGAAACCAGAGCAGGCGGATTATTACTTATATTCCTTTTTCTGTTGGAAAGCACTGACTGAAAACCACGTATAGTTCTAGACAAGAATGAGACTGAAGACCACATTCTTTGTTCTCTCTCTCTCTCTCTCTCTCTCTCTCTCTCTCTCTCTCTCTCTCTCTCTCCACCTCTCTCTCCCTCCCTGTTGTTTCCATGGAAACTTGCCGGTAGAAATAGAGGGTGAAGAGGAAAGACAGACCAGGACAAGTGGGCCAGTCTCCCCATGCATGGTGCTTGGTCCTGTGGGAGAACTGGGAAACCTGCACAGTGATCTAAGTCCAGTCAACACATCTCAACTAGAATAATAACCAGATGATGAAACAATCCTCTGCACTTTCATATCTTATCTTTATACCATCAATTTTCTAACTAGTGATATCCTGGTGAAACAAAAGTATTGCCTTCAAAGACCTTTTGATGCAAACACTACACTCTTTTAATAAGAAATAAGAAGCATTACATTTGAGGAACCACCGGTAAAACTAAAGAGGCACTTTTCTTCTACAAAAAAATAAGTGTGTGGCTATCAGACCTTGTCAACATGTGAATGTTTGTTGCGTCAGCCTGTGGATATGGGCCAAGTCACTTCTGATTCCCTCGCAAGACATTTGCAGTTAAGTCTAAAAATGAGAGGTTTCATGTTTCAAAAGCATTTTCAGATTTTACAGTAGCTCTGTAAACCTGGACGCACAAACGTTTAGGCTGTATTAGGCGTTTATTTTGAGTATAACTTTGCAGGTGGACAGCAATCTGCAATAACCGCGGTAAAGCACTTAAGCACACAGCCTCAAGGGAGAACGGTGACAAAAGGATTTCTGGCTGACACACTGTCCGTCTCCTCCCCGATCCGGCATTCCCCAAAGGAAGCCTCCATCTCACCAGCGTTGTTCACTACACTCCAATGTCTCAATATGATAGCATACACAAGCAGTACAAGCCTCCATATCACCTATACATGCCAGAATAATTCATACAGAGGCAACAGGTGTAACCTCACTTTTACACACTTCATCTAACGGTAATCTTGGAAACACGGTTGTTTTTGTAGCAAGTGAGACAATTGGCATCACTAGTCCAATAAATGTGAAGCCTCTTTGCTTTTCTTAAAGGTTTAAAATAGGAATAGTTGGCTTTGTCCAACATTTTAAAAACTAAATCTAAATACACACTGATTAGCAGTTACATATAAACACAAAACGACATGTTGTCCCTTCCTGGAGCCGTGCTCTAGGTCAAGACTTTGTCTTTTGTAAGTTTTTGTTTATAAGACAAAATACATTTTTAATTTGTGCCCTATAGACGGATGGATGGATGCATGATTAAAGATAACTGCTTTGTGCCTGTGTAAATGGCAGCGCACTTAAGCAATGTTTACACTTCAGATGTAATTTCCCACCCAGGATTTCAGTTGTTTTGTTAACCTCAAAGAATAAAGTACGCCTCTCATTTTCCTCTCCTCCTGCGCAGCCATCTCGGTTTCACTTTTCACCAGATGGCCTTTTTAATTCAAGAGCGAAAAGCCTGCCAGCCTCTTACACACTTCAAACCAGACCGTGTGAAGGAATGGGAGGAGTGGCTGATGGCCGGGGAAAAAAAAAAGAAGGATAGCAGACGTGAAAGGGCAGGAGAAAGAGAAAGAAACGAGTGTAGGCAGCAGTGAAAAGAGGGGAAAGGGTGAGGTTGGAGAAAGATGCTATTCATGCAGATTTTCTTATGACACTCATTTGCCCCGGGAGTGGAGTGCAGCATTAATATGGTAATATCCCCCCAGGCAACATGCGGCCCTCGGCCTGTATGAGTGTGGTTGAAGGTCCCCGCTGGTCTGACTTGGAGGTTGGCTAAGAGGAAGCAAAGGTAATGGGACTCGGGCTTCTCCTCGGCCTTCACATTTCCAGCTGACAGAGAGAATGGTCTTTGGTGGGGGACTGAGAAGGAAAATGGTATGCTGATGGGAAAAAAAGACTGAACGCACACCTTCACTAACAGGCAAAGCTTAAATACTCAAAGCACTTGTGATAAATTCAAGTGCTAGTTTTTGAATTCTTAGACAGCAAAGTATCCACAGACAATGGTTTGTATCTCACAAAAAGTTACTCCTCTGGCACATTTCACTAAAAATACCACTGCTTCAACCATTTTGAAGTGTTCAACTGGAATAGTTGATGTGTTGATGACATGTGTTGATGAATTTAAATTATGGGATACCTCTGCCCTTTTTTTTTACATTAACTTTGGAGAGTGGAACTAGTGATTAGAAGAAAGCAGAAAATCCACATTTGAGACACTTGGTTCGTTCTGCTACTATTTAAATTCAGTCCCATTAATGTTGAAAAAATATTGACCGCATCAATGATGCCATTTGAAGTAACATCACTAAAACAATGAAATGACTCCAGAAAATACAGCAGCCGACCTTTTCTGATAAGGTCATAAATACAAGGAGCAATTAAAGAGTGAGGAGGTTCTTGACTTTTGAATATCGGAGGAGAAAATCTAAAATGAAGCAGGCTGGGATCCATTTTGAAGCCTGCTGGATTTACTGTCTAATCAGCTGTGACGGCCACTGAATAGAAAACCAACCTCATGTGCACCTCCTGGTTATCTCACAATGCATCGCATTCAATGTATGCTTTCATTCTTAGATCCCCACATCGATCTCCTCCAGTCTCTCCACCTGTGAAGGGGAAGCCCTTTGCGTGTGCACAATGTTCTCTTCAGCTCCCAGGGGCCCCATTGTGCCTCCCTCATCAAACATTCATCGTCTTTCTTTGTCCATCGCAGGGCTTTACAGCCGGGCCTTTGAGTGGACAGAGCGCAGTGATAAATGTATATGGTACTTTTGTTTTAGAGGTTTTTATTGTATCTTTGCATTATTCATCATCCCCCCACCAGACTATTGGAAGAAAGTGGCCAGAAACATCAGGTGGTTTTTTGACTGACAGTAGACATTAGACAGAAGACATTAGTGAGCAAATTAAAGTTATCAAGATGGAACCCCCCGTTTAGTTCTGCTGTGATTTGAAATTGCATAATTTACACCTCTAAAGAAAACAATATCTGATGGCAGCATAGATTGATTTTGGATGCGGCAGTTTCTGTGAAATTAGTTTTTGCCCAACAAAACCAAAGTTTGATTGCATTGATACTGAGTCGTGATATGTTTGGGTGAATACCTGCATGCATAAATAAGATATTATTTTGAGATTCTCTGTGTTGTAGCTCTTGGCTAACATTCCGCACTGCATGGCATGTACACCCATGATAACGCTGTTCCGTCATTGCAAATGTCCTGGCGGACACTCCCTCCGCTTAGCACCGTTAGCATTGTGAGCTGCAGGCCTGTGGCTCAGCTGTTGCCATCTAAAGACCCGTGTGAAGTCGATAGCTATGCTCTGGATTTTGAAACATGCCCCCTTATGGTATCACACACACAGAGCAGGGTTTGGAACCACCGCTGTAATGCATCAACATTGGGTCTCAAAACCAATCACCAGCCATCACTTTTGATGGTTTTATATTCTAGAAACCAATAAGAAAATGCCTCAAACCTGCATTCATTGTAACAGCCATCAGAGGCGACGCCTCAGTTTGCTAAGTGACGTCTGATTGGATTGATCAATGAGAAAATGTCCCTTCTTCTCACTTCATTTATTACTTAAGTAAACATTGCAATCATGGGTTTATTATATTGCATGTTTCAAGTGTTCTTCAATACAGCAAATTGTTAATTAAGTACATTATCGTTCCATTAGAGGAGGAGAGAGGATCATGCGTGGCACGCTTCAGGGCGGGCTGCTTTGGGATTGACAGGTGGCTACCAAAGTTTTGTCGATTTTTAATTTTACAACTTCAACCTTTTCACACTGTGTTTCAGTTAATTGTTACTTTCAAAAAATGACCTATTGAAGACCGTTTGGCTTCACCTCTCAGGTTATTTCTGGTTTGCAAAATATCAACATTTAGATGGCCTGAATGCTAAATATGAGGATTTAAAACGGCTGTTGTACGTATCTTTATCTGTAAGATTTGCAAGCAAAATAAACAAATGTTAATCCTCACGCACAATTAAGAATATTGACCAAAGAATGTAAAATAGGATTTAGTCTTTGGCCGTCAGCACAGCAGTTGATTTTTGATCCGTGAGTCATAATTTATTAATTGGAAGCATCTCCGTGCTTTCACTCTTTGTACTCTTTCGTTGCTTTTTTGTTGAGTTGAATGTGTGATTTAACTATGATGTTTACAATGAATGGTAGGTGTAATTTATGGACTCATTTTCTTTTGTTAGATCTCAGAGGAATTTATTGCAGGAAAAAAACTACAGTGACGACACATTAAAAATATTTGCCTTGTTCATTCCGTGCGTTGAAATGGTACTCTTTTTCTGTAATTCATCTGTCATTGCCTTCGTCTTTCACAAAACCGCTACACAACTCATCAGTTTGAAATACCTGCATTTAAAAATGGTACGAATTAAATATTTAATTTAACAAATATTATAGGCATCAGGTGTGCAGTAATCTTTACTGCACACCTGGGCGTCCATCACCCAAAATAATGATCACGTTTCCCAGTGCGAATGTTACACCGTCAAGAAGTCCCCATCAGGGAGGAAACCTCTGCAGCGTCTGTCACACCTGTTACTCGATGTAGTCAGGTCAGACAGCTCCAATGATTAGCAGTGCGATCACATCAGTCGCACATTAATTCCGATTCTCTGTAGAAGAAGGACTCCCACTGTTAATGTGTTTAATTCTATGATGTCAGAATAATAATTATCTGACAGTAATTTACTGACGGTCATTCAGAGACTTTTCTTTCTATGCTGATTAATAATTAACTGTGGGTTGTATGATCTGATTACACTGCATTCTGAGGGGGTTTCTGTTGTGTCTTATCTGCTGAACATGCAGCACAGATGCCCCGAGGGACTGGAGGAAGTATCAACAGTGCACTTTGCTTCCCTTATAATGGCTTTGTTCAGCAGTAGCAACACTGCCTCTAAATATTTGAACCTTAGGGGTTTTCATTTATATTCCTGGTGTGTTTGAAAAGTATTTCAAACTCCCGTTAAAATGATAATCGAAGGTATAACATGTCTCATGCAAATTTACAAACGTATGCTAATCAGGACTAATCTTGTTCTAACTATTTTGATTATTGTTATTATTGAAAAAAAATGTTGTGAGTCTCCTCAATCTATCAAGGAATTAAACCAAGGAATGAAACCACACATAATGTTGGACGCCATCGTCTCAAAAACTAATTATCAGGTTTTCAATACCCCTGATAGTATTCTGCACTTTTTCCATATAAAGGGGATTTTCCAAATTAGCTAGACAGGAGGTGGTGGTCTGCTGAATATCTCATTGACTTGCACATGGAGGGGTTTTTCAGCAAGTAGACATTGCTGTGTAAAATGAGATTAAGTGTGAATAAAAGAGGGTAGGATATTGCCAGAAAATGACAAATTGATCACATATTCCCAGTGATTTCTAGACTACACAGAGGAATGGAAACAACAAAGTCAAAAAGGTAAAGTTCAAACCTCAATACAAAAGATTGTCCTCTCTACAAACCAGCTCATAGAAGTTCACAAATAATCCGACCCTTCTGGCATCCGATGCACAAATCAATCGATACAAAAACACGCACACACCAACACACAAACACGCACACCCACGCACACGCCAAATGCGTTACCTGCAGGGCTCCTCCGTTTCCAGCGCCGCCGTTGGATGGATGGAGCGAGAAAAGCCAAAGTACATCCTTTGCAGCACCGTTGAGTTTGTACGACTAAAACCAACGTGGATGTGAACCACAGTGGCGCTGAGCGAATGAATGAATGAATGAATTAAGGGGGCGAGTGCGTCGCTGCATGAAGTTTGAACCGCGTGCAGCCTGAGCGGCGTGCCGGGAGCTGTCCGTGGTGCTGAAAAAAAGGAAAATACACAAACTACAACGACGAGCCTGCGCGAATACCTGCAGTTCGGATGCCTGCTGAGTGGTACCAAATTCACATTTCCTAAGCAAGTGAAACCGACGCCCACTTCATAGTGCCGATGGGGAGGGGGGCATTCAACTCTGAAGATATATGACGTTTGTGAGCCTGATAGGGTGCCAGATTATCGGCTATAGCCCGCAAGAAATCCAGTGTTCGGACGGAATTCTACCTGTTACTCGAGGAGGTGTTGCAAAAAAAAAATCTTCATTTACAGGCCATTAAAAAGTATATATTGGACGAGCCATCAACACTGGAGATCATCAATTCTCAAGACGGTTTGGACACCTGAACATAAGGCGACGTGTCTTCACGCATGAACAGTCCTGGAGGTCGCAAATGAACATTATGTAATTTAGAGCGCAGTGGGAAAGAATTGCTTCCGCCGCGTTGTTCCTGTTTGTAAACTGTTGAATCGGATGTGGAGACGGGTTAAGAGTCGCTTCCTTTATATGTTCAGGCGGTCAGGAGGGGGCTACAGTACATTATATTACATTTTCTTGAGGGACCGCTTAGCGACCGAAATGCTTCTTTGGGAACCGCAAACAAGTTGTGACAGGCACGGAAGAGTGGGAGGTCAGTCCCAGATGGCGCGGCGATGCGCGCAGGGGGACGCGCGCTTTTCGCGGGGCGGCTGTGACCCTTTTCCTCCACTGCCGAGAGCAGCTTCAGACACGCAATGGTCGAGCATCGTCATGTGTGTGCTGAACCCCCCCACCCCACTCTCCCACTTCCGATCTCTTTCCATGTGCAATGTGGTGTTATTAATAATTAACGTCATGGGAAGGCAATAGTCTAATGTCTTGTAGCTGCACGACACCCCGTGGGTTTCAAAACTAATTAAATCAGCTGCTGACCCATGTGTCATCGCAAGTCTCTTCCTGGCTGATGTTCCTTTTTGCCTTTGGACAAAGATTGTGTTGGCCGGACTGAGAGTGCAACAAACCTGTCGTGAGGGCACATGTGCCCAGTGAAGGATCACAACACAGCCAACAAGAGAGAAAATGCGTTGTTTCTTTAATAATAATTAAACATAAATAAATCTGAAATTGAAAATTACAAAATAAAGAGCTATTGAGGTTTGTGCTATTTTCTGAAGTTTATAATTGACCTCAAATGTATAATCTAATACGTATGTAGTGTGATGAACCCTTACCCACCATTATGTTGGCCTGAGCAGAGGACTCATTTTGGCATCTGATGATTTTCTCAGTTAATGGTGTATAAATCAGTGAAATCATTGTGCATACTACGGTTGAATAAAATATTTGTATTTATAGGTCACAGTGCTCATTAACGACCACTGGCTATGTGTCCATCAAACATCAATAATGTGTTCGAGCTTATTCTTCCTCCTCAGCTGCACTTACAGCTGAATAAATACACTGCGACACAAATGCCAAAACGTGATGGCTGATTAGAATAACCCGGTTCCTGCTGGTAAGGGCCATTTGGATACCATTTTGTAATAATCAATTTCTTTTTGCTTTCCTTATTTGTATTAATTGGTTGCTTATTATTTGAATTGCACCAAGGGGAATTACTCCCTTATTACCCCAAAAAGCCTTTGCTGAAGTTATTATAGGCACCAACATCTCTCAGTTGGGATCCAGACGTAGAGAGCAGTAATGCTAATAAAATATAACCTTCATTTTAAGTGTAAATAAAAGCAATTGCATAAATAAGGTTTATGATTTTTGTGTGCAAAAAAATATCAGCACAACTTCCTCCTGTCAAAATTTTAATACAGACAGAAAAACACAACCATTAATTCAACCTACAAATATAGCACTAGCCTCTGGAAGAGAATGAATTTTGGCAACAAAAAAATCTGTAGCGTGGTTCAATAAACCGACTATAGAAGAGAACATTACATTAAAAAACTAAAGCATTATCTGAGCACAGTGAGACAATACATTCCTATACACAACACTATCCAGGGGGACCTTTCAATTGCATTTTAAATTCTACTCCTTGGAAAGTTACTTTACTGGTTTTATCGCACGTTTATACTCCCTCTGAGTTTTCCCATGTGTGATTTACATTGTCCCGATTGGGAAAAAAAATAACACACTTATATGGGTCCAGGAAAATGTCTTTGACATTCTGCTACACATTTTCACCTCATCATTACTGTATATCAATACACCTACACATATAGAAATCCTCAAAGATCACCTTGATACTTGGGTAACTTCAGCACACGGGCAAAATGATTAATCTGGCGTCACTGACCATTTATTGAAGTGTTTCTGAAACTGAAGAGTAACACCTAAACTAAAACAGCAAACGGCGGGAATTTACACAGGATTACAGTTTGAAATGAAATATAGTTGAACAAAGCTTTCCTCTCCTTTCCTGCAAACCATGTGAAGAGAAAAGTTTGTGTACTCAAGAATACTTAACCAAAGGGGTCTGTTTTCCTATCCTGACAGTTTAAATTTAGGATCGGGAATTATTAAAAAAAAAGAAATGAGATTAAACGATAATAAAACGTGCAGGCTTCAAGAAAAGAATTAGAAGGCGTAGAAATTAGGTGTGGGGTCATGAACAGCTTTAGATCAACCAACGAGATTACACAATAGATAACCAGCGACACCTGAGAAACTCTCTCGCATGCCAGTGTTACACTCATCTCTTATCTCTTCAGCCTCCACCCTACTCCTCTCCACCCTCCACAGGCTCCTTCTTCTCAGCCACCAGTCCAACGGCTTCTCTGGCTGCGTCTTCACCCTCGGGCGCCTCCGCCTCATCGCCGTCTCCCTCCTCCTCTCTCTCTTCTCCCGGCTCCTGCTCCTCCTGATCCATGTCAAGCTCTTCGAAGGACGAGCCGCTGCCCACGGATCCGTTCGAGCCTCTCTCGCTGCTCTCGCTGTGCTTAATGTCTTCATTCGCGTCCATTACGTCCCTCAGAGGCAGGGAAGATGCCAGGGAAGCGGCTGTGGAAGCAGCCAGGGACGTCTCTCTGCTGTCCCAGGGCACACCGCCACTGACTGAACTCACGTCGCTGTGGGAGTCTGCACCTGAGGCAACGTGGAGAAAACGGCGTGAAATAGGATCGCTCAGCGTGCAAATAACAAACAAACATTAGTGGCAACACTCTATTAGAGTGGACTACAGGTGTGCTGATTTCTGATAAGGCAATTATATTTCTCCTGGTGGCACTATAAATAAGTTATTGCTACCTCCACAATTCAAAAGAGAACAATGAAAAATACAGTTTTACCCTGTAATAGTCATGTTACCTCATAAATGTCCAACCAACTTTAGAGAAAGGATTGGACACATTTTAGCCAGTAAATGGAAGGCCAAGGAGGATAACCAAAGTGATTACAATAAATGGTCTGGGACAAGAGATATTTTACACACAAACCACAAGTCAACACCATACTTCAGTATGGTACTTCAGTCACTCTCTAAAAAACAGCTTTTTATTTGTTAAACTATTATATACAATCCACCCACGAGTTGTTGAGATGTTTCACCAAAAAGCGGTCAACCTCACCGTGGATAAATGGAAGTATGGACAGATCCACCGCAAGAAAGAAATAGCCATTAACAGCAATGCGCGGAGCGAGGCTAAAAACATATATATGAGAATCAAAGGTTAATCACATAGTCACCAACCTGACTCTAGATGATGCAAAGGTATATAGATGTGTGTTTAAGCCTTCTCTTTCTCTGCCATTCTTTCATCAAAGCTGAGCATATTAACATTTCTAAAAACTTGAAAAATGATTCTTTAGCCACTTCAAACGTGGAATGAACGGCTTCCATATAAAGTGATGATAATAAAAATTTAAAATAAATGTAACTCGAGTCGATTCGACTCTCCCACAGGACACAAACACAACGCTGTCTGAAAAAAAATCTCATCCACACCTCAATGTGTGTTTGCACTAAATGTGTCATCTGGAACCCAAATACAATAAACAGGGAGTCTCCGAGCTCCAGGCTGAGGTCAGTCTTTCCTTTCATTCATCCCAATATCAACAACACTGTGCAATCTAATTATCACATTCAGCGGATCTGATCCTGTCAGCAGTGAAGAATATCATAAATGAGAAGTCTGTTCAGGTCACTTATACTATCCATTTACAGGCCTGTTGATTAGCCAGCAGGTCCAAACTAAGCCAATGGGAACGGTTGTCAATGCATCCGGCCTGGTGTGAACATCCGGCAACTGACAGGTGTTGCATAAAAATCTCTACTTTGCGGATGGAATGCAGTTAGTGATTTCTAATTCATTCCTATTTTGTAGTAAAAAGGACTTTTCCAGAGGGACTCATTTTACGATACAGAATTTTATGGGAAATAATGGGTCTACTTAGGTTATTTTCGTGGACAGCCCCCCAAGGAAGAGCCTCAACACGCTGGACAACTTTCACCCCCTCTCCAACCGCAGGTCCTGAAATTGGTACCCTGTTTGAAGCCAGCTGTGCCTCCGACAGTCTTTTAGATAAAATTTGCCTAAATTAGTTGCTAAATTGGGCCCAGTGGGATTATTAGCAGCGAATCAAGGTCTTGTTCTTCATACTGTTTGGAACAAAGCACAGGCTTTTTAAGGAGTGTAATTAGAGACGGATAGCGCTGAGGCATGCTGCGAGCTTGGAGAGAGTGGGAGGCAGAAGAAGCATGAGAGTAAAGAGCATACATAGAAGCTAAAGAGGCGACACAAAGCATGGATCGCTTGTTGTTATCAGTCAGACAAGCAAATCAAACCAAAAAGATGCTGCAGGTAAATATGGTATTTGGGTTGGTTTCATAAACATTAGGTAAACGCATACCAAACGCATGTCAAAGTAGTTGAACAAAAATGCTGGGTGCATTAAGTCTCCTGTGGCTTTCTGTGATGAAGATACTATTCATTAGTAGTATAAGTGCTATAAAAATGAAGCCCATTTGCATGTTAAACACAGACTGGTTTGTGTCCTTGAAAGATTAACAACTCAAAGCACAAACAGTGGCTACTGTGATTGCTAGATTATCATGACATTTCTCTTTCTGCTCTCGGTGTGCTGTGAACGTGTAAACGTGACAAATGTTGGGACACGGGGTGAGTTCATGGTCAATGATCTCTGTAACGTGGGTGCTCAAGACGAGAGATGAAAAGCCAAAGGCTTAGATCCACTGATTGATCCGTCTCTCATTAAGACAGTTCAGCTGCGTCTGTGAACATTAACACACTCAGACAGTCTCCACTTCAGAGGGACTCTACTTTGCTCTAAGACGCACATTCTACATCAACACGTGGGGAAAAGAACAGACATCGCAACCGTGGTGTAACACTGTTCCTGAGCATGATACCTCAACGAGTACAACAGCGCTTTCACTTCATCTAAAGATATTCAACAAAACACTGAAAAGAAATAGGAGAATTTTCAAATTAAAATTCAGTTACTGCAAACTTGTTTTGTAGTAACCTCCTTATTAGTAAATCAAATATTTGTTGTATTTATGTTTCTGCTACCACTAATGACACTGTGAACAAGGAAGGGGTCACGGGCGATTCCAACGGAACAGAAAACAAACTCAAACCGCCGCTAACACTTGTGTTTTGCTGCGTGCAACGTTAATTCTCATGTGATTCCCATTCTGGCGGTGCTGACAAACCAATCTATAGCTGTAAATAGCCTTGACTGTCAGTTCAAGACACAGCTAACAATTGAGCTGCTGCCGTCCAAAGGAAGGCTCTTTATCCGTTTCAGGCGTCGCCTCTTTGCATCGATGGCGACCCCAATCTAAACACGAGCAGGGCCAGTGAACATGTCCAGATCACGATTAGAAAAAGAGCAACAGCGGCAGAGAAGATGTTGTGCTTGAAGCCACTGATCTCCAGTGAGGAATTATAGAGTCCCATTGACCAAGGATGCTTTTAGTGAGTGACTTTCTTTTCTTTTAGTATCTGAAATTATGTTTTTGAGAATGTTGATTTTTTTCTCAATGAGGACTAAACAGTACCGACAATGATTGATTGGAAATAGCTAGACTCTGCGCATGTAGACTGTGTGTATAAGTCTGCCATTGGCTCTTATCTTACGCAGCATTCTTCTGAGCTTTTGCAATATGCAGTATTTTGCTTGGTTAATAATAAACAAGCGGAAGCTTAAATAGCCTTCTTCTACCCAAATGATAATGTGTGGAGTCAGATGTTTCTTTAGTGCTGACACAGCGCTGTGGAGGTCAGCCTACGAGAAACTGGGTTGTATGAACAAAGTAGAAATTACCTGTGATGTCAGTTCCTCTGTCCTCGTCGGAGTCCTCCTCTTTAATGTCTGTTTTAACCTCCTCCTTCATCTCCGGAACAAAGAAGTCTGTCTGGCGAGACAGTGGAACCATGTAGTTGATGACATCTGAACCACAGATCTCGATAGTTGGGAACGCACAGAGCTTCCTTTCCTGTGAACGACAAAGACAAATTGGATGTATATCAATAAGGCATTGTTACACAGTTTGTACTCTAAAAGCTTAAATATCAGCTTACGTTTGCACAACGCAGCATCACCAACCATTCACCATTATGGAGGTGGAACCCGTCATAATAATACTACATGCATGGATTGGAAAGAGAAAGACTCAAACGTAAAAGTTATTATGAACTGCAACGAGTATTCTATTAGGAGAAAAATAATAAATGCACCTATGGAAGGTCCTGTCATTCAGCTCAGTGAAGTACTTCACACACACACACACACACACTCAATAATATGGACATCAATTTTCTCAGACAAGCAGATGTATTATTCACTGCACTAGTTTGATAAATAATAGTGCATTCCTGTTCGGAGCAGATATTTGACTGTCTGCAGAGCCCCGAGGCACTTTGCTTTAAGGAGCAGATTCCATTCTCTTTAACAAATACTGTACTTGCTCTAATTAAAATGAAGTAAAAAGACCAAAGGTTTCTATTGAGCTGCTCCTGGATACATTTATTAGCCGTCCTAAACAGCCCTTATGTTGCACTCTTGTTGTCTCCTGTGGGGTTTCACAACGTATATGTATGTCTTCGGATAGATCACATGCCGCTGCGGAATATACAACTCTCTTTATGTATGCTCTTCGTGGTGCGCCCATCTCCGCGTGACTCTCTCCTCTCTCTGTGAGAGCGAATGTAACGACTCGCCCGGCGCCATGGTTTCAACAAATATGTCTATTCTGGGCAATTACCAGAAAGAAAGGTTGGATGGTCTTACAGCAAGTCAGTCAAGTGACTCCTTTTCCTCCGGGTCAGGGGATGGAGGCTGAATGATTGTTTTTAATTTAATCCTCTGCACAATGAGACCGTGGGAGACGGTGTGAATCACCTGGCTCCGACGGCCGGGGGCTTCTGCCCCGGAGCTGCCCATGCAAATGAGCACCCATCTCCTTGAACCTGCTCCGATAATGAGCAGGGAAACAAAGACCGTCCACTGTCACTCTCACACACGAGAAAACACTTCACTGTTCATAACTATCATATTCAACTGCAGCTTTTCCACCACGTACTATATCGGGTTATTTTAACTGATTAAAACGCCATCGCCAAGGGAGACGGGAATCTTCAAAAGATTCTATGAAAGAGATTAAATAAATAATGAAATGTGTTATTCAGTGTTTCTTAGAACGTTTTCATGATGCTAATGTGCTAAAGACCCAGCTTATTATTGTGTTGACAAGGCAAGGTTTATTCAGTGTAGGAACTCTCCCAGCACAAGAGCAACCATAAGTAACGTAAGAGTTGTGTGATTTGTTGAACACGTTTGCCAATGAAGCACCGACAACCAGCGTGTACACAACAGGCAACACAAAACAAAGACAACTGGTAAGTGAATTAATGGGAGAAAATGAAAGGACAAATTCATGAAGTTCAGAAGTTTACTTATTCATGAGTACACACACCAACTGATCCAAAGAATGAGTGAATTCATATTAATATTTCATAGTTTTTCATGAATATATAGATTGGTGTACGTGTTTTTTCCTGTTGACGTGTAATTGTCTTACCCACGTGAGGTGCTAGGAATATTTGGTTTGTCCGAGCATGGTGGCTCACAAAAGCTGATTTTTTAAATTTTGCAAGATCACTTAGAGTTTAAAAAATAATCCCATTCTCACCTAACACCTTACGTTTTTTTTTAACAAACATCAATGTTTTTTTTTAAAAGGTGTTCCTTCCTGCAGGTGTCCCCAAGGCTTAGTTTTGTTTGTACGTATTTCAGTTTCACCTCCTTTTGATATCCAGAGAGTTTCCATTTGATGAATTTCAAAGAACTCTACCACTCCACATGTGACAGGTTCTTTCTTATCACATTGTTAACATGACAAATGGCTTCAAAACAGACATTTCTATATATCTTCTTCCAGTGCCACTGTTGTATACAAACCCTAAACCTAAAAACACAGCTAACACACTTAACCTAATTTTGCATTTTTTTGCCTGTAAAGGCAATTGTGAATATATTGTTGTTGTTTCCTCCTTTGTCAAATATAATTATGAATATGGATATCTATCATTATATCACATTAAATTTCAAGTGGTTACGCCATTGTAATCTGCATATGTGCTGCCAGAGGTCTGACACGCTAAGCGACAGCAACTATAGAAACGTGAAGTCCCGCCCCTTCCCATGGGACATTATGTGAGAAAAAATATGTACACATTGTAATTGCGAGAGACCATTTTTTTCCCATTTATACGAAATAATGAAGATAAGATGCATAAGTTACATTCTCACATGCTGATTCTGAGAAAGTGTGTCCAAACAATAGGCTGGTACTTTAACTATAAGCAAGCTGAACAGAGATGTAAAGAGATGTAGTTGATTCATCGGTTTCGGTAGTAACGTGTCATTTATTATTACTATGTTAAATATAATAATACTGGTTGTGTTTGTAATCAAAGTCATTAGCATGACTTGCTCCATGAAATCGGACGTATAACTTCCATGTTATACACAAGTCACATATTATCATTAACTGTTAATTATTTATTCTTTTTCACTGCCTTATTTGAGAGACAAAACACAACTTACATAATTAGTAAACAATGATAAAGCAGCTCCCACCTTTAGAGTGCACATTTCACTGCCAAGTCATCCATATTTCCTCTCACCAGGGAAATGAATTAAGAAATTCAAGGTAGATTAATTGTCCCAATCATAATAAAAACGTACTCCCGGCATTCATGTTTTAATTAAACGGCAAGCAAGACGTTCCCTTTGCTCTCGGTGCACCTCTCTGGCCCGAGCCTCCGTGTCTACCGCCTGATTGGGTGTCATCTATTTCCCTGTAGCCTGTCATGGAGTCAACCAGCATCCACTTAACCAGCGCCTGTGTCCCGGAGCTGCAGGGTTTGAATGAAATGTGCTTTTCTGCAGGAAACGAAGGTCTAAACGGTCTGAAAACAGATCAGTCAGTCGCCTCTGCCACCTCAGAAGAGACAGTTATTCTCTCATCACTGATCCGTCACCCAGCAAAGAATCAGCAAGTGACAACCAGTTGCTATCGGCACCATTAAACTGCACAGCATTACCTGTTTCCTAAATGATGCGTATAGTGGTTCTACAAAACGGGTCACTTTGAGTCCAGGCCCTTTTCTCTGTGTTATCCAACCTCGCTCTCAATAATGAATGACCTTGCTGCATGGAAGTGTTTTGTCTATTAAACGTGTCTTATTTAAATTGGTCATTGATGGAGAATAATTCTAAAATTCTAATTCTAAAAAAAACATTATATTTATTTTATTTCATATTTAAATTATACAAATCCCACTGCCTTCATTTGATGATGATATTTCCAAAGCATGGTGTTGCACCAGTTTTAAAAAATGGACCTACTATCAGTGTTCTTTGGGTTAGATGACAAAATGAAGGTGATAAATTGTGCAGGAGAGAGACATAACCGGCTGTCAGACTGTCATATAACAGACCAAGGGACACAAGTCAAAGCATAAGTTCTGCTCTAATGCCTCTGACCAAGAAACTGAATCTCTTGCAACAACAAAGTGGAAGATACACGCAGTCATTTCTCCCAAATTCAATAAAAGCATTACATTTGTACTATTATCGCTCACCAAGCGGCCACTGTTGTCTGCTTGTAATTACAACAATAAAAAGAAGCTTAATCTTTTTTAAAAATCTTCTCATTTAGGTGACAGAAGCCAAACAGCCGTTCACAGATGCAGCCACATGAAACCGCACAAATTAACTTTTAGAGAGAGCGGGGAAGAAATCAGTGCAACTAGGCACTTTAGGTAATTGTGAAGATCATTCAATGATGACACAACCAGGATATGGTTATATCCTGGTTATGTGTGTGTGTGTGTGTGTGTGTACGGTGGACAGATATGGGTGAGGGTCTCATGGGGCTTTGTAGTGTCGTTGGCCTCTCTGGCAGCTGCTCCAATAGAAATACCAATAAGTAAACGTAGATAACAACACCTCAGCAGCTTGATTTACTGCATCACTAAACTAACCCTCAAATAAAAGAACATGGCCACAGAGTAACTGAACCATAAGACAGCAGAAGAGCTCAATACTAACTCTATGTTGGATTGCAGCCTTTCTTGGATGAAATGTAATCAGTCCTCTCAGATCTGACCAGTAATACTGACGCAAACAGTCTTCCACCTCCAGGTGTGGCTTCAAAGACACAACATCAAGCATCCACTTTTCAAAGACTGGTGCATTGTCTTCATACTTCTTTTAATGTCTCATCTGCCTTCTCTGTATCTTTTCAGCTCAGTGGCTCCTTTGGTTGATCACCAAACACAACCAATACCAAAAGGTCTGAATGAAATAGTGTTTTTGGAGATGCACTACAGTGTTTGTCTTAGGGATAGGGTACAACCTAACAGTGTATGCTGATGGATGAATGTGCTACTGACAATGTACCCTGGATCCTTCTCGCCTGGTCTATTGTGTTCTGTTGCTTTATTTTTTGTTGTTATCGTTTCATCTCATTTGTCATTTTTACTGTAACAAAAATAGCAGGATTCAAGAAGATGGTTTTCTGTTTTTCAATACATATTTTCAGTGATCTATAGTGATGCTAGCTATCAGACTTTGGTGTCGCTGTCTTAATGTTTACACAAACAAATGCAGAATTTAATTAATAAAATTCACTTTAATACAGATAGAAGCTTTTTAAAAGGGCAAACTGACAAAAGTGGCAATGCCTCGTGTTTATTGTGCTTCCATAAAAGCTCAGCGGCCACTTGGTCTGGATTCCTGGTCTCTAATGGTACGTAGACAAAAGGTAACAAACGAGCTGCGGTGTCCAGGCTCACAGATGAAAAGAAACTCCTTTACACTGGTTTTGCTTGGCTCAAAGTTATTTCTGAAAGCTAAACTTGAAGAAGAAGATGATGAAGTGGCTCAGGGGAAATTGCGCACACACAAAAATGTAACAAGAACTACAGGTTGATAACACCTAAAAGACGGGTTTGTCCTGTAAACGGCTCCAATTATCATTTAAAGAAACTACAGATCCTTGTTGTCCCGTCAGCAGAAGGGAAAGGTGACAGCACAGACGCCGGATGTGGCTCAGCGCTGGTGAATAATGAAAGGAAGAAAGAAAGTTGTATTGACATGTATTCACAGTAACATGTCAATACATGAATGGACCCTACAGAAAGATATAGAAAGACGCTATCACACAAACATAAGGACACACACACACACACACACACACACAAGCCTATTTATAGGTAGATGATTTATCATCCTGGTCCCCAGGCACACAAAAAGAAAAATGAATACAACAGCCTGGCAACTCATGGTGGCAATCCCCTGAGTTGCCTCTTGCCTCGTTTACTCCCAACGCACCAGTAGAACTGCTTTCTCACACCCATCATAACCTTCAATCCCCTTTCCCATCTGTGGAAAGACACGTCTCTACTTTACACCTCGATAGGTGTCCAATTCAGACTGTCCCTGATGGTCGCACACTTCCTTCTGCAGTGGGGCTATTTTCTGCGTCTGTCTGATCACGCCCCGGCTCCTCCATCTTGCTCTTATGACCTAGTGAAAGGCTGCAAAGGACTGGTGGAGGTGGACGAGATCTACGGACTAAAAAATGCCTTTGCTATGGCGGCTGTGCAGCAGGAGGTGGGCAACGCGGGGAGGTTTACTGCAACCTCCTCGTGCACCCGTGCAATAGATGCGCAGAAATACGTCAGGATCTTCAAGTATAGCGACTCTGTTGGCAGCTGTTCAGGTCTCCAGAAAAATTCCACCATTGATCTGGCGAGCGGCAATAAGCGCAGCTGGTCTCCCGACTGTGGATTATAACAGTCAGTCAGATGGTCAGAAGTTGTACATTTCAACTGGGAAAATTGCACCATCTCAATTGTCTGGAACTCAGCATTAGTGATCTGATGATCGTGGTGATGATATCATGCTGAAACTTGTGAGTTTGGTTTTCTTCTTGTTGTTTGGACGAATTCATTTACTGCACATACGTTTCTCGATAACGGTCCTATATTCAGCTTTGGAAAACAGACTCTTTTTTGACTTTTTGTTGTTGTTTTGTGTACATCCAACTGGGAAACTGCGATTCTGCAGAGTGAAGTAAATGGTGAAAATGTCTTTAACTGGCATAATCTCTACTGACCAACAGGGGGCAACTCCTCTGGTTGCAGAAAGATGTCAGATTGAATGAGTCTCTGAGAAAATGACTCTACTTCTCACATCATTTATTGCCTTAATACATCTTGTAAATGTGAGCTTATGGTCTAAATTGATAATCTTCCTCAATGCAGCATGACATTCATTTAGTTAACTATGGTCCAGTTTTGAGTAAAAAAGACACTAAAATCGGGTTTGCACTAGGGTGGGGCTACCTTGTGATTGACAGGTCGCTACCACCATTAGCTTTTAATGCAGCTTTTGAGAAGGAAACCTAATGTGCCAAATGTAAACTGTTACTGTGAAGCAAACATTTCCTTTACAGCAGCTGTGAGATTTCCCTTAGAAAAGTGATTCAACAGACCATTAAATACCTCCGGAGAGGTTCGTGGTCAATTAGTCTTGACCAAAAGCTAAAAATCCAGTGAACTTAGAAGAAAGATATGGAGTGCATGAATATGAATAGTGATTCATTCTAAACAGGAGGACAGATTCCCTCAACTGATTGAGATCTTAATCTGGGAGTCTAATGTTAGTTCTATTCACATTTCTATTCTAATTAGATACAATTAAAAGGAGGGGATGTGGATGGTGGCTGTGTGATGGAGGGAGAATGGGCTATTGCATATAGGGTACCTTAAATATATCCCACATAACAAGTCCTCTCCACACCGCAAGTGGGAATAGTTGGAGTAGTGTGACGTGTGGGACTGAGCAATTGAGAATTATTGCTGACCTCTCAGGGGTCTTAAATTTGCAGTGTTTTTTTGGTTTGTATGCAATTGTGCGAACGTCACCGTGGCAACCGTAGAGAGACATTTGCAGCCAATACTTTTTGATATGTGCATCTTGTCCAGATGTAATTAAAAGTTGCAAAAGGCAGCAGCAGAAGACACATATTGCATCTGAAAAAAGTGTGATTCATGTAGCAGTAACGAGTTCCTTCTGATATTTAGCAAAAATGGCTAAATAACAAATTGACCAACAGAGAAAGAAAACCAAGTTAAAGAAAAAAACTGCACAAAATCTAAAAGACATTATGGGTGACGAACATTATGGATGTTGAGTTAATAGTGGGTCATTAAAAATCCTTATCAAATGAGAGCAAAGGAATTTTTGTGACCAGGCTGCACATCCTCCATTGTCCTTCACAAAGTCCTCGTCAGCGTGGCCATGTGGCCTTAGAAATCAGTCATCAGGCATCGTACCGTCTCTCTATAAATAAACCATGGGTGCCTATCCTTGGCACTCACACAGGAAGAGGGCATCTCAAAGCGCACATTAGAATACAATATCTGCTGGTTTTAACATTCAATTTATCCCATCTTTCTTTTAACAGCATAAAAAAGAGAGAAGATTCAAGATGTCTTTTAATGCAGCCTTTCATGCCCACACACATCTCTCAGACACAAGCTGACATATTTGGTATGCTTGGTAGCTGTGGACAGCATGCTTTTCTTAAATTCCTTCCACACACACTGGTAACTGGTAGAAAGTCTCGGCCCGGCTTCTGAGTCAGTAAAGTCCTTGTCTATCTGTTTTTAAAATTATTCCCCTTATTATTTTACTGGGCATGTTGGCGATTGAAAAGCCGGACAGCAGAACACTTAGGCTTCAAAATCCTTCTTGTGTCTTGAAGTTCAACATTGTATTTTCTGACATAGCCTGTAGAGCCGAGTCTAGGACTGCGAAAGAGTTTCACAGACTTTCCAGTTCACGTTGGTGCTTAAATGGATCAGCAAAACCTCGCACATTTGAATTGTTGAAACTGAATAATTCTGTGCATGAAACTCTGGGTTCATTTAAAAACAATCCATCGAAGCATTTCGCTGAAACCTCATGGTCGCACACGAGGAAAAGTCCCCAATGGCATCCCGCGTGTGCGCAGTAGAAACTCTTCTTGGGAACCAAACCATTACAAAGCACAACAACAATTACAAACCCACAACCTTTGTCCTGAGGAAACGTGAGGCGGTGTTGGGTAAAACATAACCGTTGAATAGGAACACAGTGGGTTGAGGATGAAGCTGAAGTCGGAATGCTAAGCTACAAAATTCCAATAACATTCTGCTGTACATGCCTAACTCTACTTTGAGTCTGAGCCATTGTGACATCCATCAAAACAGAGTCCTCAAAGCAAAAGAATTGCTAATAAATAAACACAGCACAGTGCCTATAAGAGGGGTTTAATTTGGTTTGAGTCTTTGAATTAACTTGAATAAACTGCCCACACTCCCAAGAGAGCGGCCATCAACGAGGCAAACAGACTCCATGGCCAGGATCAGTGCGAGTGCAACAGAGAGAAGTAAACAGGAAACCAGGACACACCTTCTTCCTAATGGCATGTTTTTAAGAGGTACAAAAGACAACAATTTGTTCGAGCTCCCAGCCTCCGTCCCAGAAGACATGGGGGTAAAAAAAAAGAAAAAGGAAAGACAGAAGCTATTGGATCTTGCGTAAAGTTGCTATAACCCTGTTGCTGTCCACGGGACGGGAGCCATGTTTAAACGAGGCAGGCCACCCTCTGTCAGTAAGGCACAGCGGCCGCCTAATGGTTACAATTAACAGTCCCTTCTGCTGACAGAGCTCTGGTGTGAATGCCTCTCAGCCTCATTCCGCTTTAATGACTGTGTTTTATGGGTGCAGTCAAAGGCAAACACAGGCCACGAGTTGGAGCAGGAAGATAGAATGGGACTCTTAGGCCAGCAGCGGGAAGATAGTTATTTTGTGATCTGTTTTTCATGGTATGATTGTGAAATTGGGTTTAGTTTTAAAGTTTAAATCGTTGAGTCTGAACGTTGAGTCTAATTCGATGAATAATATTGCTTGCTTTTTGATGCTGCTGCTTTAGTTGGGCAGACGCTGGCAGGGATATTGGCAATTAGAGGCAGACATGCCATCTGGAGGAGTGGGAGTTTTCCTTGTGGGGCGAATGGGTGGACTTGTGATGAGTTTAGCAACACCAATGTAAAAATCAGGAAAAAATATACTTATGTTGGTGGATCCTTCATTAAGCTGACCGGCTGGCCTCATTCACATGCGAGTCTGGCAGGGTTTGCGTTCACATCTCACAACGCCATCTCTCTTCCCCTGCCAACTCCACTCAACACTGAGCTAAAATGAAAAGCGTTCCGGCAGTGTTGACTCAAAACATTACACTTGAAGAGCTTTCACTTTTATAATGGCTGCCCTGTTGAGATGGATTGAGTAAAATTATTGAGAAACACAAAGGAAGTTAAAGGTGTTTGGGTTTTTCTGTTGGATCGTATTTAAAATCCAGTTCACTTTTGCTAGTCTTTCAACCGAGCTTTAAGGAATAGACTAACCAACTGAGATTTATAATACTTTTTCTGAATTTCTCTGAAAATACCCATTTAGCAAATGTACAACAGGCAGTGTCTTATTTCCTAAATTGCTGCCGTTTCATCTGCAAATGATTGTTTTTTCTCAAAGAAGGAAAAACTAGAGCCTCTCTAGGGCCACCATGACTGACTCTTTAAAATGTTCAGTAGCGCCGAGATCAAAAAGTGGCAGGTGACAGATTCCTTTTTCAGAACAGCACAAAACAATATGGACCGGCCCTCTCATCCATATGCAAATCCCGTAAAGGATTATATTTTGTCACTGAAGACTGGAGGCACGTTGGAATATGTAGTATTATTAGTTGTATTCAAAACGTTCAAATATACTTCTATGAATCATATTTATATTTAGAGAAAATGGTGAAGCATTAAATCAGCCTGCCATAAGTTCATGAGCGCTACATGGGAACACTGAGACTGACAGGCCGTTCATGAGATTGAAACAGTAGACAGGAACATATGTGTTGACCTTGTGTGCTAAAACAAATAAACTGAGAATCCATTTCCCACTGACGTCTTAATGAAATGAGCATTGATTAGTCAGACTGGCACGTTGCTACATGCTGTTCAGATATCGGTTTATGCCGTTCTGAAACCGAAACCTGCCACCAGGCATTTTCTGATCTCGGCGCTACAGTTTTCTGTAATTATTGGCCAATTGCAAAATACTTTATCCCGTCTGCTAGCAACTTGAGTCCAGTCAGATGTAGAGACCTTCGCTCGCGACTGCTGGATTTGCGCACACATGGATCTCATTTGCACTCTTGGTTATTGACATTGGTAGAGATCTTATGTTATGAAAATCTTTCTACAATGTTGAACTCGTACACTATTGTGTATTTTTGATGCAAAATGTACATTATAACAACCCAGGAGACCGAAACCCAGAGACAGCGACACCGATGAGAAGCGTGTGTGTCCATTAAGTGCTGAGCTGCTGCATTCGATTTGACATTGTCATCTTAGACCTCTAGTTTCCGGTCTTTAAATGGTCACATCCGTAAGTTGTCAACAAATAGAATTAATTGGATTTTAGGGTGCCTCGGGAAACCAAACAGGTCTACATGTCAGCAGCAAAGTAACTTTCAGTCAGGATCAAACACCATCAGCACTGAGACGGTCGGTTCCACGTGAGTCACATGCATTATTTAGTTGTCAAGATGTGCCACACAAGAGACATTCAATAAACTGTCTCTACCTCGCATAATGTACTGAGTTGCATAGTGCCTGGAGGGTTTGGAGGTCCGTAAGGTGCAATGACTTTTAAATATAATATTAAGACGTTAGTTTCATAGTAGCTCACCGGAAAGACAGATTGGGCCTCAGATAAATGTGCAACTTGAGAAACTTAGACGATGGAAATGTAAACCCAAGCGGATTCTTTCTGCGAAACACACGGCACCAACTTCAGCCTGACGTCGTCCTTAAAAGACATTTCTGCTTTACAGAGAAATGTGAGGGAATCTAAAAAGCTCGGCAGCACAGGACATAACGTGGTGTGGATGACAGCAGCTCGGAGAGCACATGTTCACAAAGCACAACAAGTGCAAGACAAGACGAGGTAGACTGCTAGTATGTTTGACGTAAAATGACAAAGGTTCTAGTGTTCTTTAGCAGTAGGAAGAAATCTCGTCGTCACCACAGCACTACAGTATACTGTTTCTAGGAGAAAGTGAGAGAAAATCAGCGTCTAAAACCCAACTCATCCTTATTCTCTCCCTGGTTGTCTCGTTCGGGCAGGTACTCCAACCTGCCAAGTGTCTCCCAACTTCCAGTTAGGGATGTGGTTTAGTCAGCTGTGTCTTACCTCTGCGCTGGGCAGCTGATTAAACCGAGACTGTTGCCAGGGCAACTGCCTCTGCCGAAGATCCCCCCCCCTCTGTTTTTTATGGAGCCCAGATACTCTGATAATCTGAAAGATTCCAGAAGACATGGGGAGGAGCGTGGAGTGCCTGCCAAATGTCTTTTAAAGCTTCCCTCAAAAGAGCACGATGAGGGAAAAAGGCAGAAATGCCACCAGTGCTGCTGTGTGTTATTGATGGCTGGAACCTGGTCAGTGGTCATTTATTGACCACTGAAGAGGTCTTCATGGGAACAGTGAAGATGTATGTGGATTAACACCGTGTTGCCCGATTGGTTCTCTCTAATAATATTCTCCAGACGTTTGGCCATCCTCACAAAATAAATGGCTTATATTGTTTTTAACAAAAGGCGGAGAATGTTCCCTGCAGGTACAAAGCACATCATGTATTCTGTTTATGGTTGTGTGGAGGACCTGTTTGCTCTCTAAATACACAAATATTCACGACGAAAATTTTGAAAATGATCCACTAAAACCTATTTACAGAAATATATTTTTGGGGGGATAATGGTTTCATCCTCAAGTCCCCCAAGTCAACTTCAACATTTTAATAGGATTTGTGCCACTGATAAAGAAAATGTGTTGAAAAGGCAAGTGAGATGAATCGAGCTTGGCTGCCAAAAATGAAAAAAGATCAAAAACACAGGAAATCCCGTATAAAAAAGGGTTTCCAGTTAATCCCCCTACTTACCAAAGGATCTACCCATTGTTCTGAGATTAAATCAAACTCTTTCTTTGAATAAAAGTTAAAATCCATTTTCTTAGGGTTTCTTGGGTTTTAGCATGAATTAGAAAAATACCTTTATACCATGGCTTCCAGCAGGTACACCGAAAAATACGAGTTCAATGCCAAATCCCAAAGTGACATTATTTAAAGAACATTGGAAACCTCAGCACGAGCTATTGTGCTAATTTAAATCTCTCCATGATTACACTGCCTCTACTAAAGGAAACGGTACAAATACAGTCCAGCTGCCAATGGGTAGGGAAAAGTTAGGTAAATTACCATATATGGAAATTAGTCAGCGAAAGAAGAAAATGTAAATGTGTTCTTTGCTTTCCACATAAAACAATGAAATAATTTATCTTCATTTTCAGGGGAATATGGAAAAGTTCCCCACACATAGAGAACAATAAGCTGCCAACGAGTCCCAGGGGACAGTGGATCCATATGGAAGGATCCCACATAGTGACAGGAGGGAGATGAATGAAGGCACAGTACGTTGTTCTACTCTCAAAAGCGGCACCGAGATGCAGGGACGTCACTACTAATGTTGATGTTAATGTTAATGTACGGCAAACAGGGCGAATACAGGTCATCGCCTCATTCAGATGGTCCGATTTTGTGAAGCGAGATGTGAAAAGCATGTATACTTACACACACACACACACACACACACATATATATATACACATATACACTACTTTCTCTCCCATTAGAAGATGTGACCGAAATAACCCCCCACATTGAATTCAAGCCCATTTTAAGTTTGATGATTTCGGCAATATCTGACTAATAAAGCACTAATACATTAGACAAAATGATTCAGGTATATTTCTGTATGTATAATGAAGGTATTAAAACAAGAAAAGGAAGTCCAAATTCAAGTATTTTAACTGAATATTTAGTTCGGCCAGTTAAATCAGCCGTTTTTTTTTCAACTTAGTCTCAAAGAATTTGAAGAGCAAGTTCGAAGGTCAACCATCAAATAAACCCCTGCAAAGCGTACCAGTTAGACCAGTAGTTAGCATGCTTTCCTGGGAGCACGGCTTGTTTGTTTGCGTAACTAATTAACGTCTTCGGATACCATCACAATGGGGGATGCTTCGAGATAGCGAGAGCGGTTATTTATAACAGGTGTGAGTGCAAAATGATTATACCAGCTGTAAAAGGGGCCTGAGGGGAATGCATTAAATATGAAACAAGGTCTGTAGATTTTGTCCCCCAACACTTGAAAAAGTACGATCACGGCCGACAATGACCCTTTTACGACAGTCCCTCCTAGAGTGTGACTGGTAACATTTACCACGTTTACCTGTGCCACAGGTTCTATAGGGCTCATCTGTGTGCAGTTCACTTGGGTTCAGATCTACTGTCATCATCTGCAGCTCAACTGCGTTCCCTGGCGTCCCGCTGCAAGGTGTGTGTCTGCTGCACCTATAGGCGTGAACCCAGTAAGTAAGCCACATGCCGTGAGCCAATCACAGAAGCAATCATTTCCACACACACACACACACACACACACACACACACGTGAGGCCGGAGGAGGATGCCAGCGGTCTATGGTAACGCTCGCTCTCCAGTCCTCGGCTCAGGCGGTGCTCTTCATTGCACTCGGGTGCATTCCATCGCCTCCCGCCATTCTGCTCAGTAAAGCGCTCAGTGCCATGAAGATTACTGCGATGTTTCACACCCCGCCCTGCTCTGTCTCGTTCCTCTGAGCGACAGCTTCCTGAATGGCATTAATAAGTCGCCCCGTTAGCTGTCTTCAGCACACAGAGGAATGGGCACTCAGTCTGCATTTGTGAGGGACCTCGGGTCAGGGCAGGATGTGCAAATCATTTCATCAGCTGTAAAATGCCCACTGCCCGACACAAGCCTATACGCTATAGTCATTTATCATTTTTTACCATCCCACGTATTGTAGATGTATCCTGTGCGTTTGTGTGTGTGGACTAGCTCATCTTATTGGTCTTACACGGCTCTTTGGCTCAGCTTAACACTCTAACATCCTTTGCATGCAACATTGACCTTTCCTCCTGGACATGATTCTTTCAAGCCACGTAGACAAACAAGAACATGGGGGGGGGAGACAAGCCAATAAGGCCAAATGTCTTGCTTATAGTGGTGAGAAAAAATATGTGAGGAATGTGAAGTTCAGAGGAGATGGAAGGAGGTGTGCTTGGACCTGCGGCATGTTGAATGTTGAAAAACCACATCTACCCGTAGGATGAAAAGCCCTCCCCTCTCCTCCTCCCCCCAGCTAATAAATTATTTAAAATTGGTGCCCTGCCCGGGTGCTATTTAAATGAACATACATGTCTCTTTTTATCCTACACATCTTTACATCATTATTGGATGTTTTCCCTGGGCTAATTTCTGTTTTTTGGGGGTATTTTGAGGGATCACCTAAATCATTTTAGCTGTGTTCACAGTGGTTTGTGAAAGTGCGAAACTTCAGAGATTCATGTTTTATGGTAATGGGGTTTAGAACTTTGCCACTGGGTCAAGGTCTTCCGATCCTAAATATATTGTATAGAAAGTATTGACTCATAAGTTTTGCGGTGCCTACGTTTCCTGAAGGCATCGCCGGCGTGGACGTTTTTCAGCCTTATTTCTTAAGCTGTCAATCATGATGACTTCTCAGTTGATGCCCCGGCCCCTCTGCCATCAGGCCAGAAGTCTGAATGTGAAAAAAATATGATCCAAAAGTGGAAAAAAAAGATTTGAAAATGAAACCAAAATTGAAACTTAATATACACAAATCAACCCAAAAAATACTTTTTGTCCACTTATTTTTATTTTGAATAGATTGTTGTATTTATCAATGTCCAATGCTCCATCTCAACTCTCCGACTCTCACGCACCACTTACACTGAGAGGTGCATTAACAAAGCTGCTATTGGAGGAAGTTACTGAAACTTCAAATTGAAGTAAATCACTCACACAGTGACGGGTGGTATTTTTCACATCTTATGGGTATGCCCTGACGAGAAGCTGTCAGCTTGGCTGCCAGTAAAGCTCTGTGTTAATCATATATATTTCCAACCCTCTGTAACTATGAAGTATGTGTTTTGAGTCTGAGGTGTGTGTGACCTCTCAGTCAACCCGCGCTGTAAATGTCCATCTAGCTGCACTATGCTTCTGCTATGACAAGTAGCTTATGTTGTTCTTTCGTCATGTTGGATTTTTGGTCAGTCAGATGGATTACGTAAATCCTACAGGCCCCATTTTCATAACATTTTTAAAAGTGCATCATGGGTCATACGTTACAATTTGGAGTGTGTCTGTGTCTGAATCAAGACGAGTATACAGGCGCCAGATTTAACTTATGGAAATTTCATTGGCGGAGTTCTGTTTTCTCCAAGTGTTCTTTTATTTATGACAGCGAAGATGAGCGAGGCGTATGGTTGACAGTGTGTGACTGTGTGGGAGGGAATATACTGTTCAATCTGGCTCCAAAACTCTTTAAATAAAAAATGGAAGGTAACAAAAGTAACACACTGTTTAATAGAGCTACAAACCTCTTGCGGAGATATCAAGAACATCTTAAAACCTTGTTGGAGATAACCTGAAGCAAAGTCTTCTGTGATTACAAGCTTGGTCTGGATTATGTTTGTTTTTTATTACACAGACCTTTAAAATCATCTAAAGGGGGGCGAAAACTAAACAGACCCCAAAAAACTTTCATTAAACCGACTATTCCTCCGCTTCATCCCTGTTCTACTGTAATCCATTTACTGCTTGTCTGATATTGCTAAAGAGGCATAACGAACAGAGAGATACATGAATCATGATGGGATCATAGGAGCGGATAGGAGATCTACGAATAGTGCAGGTAGGAGAGATGCCAATGTGGCATTTTGGATAAGAGATGAATGTGACAGCAGTTAATGGGAGACAGGAGACAGGCAGGACGCTGATTGTCCCCATGATAACAAGCTCTTCCTTTCAACCATTTCATGTGAGGTTAATCTGAATTAAATCATAGAACACAGATTAATCAATATATATGTACGCTGTGTGATGTAAATGGCCTCTAATGCATAACTGTTACAAAAGAACGGCCACTTGGACATAAATGTGAAAAAAGTGACTTGTTAAATAAAAAAAAAAAGTATTTTCCTTTGTGGCGCTAACAAGACAAAAAAACTGCAAGCTGATGTAAAGAGCATAAGCACAGACGTGAGGAGGAGGCTGCTACCATTGCATTAAAGAAAAAAGAATGAAATATGTTTTAGTGCGCTGGCTGGAGTCACGATGTAGTCAGAGAACATATGGAGCCTTCAGCCACAGGGGGTGGATTGGGCCTCAGTCCCTCTCCAACTTTTTATTGATCACATTGCTGTGTATAATCACCAGCCGTCTAACTTTCCTCCACCTCTTCATCCCTGCTCAACCTCTACTGCTACATTAATCCCAATCTGCGACGGCTGCCGTAACGCATATGGCATTAGCTACTGAGTGATCAAATTAGGCAACAGCACGCTTAACCCGCCTCCGCAATCAGTGGCACTTTCCGATAGAGACAACTACACGCTTACAATCAATTTGCTACTCTTATCTAATCAAGCAGCTCACACGCATCTCTGAGCTTATTTCTTGCACACTTGGCGATATAGAAAACCTGCGTTACACACAGCACAACACACATCCACAAGCACACACAGGCAGAAGACGATGTTGAAAAACCATTCATCACCCGAGCAGCTTCACAAACAGGTTGGAAGTGGGAAGAGCTTCACGTCGGCACTGAACGCACCATTATGCTGATTACTGTCGGATGATAAAATAACTTTAGTGAACAACATGGTCCTTCACCACAACCCCGGTATCTATTATTTTCTTGTATCTATTAATTATTTCATTGACTTTTTTCAAATAAATATGAATTCATTAGAACTGCTGTGTAACCGGACGTCATCGAATGATGCTTGAGGCTTTCCTTTTACAACCAATTTTCACGAGTTGTTACAATTATTGTACTTGGAAAAGGCATAAATTATCTCATTTTTAGAATTTGGATTTTCACCCAGATATAATTTATTCCAACCAATTAAATTCTCAGAAATGCACAGTTGTATCTGCAAATTGAAAGCAAAGAGGCCTATTACCTTGGTCAAAGACATCAGACTTTGATCACTAATCAGAGCAAATACTCAACCACATGGATCTACAACATTCCTCCCACAGGCAGAGAGTAAACAAAATCAATATTTGCACCCACGAAGCGTTTCTCCAGGCTTTGCCGTACAAACCACTGATGTCTCATCTCTTCTAATGAGAGATGGCAGGCATCTGTTACACATTGTTCCCACTGCAGCTTGCTAGAATATCACCTACAGCAAGTGTGCAGTCCACAAAAAGATGAAGAAGGCGCTGAAGGAATTAGAACAGAACATTTCCCTGCGTGGAGTTCTTGTCCCATGTGGTGAAAGTGCAGTAAGATGCTATTTGGAATAATTTGTCCAGATGTATTTCCTTGATCTCATACAAGGCAAAAACGAAATAAGGCCAAACAAAAGGTAGAATTCATTTACACCAAACACCAATGATTCAAAGAATATTGTGTGGAAATACATGAACTGTCAACACAAAATGTGTTCTTTGAATGTTGAGCCAGCTACCGAACCAGCGGCGTTTACATGATAACGATGCTAGAACACATACTGGCCGCTGATGGGTCATTTTGCCTGCAAATTCAGCTGCAAACAAGTTTTCAGTGCAGACAAATATGGAAATGGAGCTAATGCGATTGTCACTCAGCTATCTTTCCACAGTTGCGTGGGATGAAATGAGTTCTGGCTACTTGTATTTCGAATAATTTCCCAAAATGCTAAATGAAATGTGACCCGGCTTGGTGGCTGCTTTCTGTGTAGAGTGTCCATGTTCTCTGTGTGTCCGTAGGAGTTTCCAGCTGCTCCATTCATTTGCCGCTACGAGCTAATGTTGGTGCTCCCCGCACAGGAATCAGAGAGGGGGTTCTATGCATAGCACCTTTGTTTGACCTGAAATGACTCATTTAATCATCTGAAACGGTATGGAACACATTAATTAAATGAAAAAGGTTGCATAGTGTGCCTTTAAGGAGACAGATATGATTCAAACACACACCTATAAGATGTGAGTGAGGATGAGAATCCAAAGTAAACGCTTGCTTAATTAAAAAGGAATTGGACAAACTGCTGTCTGAAGCACCGAGTACAGACTCCCTATCAATGGCTTTTCAACAAGGCCCCATACGGCATTCATTAAAGGCTTAAATTACCATTGCACATTGGATCGCCAACTCCAGAATCCTCATTGAAAAATCAATATGGCTTACATAGAGTATGTGGAAGTGGAAGTATTTTTCAGGTCAGGTAGTGTTGCTGCAGCGCTTCCACTTTGGAAAACAGTTTTGAGAAGAAGAAGTATATATATTTATATTTTTGATATATTTGTCAAACTGTATTTTGGTAGAGTTCCTGAGGACTTCTATTCCATTCAATGGAATAGCATGGCATTTCTTTTATCATGGTGCCAACAGGAACGGACTTCAGGTTAAAAAAATAAAATGGGTCGTAAAGCTACCTGAAAAAAGGACCGAGTAGCAGAAAAGTTAAAATTACTCTCAGGTCTCATAAGACAACACGAGCATCTACAGCAAGACCTTCACCTCAGTAAACCTCTGTCTGCGCGCCGGACAGAGTGAACATACACGTAGTATAATCATATTAGTAAAGTCTGAATTAAAGCAAATGTCAAACAGACGGAACATAAAAACAAAAAATACAAGAGAGCAGAAGCACAGTATCTCTGTTGGACAAGTTGCATTTAAACAGCATCTAGCATAGTGTTAGCAGACTAATGCCACTTTGGCCACATAAACGCAGCATGCCCTGTCTCCCCACATAATACACTGCTGCTACTGAAGTGCCCAAAGGCTTGTGTGTGTGTGTGTGTGTCGTGTGGCCTCTTTATATAAGCCAAGCATCTTACTATGCAAGCATTGTAGAACAAACAAACACACACAGAGAAAGAGGTCTGCAGCATGAAATCCATAAAATCAGGTGACAGACAAGCAATAATTGTCCCACACGTTTTAGGAAATGTCAACAGCTGATCTGTTTTGACACCTCTACTCTTCCTCTTCTCCTGTCGCTCTACACCCAGAGGGGTTCTGGATTAGCTGTCGTATGTCCCACCCACAGGGGTCTCGCTCAGCAATCTGGCATCTATTTAATATTTGCTCAGCACCAGTGGCAAAGCGCTGTGGCCTTTACACTGCAGGACAGACAGAGAGGCAGGATGACAGATAGAAGGGACTGGTTTCATGTGGTACACGGACAATGTGCTTCTGACCTCGGGGTCACGTCTAGGTCGTAAAATGAAGATCAAGGCTTTTTAATCATTTGTGGGCAAATCTAAAGAAGTGACAATCGGGTCTGTGGAGCAGACTCAGGGAGAACGAAAAGTACAGCGAGGCAGGTTTTCTTCTCTGCTCACCTGACACTGCTGGGGCATCTGCAAGCGGGAATACCAAACAGCACACAGATACTCTCCGATTACCTTTCAAGTTTTCCATTTACTAAACTCATGCATGCTCATGCTCTCAACCAGTGTCCGGTTGAGAGACAGAGCATGCATGAGACCAGAACCCATACCGGTTTACCCTGACCCAGGCTTATTTCCTAAATGCTAAATTTGAAGATTGATTAAATAATATTCTCCATCTGATAAGGATCATGTGACTCAGGAGCGCGCCAGCTCAGTCGGACATTAATGAACTGAAATCAGGTGAATAAACCTCAATGACTCAATTTTGGGAGAACTTGTGTGCAACGGTATTAGTCTTTCAAAGAAAAAATGTCCATCGTGTGTATATATGCACAAAGCTCCATCCAGATGAAAGAGGCCGGGTCCTCACAAACAAATAGGCCATTATAGGTTGCCAGGTGAGAGCATGATTTTTAATCTCATAATAAAAAGGACAGTGCTGAAAACCAAGGTCACACAGTGTGCACATCACAGGCGTAGCAGAAAAACACATTTTGAATTAACTAACATTTCAAGGACACCTTAAAGCCTTCACATCAACTCATTAAAGCAAAATAACTGAATGCAAAACCACAAATACTGTGTGCCTCGGTGACAATATTGCCATGGAAACACTTATTACATCAATAGGTGAGGCTGAGTGGTTCAGAAAAACGTGAGAGCACCAATGTAACCGCAAGCCAAGCGTGAATAGCGTGCGCACACACAGACGAGCAGGCGGACTGAAATACAGGCAGGCCCCACGACGTAAAAGCGCTACCTGTCACAGTGAGCTCACGGGACACAGTCTAATTTGCACCATGTTGTTTGATGCACAGCTGGAGTTTCAGAGGGGAAGAATATCCCAAAGCTGCAAGGAAGCAGGGATCAATAAGAAGAACACACAGCAAATGCTTTTGTGGTAGAAGAAAGAACCTTTTAGATCCTCCTATCAAGTAGTGAGTAAAATTAAACATTACACAGCAGAGAAAGAAGTACAATGTTAGTACCTGGGAATTGCACTTAGGTGACAGTTAGCCTACTTAGTGTCAGTGATGGAATTCTTGTGATGCAAGTACTCTTCATGCTGTAGGTTAAGCAGTGAGGCTCATTTGCAGTGATGGAAAAGGAGCTTTGGGGAAGAGTGCAGTGCGTCCACAAAGCTTCAGCACACAATGTAAGAAGGCAAAAATAAAAATTGATGAAACTGTCATGAGCGTCATTGGTGACTCAATATAGCCTTGTCCAACTGATGCGTAGTGTTTCCTCCACACAATGTCAAGTTACTCAGACAGGGAATAACAAGGCATATTAATTGTAAACACCCGATATGAAGAATCACAGGGCAAAGGCTTCTTCCACATCTATTTCTATTATGCAAAGGTTATTATTGTTTCAAAAAGTGTCAACCAATATAAAATGTAATTGAGGGAACAATGCGGTGGGATGACAGCATTAATAATAAAAGGAAACTTATCTCTCTCTCACCACAAACTGCAAGCACACAAAGACGAGACGGGCTTGTGCCTCCTCCGACTCGCATCAGCCACAGCGGCGCATGCTCGCTCACAAACTCACACTTCACTTATTGACTCTCATGGTGCTTTGATGCCATCGCGGCCGCAACCCCTGCCATCCTGCAGCCTCCCACGCAGAAATCGCTGAACAGAGAGCAGTTAAGGCAATCTGCGCCCCGAGCCCAGGAGGCATTAAAGATGCAGACTCCTGTCACGCCCCCTCCCCTCCGCCTGCATCTCCCTCTGAGCTGGTTTCAAGTTCTCATTGCCTTGAAGAAAGAAAAAAAAAAAAAAAAAAAAAGAAGAAGCCAGAAGATTCAGCCCAGAACAGTGTAGAACCGTAACCTGCAGAAGATAGTGTGGACCAATAACGCTGCATCAGGAGCGTTATTCCACACCATCAACGGGTGCCTCATGACGCACTGGGCCGCAAAACTAGAGAATAAAATAAGATGGTTATAGTGTTATGCATGCATTATAAAAGTTGTTAGTGTCTCCCCCCACCATATGGTGCAGATGTCCTCTATGAGTCCACGGACACCCGTCCGCAGCAGCATAAGCTCCCCTATTCATACGGAGATGCCATACAACAGGCCGCTAACTCAAAATGAATAGCAAAAATAGTCTAATCGTTCTGAACCAAACTATTACGCATTATTTTACTGCAAGCCTTATTTTTAGTCTGTGCAATAGAAGATCGAACGCTGAGTGATGCTTTGACCTCTTTCCTATGTCAAAATCTTTCACGTTAACCGTCTCTTTTCTGTCCTTTTCTGCTGTGGAAACAACAAGCATCCTTCCGAAATAATTAGGAAAGGAAAGCCTATTAGCATATTACATTATCATGTACTTTGTACAATGAGACAGGTGGAAGAGGGGGGTCGGGGGGAATACGACACAATCTCTGAACAATGCCTCAAATAGTCCTGAATAGATCAGATACCCATTCTAAGAGCCCAAAAAGGATTCTGTAGGTGGAGTATCAAAACGTTACAGAACAAAGACAAAGTTCTTTCCTTAGACTCATACCCGAGCTAGTTGACAGGGGGGGAGCTGCAATGGTAGGCATGGTGTTCAGCAATGCTGGGATGTGAGACAGCGAGTGTGCCGATTGTTTCCCCTGACTTTATATCCAAGAAACATGATTCAGAATTATTCCAAAAAAAAATGCTCTGTGAGTTTGTGAGGCCCAGACACAACACTGTGCTACAATGGGGGGCGTAGAAGTAGCTGTGTGTAGTTGTGAATATCCTGAGTCTCCCTTCATTCTCCTGCTGGTTGACTGACGCGTGCAGTTTATCAGCTGCACGCACACGGCCCAAGACACAAAGACAGAAAGGCAAAGAATACAAACTACACCTAATGCATTAGAAACCAAGGCGTTGCCGATTCACTGACAGTAAACCGGAATGACTGCCGAGGAGAAGCCCAACAATGCAGTTTCACAGTCATCCAACCCGACCGAAGGGCATCTCGGTTGTTGTTTCCTCAGCGGCTGCATCTGGAATCAGCTCAGTTTCACTGCATGACCCATAATCAGGCCCACTGCATTAAATGTAGACATCATGCACAAGCGAAGCATATTCTCTACATTCAAATACAACAATCAAAGCAGTTTGAGAAGCGTGGCTGGTGAATAACCCACCAGCTGACCGGTGAGCAATCCTGAAGGTGCAGTGGTAATTAAGTGGAAACATAGTTCAGACCAAAGCTCAACCTCATTGCAGCCGGAAGGAGGCAAATGCAAATAGTAAAATTTACAGATCTTAGACTCTTTATCAGCAGCCAGGAATTCCCAACGCTTTAGTCGCAAATTAATAGATGAAGCTATTAGATTGAAATACTAACTTGATTTGGCCGGAAGAAAAAGGAAAGATTTATTCAAGTGAGGGCACGATCAACAATTGATTTTTAAATTGATTTGTTTGTTTTTTTACGCGGAGGTTCCTCGTTATTTACAATGATAGATTCAGTATATCATACATATTACAGTGACGCACTCGTCATTGAGAGATTTATGTGTCATTATGCAACTGTACAATGGACATTTTTGTATAATACAATACTACACTTGCTGTCTTGATGCAATTGCTGGTATGTTTGGTGAATGAAGTGAGATAATCCTAGGAAAATAAAAAAGGAATAAATACATTTTGATAAGTAAAGGTTGGGTTCAGCAGATGGCAACTTACAACTGACAATACTTGAAGCTGCTGCAGCCTAAACCGAACCGTTGCTCACAGAGACACGCAGCAACAGTCACCGTCTCCGCTTCGCCGGTCGGATATTTGGCAATAAAACACTTTGGAACTGAAATTGTTGTAGCGGTTCATTAAAATGAGACTAAATTGAGAAAAACATGAGCATGCTCACTACTTTGTTAAGTTTTTCCATTTCTACAATTTGTGAGCTGA
This sequence comes from Apeltes quadracus, assembly GCA_021346845.1. Taxonomy (NCBI): domain Eukaryota; kingdom Metazoa; phylum Chordata; class Actinopteri; order Perciformes; family Gasterosteidae; genus Apeltes; species Apeltes quadracus. Next base: position 1,205,756 of record CM037933.1, read on the forward strand.
AACTTGGCTTCACTTCTTAGGTTTCCTCCTCCTCCTTTTCCTCCTCCTGAAATAACGCAATATGGGGAACCATAGAGAACAACAATAAGCATATCCCAGTCACGCAATAGTGGAATGCCCCGGAGGCAACAAACCCAAGATATTCTTGGGGGCTTGTAGACCTACATATAGTATAGAGGGAAATGGGGGGATAATAATGCTTTTGTTATGCTTTAAGCTTTTTTCAGATAACTGGATTACTAAATGGATGGAAGCTATCGGTTTCTCATCTCAATTGTGCTCACAGTGGCTACTGGGAGGTTTTTTCATGCCGCAGCCAGCAACAATAACACCCACAACGACTGTTTGCTGTAGTTCTTTAGGTCTTGAAAAGGTGCCTTCACTAAGATCAAACAGGGCGAAATCCTTTAATATTGCGTAAAAGCTACTTCTTTATCCTTTTTGTTTCTTCAAACTAGGACATGACACAGTCCCAATCATACACTCTGATTATTAACACGAGATCAAAAACATCACTATTAAACCCCCTACATCTACTTTAGATATATTAAGCCACATGTGTGTTGCACACAGATAAGGCAAGGTAAGCTGGAGATGACGCTGTTGGACTGGAGAGTGTAAAAAGGGGAGTCGTGCACTAAAATGTGAATTGTGTTTTGGTGGCAAAGCCCCAAATAATGAATCTCCATCTTCAACTTCAATAGTGGGGTCATCCCGAGTCAGTTAATAATCCCTGGTGATGTGTAGCATTTTAGGGTGCTTCAGCAACTCATTTTTTTCTAAATGATGACAATATTAGGTTGTTACCGCGCCACCAGGTGGCCACAGAAACGATAAAATATTGCACATGTTCCATCGATGTGTTTGTGAACACATGAGATTACCAGTAGATTCTTTCAAATCTACTGGATCTACAGCGGCTACGGAGCACAGAGATACGTCTCTGCTTTCAAAGTCCATCACACTACAAACCTACTCAATTAATCATACATACAGTATATGCGCACACACTTCTATCACATTCATAAACCGCCCTCAAACCAAGGCTCTCTAAGCCACGCTCCATTATTCATCGTCCTCACTGCATACTTCCCTCGCCCCTCCACAACCAATAACTGGATGGAAGCAAGTGTGTTAGTAGCCCATCTTCTGTACAGGAGCAGCGCCTTAACAATCTGTCATAGAACAGGTCCATGGATGTACTGTGACTGCGACTTCCGCCTCAAGTGTGAAGGACTAAAAACTGATGACATCGGCAAGCTTGACCGACTGCAAAGTGAAGGAGCTGCGCGGCCACTGACCACGGTTATGCAACAACACGGGCGTCTGGAAGGGAATACTACTACATTTGAATACTGGAGGAAACAACTTTTTGTGCATTCTGATCTTTTAGTCTGTGTCAGTGCACACGTTAGAGATTTTTCCTGCCCTTTGTCGGGTGTTGCAGTGTGCATGGTGCCGCAGAGACAAAAATGGAGAAAAAAAAGACGCCTGGTAAATAATGATAATCTGACCAGACAGTCATATTTTAATGATTACAATCTTTATATATATGAGGTACATTTCTGGGCGATATGTTTTGGCATTTAGATTCTGGCAGAGGGATGAACTGTCAATGAATCATCCGCATGCTCGGCATCGTGGCCTCCTTTACTTTCCTGTGCTGAAGACGACACAACCACAGACGGACTAGTCAATTCAAACACTGCCATTTGCTAATAAACTTGAGATTAATCTAAATGAATTTTAGCACTTGTGGAACATTCTTGCGTTTTATGAGCCCCTTGACCCAGATTTCTATGAGTATGATAAAGAGAAGCTCCACTCATAAAGGGAAATCCTTTAGGATAGGGTAAGGGTAAGTTTTACCGGTAGTGAAGAGACAGAAGCTTGAACAAACAGACGGACAGATGTGCGTGCACACTGGGGCATTATCCTTGCAGTGGGATGCCCCAAAATGAATCAATTAATGTCAATAGCTTTCTGAGGCCTGAAGACATGCGGTCCAGCATATGGGCCGTGGGACTTGGCCATACCTTCATTTCCTACTACTTCATCTATTCTTAATCTACTTTAAAGACCTCACCTGCTCATGTGATGAATTAAACAACACATGAGTGGGGGTCTTCTGACAAGCAGGGGGCAGAAAGGAGCACAGATATGCTCACAAGATGATGGTCACGCACTGCAATAACAGGAAGAGCAAAGAAGAAACCTCCTTTCGTACTTTGGTATAGAATGACATACACTTGTACGTACGCATATCGCTTAAACCGTGTTTCTCACTGGCCTTTTTGCATGATGAAATAAATAACTGCAGATTTGAAAATATCTCGATGACGTAAGACTAAAACGTATAGCCACGTTGTGCAAACATATTGTCATGTTATCTGTACCTCGATGTAGGACGAGAGCCTGGGGTAGACCCTGTAGGGTCCCACCACGTGAGACAGAGGGGTGGTGGAGGGGAAGCTGGCGGTCACAGCGTGGCTCACTTCCGGCAGCGAAAACACCTTGAAGCCAAACTTCTCATACATCTTCTGCAGTTCTTCATCCGGCTTCTCATCGCCCTCACACAGGACACTCCCCACGACGTAGCGGCATTTCTCTGCTGGTCTCTGAGGGGACAGAGAGGTGGAATAAATGAAACGTCCAACTTCAAATCCACTCCAAACACCACTTCAAACACGGCTCCTGTAGGAGAAACAATAACACCTTTTAATGTAGTTTTATTGTATTAAACTCAGATTTTCTGTAGGATACATTTCATATATATGAAATAAATAAAATATATATATTAGACCGCAGGCCTCTGGGATTTGGACTATTGCATTGTTATGATGACAAAAGGTGACCACACAACAAGAACAACTGAATCCTGCAAATGCAGAGCCCACCAGTTTGATCTGAGCCACCTGTCACCACATCTTTACTTAGTTACTTGTTACTCGTGTGTCACTTGTGCTGTTATGCTGCATGTGTGTGGTACAAGTAAAAATAGTATTTGTTTGACTTTAACTAGCAGAGACGTTGCACCTTCACATAGTTTGTGTGTCACTGAACACCGAGCTGCCAGCTCCTGTAACGGCCAGGTCACATACGTAGCAGTTGATTTTGGATCTGTGCAGCAAAGCATGTTAATGTGCCTCAAATCACCGCACTTGCAATCACTTGCAGTAGACGTAAAGATATTAGCGCAAATTGTTGTATTTAGAATGTTGCATTTTAATGAAGTAAATTCATTTGTTAAGAGGAGAAGGATTTCAATGGATATCAATTGAGACGTTGATCCAACCACAAATAATTGTTCTCTCACTAATAATGAGGAAAATAAGGAAATATTGATACCGAGTACAGGCTACAAACAGACCATCAAAGCATACATGGACTGTACAGATCCCAGTTACTGGCACAGGAAACATACACATAGCGAACGTAAACTTTAGGCAGACACACATGTAATAATGATAAAGCAGTAACTTAGAGTTTTAGAAGTTTACTTCAATCGTGTACATTCTTGCTGCTATTTATTAGCTTTTTTCTTTCTTTTTTTAAAAACGGATATGGACCCAGTGTAGAGATTGAACAGTGCCCCCTACTGGTGTGGAGCATGTTTCCAGATCGAACATGTTGCACTTTAACGTGCCCACATGTCTGCTGGCAGATGTAAGAGACAGAATACAAATTGTCAGCTAGACAATGATCTGACAGACATCTCCCACTCACATATGTGGTTTCCATTCATGTGGAGTTTTTCCTCAGCAGGTTATTTTTTTTGTCAGCCTTGAACTGGGAACTAGTGGTGGCAATATGTAAGGCAGGATAGCAACTCTTAAAGTAAAGCATAAATAAAACCTATGATACGATCTGAACTAAACGGGGTAAAACACACAAAAAACCCTGGTTTGGTCCCTTGAGACTCGCTGCTGGTTCCTGCTCTGTGATACCGGCGTCTGCGAATGGCTGGCACTGAGGGGACACAGATGGGAGTTAGCAACACCCATCTTCATGTCCCTGGCATCCTCGCACAATTATCACATCTAACCGCCACAGCCTTCTCTCCCTCTCCATCTCATTTCTCACATTCTGGGTTATTTTAACCGCATTGTGTGGCTACAGCGCTTCACTCTTTGCAGGGTCCTACTTGGTTCATACAGCAGCCTTTGTGCCGTACGTGAGCTTAGTTTGGCTCCCTGGCTGAGATAAATCTATTTGAGCAGCCCAACCTAACCCTGCGTGCCTCTTAATGTCTGCATCATGTGGGCAATGATAATGACTGACACTGCCTCTTGAGTATGAGCAGATAATCTTTGCTGTCACCTGACACACCTTGCAACCATGTTCAACAGAATGCACGGGTCACCTGCTTTTGACAGGGACTTATTCATTGAAGGCAACATGAGAGACATAGGATCTATTTGCAATGAAGCAATGACTCATTGCAGACACAATGGCATTAGAGACATGTGACAATGAAGATATATCTATTTTAACTTACTTATTGGGACAATTTGATTTTTTTTAGACATGATAGTCAAGTGTGAAGTCATCCTTCTCAAAATGCTATCATTGATTTGAATAAAGAAATAACGTGTCTATTAGGAAGGAGACTTTTTTGAGTCGCTTTTGTTTTCCTTGTGCCGTCATGAAGGTATGTATGCCAGAGAAAAAAAACACATGCATACAAATATATTGAACAAACTCATCAGAGGAAAAAGATTTCATCAAATTTTGCTTGGAATCACACACAATTATAAACAAAATAACATAACATGAACATATCATTACATTAACATTAAATAATTAGCCAGCTTGTCCCTCGTCTTATCCACACTAAGCGTGTTGGCTGCCAAACAGCCTCGTTTGCAGAACTACTCCTCGTCAACATTGGTGCTCTATGATAAGACACAAAAGAATACCCATTCAAAGAGATAATATAACAACTGTCCACCCACGGCTTCGCTTCAGTATCTCCCCATCTCGCCATTTCTCATGCTCTCCGCACCGATGGACTACAGCGTGTCAGCCAAACCAGTAGTTCTCTAATGATACCATTCAGGGCTCTCGCTATCATTCACATCCTACACAGTGGGCAAGAACAAACAGCAGGCGCGACTGCATCTCCTCTCTGCTTCCCTACAGATAACACCCTCCCCTCCCCCCCGCCGGGGAAATACGGCCAATTAGCAGGGAGAGGAACAGTGCCATGTACTTGACTTGTCTCGCTTTATTTGTATCTGAAATTCACCACAAATAAGGTATAAATTCTCAGGCGCTGTCCATGCTGGCCCTCCAAAGGACAGCTGCTTCCAAAGCTGGACTGTGTGAAGCAAGGATCCCGATAATGGGAAGACCGTGGAGCTTTTGCCGTTGTTACTGTAGCAAGCTGCAGAAAACCCAATTCAGTCAAAAGGGACTGTTAAACGTGCATTTAATCTATCAAACACACACACAATTACTAAACTTCATCTCAATATTTCTCTACTATGCTATGCTAAGCAAGCTTGTTAAATTGGGTTTTATATATATATATATAACGCCAACTTCTGTTGTGGCCCATAGGACCCTAAAATGGCTTCCCATCACAAATGGTTCTGTTCCCATCTTTTCCAAATTCCCCTGAGAATAACGTAATTTCAAAAGCAATTCTTTGCTTGAGGCTGCAGGGACCTTTTTTTTGATAGATGACGGCACTCCAACAATAAAAACGGTATAGCTGACAGTGGTAATTCCCTATTAGCAGCCACGTAATGAGGATTTACTCTCTTCATCTCCCCCCCCCCTCACTGGTTGGAGTTGTGCTGGTTCCGGCTGCAAATGGATCCTTTCTGAGGAGTTAGTGGGTTGGCGATGACGGGGACAAACAGGGCGAGGAGACAACGCTCTCCGTTCACTGCGGGACCCCAATTAGCATGGCGCGCTCTGCCTGACCGAGGACCTCCGTCTCGCTCATTAAAACGCAACTGTCGAGCGCCTGATCGCCAGAGTGCGAAGCTAAACGAGTGAGAGCGATGTAGATTGAAAGACGGATACCATCAGCTCCCTCTTTAAAGAAGCTACGTGAAGAACTTCTAAAGAATAAATACATTTCTCTCAGTATATATATATATACATAGTTTTACAGGCTGCTTTGCAGTATGCGATTCAACAACTAAAAAGTGGCATTGAAATGAAACAACGTGACGAGTCTTTTACTGCACTGTCAACAATACATCGGCAAATGTTGGGCCTCACTGGACTTTGACATTCTATCTGGAGCTCTGAGAGAGGCACAGACAAGCCAAGTGCCTGACACGTGTGGAGCAAGAGGCCGAGAAGACTGCGGGATAAGCAATATCTCTACAAGACACGTCTTTTGCCTCGTTGTGTAAGAGCTTAACCCGTCTCAGCTGATTGGACCCCGTTTGGCCTCCAACAGGCAGACAAGGCATCTAAATAAAATGCACTGTCTGAGGAAACATTAAGCTTCTTGAATGCCACCGAATCGCTTGTTATAATGCTAAAAATAGCATGGAGACTTATTCAAAACCTCAATATGTGCCCCTTTAGAAAGGAACCCAAATAATAAATATAACGTGCAGTGATGAGAAGCCAATGGCACCTTAAGTCCAGAGCCAGTGGAAATCGGGTTGTTTCTTTCGTGCAGCACTGCCTTCAGGCTGCGCTCAGACGAAGCTGGTAATTACACACGGCATCCTGGGAGTTCTGGCATGTACAACTACTGCCGTGGCTCTGCAGCCTGCTGGAGGCAGGACTCCGTTTTGCTTCCCCACAGTCGTCGAGTGGGTTCCCCCCCTCCTCGGGCAGCTGGACCCGGTGTGGCACTTCTCCAGCAAGATGCCACAGTGCAAGGAGATAATCGTCCCTAAAAGGAGATATGAATAAACCTTCCTCTTCCTCGAGCAGTTCTGATGAACATTTGCCCGACCAAACCCAAGGTCTTGCGCATCACAACACTGGTTGAAGAGAGAGTTTGCCTAAAAGGACTTGGTTTATATCAGAGGATTGATCTTCCCCACCTTATTTCAAGGCATGTGTTGATTAATGGCGTCCTTTCTACATTTCATTTTGTAAAAACGGATCAAAACGGCATCCTAAAAATAGACCCAACAGTTGTGTCCACTTTAATAGATTCCGTCTGGGTTTCCGCCTTCTCATTTTGCAGTATATCACTGAGTGTAGAGATGTCCATAAACATTAACAGGGTGCTTTACTACAGGGAGAGCCTCTATGTCCACAGTCGTGCATAATATTGACTTAAAGACCTGTGGGACCAGACTTCAGGGTATCAGCATGTTTATTTCTGATTTTACATCCACCTTCAAAAAGCAACAACTCCTCACTAGAAGCCCCCACTTTCACCTCGTCGCTGTCGACAGTAAAGTGCTAATAAATTTGACGGGGGTGCCGCGATGCTCGGCGCTCTGATCTGATATTCCGATTGATGAATTGGAGCAATGCAAGGCTCTCACACTCCTACCAATTTATACCCCGCTTCCAGGGCAGCCGGACACGTCGCCCCATCTCTCACCGCCACTCCCATACACGTTTACATGACATTTCATTTTCTCCTTAGTTTTCATCACAGGGAGAAGAGTGGGTTTGCGTGAGAAGCTAAAACAGAGTGGAAATTCAGTGTCAACAAGTTAGTTTACCGATTATCCAGACTGGGATTTGTACAATATGCATGCTTGTATTTCTTTAGAAGCACCACTCTGAGGCATTTAGAGGTTTTTTTGGGGTGAAAGAATTTAATTTTAAAATAAGAATCAGAGATTTTTTTTGACACCTTGGAATGAACCGGCCTCTTCTTAAGTAGCCCAGAACGGACAAACTAAATACTAGCTCTTCAGTTTCAGTTGATTGCAATCTGGATTGTGCAACTATAACCTCAGATGTCAATTTATCCTACAAACTCTACTTTAAAACCACTCTTAATAATGGTGTTGCCTCAAACACCTCAAGCGAGGGAGGCAAGGATGTCTACCAGCAATCAATTCAAACGTTCCACTCTCCAGCGGTTTAGAGGTTCCCCAAATATCCATCGGATTTCTCCACTAGAACAGAATTCTGTTGAATCAAAATCCAGTGATTCATTGGATCAACGGTTGTGGTTCATTCAGAATATCTGTCGGTCTTCGGGTTAGAGAGAACGGTGATCATATCCGACTTCAACGCAAAACAAATGCAAATGAGTGCAACTTGTTTGAAACCAGTTACACCAGAAAACCAAAAGTCGCGAGGGCTAATTAACACGCAGCCACTCGTCGAGATCCGATATCCATTTTTGATTGAATTAATTATAAGAGGCTGAGTCACACTGCTAATGACACAGTTATAAATGAATTATGAAGCTCAATGTGTTCTTATTAGGACGAGGTCCTAGTTCCCATATCAACACTGCCATCTAGTGCGCAGTAAGAGAGGCGAACAGGTCGGGGGAGAGGGGGTTGTTTCACTTCCTTAACAACATTCTGATTAACCATTCAGATGCAGCCAACAAGGATGTTCCTCAAATAACCTTCCCATCGACTGTTTTAGTGGTTTATGAATTATCCCTTGTATTCTGGGTTCAATAACCCTTTGCTTGTTGTTCTATAAACCCAATGGCGACTTAAGTAGTGGGTCTAAATGCAGCGTGGTGCGAATCGTGCCAAAGGAGCAACACCAGTTGACTTCCCAATCCCCTTGAAACACATATATTTTTTAATTGGGCATTAGAGCTTCGGACTCAGCTTCGGTCGCATAGCAACAACGATGAAAATTTAGTAGAACTTGAGTCACGGCGAAAGTTCAGTCAAATGGCATCTGTCGCAATTGAAGTTTGTGTGGCTGGTTGGTGAGTAATCACTCATGGCCGTTGTAAACAAATGTCAACCCTCATGTCACAAGCCAGACAAAGAAAACCAAAAGTGTGAGACAGAGAGGGGACTTATATTAGTCCAAAGCTGATTTGGAGCGCTTTTAACTTCAAATCGGCTGATGACAGAACCATAAAATAAGATCTTCAGATTATCTAAAAATAAACTGAGACCACGGTGCTGAGTCATCCCATCTGTACAGAAACTTCTGAACATCCTATAATGGCCACTTATAAATCGAGACTCTCCGTATGTTCCGAGACCAGCGGAAAAGTTTTTAAAAGTTTGTCAATGTGCCTTCTGCCACAACTTTCCACTGGTGTGACTCATAGTCTGGGTTTCCATTAAAAGCCTTCACTTGAAAAAAGAGCAGTGTCCTACAGACAAACTGGCTGAGTTGCTGATCACAAAGTGGGACTCATTCTTTAGTCAAATGACATGCATTAATTGATTTAAATGAACAGCACTTGAGCCTTTAGATTGAATGAAATACACCATTAATAAGTGTGTTTTCTTTAGTGTGTACAATCACCTAAACATAACGATCTTTGTGTTTCCATTAACTTGGAACGAGCGGTTTCTTTCTACGTATGTGTGTGTGCTCTTCGTTAGCATGGACTCAACAAACATCCCCGTTGTCTAACAAGCAGCTGTTGACACATTCTTGTTGACTAGAAAACAACTCGTGATGAGCCGTGAAATGTGTAACGAAAGGATGAGGCAGCCGAAGATCTCAGCTTGGGAACGGCCAAATAATATGAAAAACTGGTTTGGGCTTTTAATAAGGATCTGAATGACAAAGGGAGATTGATTGCTTTTTACATCTGGATTGTGACTAACTTCATAACTTCTTGGATTACACTAATAAGGGAACACGCAGTAATGTACCCGGGCTCTTTTGACACTTGAATAGGCTGTGTTTGCCGTTCCTGTATGCAGTCGGGTTAGAATCTTTGAGCCAGAAGTAAACTATTGCCAAAGTAACCTGGAAGCAAAGAAGAGAGGGGAAATGATTGTCAACAGTGCAACGTGGCATTGGTCAGCTGACTGGTTTCATCATCCAGGCTCAGTTCCTCCAAAAGGCCTCTTGCACATTTAATCCCTTGAGCCATCGATATTACAGTATACTGTATACATTTACATATCAAATCTACAATACCGTAAGACGGGATAACTTCTTCATAAATAGACTCCCCGTCAGAAACTCACTGAAACTATACAACTCTTTAGAGCAAATCAAGTTGATTAATTGATTTGACGTAATTATAGTAAAACACCTGCTTTTTTCAACCTGTCAAATGTGATCATTTGTGACCTTTTAATTGGCATATGTAGCAGTAAATGAATTTGGGGTTCGTGCTGGGACAAAATTAGCAAAATTTGCCTCTGGGATGTTTACGCTACTTATGTAACTTACTCTCTCATCTCAAAGAACCCAAGGACCGTTGCTGCTATTCATAACACCCCCACCCCCACCTTTCCATCACCTTGAGGTCTGCGGTCAGGTCAAACTATCAGGGACATCTTATCGGGAATAAAGTACATTGTGGTTACGTCACGTGGTCAGGTGCGCGGCCATGTGGAGTCGGAGTCCTGTGGAGTCGGAGTCCCGTGGGGGCCCTCACCTGTTTGGGGTCATCGTAGAAGACACCGACGGTGCTCAGCTGTGGTCCGATGCTGCAGCTCTCCGTGTAGGCTGCACCGCTGTCCTTGTACGATCCCTCTTTGAACTTATACGCGATGGTGACATTTCTGACAGGAGGTGGCCCGGTCTTTATAATCACATCACTCAGGAGTCCCGAGTACACCAGCAAGCCGACCACTGTCACGATCAGACACACCAGCAGCACGAGCAACAGGAGCACCAGGATGAGATCAGACATGGCTTTCTTCTCAAATGCAATGTAAAAATGCAAAAAAAAGAAAGAAATATAACGTTATTTATATATCTGTCAAGCCTAAAAAAGAACGTCCTCGTCCGGGTAACACACAGCGAGAAACACTGTGGTCCGGCAGCTCTGGACGACGGAGGGAAAAAAACGTGGCTATTCGATAGAAATCGTTGAATTAAGGATTTAGCTGACGCAATGACTTGAAATGAAAAAACAAAACACTCGTTCAAGTTGGCAGAAAAGACAGTTTGTTTACGATATTTTCCCAAACACAGGACACGCTTCCTGGATAGACCATTCTCTCCTCTAGCGGGGGGGCCGTAAATACGTCTGTACACGATTACCTTACTTATACTATTGACACCAACCTCATATGAGGTGTGAACATGAGAAATACACAATAAGTACATTTGATTCGTTTAGATCAGCGAAAGCCCTAGTTGAGGCGTAGCGCATGTGCATTCATAGAAAACGAACCCCTTCTTTTCATTACTGTGGTACAACCCAAGAGCTGGGCAGAAAGATCATCGAGAAAAAAAAGAAAAAAACGGGGATTTTCTTTGTTTTTTCTTTGTTTCGTTATTCGTTCTTTCACTGCTTCCTGTGCTTTATAAAGGATGCGGGGGATTTATCTGAATGAGGTCGGTGCTTGCAGACAGTTGTCAGTGCTGCTGTAGAGATTCAAACAATGTTTTGGTCAAACTACATTGTCAAGTTCCTCAAACTGTGGAAATTAATTTAGGACAACATCTTAAAAATTAAAAACGAGTTTAGGCAGAATCCAGTGAGCTGAGGGTTCCGGGAAAGATTTCTAAACTTGGAACATGTTTTATAATTAAGTTAGGACAGAATCAGGACTACACCATTTATTTTGTCATTTAATAACGTAACTCTGTTAGGCTACTCACAAACACATGTTGGCTTGCATGGATTTGTTCAAGCCCTGTAGGCAGAAAACTGCCCAAAAAGTGAATGGACACACAACAACAGCCTTATTACTGCAGCAGAGCATTGCTACTTAAAGTATGGCACAATGGACGGTCCAGTGTCCGCAAACACTTTCATATTTTCAATGAAATTGTATTTTTGATACTTTTAATGTAAATAGCATGCTCAAAATAGCCTAACATAGCTTGTATAATTATTTGGGAAATGCACAGGTTTTAGGCCGAGCCCTGTATGTCTGTTATACATTTATTAACTGGGTCCGTCCTACTGTCAGTTTACTAAAGTGCCCTTGGGATGAAGCGGACGGAGTAGCCCTGCAGTAGAGGGCCTCACTGGTGGACTTTGGACCAGGAGCTGAGTTGGGCCGATTCCAAGATATTTTCCATTTAAATGTGTTCATTAGCTCAGCTCTGGCCCAATTAGATCATGCGGTGCATTTTAATCATCATCAGCAAATTCAGGCTAAGCCCTAAGCAGGGAAAACCTTTGGATACAGCGGACATAGAGGGACAGTAACTTGCTTGAGTAAACATAACTTCACTAAATCTTTACATTGCAAATAATCTTTGCTGATGTTAATACTTAATATTGCACCATTAACATGTTCACAAATGCAGGAGATAGAGAAAGCTGGCATTCATTTAATTTGAAGAAGTAAGGGTATTTATATTTATACTTAATGACAAATCAGACTGAAACAATCCCACATAAATGTTTTTTAAATTTTCTTGACAACAGATAGAATAAAGTATACAGCACATTTCACAGATGTAAATTTCAGATACAATCATATTTAGAAAGGGTGCCCTATACAAAGACACTTCAGAACCAAGAATTCATTGCTGGGTTAATCAGAGTCCTCTGTGACATCGTCTTCGTCCACCTCTCCGTTGACTGTCTTACTTTCCTCAGAGTCCGTCTCCGCCGCCTGAGGAAAAGAAAGTAAGAAACATTTGGCAAACTGCTCAATTAGAGCTGTGAACTAGCTTGTATAAAGTAGGATGCATTAAGGACAAACTACATAACAGGGAACACGTCATGACGACCTGCGTTAACTGTGTCAACCACTAATCACTCGCGTGCTACAAAGCTCCCGGTTATCTTATCCACCCTTCAAATAAACATTTTTAGTCCACACTCCTCCCCCCATTCTTCTAAGGTTCATAGAGGTTTGAATAATCAGTATAAACAGATTGTCAATTGTATTAGCCCCCGACCTGTTCTTTCATAATTTTGTTCAATTCCTTCTTGGTCTGCTTGGAGTATATTCTCATGTGTCAAAATATATCAAATTGAAAGCCTTAAAACCTTTCATCCAATCTTATTCCTGCATCACATGTGAATACAATGCCTGTAAATGACGGGTACCTCAACCTCTGACTGATCGTGAGGCAGCGGGGAACGTGGCTCCTCATCCTCATCTTCATCCTCATCACTTTCTTGTGACCGCTGAGAAAGAATCTCTTCACCCTGCAGCACATATCATGTGTTTACTGTAAGCACACAAGTACGCACACTTACTATGAGCTCTATGATGTTGTACCTTTAGGTTGCGATTCTTCAGGTTGCCAATCCAAAATGCCTCCTGACAGTTGTTGAGCATCAGCATGGCCTTCACTCTGTAAACAAACAGCTCGAGGCTCTTCTTTAAGGCCGGTACGTGGTTGGTCAGGCTTGTATCCTGGAGAATCTGAGGGCCGAAACACAACGAGACGAGGCAACTCAGCCAAGAACACCACAGGTCCAAACTTTGACACCTTGACCTTTGACAACTTTGTCTTTTTCTAAATTCCCCATACTTTGTGTTATATCTTTAGAAGATTTGGCACCAGTGCATGCAGAGAGATTATAGAAAGAGAGAAATAAACCAGATAGACACTGTGTTTAGTGTTGGTACCTTAGAATGTCCACACATGTGATGGAGCTGCCGGGTGCTGAGCTGGAAGGTTTTTAGCAGGCTCTGAACATCCTCCTTAAAAAAAAGCATCACACAGAGTCACGGCATTTCCTTCGCCAAGACTTGAGTATCTATAGCAGAAAAAAGCCTGGGGAGAGGTTATGTGTTCCTGGTCTAATGAAGGGCTGTGCGAGTCTGGGTATCTGTGACTGAGTAGCGTGCGCCTCTGTGCCCGTCCACGTCTAATCTCGCATTCTGCCGAAGCAAACTGCTTCATATTTTGGGTGCCGAGTCATGGCTGCATGCTCAGTCTCCACTCCCAACAGGCCCCCGGCCAGTGGGGGGCGCTTGTTACAAAGGGGCTGAATGCATCGCCGAACCACACCCGGACCGAGAGAACAGTTAGCCCACTGTTGTAGTTTAGTAAAGTGTGTTTGGCTTTCTGTTTTGCTGCCGTTGTTAGTGGTGTGTTTATATGACGACTTTGAGCCCCTTGCTTGTATAATCTTACGTTGCTGCTTATTTTTCAGTTAAAGAAAGTCCGTTTGACGGTACTTGGTTCAAGAACGCTGCACAGCATGGGTCATTCTGCTGAGGGCGCCATTCTAGTTTTGCACAAAATGTTGTGTTCTGTGCTTAGCCATGCTATGTAGTGCATGTCTGAATAACATAGCAAAGCAGAACAGACAAACATGCATAAATACTTAAATCCAGGTATGTCCTAAACTGTGGACACACCTTCTCACTCAGGTCAAATTGAAGGTTAGTCTTTTGACTGGTACTGTAACTCGGTCTGGGATGAACTAGAAAATTGATTAGTATGTAATTATTGGTCTATTATAGTAATTCACTTATGTCTAAATTAAATCAGGAACATGGAACATTATTTGGGGTTGTACTAGTGTACTATTTTAACATGATATTTAGAAGCTGCATTAGGTGACCTAATGCGTGATCAAATGCGTACCATGTGCTTTTTGAAGCTGTTGTCTAGCAGCGGCATCCCCAACTTAAGGAAAGACTCCAGGAAAAGGCGGCCATACTACAAATAACAACATAACAGAGAGTTATTACAGTGTCAAAGCAGTTCCACCAGGATGAGAAATCTTTTTCAGTACACACAGTCAACTCACCTTCAGGCACACATTGAGCACCGGCCTGGAATCAAACACCTGTGGAAAGAGATTACAGCAAAAACACGTCAGCACTGAGCAGATGAGATTTGTTACCAGCAAATCCATAAAGGAATAAATGAGATTAAAGTGATGAACTTGCACATCTCAACCTGCTGTATAAGTTACCAAAAATAGAAATATAAATCTGTTGAAAAGACATTCACAGCCATTAGATGACGGTGCTAACACACCTTCACTAAGTTGACCAGGACATGAAAATCTCTGACAGCCAGGTTCCACGTCAGCAGCTTCTCACTCGGAGTCTGAAGGACAACACGGGTCACATGTTTAGTTGTTCCAAAAACTAGCGTATATAAGATATAGCTTTTGTAGCTTGGGTAGATGTGTGGCAGGGTTGTGCGTCTTTGCGACGGGGCTTACCTCAGTGTCGTCACTGACATTGGCAGCAGGAATCTTCCTGATGGCCTTTTCCAGCTCTGCCATCAACACTTTGTAGAACACCAGAAATGTTGACCTGGCCAATCATTTACAACATAAACAATAATAATATGGATTGGACACTCTCTTGAATGTGATTAGTATCGATGTATGGTTATCACAGTCAGGCACGGCTACGTGACATGAGCACACCCAT
This sequence comes from Apeltes quadracus, assembly GCA_021346845.1. Taxonomy (NCBI): domain Eukaryota; kingdom Metazoa; phylum Chordata; class Actinopteri; order Perciformes; family Gasterosteidae; genus Apeltes; species Apeltes quadracus. The sequence continues at coordinate 1,221,124 of CM037933.1, forward strand.
CGACGGAATTGCATTCTGCTACTTTTGGACTAAGCGCAGTGGAATGATGGCGATTCACCTGTTGAGAGTGGGCCACGACGTAGAGCTCTCATCTTTGGATGCATCCAGGAGCTCAGGGATTCCCACTCCAGCTATTTCCTCCACTGCCTTCAGTACGTCATCGACATGCTCCAGGTACATTCTGCAGAGAGGAGAAAGGACAAAGACCTTTACTGTAATTTCAAGGATATTTGTGACCTTAATTCAATTACCAACATATCAGGCTCCAATACAAAAATACGTTTTTGTTGCTTTCCATCAATTTTGCATGCAATGGATTTCTGCAAAGCAAGACACACCTTAGGAGAGTGTGAAGGGCTTCATTGAATTTGTTCCCTCGTTCCCTCTCTCCTCTGGCTGTTACCCATTCTTGGCTGAGGAATTGTTTTGCTAGGGAAGCTTGGAAGACAAATGACGCATTTATCATCACAGTCCAACTGCTAGCTGATAGGTTGATTGAATTGAGGCAACATGTCAGACTGACCCGTCTGCTCCCTGAAGGCAGCAGGGTCGCCTCCTTTCTCCGACACGGTGGACAGAAGCTGGGAGAGACACAGAGCCGCGCTGAGACTTGGCATCGTGCTGCGGAAGTTCACCAGGTACTTGAAGCTGTGTCTAAACAGAGCAAAAAAGTGGGTAAAGATACATTTGAACTATTTATTTATAAGCACCTAACTAAAACCATTGGACATAGAACATTCTGATCAGGGCAGAAAGGATACGAGAGGCCACCAAAGAAAATTGAAGATGATAAACCAATAGATTAAAAAGGAGAAAAAAAAACATGGATCCTATTAAGCTTTTTATCTGATGGCATTAACTTCTATCACTCACTTTACAAGCTGCGCCAAGCTCAACTCAGCGCTTTCCTCTTTTAGTCGTACAGCCAAAACTCCTAAGGCCTTCTTCAGTAAGCTCCTCTGTCCTGGCTGGCTGAATCCAGACCTGACCAATACGAAGTCAAAGATCAGAAGCTGGACTGCAACTCTTTCAAAGGCAATACTGCTCTCCCAAAAGAAAAGTGAAACGTTTGTGGTGCTGCTCCTCCTCACCAGCTTAAAGTGGTGTTCAGGACCTGCAGAAGCAGCTGGTAGCCTGATGACATCAGATTGTGCTCCTGAACATCCGTGGCCGGTCCGTCCACAACGCCGTTGTTCTCAGACATCATCGTCTGGGGAGAAACGAGGCACAAGTTATTTTAGAACGCGTGGAAGAAAGCGGCAAAGTCTTCACTCATATCAGCAGCTTTCTTTGCACCTGAAAATGATTGTGGCAGTTCTCCAGGTGGGAGCAGAGGGCAGGCAGCAGCTGCACACAGTAGGAAGCAAGATCCTTGGGGCTCCTCTGTTGCAGATGGGAGAAGCCCAGGCTCTTATCGGCCCGTCCCTTGACGAGATAACATGTCATTAAGTTTGGTGTCATATAAGCCTGCATATTTGTTTGATACAGTTGTAACAAAATATCAGACACTCAAAATGGATGTTAGAAACACATATTCTCTCATGACTTCTCTTATCTGCCCGTATCACTGTAAGGGCTGGGTTTGTTGTGCACCTTGAAGAAAGGAGTTCTCTTGGCGGGGGCAGCTGTCAGGCTGAACTCCAGTTTGCGACGCATGTCCTCCAGCAAGAACACCAGCTCAGCAGGACCCAGCAGAACCTCCTCCCGCACCTCATCCACATAAGAATGAAGAGAGACGCGTGAGTGATGGATGTGGGGCTAAAATGTGTGTAATAGATATTTATTTCACTCAAATTTAAATGAAGCTTCAAATAAAAAACAATCAGTCTCATAAATGTGTGTATATATATTTATATAAATACACACATTCACACATACATTTATATTTAAGATGACGTACTCTGAATAACCCCAACCTTAAAATGAAACTAAGTAACAATAAGCAGAAAGAAATATGTGAAAAGGAAAACTCCAGCAGAGAATTTGTTTTGGCCTCCGCCCACACACTGCTGTTCTCTGCTACGTAAGCAGCAGGCGTGAATCTGCTCAGCATTTCCAAAAATACAATCTGACAGAGACACTTCTGTAAAATCTTATGGGAATCACATTTTGGATCCAATTTGCAAACAATATTTGTATGTATGTCATGAGGATCTAAAACATATCGGACTAAAATCCCCAAAATGGACACGAAAACAATGGAAAATAGGGTCACGATTTAAAAAAATAAACAACATTACTAAATTCCAAATAGAAAAATACAAAACCAAATCATTTTGTCAAGGAAGCCATAGCAAGCTGCTGGTTCCCGTGGTTACCTTGGTGTGCAGCTCAGAGTCTAGCAGTGAGCACGACAGCAGGCCACACTGCAGCACATTGAGCACCTCCACGTCCAGCTCCCTGAAATACGGCCTGTAGGACACCAGGCTGACACCTTGGCGGACTTCCTTCTCCGGCTGCTCCTTTAGCACAAGCAGAAAACCCCTTTAAGCAAAGTTCCACTAAAATAAAAATAGATTCATGCGTGTAAAAGTAAAAGTTTACCTGCTGAGTTTTTTCTGCTTCCGTTGTCTCGTCAAGCTGAGAGACGCTCTCTGAGGAAATCTTGCCAGGGGCCTTCCTTTTCTTTCCTGCGCCATCTGTAACACAACCTATGTGAGTTAGCTTCATCAAGCTAATTGGTTCTATCTATAAGGAGCAAACCACTATGTTACCTTTCTTCGCCTTGTTCACGGGTGCAGCAGAACTGAGAGTGACCCCATCGGAGCTTTCTCCATCAAAGTTGGCGACAGGTGGAACATAGCCAGGTGTTACTGAAACGCACGTCAAAGAAAAAGTGCTTTTCTTCAACTTGCACGTGGCGCGATGGGTAGATCGTTAGATGCTCAGCATTGATGGAGTCACCTGCCAAAGCCCTCTCCAACAGTGTCTGAAGGTAAGTGATGTTCTGCAGACGGGTCATCACTTTCATCTTCATCTCGGCCTCTTTTTGTTCACAGAATGCATTGATGACCTATCACACAGCGGTTTTAGCCATGCTTATGCCAACCAGCTTTTGAGAAACGTGGTAAGAATCATACACATGCAGTTACCTCTCTGAACCAGTTGATGGCGTAAAACAGCAACGCACAGAGGAATTCCCTCTCTGCTTTTGACAGGCTCTCCATTTTCTCCATCACGCCCATATCTGTAAGGATCAGCGGGCAGCCTTTGTTGCAGCAAACACACACACACACACACACACACACACTTTAAGTCCCATAGAAATGAGACCAAACTGGATTTCAAGAAAAATGTGTAACTTCACTTCCTCACCCAGAAGGCCGTCGATCTCATCCAGGTCTCCCTGGTGCAATCTGTGCTCACAGACTCTGAGCAGGCGGAAGAACGGGCACAGACCGAGAGGAGACACTCGCCTGTCCCCACGACATACGGGAAGGAAACAACATGCAACATCCTGCTAGTTACATAAATGTTTGTAACATATTGCAAAATAAACGGACAGGAAGTGAAATACATCGTTGGCTAAATATTTTGTCGTAGTGAGAGTGAGGCGACTGACTTGTGGGCCTTCGTGGTTTGACTCTGCTGCTCTCCTTTGGTCTTGATATCACTGGCCAGTAGTGGCAGCAAGTTGATGGCAATGTTCCCCTGACCCTCCAGGTCGTACATCACACAGGGCTTAAGAGGAAAGGAACTGAGATACACAGAGGAGGGAACAATAACAGAAATAATAGGAATCAATGATTCTTAATACAACGCATTTCCTTTGCTGCCGGCTGCCAATCACTTACCCCGACATTTCTGGTCCGAGATCTGCAACAAAGTCGACCTGGAAGTCATCTATGACACGCTTTCCGATGTTCTCCTGTTGGTTGGAACGCTGCCTTAGTTGTGTCTTATGTTAGAGGCATGTCAAAGACGGACGTGACATGAAGCCATGCGAGGGGTGATGAAGAGAAGGGACCACGGTGCATGTTTGTTTGAGACCGACCTGCACTTGCGGGTCCAGCGTGGAGCTCAGCATCAGATTGGCCAGCTCGTCATAGTAGAGAGCTGCAGCCTCGGGCGAGCTTTCGACGCTGGACGTCACCAGCTCTAACAGGGCTGTCACCTGCAACAAGCAACACACACATGTACACGTACATGTCTACAGCGTTACTGTCGCTGTGCGCTGTGATGACAAGTGGAACGGGAATGGAGATCTCACATCTCAGCGCTCCACCAATAGTAATGTGCCTTTTTTAGTTTGTCACAGGGGAAATGATTACTGTTATGCTTCGGTTTGCACTCTGCCATTAGGAGGTCTCAGCACAGATTCTAAGGTACAATTTTCTAAAATAATGTGATGGAGACAGCAAACTGATTAACACAAATGTGTTATAAACTTATAAAAGGACTTTCAGTGACATGTTGAAAAAAGCTGGCAGGTGTATTGTTTTATATGATCTAACCGTATCACCTATGTAACACTATATATAGAATTGAGGAACATCACTTTACTGTCATTTATATTTACTTATGGACTACAGATATAAGTCCCTATTTAACCATAACTGTAAGCCACAATAAGTAGTATGACTCACAGAAGGAAGCATGTGGGAACACTACAGTTATTGGCCACTTATTCTCCTCCCCTTCAGTTATCTATTTTGCAATGGTACTGTTGCTCCATCCGGACCTTGGCGCTGGCTATTTGATTTAATCAAATACAAACACGGACAATTTTTCCCCCTGTGATGAATTATGATCCTGCACTGGCACAGTGCTAAAAGAGAGTGTGGGGAAAAGTCTGGCTTAGCCATTCGAGAATTGAAGTTTTAATCCATAATGCGTACCTGTCTAAGTGTCTCCTGGGGTAACGATACATTCTTCGACTCCTTCCCTTTCACTCTGGGAGGGTTCAGGGAGGCAGGGAGAGGAGAGGGGGGCAGAGATTGTTGGTCATGATTGTGACCGAATGAAGAAGGGAAATACTGCATTTAAGCATCTATACTGCTTGTGAGTAACGCCTCTTACCTGGCGGCCCCCATGCTTCCTACAATCCTGACAGCACCAATGATGCCAATGCGCTTGTACTTTGGCACCGTGCTGGAAAGCTGTTTGCGGATCACAATGTGCATGTCATCCTGAGGGGTGGAACGGAATCAGAGAGCTTGGTCAGCAGGCGAGCCGATGTCGAGAAAAGACAGAAGGGGCTTTGAACTTGAAAGACTGAGTCGTCCCTTGAATGGTTACCTGGATGTGAGATCCCTGTTGTTGCTGTTGCCCGAAGGCCAGGCTGCTCAGAAGGTGGAAGAGTCTACGGATCTGCTGGGGTGTGAGGTTGTCCATGTAATCTAAGATTCCCTGAATGCAATATAGTTCTCAGTTAAAAAACGAACCAAACACAACGATATTAAACCTTTGCTTTGTGGTTTGCGTGGTTAGGTTCGCAAATAGAAATGGCAGATTTATGGATCCCCATACCTTGACAAACACTGCATAAAGGGCCATTTCGGAGTGTTTTTCTGTAACAAGGCCGCAGAGCAGCTCCAGGGCCATGTCCACCTCCCCGCCCACCCCACTGCACACGTGGGTGACCAGGGAGCCGACTACCTCCTGAAAAACATGCAGGGTGCAAACAAAATGACTCTGCTGCAAAAATACATAAAGGAGAATTTTTGTTTAATCTCAAACCCACCTGTTGGCAGTACGAGTCAAACGCAGTGAATGAGTGCCGGTACATGTGTCCACCAAAAGGCACCACACAGGGGTCAGGGGAGCGCAACAAACTCTGAGCCAGAGCCAGGATGGAGGGGAAGTACCCCCGCATGACCTACAGAGTCATCACTGATTAATACAACCCACCGTTCAAATAGCAAAGAATGACACAAAACCTCTGTGAGCGGACCGACCCACCTGAGCATAGTCTCTGAAGGTCCTCTGGAGTAGAACCTCCTGGATGAATCCATTCCTCACTTTCACCTTCAGCACCCTCTCTGCCCCCCGTCGACTCTGGTTGGCGTTGGTGGAGTGGAGGATGAACAGCACCAGCAGGTCCAACACCTGACAAGGTGGAGCAAATATCAGGCGACTGACCGATTCAAATCCCCACCAATGTGACATGTGAAACAACCGTTCTTCTACAGAACTGTATGTTGTGTCAAAACCTTGTGATTGGATTTGAAGATGACAGACTACACAGTACACACAGAATACAGAATGTCACATTCTAATATTCATAAATTAGCACTATCATCGTAACGCAGGGGATGCCGCTCACCTTATGGTCCTCCTCTTCGTCCACAGACTCTATTGCCTAATAAAAAACAGTTCAGTAAGCAACGCTAACATTGAAAAGGGCAAAAACATTAGCATGTAGTTATCAATAAAAGCAAGGGAAATCCAAATACAGATTCATTTGTTTGACCTTGAGCCAAGCCTCGGATATTGTTTTCTGGAATCGCACCGCTGACTTGATGCCGTCCAATATCAACGTAACGCTGTCTTGGCTGCTGCCAACCGATGGCGTGGAAGTGGACCTGCCCCAAGACCGGAATACAATTATAATTATAACAATCAAGAACCCGCTGGCTTACTTCAAAATAGGTTCCTGACCAACATTGAATAAAAGGTTAGGAGGTATTTTAAACGTGTGATGTCTTACGCTGCCAATCCTTTGCTCTTTATGAGACTCTGAGAGGCCTGTAGCACAAGTGGGAGAACACACTGCTCCAACTCCAGCTTCTTACGGAGATTACACACCACCTACACGCAGGAAAAAACACATTCCTGATTTAAAAATACATTATTATCTCAGGTTGTTTTTTTTAATGCACAACGATGTTGATGACACAGAGCTCTGACCTCATATGCATCGGAGGCTGAGACAGAATGCAGGATGAACTTGACCACCACAGGCAGGTCCTCCAGTTGCACAGCCCCCAAGGTCAGCATGACGGCCCCACGGACCTGAGAGGGCAGACGGTGACCGATCACACATTCGCCTCAAATATTCACAAAAAATAAATGTGACAAAAGCAGTTTGTGTGTGTTTACCTCGGTAAGTAACGAGGAACTAAGGTTCAAACTAGAGAGGGCATCCAGGATGGGGACAGTGATCTGAGTGTTCTCCTGGAGTAAAGAGCTACAGAGAACAGGGCAGCAAGCAGGATCAGTGATTCTGAAACGACACATACAGTCCAAGAAGCACCGACCTATAGTAGAGATGTACTGCACATACTTCAGCTCTTTGGCTATGTCGTTGTGCTGGGAGTCTTCCAGTATCTCTGGAAAACTGCTGATGATGTCACGCTGAACCTCCACGGGTGCTACGGACACCAGCTCCATGAGCTTCGCTGCCAACTCCTGCAAATAACAGGTTAAAAAGAAAGGAAAACTCGGCCTTCTAGACTTTAGTGATTACTGCTATGAAGAAGAAACACATGATTGCAGGTCTACTGGAACAGGTCGGCAAAAAGAAAAGCACGGTTATTAACATTTGAAAGGCTGTGACCGCCTCTCATATGCAACCTATCATCAAAGAAATGACTACCTTGCTGTCCATAACTCGGTCTAGCCATTTAAACTGGTTGATAATTGTGTGAGGAATGTTGAGTCCTCCATCTCCAGCACTGTGAGGGACAGAACAAGGTCACTTTTAGATAAATAACATAGCGGCAGAACCCAAACTGTGAAATGGTTTAAAATGCTGTAAAAAAATACGGACCCATCAAACATGAATTCAGGGAGCTTCTCGAGCAAAGTATTGATGATGACGGTCTGCATGAAAATGAAAAGTAGATCAGGGATAAGTGGAATGTGCACATGCGCAATTGGTATTTGAATGACTGACAGCAGGAAAATGCAATTTCAACTCTTTGTTTTTTTCTGTGTGACATCCTTTGTGAAGGGGCGATGCTGAACAAAATCTGACCTGCAGCATCTCAATCCCCAAAAGCATGCGTAGCAGACTTTCCTGAAAAGAGCTGACATTACTGCAACGCAGAAGAAAACATGTCCGTATGTCAAACACCATAGTCACACATACGCTTGGTCTATGATGCCGCTGTGCCCTTAACAATCACTGTCCGAGTGGCCTCTGTTACAGTGTATTTCCACATGAGACTCACCCGGAGTTTCCATCAGACAATCGTGGGACACATGGAATAAGGCAGTTCCTGAACCGCTCAGGGTCCTCAATATGAGACTCCAGTCCAGCGGTGAATTCCTGCACAATCTGAGCAAAAAATCGTGAGTGAACATAAGTTTGCTCATGTTAAATACCTTGATCGTGTGTAGAGATGCTGCAACGTTTGTTCTTACCCCAGGGTACCTGGGACTCTTCTGAAGTTGTTTCTGTAACCTTTTTTGGAAAACGATTTGGTCGACAGCTGGAGGGAAAAGACAAGGACCAAATAAACCAGAAGGGGTCAAACGGATCTCATTTGGTGGCTCGGCGTGTTTTGACGTTGGATCGAGCGTGTTTTACCGATCTCATTTGATGATCCGCCTTGTTTCAAGGTGACACCTGCCTCCCGAAGAAAGACGACAAATACACTTTCATTTGTTTCCTCTGGAGCTGGTTCCTTCGATTTGGGAGCAGTGCTGCGACTCTTCTTTGCCTCTATGGAGAGAGCAAAATAAACCTTTGATAAAAACAGAACCCAGCAGAGAATAATACATTTATATACAATATTTGAGCCATGGTTCCATCAGCTGTATGTAATGAAGGAAGTAGGATATGGTGTTTGATGACTCGTGTGGTGCTGACTCTACGTACCATCATTGTAAATGACGCATGATTGAATTTGGATATCTTTACTGTGTTCACTGGGGAACACATAGGTCAGTCTTACACTGTCGTGATGTTATACAACACTTACTAGTGGTCGATGTGGCTCCCTCTCCTTTACCCGCAGAAGCGCGTCGCTTTTTACGCATCATCTGATGAAATATGAAGGACAACAGGTTTTTAATAGCTGACGTTAACGTTAACCTTACCGTTACACCAGGCTAGCGTCAACAGTTGACAACAAGCTACGGTGTCGTTATAAGATGAGAGCGTCACTGGGGAGATGTGACAGTTGACGCTGCATAGCACTACTGTGATGTGGCTACGGTAACAGCTAATCCAGTAAAACACAACTAACGCTAGCGTAGGTTATATTACGTGACAAAGTGAGACGTACGTTTGGTAGAAAGAGAATAACCGAGTAGATAATACGAGTAAAGCTACAAGACACACAAGTCACGAAACAAATTTCCGCGCCAAATGCGTTGTGCGCGTCACAAACGGGTCAGGGATCATTCTAGTTTGATAATTTTCCTCGAGTGGGGCAACGGCTATGAATACATTATATTGTTTAAAACAACGACTATATATTGCATTTATAACCTTAGCTTCTTTATAACGTAGTCTGTTGACTGAAGTATATGTTGTGCTGTTAAAAGTGGTCCGTTGCTCAATACTACTAGGGCTACAACACATTAAATACAGTCTCTAATGTTTGAGCATTAGGCTGCATGTTTTAGACAAACCTTTTGGCCGTTGATGGGCGGGGTGAGAAATCTGTCGAGACGATAACCTATGACTACTTCTCCGGGATGCGCCGTCTGACGAAACATACACATCCCCAAAGCGGCGTGCTTGCGCAACGTTTTCAAAGAGTATGCTGAATATCAAGCGTTTTCACTGCTAACCGCCTTCCTCATCGCTTGACTTAATTCCTTATTCACGAGCGGTTATATTTTTTTAAGTTTTTGCATATTCCTTGTGAATGTATGTACTTTGTTTTGTGATAGAGAGCACATGTAACCGGGGTCAAATTACATGTATGCATAAGCATAAGTGTGTCTGAACGTTCGTATCCCGTCCTGTAGGCGGATGGGTGGGAACCATCTTGATAGATAAACACAAAATCTTTGACTTTTTTTTCAAGGCTTTCTCAAGAAAGTATCGTGACACCGAAATAAAGGTATCATTGTGACTCTGCAAAAGGAGCCGGTGTCAAGCAGGGCAAGAATGGCTGCGAAGTTCTACGACCTTTCGGCCAAACTACTGAATGGGGAAACCTTTAATTTCTCCTCACTGAAGGGCAAAGTTGTCCTCATCGAGAATGTGGCGTCCCTCTGAGGTACGACCTCCAGGGATTACACCCAGATGAACGATCTCCACGAGCGGTACGCCGACAAGGGGCTCGTGATCCTGGGAGTGCCCTGCAACCAGTTCGGCCATCAGGTGAGGAAGTTCATGTTTCATTCACTATCCTAAAGGCTCATTTCAGCAGAAATAAACTGACGTGCGTTTAACATGTTGAAACAATTATATAATGGCATATATATTGTCAATTTTTATTTATATTTGTTGGCCATTTACCCAGATAGAAAGTTTTGTTCCTGGTTTGGACTTGCTTTATGCATCCAAGTTCGTCGCCTGGTTTTAAGTTAAAATTTGCTCGTCTCATTTTCCCAGCTACAGATAAATTGAACCTTCAAATTTCAGGACACATTTCGCGAATGAGGATTTTCCTTTTTGAGATGCAATTTCCGCATTAAATATAAAGGAAATGATAGAATAAGCATGTCATTTATTAACTAAGCTTTGTGACAACCCTTGTAAGTCATTAATAGGCGGTTACAGAAATCAAATCAAAGTAGTTCCGGCAGTTTAGGGGTAAAGGTCTCTGCGTCCAAGAAGAAAGGCAGATTAAGAGAACCAGGTTGGCCAACCAAGAGTTTGTTAATATGATTCACTGATAAGAGCTCAATGATTTTATTAGCCATTCAGTTTGACTTCTTTTATACCCTCAAGGAAGTGGTATTTAAATTGGGTTTGACTGCTGTGATGGACAAGTTTTCCATTCACCTTGAACTACAAACCTTTTGTATCGCAGTTTCCTCATAAAACGATTAATACCCGTCCACGGAGCCACGTTAGACTTTATCAAGCCAACTTCCTGCTTCTCGAACTGTAAGAAAACCACAACTCGTTTTGTGACTAACCCATTCAGGAGAACTGCAAGAACGAGGAAATCCTCCTGTCCCTGAAGTACGTCCGTCCTGGAAACGGCTTTGAGCCAAAGTTCCAGCTCTTGGAGAAAGTGGATGTGAACGGGAAAGCTGCCCATCCGCTGTTTGTGTTCCTGAGGGGGAAGCTGTCGTGCCCGAGCGACGACCCCGTCGCCCTGATGGACGACCCCAAGCTCATCCTGTGGAGTCCCGTGTGTAGGAACGACGTGTCCTGGAACTTCGAGAAGTTCCTCATCGGGTCGGATGGGGTTCCATTCAAGCGCTACAGCAGGAGGTTCCTCACCAGCGACATCGAGGGGGACATCAAGAAGCTCCTCAGCCAGACGACCTAGAGCCCCCATCCCTCCCAAACGTTGAGCCCCCGCTTGCTCATGGTTTGGTTCCCTCCCCTTTTACCAGACCACCAGTGCTCTGTTAGACACGACGGCCGTGTTCTGTTCGTTTACAGTATGAAGACATCCTCCGAAACCAATTCTGTTGTGAGGGGGCTGCCTGATGAAGCTTAAACGCCGGAATGTTTTTGGCTGCATCGTGTGTATGCAAAGCACAGCGGCCTTTTGTGTAAAGAGAATCAATAAAGTTTTTCAAAACTTGTTTTTAAATTGTTTATAATTAGTCCAAACAACCACTTTGTCGAGGCCTCCAGTCTTTATTGTACTTTGAATTCAAATATTTTCAGTTAAAAACAAATACTGTAGATATTAGCAATAAGATAAATATGACAATCTTTTTTTACACCTATTCAATAGTCAGATTATTTACATGTCATAGATTATTTTTGATTCTATTGCCAGTGTATTTAAGAAAACAAGACGTGCTGCATTCTGTTTTCAAATCGGTATTTAGGATTACAAATATGATTTAAAGCTTTTCTAGGCATAGGCTTAAATGATTATGTTTAGGTAGTCATTCCTGAAAGACAATGGGCGGGACAAAACAGTAAAAGGGCATTTTGAGGCCCCTCATATCAACATGCTGTACTGCGACAAAGTGCAGAATTTATGCCACAGAACAAGACGCCTGGTAATAAATCCATTTAGTAGAAACGTCCCTCTGCTTCCACTTAAAGACCCTTGAGACAGAGTCGAGGTCAACGTATTTTATACCCAGTCACACTGAACCCGTTACAACTACTTTCAGGGATAATTGCCTGTCAACAAAATTATTTGATTTTTCTATGTGGGTGGAATACTTTGCCTGACTTCACCGTGGGACTGCTGCCACCCTGACTACATTCATGACACATGTAGATTGATGGAGGAGGGGGGGCAATTTCATCAATAAGAGCACCACTTTTATTCTAGTTTATTTTGCTTCACTCAGTGTGCTTTTAAGATATCAAATAACAGCCATTTCAATACCCAGCTGCAATATGTACAATACTAATAAGGACAAGCCGTTGAAGGTGAGCTGGGGGGATCTTAACAGGCCGCAATCACACTATGCTTGTAAGACACATTCAAACGATGTTGAGGTGTATGACAGACCGTAACCCTTAATCCTAAGGACCAAATCATACAATCCTGTGATATCTTGATGCACCAGAAGCAGGTAGATAATGTACTCATGGAGAATCCAAAGTGCCCCCCTTCTCAGGTTGCAGGAATCAAAAGGCCGCTTTTGAATTGTCATTACGAAAAAGAAAGTATGACAATAAAAATGGTTAGCAGGGTACGACTCCTCGCATAAGTTTACGGTCTACGAGGCAGCAGAACCCCTTCTGTGCAGATTGCTGAACAGCAAGAAAAACTGCTTCTGCCACAAATCTGTAAAGACACAGATGTTAAACTGTGCAAATAAATACCCTCAGTGGTTTAGATAGCAACAGCGTGTAGCATGCAGCACCAGCACACCCCCGCTCCCCCTCGGTGACCCACTCTACGCAGGTGGAATAAGGTCACATGATTATTTCAACAAGCATGGCATGAATTCTGTGTGCACATCACACTGTCAATAGTCTGCATTTATCTCAGCACAGGAAGACTATCAGAAATAAATCTAGGCACGATGCCAGTATCCTGCTCATGTCTTAACAGTTTGTATATTCCATCATAAAAACCTCAGAACGCTTTGGTTAAAACAACATGTGCATTTGGCTTCTTTTCTTTTAATATTTCTGACTGTTGTGGGCAACAGAAACATTTGTTTATCTACGCATTTGAGGGCACTTCTAACATTCTGTTCATCCAGTGAGAGGATCTCTATCCGTACTCCTCTGTAGCTCTAGACTAGTTAACTATGCTCAGAAACCAGTAGGCCGTCTGCTGCGGGGAACAAGTCTCTTATTTCTGACAAGGCCGTTGGCTCTAGTTGACAACAATCGACAGAAATAAAATAAAATATGGGGATGGTAGAGTTAAAAAATGTAAGTCTGTGGAGTCTTCTGTCACTAAAGTAGCATGGTGTGCGCGTCCGTGTGTCTCTATTTGCCATATACGTTTTCAGTGCCAGTCACTTGGCGCGAGGGCTGCTCAGTTTGTGTCCATGTGGTCATCGGCTGCTTCTGGGGCTCCTCCCACCGCGGCCGAAGGCTGAGGTTTGGAGGGGGCTTCCTCGTCCCTGCGCTGATAGAACAGCACATACGCTGCTTTAGTCTGCCAGGGACAAACAAGGATAGGGTTACACAACAAAACCTGAGACACCCGACACCGACGACAGAAAGCCAAGAGAACCGAGGCGCTTCTCCCCGTCAAACATCGGCCAGTAACACAACACAATCCAGAGAAAATGTATGAACGTTATTAAAAAGACCAAAAAAAAAGAAAACTCACCACAATCTGGTCCTCTGAGGCAGAGGAGACGCTGCTGTCATCAAAGTAATACCACTTTCCGTCCACTTTATTCTTCCCGTAAGCCGTGTCTGTAAGACGGAAACAAGAACTTGTTTGTCCAGCAAGAGATCAACAATGTCACGCACACCTGTTCAACAGGATTGGAAAGATCAAACACAAAAAACACTGAGAAGATGTCCTCAGAGAAATAAAAGGGTGAGGGACTTTTCGACGTTATAATAATTCATTAGTCTGCTTTAAAAAGGCACACAAAGTATTAATTAGATATAATCAGCTCTCAATGTTTTGTTACGAGAGATTGAAATAATGAAGAGAAAGAGGAACAGTAACTTACAGTGGCCCCCTCCCATTCCACCGTAGTGATTTGACACGGCAACAAGGTCATACACGTAGGGGCCGGCCTTCGGGTCGCACACAAACTCAGACATGTTCAGATCCCTGACAAAAGGAAAGCTCTTCAGTTAAAAGGGAAATAAAAAAAGGCCTTCCACCACATTAAACCAGTTATTCAATGCAAAGTACTAAACAGCCAAGCAAAACAAAGATTCTCTTAAATATTCAATACTGCTTGTATGTTTGAAACAAGCTGACTCGTTTTTCTTTAAATGAGTCAAGAGTAAACACACACACACACACACACACAAAAAATGCACAGAAACATTGTACCACGTAACCTACTCTTGCATAACTGAAAAGCTACATTTTTTTTAAAGCTATTGAAACAACTTTTAAAAAAGCACAGCCAATGAGGACGCAGGTGTGATGGAAACAGCTCCTAAAGACAACAGTCCATTTGCAGTAAATCAAGAACTTCATAAAGATAAACGCCATCATGCCAATGAGCTCGCTTACCTGATGGGGAAGTCCACCACCGTGTCCAGCTTGTCTCTCCAGCACCGGTTGTAGGAGAAGCGCTTTAGATGAACTACCAGAATGCGTGGCAGCGACCACAAGTCAAACTTCTTCGTGGCCTGTTGGTGTTTCTTACATGTTGGACAATACCTGCATCAAAACAAAAAGAAGGGAAAAAAAATCGTATTAGAAGACAAAGGCAGAGAGATCGTGGGGGAGGGGCCGATAAGTTGGCGTGGTGCGTTGGACGTGAACCCTCACCATGGGTCGTGTTCCCCAAGTGTCTCCATCGTTGTGAAAAGCTCGATGCATTCCCTCAGAGCCACAGTGGCTTTCTTCTTCTGGGCCTGCAGCATGCTCTCGTGCTTCTCATAGGCCTGCACACAATACACACACAAACACAAATAAGCTTCTTGCACTTCCTGTCACAGGATTCTTCTGCTGAGCATAAGCCGGCTGACCTCCGCTTCCTGTTCGTCGTAGCACAGTTTCTTCGATGCCGCATCCCAGTCGATTGCCACCGTGGAATGTGCTGGAGAGGGAGACGCTCGGTCAACGCTTTGAAAAATCAATCGAAACCACCAAAGTGCAAATTATTGAGATTAGTACTGACGGTTAAGTTTGAGGAGATTTCCATCACAGGGCAGCGGGCTGATGTTTGCGGTTCCGTACGAGTTGACTATGCTGAAACTGAAGAGTTTGGCGGGAGAGGAGCGCTGCTTGGCCATGTCTCCTTTAGACGCAGTTCCCAAGTCTGCGGTCTGTTCTTCATCCTCCTCAGACTGGCCGTTCTCGGGCTTTGGACTCACCTGGTGGTCCATGGCCTCCTCCTCAGCTGAACAGACAACAATGAAATGTCATCACTTGCTCAAGGTTTTCCTTCTAAATAACTTAAAATTAGGTGAATGTTGGCCTATTACCATCATATAACCCGTTGGTTTCGTGACAGGTGCCCGAGTGGTTGCTGCAGTTACTTGAGCTGGCGCTGCACGAGGCCCCGTCTGACAGGGGGCTGCCGCAGCCCCTCGGGCCGGCATTGAGGCCAGACGAGGTCGAGCATTCAGGAGCCTGGCTGCAGCTGGCAATGGTCGCCGAGGCCGACGCCGAGGGTGTTGCTGAGCTCGATGCTGAGGGCGACACAGAGGCTGATGCTGAGGCTGATGCAGACGCTGACGCTGGGGCCGATATGGAGGCTGAGGCCGCCGCCCTGCTTTCACCGTTTGGTTTCTGGGATCGTTTAACATAGCGCCTGCACCATGGTAACAGAAGAGATAAATAAGCCACCAAATACTCGCAGAACTGCCATGTGGTTTCCTTCTTCTCGGTCCACTGGGTCGGTTCCTTACCCAATTCTCTCGAGGATCTTGTCATAAAGAATGTCCGCTGTGAGGTTAAGTCTGGGCACAGTGACAAGTAAAGGCTGGCCAAACAACATTGTGCTCGAGGAACTTCCTGCATGCTTGGAGTGCCGCTCCCTGAAATAAACGGGCAGGTTCATCCTCTCACTGTTCTCTTCCTGCACCTCGTACCTGCAAAGAGCAACAACACACACGTCACACACAGCATTCTACTGACGCAGTATAGCATATATGCCGTAGCCTCATTAAGCACTGGAGCACTGCCTGCAAGTCATATTTGCTCAGCTGGCTAGAAAGCAAAGATCGCAGCCACAGGGAGCTTTCTACCTTCAAACTGGCAGATGACCACAAGTTCCATGTCCTTGTTATGATGGACATTTGGGTCCCAGGGAGCTCACTGTGAGTGACTGGTCAGCTAGCGACCCCTACAGGCGCTTTAAATACTACTGCTGTATAAACCGTGGCCACGGTGACTCATCTTTTAGTCAACAACAATACTCACACAAAGATGTCATCCTTTTCCATGATTTGATTTAGACCATCATCGCGTCTATAGACTTTGTGGAACCTATGATTGTAAACGTCAGCCACCACCATCTAGACAGAGGAGCAAAATAGCACATTTTATTTCCATTTCAACCAAAGATAAAGAAACTAATGCTAGAAGTATAAAAAAATGCAAACGTTTTCTTGAGGAAATCCACAGAGTTTGGACAAGGCAGTGCACAGGTCTGTCACTGTTCCCAGTTTGGGCACAACAACTCGATACTGGGAGACAAAAGGAATAAAGAGATATTAAGATCCATGTCAGGGAACTATCTCCTTGGTTAAATATCTTCCAGAAACATCAACAGCAAGTACAAAGCAAACTCTAAAAACTGTAAAACTGGAACACCAGAATTAGTTTGTATGAATTATTAATTAATTTGTAGGTGTTCAGAGCCCAGAACCAGAAGTCTTGATTCCACCTCACCTGTGTGGGTCTAGACTGAGGGTCGGATCGCACCAGGAACACTTCCATAGTCCGGTCCTTCTTCATGGGCAGAGGCAGTGTGAGGTAGCAGAATGGGTCAAAGGTCACGGACACCATGGAGCACTCTGGGCACACCAAAGTGGATTTGAAGAGGCCGTGGAAAATATCAACTATAATCGAGTCATTGCGCAAGCGGTGGTTCGTCCAGGCTTCCTTTGCGACAATCTGTAATCCACACAAATAATTGGCAAAACAACTGCCATTAGATTCCACTGTGAAGTGTAACTTCACACTGCAAAATTAAGTCATCGAAGCATTTCCTTTCTCTGATAAAAATAAAAACCTATGCCATTTGTTGCAGCCTAGTGAGTCATGCTTTTTAATTTAACGCCAATTTCATAAATCAAAACACAGCAAATCCAGGGCCGCTGTAAAAATAAATATTTAAGGAGTAAATATGAAAGTATTTAATCAGAATGAGTGATTGGTGTTTGCTTTTCGATTTCTGCGCATGTGCCATACCTCGTCTGCTCGACCCTCTGCATCCCTCAGGGCCAGATAAGGTTTCTTCTTGACGCGGTTGAGATCTTCATGGAGCCCGTCGAGCAGGAAGGCCAACAGCTCTTGGGAGTCCTGCTGCTGGTAGCCTGAAAACTGGGGGGCAAAACGTCCGACCTGGGTCTGGAGGAGAGGGTATAAACTCAGTTTGTACCTTTAAGATTACGAATCGATATTGAATAAGTTAAAAGATTTGCTTCAGGAGGAAGTTGATTCAATACAACGCACCTTGAAGGTACGCGGAGCCACGTAGCTGCTTCGGCTCATCCACATCTGCTTCACTAGGTCTGCGTAGGCCTCTGCGATCTCCCCCCTCATTCCCAGGGGATTCTCTCGGTTAATCTCAGCCTCATACTGGTCATTAAGGAAGTATTCTGTGAGTGGAGATGCATTGCTCAAGCACTGGAAGAAAAGGAAATATAAATGGATGTGCACATGAAACCCCCCGAAAAATGGCAACAGAATTTCTAAGAATGGACATTCGATTTGTGGCCTTGTTTTTTTATATATACGTTTTTTTTTACCTGAAGGGCAGAGTTCATGAAGCACGTGTTGCCCAAATTACTGAGACCACACAAGCCAGGCTGTGTCTGGGACTCTCTGTAGTTGTAGGAAGAGCTGTATGAATTGTAGCCCCCCAATCTGTGTGAAAAGCAGTTTGGTTACTGTGGGTATCCTTAAATCCCGCACACAGACACGCACACACAGGTGAGCACACTCCAGCCTTGATGTTTGACCTACATTCCACAAACGAAGATGGGATAAATCCCAAGACAACACTTGCCTGTTACCAGAGGATGTGCTGTTGTTAAGTGTGTAGCCAGGGCTACAGCTGCTGTCTCCATTGGTTACTGTTGAGGAGATACCGGCTGTTGAGTTGGAGGAGAGTTTTGGGGAGGTAGTGAAATTCCTGGATGGGGTGGTACTGGATCTGATGAGCGGGAGAAAGACAGTTTAACATGTGTACAACAACAAACTGCCTACCTTTAATGGTTGGAGTCATATTTAATGAATGAAGTTATTAAAAGCCAAATGCTAGGATCCACTTATATAAATTTATATTTTAAAAATATTTGGGTTTTACCAAATGACATGCTTACTTGGGATGGGAGGCTTGTCTGGGCCACGTGCCATCCTCGTTCTTCCGCTCAATCACAAGCACCTGCGGGAAAACAAGCTGGTTGAGAGCCCAGCTGGCAAAACTGACCTTCGTGTCAGAGCGATCACGTTGCCGGCTTGAATTTAATACCAAAGTGGGTCCGGTGCTGCCATTTGTAGCAACCGTAGGAAGGCCTCCCAATTGCACTTAGTCTACTAGTCTTTGGCTTTACAGTTTTAGTCAAATATCTGCGGATAAATCGTCTTTTACGTTGCAACTTCAGATTATAGTGCACATGAACATGTGCACAATAGCACAAACACTTATTTATTACTTCTAATGAAATTCAATAAAAAAATTTAAAAAACAGTATTGAAGCCTTAAACTGTTTTGTTGATGGGAATGTCACAGAGGTATTAGCTCATCCCCACAGTAACATCCGACATACCTCATGGATTGGGGTGTGAATTCGTTGTGGGTAGCAATGTTACATGGTAAGATGGAATGTCCTTCCTACACTCACTCCAGCCTTTCTTTATTTTAAGGGAACACATGAGATTTGTAATACCCTTTATTACTGTTCGGATACAAAACCCTCAACAATCTCAGCATCAGAAATACCAGAGAAGCAGAATCTGCCCGTCTGACGGAACGAGACTCATACAGTACAACCATAACAATATTGATCTTGCAGGGCTAATGCATTCTAATAGACTCCTTCAGTCTGTGTTATTCTGTGCCATGTGTGTAAATGAATTATGTATGGACAGAGAGTATGAGTATGCTACTGGGCTGAGATGTTCTTCAAAAGAAATGACGAACTGAGTCCATCAGTAATGTGAAAGCTCTACCTACCTGGCCCTGGAAGAGCCCAGCATCCTGAACAGTGCTGTCAGGCTTGTTCAGCTGCTCATAGGTGTTGCTCATGTATTTGTTCCACAGACGTGTCTCCTTCGCCGATGGGATGTTGAACAGTGTCCTCATCTCCTTCTCTATGGTGTCTGAAAATAATCGTATTAGTAGCCTTCTTGCTTACCTTGACACAAAACACATTTCATGACCACGTTATATTTCTGGTGTGTACAAAGCAGTCGGTTTTGTTCAGTTGAACACATAGAAACTCACGGTGGCCCTCACCTATAGTATCAGCTTTACTGAAATGACGCGTGACAACGTTGTCCATGTTGTCATTCTCACACAAGTTCAGCTCCAGCAAATAGACCTCCACCTTACAGTGCTTCACAAACATGCCATGTTCCACAACCTGGAAAAGAAAGACGACGTTCAAGAACTCCGACCCACAAGTGAATAGTCAAGTAAAAAAAAAAAAAAAAACTCAACAGCATTACCTTCCGCACGATGGGTTTCTGGCCCTCAAGACACCCGTACCAGCTGACCAGCTTTTTCCAAGCGTCAGTGGGAACGAGGACATAGTCCAACTCATCGATAAGGTGCTCCTTCAGGGCCTGAGTCTCTTGGTCTTTAAAAGAGACAAAAACAGAATTACGATTGCAGGCTTTAAAGCTTTGTTCATCTCTTTCAACATCAAGCAAATCAAAGCCAAATGGATGTTTGTCTGCAGGGGAAAGTTTTACCAGAGAAAAGCCCGGAGTTATCAATTGGTCCTGGGTACAGGCTACGCTCTCCAACATTGTACATGTCCCAGCTGTCAAATCCAACGTACTTCTTCCATTGTTTGAACCACCGGCTGTCTATTAGATACCTAAAAATAAAATAAAAAAAGTTTGTTATTACATGTTGCCAACCTAACACTTTGAAGGGGACGTGATCCTTTCTTCTAGACCTGTAACCCCTGTACCGCATGAAGCAATTTCAGTCACCTGGTATGTTGATAATGTCCAGCAAGGACAGGAGCGGATTAAGTAGTGATACATGGGATTTGGAGAAGTTCTAAGTCATATGTTAGGTTCGGGTGACAATGATGCAATACAAAACTGCCTTGGCATTTGCATATATTGTTGTACAGCTGTGGCTTGACTTAAATCCCAACAAAATCCCCTACAGTTAATATACTTGTAGGCGAACAGGGCGATGGGGTCGAACAACCCGTTTAGTACGACTGTCAACCAAAAGGAATGCTTCAAATCGGAGGAGTCACAGTCAGAGAGGTGTATGATCTTTGCCCTTCAACTTCCGAGATGTTCAGCAGTGTAAACAAATCTCCCTTTTCAGCTCGAATGCCATAGGATTGTAGGTCATTTCTATTCCACGACACTGCAGTATCATCAAACACTGTAAAAAGGCATTCACTGACTTTCAACAACTAAACTTAGCTGTATGATCGTGTTGTTAGCTCGGTAGCTAGTTGGGGCATTCTGAGGCGTGTTCTTCCCGTGCTGCCCATATCTACAGAAACGACTATTCAAATATTGATCATACGACCTCTCTCTGTGGAAAAATAAAGGCTGTGAGGTTTCAGGTTGTGAAAACATCTTTAATAAAACTCGCTGCTTGAGCAAAGGCCTTAGGCAATCTTTAAGGAATGAAACATTGTTAGCCAACACCGGAAGCTGCAGTTAGGAGACCCGTGAGACAACTTCATCTGATAAATCAGCACAAGCAGGTAACGCTAAAGCCTCGCAAAATAGTCGTGTCAACGGGCCCACTTCCTGATACCTAGCGGTACTTATCCAACAACGAGCCGGTGTGACTGGCCGGTAAACTCGCCATCTCAATCCAGGGCCTATTCTACCAGCCGACAAGCTATATCAGCCAACGTCACTTAGCTTTAAGTGGTCACAAAACTAACAATACAATTTACAACTGGCCCACTTGGTACTGTTAGCTTCGTTGTATTCAACCGGCATTCATCGCTAGCGGACTAACTAACCAACTAGCTGGACAAAATATCGGTAGCACAGAAGCTTTCGATTTCAGTCTCACAACCATCGGTTCTGTTAGCATGCTAGCTTTAGCACGATAGCATCCCCTGATTCTCGCTAGCTGACATTAGCTAGTTAGCCATCTAGCTAACGCTAGCTGAAACACATATTTCGTTGGCCTTTTCACGATTCTTACCATTCGTCACCCTTTCTTAAAGTAGTCTTTAATAGTGACCCAAAAGTCTGTTTTTGATTTTCGGTTGACGGGGTTGGCATTTGTGCGGCTACCGGCTCTGAGTCGGAGTCTGCCGCGCCACCCGGCTCGGGTCCGCCTCCCTCGGCCATCATTCAGCGAGTGTGCCGGTCTCGTGAACGCGCGAATGGAAGAGGCGCAAACTCAACGTGAGCGAGCTCTGCTTCGGGAAACGTTCTTCCTCTACGGTCCGTGAGGTCACACAACGGAAGGGATCGGCTGCAGCACCCCGGCGTGATTGCACTGGCATCCCCATCGACCCCCCACCAGTCAGTCAGAGTAATCAAATGGCAATGTGTGTTCAAAAATCATCTTAGTATTATGACCTCCAAGCCTCTTTTTGGGGGGCGGGTCAACAATCCTCCACATAGATAGTTATATAGACTGGCAAATGACTGACATTTAATTTAGGTTACCTTTGAGTAAAAAAGAAAAAACATGTAATTTGTCAAAACAGGCTTTATGCTGTACAAAACACACAGGGGTTACATTACAAAATAAACAATCTACTCTACATACTTCAAAAACTTATTTCAATCACACAAACATTCTCTGCCAACAGCTTAGCACTTTTTTTCCAGCTTTAGGCAGTTGACAAAGAACAGCAGTTACATCTATGATCTAACAAAGGAGTCATTTAATGTTAAAAGTATTATAAAATAATTGTCTATTGTTTGAACATGACACGTTGAACATTGGAAATTGAAACAGGTATTCTAGCTGTACATGACACTATTAAAAAAGAAGCACTAGGTAGTTCACATTCTATTACCTAATGGCATGGAGGCATACAGTTACAAGCTAATAATGCATTCCAAAAACGTCATGTCTCCAATCAGCTCCATGTCTCAAATGAGGTGGAGGAGCAACAGAACCAGTGTTTTATTAAGTCCTTTCAGACAGGATTAGACAGGTAATAATAATACATATGAAAAGAGAAGGACAACAAATAAGTGAATGTAAACGTTGCATAACATGAAGGGATTTGTCCCATCTCTGGGGCTCTAAAAATAAATCCCTGTATTGGTCAGAAATTAAGATCAAAGGCTCCAAGTAGAATTGAGCATGTCATTAGAAGATGCCACTTGGCAGCTCTTTGCTAAACATGCCATCAAAGTCCAGCTCTCTGCTCATCAGATCCTCCTCTACACTCTCCAGTGCCCACTGATGGTCTGTCAGCTCCAGCGCCTCCCACTCAGCCTGAAACCAAGGACAGAAGTCACGTGAACAACCGACCAAAGCACCACCACATCAATTAGTAATGCTGAAAACCACTGTGGTATAAACCTTGAAAGCTTTATTTGTATCTGCAGGCATGGCCATGGCTGCCCCGCTCATCTGCTCCTGCATGATCCTCGACTGATCGGCACCTGTCAGGATTTGAAAACAAAGCTGAAACAATCTTCTCATGGGAATGAAAAAAATAATGATATGTCTGCAAAGCATGGAATACACCAAAGTCACAGGCCTTACTCATAAGGCAGAAGTGATTTGTAAAGATTTGTGGGTATTAAAATGTAACACTGTGGTAAATCAAATAACTACTTGTTGTTGGACATGGTTGCTAATCTGACACAACATTCAAAAGTATCTTAAAATTAGCAAGAATTACCATTATCTTGGCCTAGAATCAAGGAGTACATGCTTCGTAGTCCAAACACATTGAGGAAATACCATGACGCCGAGCTCACCCTAGATGATAAAAGCACATACAGACAAGAACAAAAGACAAGACAGTCACACATTAGCGTGAGCATTTTGAGATAAAAAAACAACAACTCTACAGTTCTTGATTCATCAGTTTACCAGGAAGCATCCAGTGAAAGCAGCTCTATTCCTTGCTGAAGCATGGGTTTGAAGCGCAGAGTGAGAGGGAAGGGAACCTTGGCTGTGTGAAACAGTGCAAAGAAAGAACTCAATGCAGGATTCCAGTTTAAGTAGACACATTGTTACATTTGTTAAATGTCAGATGCTGCCACACAGGCTTTCGGATCCGAGTGACCGACTTACTTGTTACGAATCCTGAAAAGGTCCAGTTGATCCAGCCTCCAATAAGGATCATGGGAAGAACATTGGTGACATTTCCTTTCATCATGTCTGTCAGCATGCTGGGATCTGTGAAAATATGGAGGGCAACAAAAGAAATCATGCACATGACAGAGTTGAATTGTTTAGTAACATACATATTTTAAATTAACTGAAATACAAATATATATATGTACACACAGACAGCTGTAAATAATTGTTTACCTGTCATTGGAGAAGGCGGAACAACCTTTCTTTTGGTCTTCTTGAAAAATCCATCTTCTTGATTATTGAAGTAGAACTTCCTCATCAAAAAAGACTAAAACAAGGAGATATTTCTTAACATTTCACTTCTCAATGTGGTTGTTGGACAATAACTTGAACGTGTTGGGAGATGATTTAATGTCCTACCTGTTTGGGGATGTACTTTCCATTTTCTCTGAGGATCCGGCTCCGAATAAGAACCTGGCTGGTTTTGGAAGAAACAAAATATATATATATATATATATATATATATATATATATATTTATATATTTATTAATTCACACGGGTTTAAGAGTGTGCTTTTCAATATGATCCACCCGGCAATTAAATTTGATTTACCTGTCAGAGACTTGTTCTAAAGTCAACTTCTTGTCACTTTGAAGAAGGATGGACACATAATGCCGTATCACCCCGACAAGAAACGTGATGAAGACGATAGGTAACACCACCCAAAGTCGAATGTTCGAGTCCAACAGAAGCTCCGGCTCAGCCATTCAGCCTGGTATCTTAACTGAGGAAGAGATAATTCATTTCAATACAAAGCAGGTTACGTAGACACAGCTTCTATGAGCATCCAATATCGGGGTATAGTTCTAACTCATATATGACTTTTTGTTTGAGATGGTTTACCAAAATTACTCGGTAGGATTGCAACTTAACGACGTCAGACTCCGATCAAGCCCCCACGGTGGGAAGAGCTGTCAGCCCATTTAGCTAGCATGCTAGCTAGCTTGCTAGCGAGCGTCACAATTGAAAATAGTTTACGTGCTCGAGCTAACGAGCTAACGTTAAACGACCGAGTCCAAGTTCCGCTTTAAAGATCAGATACACTGTTGTTTGTTGAAACCGTGGCAATGATGAATGTATTCTAGCAGCGATTAACACGGCGGACGCTAATGTTGCGCTAATGGTGACGTTAGCCAACTGGCTACCTTCCTCCTGGTGTCCGGGGGTCAGTTTCGTGGGAGCTGACGGGTCGCCCGAGTGCAGTGGCGAACACTTGTAGTGATTTGACCCCGGCTGCGAGGGACGCTTTGTGAGCTAGTTCAAAATAATTGAACATTTAACAGTTCCGATCCACGGTTGGGGCCATCGTGCGGTGGTGTTTAGGGGATGGGAGCCAACTGTCAATGGATGAGGGCGGATTTCTGCTTCTGCGGCTCATACGCGTCCAACACGGCCTGCAGTGCCCCCTCGTGGTGATGTGGGGGGACTGGCCGGTCTGTCAGTGATGTCAGCCTCAAGGTCAACACAAGTCTATTGTATATTACATTTAAATTAACATAACTACATTAGAGTCCAATTGATACACACGTATTTACAGATATACAGTACAACAATGCCTTTGTCGATTCTATAATTAGTTACATATTACTAATTAAATGTAAATCAATTCTATTTTTTGAAAGTACAGTTGATTTCTTGATTTGTGTATAATTTCCACAGCCTGTTCCTTGTGCGCGTTCTTTGTCCTCCTGACCACTGGTTAGCGCTATAACGCAATTGAAAATGTTCGCCTTAAATAGAGAAGAAGACTGCTGACCAGAAATTGAAAAAACCCATCTAGCTAGAAACCAATCCGGCAAACTACCAGATAAAACGTTAACAGTCCGTGTTACTAAAACGGTAGGTAACGTGAGTTTATATTATCTTTCTCTGATGTGACCCATGTAGTGGCAGGTAGCGGGAGCGAACCTTCGTGGTATAAAACGTCAAAGCTAACGTCAACCACTGGTGGCTAATGCTAGCTACGTCGGCCTGCTAATGTCTCAGCATGCTAATGTCTCAGCTGAGGCCTGTGTCAGCAGGCCGACCAGTGGACCGGTCCTATTGAAGCTGTCAGGCCTTTTGGTTCCGTGGCACTGGAGGGCATTGTGGAAATTCATTCATACATTTTTCTATTTTTCTACAGAGTTTCTTGATCAAACATTAAACCATGGGAGCCGATAAAAGGTAAACTGGACATTCTACGGTGCGGAAGAGGCACATAATCCAGATATTTTCACTGACACTCCCTTTACGTTTCCAGGATCGGCCGGGGTGAACGCAGCGGAAGATACGGTTCGGAGGGGAGGAGAGAAGATCTGGAATGGCGTGAAAGACGGAGTAGAGATGTGGCGAGAGATCATGACCGAGAATGGGGTGATGACAGACGCAGAGAAGGCTTTGATGATCGCAGAGACAGTCCAGAAGTGAGTGAATGAGAATGAAATAGTCAGAATAAGATACCAGCAAACGTGTGACACAGAAATGAAAAACATTTTGGTTCATAAAGTCGTCATAACGGTATCATTTATTTTCTTCGACAGCAGCATAGAGGGCGAAAACGGCGCCTCAGTGACAGATCTGATGACGAATACTATGGGGATTATCCAGATCAGGACTATAAGAAGGAGGAGGAGGAGGAAGATGACGACGACGATGATGATGATGATGATGATGATGAGGGGGGGGAGGAGGAAGAGAGCAAGACTATTATGCTGAGGGGTCTCTCTCTCCACGTCACAGAGGACGATGTAAGCTCACAAGCCTCACTGATTGTTTTTTTTTTTTTAAGGGGCAAAGTCACACCAGGCGGAAGGTGCGTACAGCTGCTGCCTTGTGGTCCTGGTGCAGAAATCCGTCACACCTGAGATCCTATTAGGAATATAAACAAGTATAAATTCTATGCACCCAAATTCAAAAGAATCATTTGTAAAAAGAAAGGACATCTTTTTTTTTCTTTTTTTTTTTTTTTAGTTGGGAAGCAGTAAGTGACTATTTTCTCCAAATGACAACGTCTGCCAACAGCGTTCGCTTTATGAAATGCTGTATGTGTTCGAGGTGCTGCACTCGGATGAATTTTGACCTTCTGCTCCAACTCTGCAGATCCGCACAGCACTCGAGCAACTACAGGGGCCCCAGCCGGTGGACATTCGCTTGATGAAGAAAAGGACCGGTGAGTGTTAAGTGTCTCACATTCTCCTTCACGCGCTGTCTTAAACTCTCATAACCTATTCATTGCAATTCACGAGAAACCCCCAGACTCATAATGCAACGCAGGGGATCCGTGTCACGTTTTTATAGTATCGCCAGGCAAGGAGGAAACTGTATGTACTTTTCCACTCCTGTTCTTTTGTACATACATGAAGTGGTATGGTGAGGAAAATCTTATCCCGTCCCCTTGATCTTGTAAGCCCCCTTTTCACATCATTTTTGATAATGAATGGAGTGTACAACCCTTTGTGAGTTTAAATGTTGCACCAAAGCATTCTAACTAACCCGCCTCCCGTCTATATTTGAATGCTGTCTCTAGGTATAAGCCGAGGTTTCGCCTTCGTGGAGTTTTATCACTTGCAAGACTCTACTCGATGGATGGAGACCAATCAGGTTGCCTCAACAATCACCAAGTTTCGAGTTATTCTTGGAGATTAGAGCCCCAATTAAGGACTTGCAGTTGACAGATCTTACAAACTGTTGGTGTGTTGCGTCTAATATCAGAAGTAAATATGTTCAAAACCACACCGTTGTGGATTTATCTTAAGCTTAAAGTGTTTAAAGAGACCTAAACAGTGGTTCCGTAGCACATTCTGCTCCAGCTCAGTCATAGTTTCTCGTCTCCATTTAAAATCCGAAGACTGGAGTGAGACCTGGACGAGCTGGCAGCACTCCGTTCCCAAACACTTGTCTTTGAGACGTCATTCCCTCGTACACAGAACTGCAGCTTCCTCTCTGAACTTTCTTCTTACTCTTTCTGCCTCTGTTCCCTTTCACTCCCTGAGACACTCTACCTAGGCAGCTACGAGTGTAAACCTATTCACTCTCTCCCGTTCCAGCTGCTCTCACTCTTCCCTTTTGGAGTTTGAAATAAGTGTTGGCTGTTGGCTTTTGACTTTGCAGAACAAGTTGGTGATCCAGGGGAAGAGCATCGCGCTGCACTACAGCAACAGGAGACAGCAGTTTGAAAACTGGCTATGCAATGCAGTGAGTACAACTTTATTTGGCTTCGTCAAAGCACATCACAGTTATTGCATGTTTTTCCTGTGAAAAAAAGGGGGGGGAGGGGGGGAGTTTCATGGTCTTTGTGAGAAACCTAGCCAAATATTTGAACTGAAATGTTGCCCACGGCAACCATATCCGCTGCTTTTAAAGTTCAGAGCATGGCTGTTATTGCCAAATGTAGCCTGCAGTAATATCTACAAAATGGAGATTTGCCTAAACTGTTCTTTCAACTAGTGCCTAATTGTGTCTTGTGCGAGTGCATATAGTACGTTATCAAAATAAACTATAGGTCTGTGAAAGTGTAGATAAAGTCCGTGAAACACCTTTCCCACTCTCCATCGCCTGGAGAACATGTATCTTACAGAACTGTACTTCATGCGATACCTTATTTTAACAGAACATGTTTTCCTGTAATTAATAACACATTAATGGTGTACTCACAATACGTCTATGTGTAAATGGCTGTATATTTAAATAGCCTTTGGTATGATCCAAAGACACACATTCTGTCTGTTCTTTTTCAGTATTTTTGTATATATTTCTGCCCCCTGGTTGCACATATATTTTTATATATATATCCTCATAATGCAGATTTCTTTTTTCTTAAAAAGACCACAACATTGTCATTGGTTTGTCACAGTGTGGCCTGTACAATTTCCGGAAGAGGCTAAAGTGTTTCAGGTGTGGAGCAGCCAAAGTTGGTGAGTTGGCACTTCAGCAATATACGTGTGTGTCCTTTCCTTCTTCTCTGTGAGTAACTTCCACCGGGACTAACGTTGGCCTGTGTGTCGCCCTACCGTGTCTTTGCCGGGTAAAGACGGGGAGGCTCCAGGGCACAGCGGTTTAAATGCCGAGTCTCAGCAGCCAGGAGATCACAATGGAGACAGTAAGTGACCTTTCCACCACATATAAAAACATGTTCCCTTAGTAATCCTATTCTACATTCATTCATGGACACTTTTTTGTGTTTTTATTTGTTTTTATAGCAATAATTCTGAGAAACGTTGCCCCCCTTTCATCCGTGGATGGAATTTTGAACATTTTGGCACCGTTTGCCAACCTGTCAGCGAGCAACATCCGCCTCATCAAAGACAAGCAATCGGGCCACAACAGAGGCTTCGCCTTTGTTCAGCTCTCATCTCCCCTGGTGGGTTACTTGTGTAGTCAATATGTTTTCATGAAATAGGTCAGTACATTTCCTCCGGGGGTGGACACGTATCCGACATTCTTGCATCCTCCATGGGCTTTTCTTTTTTAGGAGGCTTCTCAGCTGCTCACCATTCTCCAGAGCCTTCAGCCTCCTCTAAAACTGGACGGAAAAACAATCGGTGTGGATTACGCCAAGAGCGCGAGGAAGTGAGTAATGACACGCCTGCACACAAACAGACGTACACACATATGGTTTGATTCAGCTCTCTATTATTCAAAAATAGCCCATATAAGCAGTTTTGTGTCTGAATTTTTAAATTTACATTCTTAATTCCAATTTACCGGAGGGGGCTCATTTGGCTCTGCAGTGATTCAGATGCACTCATAGTAGGCGCGAATGAATGACTCTTTTTCATTCCCGCTTGTGATGCAAACGTCAGGTCTGACTGATTGCTCGGTGTTCATTCTAGAGACTCCAGCCAGCCCGACGGGATCAGAGGAAGTTCACTCTCTGTGGCCAGCACAGCCATTGCTGCCGCTCAGTGGTCATCCAGCCAGGTGGCGTTCTGTGCTTTTAGTTAGTTTGTCTCGCCTTGAATTGCCTGAACTTATAGTATTGTTAGATAAAAGTAAGAACACCACCACTTGGGGCCTGAAATGCTTAACAATGATAAGAGTACATATGTGCTCGGCCGCTGGGCAAAATACTTTTTTTGTCAACCGTTTTTTGGTTTGGGTTTTGTGTGTGTTGTGCTGCTGACATTGCGGTTTTCGCCGTGTTTTATTGTAGTTACTGCAAGGTTGTGGTACCACCTCTGACTACATTGCCCTTCCTGATGGCTATGCACAGCCAACACAGGTCAGTTCACCTTATTTTGGCCACGAGTTAAAACGTTGGAACAACCAGTTTCTTACCAAGTGTATTTTCCTCTCATGCAGGCACAGAATTACCAGTTATGGCAGCATCAGCCTGAAGCCTTTGCTCCTGTCATCGGAGATGGATTACTTGGAGGTAAAGAGCGGTGTTGAATCGCTCTGAGGTATTCTTTGTCTTTTCTCGACTGGGATTGCTGATCCATGTTCACTGGCTGTCTCTAGCTGCTCCGGGAATGAACACGTTGCTCCCTGCAGCCGCGGGTGTGGTCATATCTCAGATGGCTCAGGGTTACCAACCGGTCATCATCAGCCAGCCTGCCATACAGGTAGACTGTGTTTTAACACGCCATCTAACTCTGCAGTTGTTACGG
This sequence comes from Apeltes quadracus, assembly GCA_021346845.1. Classification (NCBI taxonomy): domain Eukaryota; kingdom Metazoa; phylum Chordata; class Actinopteri; order Perciformes; family Gasterosteidae; genus Apeltes; species Apeltes quadracus. The sequence continues at coordinate 1,251,532 of CM037933.1, forward strand.
TGGCTACAAACGTAAATCCTGATGTCCTCCCTCTCCACTCTCTCTCTCTCTCTCACATCCAGTTATTGCGGTCTATGGATGCTGCACAGCGGATACCACTGCTAACCCCGACCGCCCCCGCTGTGGTCTGTGCGGCCCGGACTGTCAACGCTACGGGTGAGAATAGTTGGCTTCACGATGGCTCCCTGCAGCGTGAATGAATAGATGGACCTCGGGTGAATATCATGTGATTAATGACGTTTCAACATGTGCCCCTCGTTTCGGTAGCTTCCCCTGACACCTCCACATATCAGTACGATGAGACTTCAGGCTACTATTATGATCCACAGACCGGCTTGTACTATGATCCCGGCAGCCAAGTATGTTCCCTGTGATCTCGCTTTCTGCACAAGACTGTACACTCTGCTTTTTGCGCGCCATTTATTTAATGGTAGGCAATTTATAATTTAGATTCTGCTTGACACCAACAGTACTACTATAACTCTGAGACTCAGCAGTACCTCTACTGGGACAGTGAGAAACAGACCTACGTTCCTGCACCGGGGGAATCGGACACGAGCTCAGCGAACAGCTCTTCAACCGCAAACGGTAAAGATCCCAAAGAGAAAAAAGAGAAGCCCAAAAGCAAGTCTGCACAGCAGGTAAATGTTACTTCTAAAAAAAGTGTGTCCCTCGTCGATGAAAGGATACCCGTTCTGACTGGTGATGCCATTGCAGATTGCAAAGGACATGGAACGCTGGGCGAAAACCTTAAATAAGCAAAAAGAAAGTTTTAAGTGCAGTTCCCAAGGGCCCTCCAAGGAGGACGAAAGGAGAGAGTCTGCAGCAGCCGATGCAGGTTTTGTCCTCTTTGAGAAAAAGGTACTTTTTATAGATAATATTGGATGTCATAGTGTACTTTAGAACCAATATCCCATAAGTCCCATATTAGGGGAATCAATCCCCTAATATGTCATTTTTTCTCCTGAATAACATTTTTTGTTGTTGCAATTTTATAGTCTCATTTCCGGGATTTATAACCTAAATGTATAATCTATAACACTGTAGATTTGTTAATTACAATATTTGTTGAATTTCTTTAAAATATTTCTTGTAAATTATTTGAATTACTATATAATCATTTAATGGAATTATTTTTTCTATTTGTTAAATTTGTAAATATGTCTCTTATTTTTTAGCAAATGGGAGGTTTAGAAATGCCACCTTCCATGATAGAAAAATGCAAGATCCCTGAGCAGGAGACCTCTGCCAAGGTTTGTTTATGCCCTCGCGTGTCATTTTCCCGCTCCACACTTATTAATGAAGATAAATCCCATAACCTTTCAATCTTTTCCTCCTATTGCAGAGCAACCCAGTTGGTGCTCACAATGGAGACAGTTACCCAGAGGAGGGTGTCTCGGACAGAGCAGCAGATGAGAGGAAAATAATAGACTGGAGTAAGATGGTTTGTCTGCTGTGTCGACGGCAGTTCCCCAACAAGGACGCTCTGCAGCGCCACCAGCACCTCTCTGACCTGCACAAGGTGAGGCGGGGAATACTTCTGAGCAACATTAGAAGCTGCAATACAAAACGGAAAGAACACAATTCATCTTGGGCTGTGTGTGTGTGTGTGTGTGTGTATTTTAATGTGATATTTATTCGGCAATTACATTTTCTTTCATTATTTTAAGCAAAACCTGGAAATTCAGAGAAGGGCAAAACTAACAGAAGCTGAGCTGGAGGAGCTGGAGAGGAAAGAAACAGAGGTATTTGGCCCAAGGATTATTTTGAGGAGTTATTTATTTATTGCGGTGAGGTAACAAAGTTTCATGCTCATTTCTTAACAGCTAAAATACAGAGACCGAGCTGCAGAGAGACGGGAGAAGTACGGGGTTCCTGAACCTCCTGCTCCAAAAAAGAAGTTCTACAAGCCGCCAGCTCCAACAATGTATGATGGAAATTACATCCATCTATTAAATCTACGATTCCTCTATTCGAATTTCATTTCAATCACATTTCATTTCTTGCTTTTTCGTTCATGTTGGACAGAAACTATGAACAGCCCACCAAAGACGGCCTTACGAGCGATAACATCGGAAACAAAATGTTGCAGGCGATGGGCTGGCAGGAAGGCAAAGGGCTGGGCCGCCACCAGCAGGGCATCACCGCTCCCATCGCGGTGAGGAGGGAACACAGCTATTTTTTGCTCGTCTCTCTCGTCAGCAGCTCGTGGCAGATGCACGTCAATGTGTTATTTAACTAACAAAGCAATTAGCAGTGTGACCTGAGGAGAAGCTGCAGCCAATCTGTCTCTGCTAATCACCGACTTTCCCCTCCACAGGCTTCATTAAGGACCAAGGGCACGGGCCTGGGCATTAAAGGAAGCTCCTATGAACTCTCAGCATCCGACACCTACAAGGACGCTGTGCGAAAGGCCATGTTTGCACGCTTCACTGACATGGAGTGAACTTGAGAGCGAAAAGGAACGAAAAGGAACCAGCATTATTAATATTGTGGCCAAATGATGTGAAAGGAGAGTTGGACTCAAACTGCCATTTGCCTTTTTTATCTTTATGTATATGATAGTGTTTTATATTGCCTGATATTTTGTCATCCAAATTGTTTTCAGTTATCTGAACATGTGACTGTTGCGTAGCATTTGTAAATACAATTGTTCAGAACAGCTGAGGTTTTGTTTTTGTGAACATTTAAAGAATCAATGTGACCACTAAAGTCAACCTCTTTGCTCAATACTGGCTGCTTTCTCCCTTTTGCAAGAAACACATTCTTAGAAAAATAACATAAAGCAAAACGGACATCGTTATTGAACAGTAGTTAAAAGTTCAAGGCACTATTACTTTTAAAATGTTTCCTTCATGTCTTATGAAGGAAACATTACTTACTTTTAGATGTCAGGTTAATAGTGTTAGGTCATTATGTTCCTTATTTAAATGTTATACGTGCCTTGAACTTCTTGTTCTCTCACCTCTTTCAACACATCCACACGCCTCAGACTCTCAGCAAAGGAACAAGTATTGTATGAACATGAAGTCTGGCTTACAACCATCCGATGCCCGGAACGCCCCGGATTCGCTGCTGACGCTTTGTCTCGTCCTCCACTTGACATGTCCTTTATTTCTGCCAGACCTGCTGGCTGCCTTCCTCTCCTCTTGCCTGAGGCTTGATGGCAGACACCAGCGCTCAGAAAGCCGGTGATTTAGAAGATGCAGCACAGAATCTTTGCTTTGTTGGTTATGGGGCTTTCCTCGCCTGTGCTATTTCTGGAAGGAACGTTAAGAACTGTTTTGTTAATCCATAAAGATACTGAGCAGAAGCTCCTCCCACCTTAATGACTGAGCTCTTAATTATTTTACTTGATGCATTTTCTATAGTGTCTGTTGTCTAATCCTTTTATTCCTGGGAGGAATTTCACCTGTTTCCTGTGAAAAGATCATGAAAGTGATTTTATATTAATTTGTGGAGCTTTGTGGAGGGTAACATCTCTTATGTCGGGTCACATTATAAATAGTCACAATGGTACGGCTCGAGCTTAATTAGAGTCTTCTGCTCTTGTTTTTCTTGAGGAAGTCCTCTCCTTTGGCTTCAGTCAGGATCTGGTACCAGGTGGCAGTGGAAGTCCGGATGCCAGAGTTTCTTGAACGAGGCCAAACGGTGCAGCTTAACTGAGCCTGTGGTGGAAGAGTGACAGCTTTGATTGGCCTGTTGATTAACAGCACAGCACAAAGTGAACTGTGCACACGTACTCCGTTTTCAACTCGCCACTGGTTCAACTTAGCAGAGTCTGTGTCAGTTCACTGACAGTTCACAGTGCATCGTTTCCGTACCACAATGGAGCACCGCTGATAACGTCTTGACTCACGAGTAGCATTATGTATTGATTTTTACATTTCACAACTGCAGAACGACAAATTAAATCGCTCTCCAGGGATCGAACTTGCTATGAACATGTGAGCAGTGGATGTGAATATAGATATGAAACAGCTGAGGGAGTAAATAAAGTACTGCTCTAGTTTTTCTGTCAGCTAGAGGAACGGAGGTTTCAAACCAGAGTACCTGTCCCTGATCTAGAGGAAGCAGGAAATGCTGATGATGGATTGGATGAAATGTCTGGTTTCGACATGACAAGCGGTGACAAAGGAAATGGGATCCAACAAATAAGAACTAAATCATAAGGGAAGCTGAACGGAAAATGGTGCATGTGACTATAGTGAGAAGGTTGTACGGTCGTACCAAAATCAAGTTCATATCTGCACAAACATGAGTAATATCTATCCAGACAACCGTTCTATAATGTCCCCTCTGATACAGCTCCTCAGAGATCTCCAAGGAAATACATCGAAGACTGGTGTCTCATGCAGGCAGATCTCTTAAAACTCTGACCAGCTGTCCAAACACGAGGAAATGGGATTCAATAACTGAGCAAGTTATGTGCTACATTCATTTACAACGCGTTTAGATATGAGATTCAATTTGAGCAAAGTGAGTTAATGATTTACTTATTATTCCAAAAATAATTTGGGATGTTTCTCCCATGGAGCCCTTAAAATAACTTTAATCTGTTTGGATTCATTATCAACCAACATGTTCAAATCTAATGACACAGTTTTCTTTTGTTTCCACTATATTGATAATACAGCATCACTAAGTATTTTCCTACAATTGTTGTTTTTCTTAATACGTTTGTATTGCATGAAAGACTCATCCTCTGGGGACAATGAATGTGCCCTTGTGAGTCCACGTGTAAAGAACACATTATATACATTTAGTTTATATATATATTATATGCTAGCCAACTATACCAAACTTTTGTCCCAGAACTGATTTATATTTTTTAATGGTCGCCAGCTATACTTTGTGTCTCGCTGACCACCTCCCCCTCTTTGGGCCTCGATGTTTAGCTTCCTCCTCCTGGAACGGCCTGGCTGGTCCTTCAGGGAATTCCTCCTGCAGAGAGGAATAATGCTCGGGACCAGTGGGGCGTGCGTGTGCATGCATGTACAATACAGGCTCTTTGATGGTAAAAGAGGAGGATGGGCAGGTGGCCCAAGCATGTTTATGTGTCTAGGAGAAGGGACGCTTTGTGTAAAAACTTTCTCAGATGATTGAAGTCTGATGAGAATAACAAACATCATCCCCCTGATATGACAGATGTCTCCTCTCGATAAAGGCTTCAGAAATTCCCTGATTACTGCGTCATTATGACAATAGGCCGCCTTGGCTTCGACGGATGCTTGAAACAAGACTACAAGTGGTGCTTTCAGTTAAGTAAAACAGTACAGTTTTAGTTTGGATTGTTAGAACTTTTCCAGTGTCGACAAAAAGCATGGTTACCTAAAAAGAAAAAACAACAAGGGTTCCTTAACGGGAAATCAGCTATCAACCGAATCATGAAGACCATGTTTCGTGGTTGAAAATTCTGGAATAATTATAGCAAGTTGGCTTTATGGTGTCTCATGAGACAGAGTTTTTCCTTTTTTTAAATCACTCACTGCAGAAGAATGTGGGTCCATTTGGTAATGTTGGGTTAGGCTTACAAAAAACTGAATAACCAGGGCCTACATGTAATAAAACAAATCCAGATGGTTTGGAAAACAGATGAAGAAAATGTGATGACTTTTGACATATCTATATAATAATTGTATTAATCCAAACAAGCATGTTACCCTCTTGAACAATCACAAACTGACTCATGCCTGCAGTCACCAAGGCAGCGTGCCAACTGTCTTCAGTGTTAACGGACGTTCACACGGAGTGACTCTGAGTCACCGCCTCACGCGATTCCCGGAGCTTTATTACCGAAGGCCTATGGACCTGCATGAAGCTCCAGCTCACTGAAACCATCTCTCCGGTAATTGCATAACCGCGTCATTTCTCCCATTACTTGCTCATTCATGAGGGAACCATGTTGCTTTGGATAAAGCACACGGTGAAGGAGCATCTCTCCTGCACGATGAATTCACTAGAAGATTGACCTTAATTGAGTTTGATTGCAGCATCTTCCAGCAGGGCTCAGCAAAAACACTGAAAGGGGTTAGTGGTCTGTGATGAGATCTTTTCTTCTTGTTTCTCCTAATTATGTACACGGTGAGAGCGGTGGGGGAATGGACAGGAGGACAAAAAGAGAGCTTTAAGCTTGTGAGGGAGGCTCCTTAGAAAAGACCCACATTCAAGATAGTTTTGAATCACATTGAAGTCATCCGAGTGAAGATGAGCGAGGTGGTTTTTTTTGTTAAGGGGTAATAAGGATACTTGGTACAAATAACTAGCTGGTTGTGTTATATTTTTTAGACCTGTTAAAAAATCCAAATCCACTTATGTATCTACAGTCACCAAAAGGTATAAGCTTTTATATTGTCATGCAGACTTGCATGACTCTGACTGGAGTCTTGATGGTGTATTCTTTTATTGTGTTTTTATGTGTAAATAACATTATTACTATTTGGAATAAGTATTTTTTACATGACATCCCCCATTTTAGAGTCAGAGTATCGTGACCTATGAATGCCATTTTATTAGCTCAATTAATTGCTGTCATACTTTCATTAGTTATTTAGCATCTCTGCTCAGCGGACATCTGACTTGTGCTGCACACATTTGCTAGTTTCTATGGTTACACCTTACTGTGCACTGCCGTTGGGATTCAGAAAGTCATCTGGAGAACTTTGCTCGCCTCACTACCTAAGATGACAGGTAGGTGAAGCAAGGTGAACAGGGGGAGGCTGTGCCTCCAGGACCATGTGGCCAGATGTCCTTTGCCTTCATCCTCTCCTCCTCATTAGCCTAAATTAGCATATATTGAGGTGTTATTTGTGAGACGGAATACGGACCCACAAGAGGAGCCAGTGCTTGAAGACAACCATTGACGACACACACTTCCAGAAATCCAGTCTTTGAACGACACCTGTTGAGGGCCTCTGCTGACCTCCGTGACTCACAGACACTTTCTCAGCATCTCCGGGCCCTTCCTCTCTGGGTAGCCATTCCCCACTGGGTAGCAGATGTTGAGCTCATACGTCCCCACAGGTTTACAAAGGGCACATTGGTATTTGTGGGTGAAAGTGTGTCAGTTCATAGTTGTATCGGTAACTGTATACTTGTACTGTATAGGTAAGGAATGGAGCTCGTTTCTGTGGAAGAGGCGGGTTTGAAGGTTGACAGGATGAGGAAACCTGCTCCGATTCGACCACAGGTGTGTCTTCATTGTAAGAGTCTGTGTGTCTATAAAAGAGAGCGGAAAAGGGACTATATCCCGAGAGCCACGTGACATCACAACGCGCTACCGCCGATGACCTAGAAATGGAGCGTGCGCAGGCAACAGTGAGCTTTTGTCGCGGCCGTGGCTCAGCCAGGCCGTTTGCGCCGTCGATTACGTAAAAAAATATCTTTGGCAACCAATTAAAAGGGAAACACTCTAGTAGACGGAATAAACGCACGAATAGTGGTCTCCTCACGACCCTCAAGCACGAGGATAAACTGGTGAGCGCCGTGAGTTAGTTACCCCCCCCCCCCTCCCACACACACACACGCACACTCCACCGTCACCGTGCGCAACGACATCCAGCGGGAATTGTCTTTTCATCGCCCAATAATAAACATCGATACGGCGCGGAGTAGTCGTTTACAAACGATTTTTAAAATAGGCGCGTGCCAAAGAAGGTGGGGGGGGGGGGTAGGCGGAACCTTGTCCCGCTCTTCACAGCCCACTTTGAGAGAAGATTACGCGCACAATTTCCAGTCGGAGACACACGGCATGACCGCAGTTCGGAGGGGAAGCGGACGGATGTAGTGGCGCAGAGGCACGGAGGCAGGTCCACACGCCGCGGGTCGAGACAGAGACGAGCAGCAAGCGGAGCCACGGTGTGTGCGTGTGTGTGCGTGCGTCCGTGTGTGTGCGTGTGGGGGGGCGCGCGCTCGTGTGTGTGGAGATATTTGCGGCTGGAGGAGGACCTGGCACTTGTCTGGTAAGGCACTGAGAAGAGACGGGAGGATTCTGTTGTTTTTTTCTTACTTATGAATGAACACGTGATGACCTATTTATTCGGTTTCAATAACCGCAGACAACGACGCGCCGAGTCCGCGTGTCACATTGATTTAAAGCCTCTTTTTCCCCAAAAGGCAAAAGTGAAAGTCGGGTCGAGGCAGCGCAACTACGGTTGGGTCATTCAGCGACACGCGGGGGCTTCGGTCGCCAGATAACCAGCTGTTGAGATGGGGGCACATTACACAACCGCGCTGATCTCGATCTTGTGTGCAGAGGGATGACAGAGACTGAGAGTTAGTGCTCCCACTTGGTCTCCGCAGACCCTTTCCTCCTTATCTCGGAATCACCAGGAACCATTTGGCACTTAACAGGTCGCAATAGTATTCTGCTATTGGGCACTTATATTGAAATACTAAGGCTTAGTGGGATCAAACTTGGGAATTTTGGGGAAGGGAGGCACTGGAAGCTCCTCCGTGACCCCGCATGCTTGGTTCCTTGTGTGCTCTGCACACGACAATCCCACGTGCATGAATGTCACTCATGCCTAATGATGCTGTTTGAGAAATGCACGTTGATCGTCACTTGCCAAAGCTGCAGGCTCCTGCGGATGCGTTTAAAGCTCCATTTCTGGATGGACAGCGATATTCTTAAGTCGTGCCAGCGCAGCATCCACAGCTGGCTCTCAGCACGTCACGGCTCGCTACAGGTGCCATCTGGTCCTCAAGTCTGGGGATCCTGCTTACTCTGACAGACACACGGTGGCTTGGTGGGATGACAGGGCTGGGATGTGGTCAAAGCATCCCTAAAATAAAAAATATATGATAATATTGACAAGGGAAAATACTGCTTTTTAGTATTTGCTTATGACCTTTGTTTGACTGATCTGATTCAAGGCAATTCATTTAGGAACTGGATTTTCTAACATGCCCACATTGCACTACATTTCTCCTAAATATAGATTTGCATCTATACCGAATGTATTTATTTATTTTCCCAGTGAGGGGTGCGAAACATCCCAATTGGTGGGACGAAACTCCCAACAGCTGCACGTTCTTTGGAGACACCTGCTGACGACCAATTCTCCGGAGTCACTGACTCCTCCGCGATGACTCACTTCGAGGGCTTGTGGACAGCAGGTGAAACTGCGACTCCAGTTGACTCACTCCTCTCTGGGGCTTGTCCTGGGCCCCCGTGCCGACTCACTCCGAACCCCGTCCCGGAATGAAAGCTGTGCGAGAGCAGACTAATCCGGCCTCAGCCGGCACTGGGTCATGCTGAGCTTTTGATGTGTTGCGTTTGCAGTTAATCGGCTGCATATGTGTGTGTCGGTACGTGTTTGAGAGTGAAGGCACGCACGCCCGTGTATTAGATTTGAGATTAGATTAGATTAAAAAAAGGATTTGTCGATTGACAGGGAAAACGTGTGGGGTGCTACAAAACAAAGGTCACAGACCTCATTCACGACTACTACAGTTTATGTTAATGTGATTCAAATCGCGGCCAGCTAAAAAGAAGGAGCCAGAAGTTGCATTCATGTTTCTTTTGTCCTCAAGTTAGTGAGAAATATTCATGACTTCTGTGTATTGGATTAGACATCAACCGATTTTCTGGAAATTCCTGTTTGATTTTATCAAGCTTGTTTGTTCCACGTGTTCTTCTCCTGCATCAGTATTGGTTTAGTTTGAGGAATGAAAACATGGGTTGGCTGTTGTTCACCACAAGACGAAAGGAACACCCGGCAGTGACTCTACGATGGTGTTGAGCTGTTTAGAAGTGTTTAAAACTTCATATTGGCAGATATGTTCAAGCTCCATTTTGTTAAAGTGGGACTGTGTGCATAATACCATATTAACCCCGATATGAGAGTGCTTCCTCAACGGGTTTGTTTCTATGAGCAGTTCCATTGCAGAGTCTTTGTCTTTCATAAGAATTGGCCCGGAAAGATGACACATGACAGCAACGTTTACCAACAGGTGTCATCCACGCGTCCTCCTCATGAGGAAGTCGGAGCAGAAGGTCGGTTGGCGAGAGTCTCTCTTGGTTCCCTTCGGGTGTTGATTGAATTGCCAATCGCACTTCGGAAGGACCGACACGCCGCCGTTACTTGCTGCGGAGAGTCCCTGATATGTGTTTTCATGAAGTCGACAAGGAGAACACAATTCTACTCAAGATGTTTTATTGGCGGGCCAAGTCCTCAAGCTGGGACGAAGTGTTCCTTTTGTTTTCCCTGTGAACGAACGGATGGAATATTACAGTGAGTGACTGAACGGACCTGACTAGTTACCAACGTGGCAGAGCAATACTGGATAAATACTGTCAAGCGAAAATATAGCAGATGATATAAATATCGCAACAAATGAAGGCCTATTTCCTCTTCGCAGTAGCGTACAGTTCCGGGAAGTACCAACCACAGGAAGCAGGTATGGGGGAAGTCAAAATATATGCTGCTCTGTTCATCTAGAATATTGCGTGTGGATAATTGACTTTCTGTTTATATGGATTTGAAATAGTTGTAAGTGAATAAGGATATCTTGTTGTTGGTGAAATTATGTAAAAATCTTCCGAGTCCCAGCCAGGGCTTTGTTTCTGCTCATTATCCATCGTTGGCTTATTTTTCTCTGCCCAATTCTCAGTTCTATGGGGGATTTGCCGCTTAAGGCCAGCATTGATCTGCTTACCAAGGGTGCCTGCTGTGCTCCAGAGTCCTTCTTGTCAGTGGACCGGGCTTTGGATGTCCATAGCGCGGGTATAGGACAGAGTCAGCAGTGCAACATCCACCACGGTGGTCGAACACTGCGTGAGTTGTGCTTCCAGATGAATGAATGCATTCGCCCCCGCTGTGCACTCTCTTCTCATGTGATGCGGAGGAAACAGGAGTGAGACGAGAGGCCGATGCCCGGAGAGGATGGTACTTGGTTTGAGGGCGCATGATTGAGAGAAGACAGAGCTGGCATTGAACGGTTTGTCGTTGAGGGAGAACCCTCTGGATGGGAGATGCTATTGTTCTAAGTCACCGTGCGTACCGCGTGCCACTGCCGTCCCTTATGTTCGGTAATTGGACAATCTTCTCATGGAGCGCCGGTCCCAAAGGAGACATGAAGTCATACGCTCTGCATATCCAGGGGGCGCTGTTGTCGTAGTACTGGCCTTTTTGAGTCTGTTTGCTGCTTTAATTTGTAAGTTCACCTGCCACTTTTGTCATGCATCTTGTTGTTTACATGTTTTTGCGTATTTCCAGCTTTTTTTTGTTGCCAGATCTGTGTTTAATTTTTTAGTGGCAGTGCTTCCTCTTATTGTGTCAATTTGTTGTGTTACCTCGTGTTCAGTAGTCCAGCCTGTTACCCAATCTGTGTCTGTTTTTGGACTCTTGCAGAAGTGGAAAAGGCATTAGGAGTATTTTGAGGGGTTTCTATTAGATACTGAGCAACAAAATTGTCCATGCTAATTGGAAGAGAAAAAAAACTATATTCGTCAACATTAGAGCACGGTGATACAAATATGTATCATCTTTTAATTTTGAGTGTTGAAATACCTGCAAATATATTTGTGTTTACCAAAGACCGTCCGGTCCTGGTCTCCACAAGTATCAACGTTCAGCTGCTATTCTTCCATTAATAAAAAAGGGATATCAAGCCAAACCGAATTGTATTCTGAAGCGGCTAACGTGTTTGCTCACACCGTGTGCCAGCAGCATTGTGTGATGTGGGCCGGATACTTTTTATATGTATTCATACAGTTGTACTAGAATAATTCTGAAGAGTGTGTAAATTGTGTTTGTTCACAACATGACTCAGTCTTCTTTTCCTGGCGTTTTGTCCAGTGTATTCGACATCTGAGAACAGGACAAATTTGATTTGGCATTTACCAGTCCGGCATTGTGTTACAGTCCAGACCGGTGCTTGCCAATGTGAGTAAAAGCAAACCTTATTACTTCCATTCCAGTAAGCTCTATCTCATCACTTTTCCAAATTCCAAATTTTAACTTGAAGTTTCAACTTCCTCGCTTTTCACTCCAGCCCCATTTATTCTATTATTTCATGTAACAGAGACAGTGGACAATCTTCTGCATGCAAATCTATAATAGACAAAAATGCAGACAGTACCCGGGTGCCTGGTAGATGCAGTTGTTTTCCAGATTTTTATCTTAGTAGAGTGCAGACAACTATATTGTATTAAGCAGGATGTTGAAAGGTTGACAGTAATGAACCGTTCCTACAAACAGCGCATATACTGTCTATTTCACAGTGGGATATTCTTTTGAAATGGGTATAATCCACATTTTCGGACAACACAACCTTGCATCTTATCATAAAACCCAGATTTTTCCCAGCAGAGTGTTAATGTGATGAAGGCAGCTTGTGAGCCAAGTAGCCACATGCCTCCAACCACATTCAAATCAAGTGAATCACTTGTTCTACATCGAAATGATGTAGTGGAACTAAATGTACAGAATTGTAATAACCCGTCAGATATCTTCAGTTCTTCGCCTCCATAGGAAAACCATATTTGATATTGCTGCTTTAAACAGGGATTGTAGCGGCACCGTTTGTATGAGTTTTGCTTTTTTGCGTTTCTCATTTGATTGTCAGTGTCAGTGTTTCTGTTTGGATGCTTTTTCCCTGAGTCAACAAGTGGTTTTATTTTACAACGCTTATATCGCATTCTGCACCTGGAGACGTGTGTGTGTCTGTGTGTGTTTTACTGCCTATCTAACATGCACGGCAGCCTGCAGCCACAAATCAAGTCATCTAAGGCAAATGCAGATGCATTTAATGAAGGACTGTGAAGAGAACAAAAGGAAGTCTAACTTTAGCAAGAATAATTTGTAAATGTACATATCTAAAAAAAGATTGCACAACTACACAGACTATTTTGTTGCACCAAGCAAAAAGAGGATGTTTAGTGACTGAATCAGAAATTAATGAGCTTCCAAGTGCATATTCATGGAAGGCTCAGCTCCATGCATGTACATGTTTCTTTTATTTTATTTTGTCACATATGGCCACGCTAATATCCTGTCTGCACTTTTTAAAGGTTTGTGTGTGTGTCTGTGCGTGTGTGCGTGCGTGCGCTGATGCTTTAGTGTCCCTTCCTGTCTATGGGGTGTCCAGTGTCAGAGTTGAGCCGGAGTGACACAAAGTGTTGTGATTCTATAAATAAATCACATTTTCAGTGAGTCACCCGCTTGGTGGTTTCGCACAGGTGCGTCACGAGGTGCTAAAGATGATCCACGCTGCCTCGTGATTCGCTTTTTCCTCGATATTGCCACATGTTGTAGTGCGGCCACCTGTCGTACTCAAGCTACTGTGAGCCAGTAGGGCTAGGGAACAAAACAGTACAACAATTTCTCTACAAAAGTGACTACAGAAGATCTAGTCTCAAAGAGGAAGTGTTGTGTCTCATACGGTTTGGTTTGGTGTAAAACTACAGGCTTGTGTTTGCTTTTTTTCCAAATGTCATAGAAATGGATCGCTTTCTCTCTTTGACTATGCTAATCATCTGGTTCCGTGTGCGTGCCATGTGTTGTCAGTATGCAGGCAAAGGACTCGGAAAGGAGAAAAAACACACAGGGTCATAAAATACAGAAGCCCATTCTATTGCCAATAGTCACATCATGCACGTTGCGAACCTGAGGTGTGTTCATACATCATGTGAGGAAATCTGCCCCCCAATGTGACGTCAAAACGGGAATAATGACTTATAACTCCTGGTGGGGGTAATGTATTGCTGAAAGGAATTGTTATATTTACGAGTTCCCTCCCCGCAGCATTCAGTGAGTAAGATGTTTTGACAAAAGCTGGAAAAGAACTTGCCACCTGTTGCAGTCACATGACTGCAATTAACAAGCCTCCCTGCTTTTCCTAGCATTGATGCATGCTAATAGCTGTCCTCCTGCTTCAACCTCAACTAAATGCGGCAGTAGATTTATTGAAAAAAAGAAGCTACCCACGTGGTGTGGAGCAAAGGGATTTCAATAAGCGTTGGTTGGTGCAAATTCACGATTCCATTTTATCCTTTTAAAACATCTGCATCCAATAATCAAACCGGTTTAGTATCACCTTCGTCATCGCAGTGGATATTTAAATGCACTGCTGAATAGATCTATCTGTCGATCTCACAACAGCTTATGAGAACCCTGGAGATGAGATGCATGTCAGAGAGATTTTCCCCGCTGGCTAAGCACAGGGAGGTGACAAGACAACCCTCTAAAGGAAGGAGTTAAGGAAAACAGAGTCACAACAAAATCCTCCTTAGTTTGTGGGGGACGTTTTGAACGACGTAATTTCATAAAGTAAAAAAAAAAAGATGGAAAGAGATAGTCAATAGAGACACTACGCAAAATACTTGTTTTTGTGGGCGTGTTCTGGCCGACAGCAGCTGTAAAAACGGCGCTGCCCAGGGGCCTGAGTCGCCGTTGCTGAGGAGAGGGGTGTATGTATATGGCCAACCTGAGCTGACAGAAATGGTTTGGTGTTGCATGTTGTTCAGCCATAATCCACCCTGATTCAGAGGAATGAGGGCGGTGTCTCTGAAAATTACAGCAGAGACTCAATTAACGAAGCTTATATGGCCGAAGGACTTTGAGACTCATCAAGTAGTGACAGAGGGGGGAGTATTACACATTGAGAATACTCATTACATAAACTGCTCAAACACACACACACACACAGTGCATTATTCACCGAATCAACGGCAAATGCACACATGCAGCGCAATAAGTGAGGATGAATCAGCATTCGCTGCGTCCTTGGGTTCAGGTGTCAGTTGAGGAATAACCATGAGAGGAGCAGCACAGCTCCGTTGGCCTCCTGCTATCGGGGTGACGTCTCTCAGCAGAGTTGCTCACGTCAGAGCCAGAGGACTGAGGCGCATGCACTCGCTGTGTGTTGGCAAACTGAGGTGCTGTTTTGGATGAGGGCTTGAATAAACACAGCCTCTGCGTTTGCCTGGAAAAGACTCATTTACTCCCACCCAGAGCATCACAAAGTGGGATTACCTCTTGCTTAGGGTTCAGAAGATTGATACCGGTGGGAAAACATTGGAATTCTAATGATAATCTTTTTTCCATCTGGTCCTTTTATTTTATTTTCTGTCATAAAGCATTGTTAGACTGTACATCTGCTCTTGAGAAGTGGTAATATTACATCTGTAACATATTTGCAATATGTTGAAGGGTGCTATTAGGAAAATGAGCCACAAAATAAACTCTCGTAGAAGCATCGTAGAATCACTCATGGACACTTGCAGATGTGTTTTTAAGGAAGTCAACCGGACTATAAAGCATTTCAGTTTTTCCTCATGGACGCACATCTTTGTTTTACTCCACAATGGTGCTGTGGTAACTGATGTTCAGGCGCGTGGAGCTGAACTCCATTGTCTTTGTGCTTGTTCTCATTTTCTTTGTTTTCTTTGTTATAATTGGTAGTCGCATGAGAGATCCCCATCCACGTCTTCAGCTCAATCTGCAATATTTCAGTATGAATATATCTTTTTTTGACATAACACATGAAGTTTGCTGTCGAAGCTTTGTCCTACATTTGAATGAGGGCATTCGCCTCATCATTTAGGCTACTTCCTTTTTACCTTTGTTTGCCTCGTTTGTGTGTTTTCACTCCACTACTTCCAAGGATGTCATGTATTGTTGTGTATTTAATTGAATATATTGATTGTAGGAGCCATAACTCTGTCCAATCAGGTCTTCTGAAAGCTCTGCTGCTTGAGGCCATTGAAGAGATCCCATTGTAGCTGGAGAGCCCAATTGCCCAATTGTCTTTAATTCGCTCCCCCTAACTTCCTCGTGGTTGGTCGACAATCTGAGTGGCAGAGCGGTTGTGTGCAGTGATTTGTACCCGAGGAGGGCACTGCCTATGCCATTGCTAGCGTCAGCAACCCCAGCTACAACTGCATGAAGAAAGGATACGGGCATTTGCTGAATCCAAGGTGGCGTTTTTTTCAACTAGAGTCCAGTGAAATACCTTTTCAGCGTCTCGAGTGGTCTGGCGAACTACAGCCAAGGGGGCCTCTGCAGTATAATGATGGCTGGCACAATAGCAGCAGTGTTCTCCGACCCGTTCCCAGGAAACCGCACAACATGTGCCATTGTGCACTGTGCTTTGCTGCCCAACCACGTTGGCCGGCTTTAGCCGGAGAGACACAGAGAGGCTTGGACGTGTGGTGGAGCTCACAGCAACGTGGTTGGTAGGACAGGTTCATAGGACCGCAAGTCGAAGACCGGGGAGTATTCATGGCCTCACACTGCGTTTGACGTGTCAAATTAATTTGACAAAAAGCTACATTTATAAGGCCAGGCGGTAAAGCGGAAGAAGGGAGAAAAAGGGGCATCCGAGCGGTTGCCAGGAATGACGGTGCAGAAAACCCTGGGCATTGTTGACGCGTTGAACCTTCCTCAATTAAAGAGAAAACCCAGAGGAAAGTGACAAGCAGAAAAATGAAGGCACAAAGACGCCTCAAACTGGTTCCTGGCTGGTCCGAGCTGGTTCTTCTCTTTTCATCCCAATGCTGGGGGTTCAAACGTTTGTGCGTGTTCCTCCTCTATGGCCCCCCAACGGGCTCCGCGTCAAAGCCTCTGCTGCTGTTTATGCAGCACAGCAAAGGAGAGCATTCAGGGCCTGCCGGATAGAGGCCTTTGGTCGACTGCATGCAGGAGATACATGTCCTTTCTGGGCCTTACAAGTCAGCTAGTCAGCTGAGACACAGCAGCAGGATGCCCAGGGAACAGAGGCCTGACGCAAAGCCCACTGTGACCCAGTGAACTGAAAGCCCGCTTCCCTCGAGCGTAGACCTGCCGCTTGATGTGTTGATTATTCATTGGGTTTGCTTTCAACACTCCAGTTTGATTTACAATGTAGGATTTGGGTTTTTCTAATTTGGTTGGCAGAGACAAAATTTCCATTTTCCAGGCATCCATATTTAGAGTACAGTGAGTATAGTTTATATTGTTCCCAGTATACACGTTTTTTGTAGTACAGTCTGAATAGGGTCAATCTGGTCCGAATCATCATAGGTTGTCAGTCCCATGAAGCCACAATGTAATTTGGTCGCTTAATTGTTTTAATAGGTTTGCAAAGAGTTTTGTTATTAATCTCGACATCCCTTCTTGTAGAGTGATTTGGAGTTGAGTCACGTCTTGGTTTGGCATTAAGGAAGATACAGACTCACTTGAATGGCATCAAGGTAGCTTCCTTTATTTTCCCATCTTCCCTCTTGGAAACTAAGAAAGCATCGCGAGTGTCAATGCAAATTTCAGATTGAGCTGGATTTAATCTTAATGTTAATTATTTAGGGCTAAGATCTTCCCTCTGCATATTACTCATCCTCGGGATTAAGGAGAGGTGGGCCGATGTCAGTGTCTCGCTGTGAAGCTTCATTTGAACAATAGGGAATTGGGAAACCTTTAACCTTCAACTGCTGTATTTGCTAAGCTACAGCATCCTAGCATCCAATGTAAGCAAATGTTATGTTGAGTCTTATGCAACAGCAGAATCTCCAAAGTATCAAGACTAACGGTCCCATTTCTCTTGTCTTTGGGAAAATGGGATTTTCTAGTAATCCAAAGGATTGACAGGATGACATTCTTAATTCACATCCTCTTCAGATGACGTTCTGGTATCCTAATATTAAGACTGTTGGATATCCTGAAAGATGTAACACAGAGAATAAAGACATTTTAGCCTTGCTCGAGTCGACCTCTGCTCAGGTGTAAGGTGGGCAGAGCCACGCTGGCTGTTACCTGAGTTTATTCAACTCCATGGTACAAAACCAAACATAAAGCATCACTTTGTTTCGCCTTAGCAGTTAAGACTGAGTCATCAGGAGATACAGGGAGCTGTCAGTGAGATGCAATCAGTAAATTAAATGTACAGAGCCTTCAATGTTCGTAGGTGGTCTGTTCACCACAGTGATTTCATTCTATTCATGTATTAATTGAACATGGTACTTTGTTCTTAGTAATAAACATTTTTTTCTTTTGTCTCTTTCTCTCTTTTCCCAACAGATCCCAGGGAAGGACAGAACAATTCCTTTCAGTCACTCACGCAGCCTCATACGCTCCTTTAAACAGACTCCACATAACATACACAAGCAGGCGCCACAGCAGATATGAGTGCCCTCGCTGAGGCAAACGCTATTCCTAATGGAAAAGGCCACGAGGAGGAGATGTCATTATCGGGCAATGCACCTTCTGCAGATGCAGGTGAAAAGTGAGTACAATCCGCCCTGAGTCTTTAGAATGTCTGGCAATACAAGTCATATCTTTATGCAAGCGTTTTCTAAATCTAATTCCAATCCAGGCAAAACTGTCATAGTGTAAAGAAAACGCTTATATAGACAAACAATCAGAGTAAAATAATTTCCTCTTTTTTGTATCCAGATAACTATGTAACAACCTGTAACATCCAACAACAAATAATTAATCGGCATCTTTATTTACACTGTTCTTGCCACTATTTGAGGAACGCAATTTGATTCACTGGCTGCTCCTATTCATTATTGCTCTTATTCTTACTCACTGAAGGTCTCTCATGTCTTCCTCAGTGCGTCACATATTAGTTTAATCCCGTGTGTTAACAGAACATCAAAGGAAATGTCACATGTTGCTTTCATTTGCCTGGTGCTTTACTAATCCTCTCTTATAGAAGCAAGATATATTGTGATATATTGTCTATAATTGTCTATAATTCGAAATTGTCTATAAATCGGATTTAAATATTTAAAAGATAAATTTAAATCCCAAATTAAATATCTAACCGTTTCGTGGATATACATATACTGTGTGTCTTTTAAACTGCCAGGTGATGTGCCTTTGAGGAGGACATTTACCTCCTACCTGCTCACTCACCGTAAACCGATGTTGGATGGATAACTAAATGCCTGATTACCATGTCGCTGGTTGTCGAATAGTGTTTTGTCCTCTTCCTATGTAATTGGTTAATTAATATCTCTCTCTAAGATAAAGATGATGATTTGCCTGACTATATAATGACTCAGGGTGTTGTTTTTCCACTTTGTGCTCTCGTGGGGTGATGGATGGACTTTCTCTACACTGCTTGTAGGGGGAATACACCCAACAGTGCCCAGAATGATAGGTATGTGTGTTGATAGGGAATCGAGAATGAGCTGTTTAGAGTTTGAGTCTTCTGCATGTTAAAGGAACACGTACTAAACCAAGTCATGTTCTGCAGAACAAATAAATGACATTTTATGATGAGTATTGACTATTTTTGCTGATGGTAGTGCTCTGACAGTATTTCTTTACATTACTCCCCACAGAACTGAGAACACGGAAGCCAACCTCCCAGAGGGCCAGGAGTTCCTCTCCGGCACAGAAGACAAGAAGAACCCTCGCTTTACAGATGTGAGTTATCTCTACCTCTTTAGCTCACCCTCTCTCAATAGATGGATAGGTAGATGGATGGATATGCTTGCATACACTATCTGATGATCTAACGTGCATTCCTCTCCCCTCTTTTGCCTCGGTTGCAGTTTGAGGGGAAAACTTCGTTCGGGATGTCTGTCTTCAACCTCGGCAATGCGATCATGGGAAGTGGGATCCTAGGACTGGCGTACGCTATGGCCAACACAGGGGTCGTCCTGTTTCTGTAAGGCTCCAAACGCATCAGATACACTCTACATGTAACTCTATGATTTCAGTAAAGAGGAGGCACGTACTCATATGGTCGGGCTTTTTTTTTCCCAGCGGAGGTCCGAGTCACAAATACATAGCAGCTGTTTGTATTACAATTGTATTGCAGTTCCTGGTGATGACACAGAGGCCGATGACACGGTGCACATTGGTGTGATGAATTAAGGCCTAGATTAATAAGATACTGGCAGTCATTTACGCATTCAGCTGTAAACGGGTACAATCACAATTAACGATGAAAAAAAGAAGGAGCTTGTTTCTGTGTGGTTGGTTCTCTGCCTGGAACCAGCGGGCGTAAGTATCATAGGTATGAGGGGCTTAAACGTATCAAAGCCTCTGCAGCAGAATTGTCCGTCAGGATAATGATGTCATCGTTGGCTGCGGCTTCCGGGTTTTCTATTTTAATACGAATGCCTTTTCTGCCATATTTAAATTCACTGGAGGTTCTCTGACATTTGAGGGTGCTCTTCCCATGGTATTCGTTGACAATGACAACATCCTGCCCTTAGAGTTTATTCAGTGGCCTGTAGCTGGTTTTAAGGAAGTGTCACCATTCCATTTTGTGAGTCATGTTGTGGGTTTGCTTCTCCTCCTGAATTTTGTTGACCATCCACGTAGTTGCCTGCCTGAATTTTCTGGTATCCGCCGGAGCAGATCTAGTCGGCTGGATGTTTATTGATTTATTGTATATAAACACGCAAACATGCAGCCGTGGGGCGGAGTGTGAATCAAACTTCTTGGTGCTTGGTGTTGGCCTGATGGCGGGCTCAGTGCTCATTTTGGTCCTTCTTGTGTTCACTGATTCTAAAATCTCCAGCTGTAATCGGTATTTTTCTCAAGAATAATCAGGCGGGTTTCTCCAGCGGGAAATCTCACCAGATGGCTGTGCAATCAACACTTTACCCTCCTCATTTCCCCGCGCTGTTTGGACACCTTCATCTGCAAGTGCTAGATTGTAAGGTGTCTGGTGCAGAAACTGTGTGAGCAACGGATTTTTCTGAGAAAGATTAAGTTGTCCGGATTTATGGTCCTTAGCACTGCTGTTAGCTACGCATCCCCGAATGTATTAGTGAGAGGTAAAGCAATGTTTGGGATGCTTGTATAGATCTTTTTTTAAAGTGGATTTGTAGTCCTGGTGAAAAACGTGTTGCGCTCTCCCTCTGTAAGCCAGAGGGAGTTGAATCATTTCATACAGAAACTCAACACAACATGAAGGTGTGAAAGCAAATTCGACTCAGCTTTTAACAGTTCGATCCATCAGGGAGGAATGTAAAGCCACCGCTGCCCCAAAAGATTCCCCCAGGTGGTTATTTGAGTTATTTTGTCATTTCAGGATTTCTCTCACGTGTTACAGAAAGCTTCTTATTTTGAGCTGAGTTGTGTGACTGAGGCTTTTCAGGCTGTTTCCTGTCTGCACCGGCTGAACTCTTGTCACCGAGCAACAACGTCTTTGGCACCAAGACGGGTTTAACTGAACCACAGTTCGCAGAATACACGTAGCTTACTCCCGTGTGAATTGACGGTACGTGACTGAATGCAGCGTGTGTTAGTGTTAGTGTGTATTTTCCGTCCTGTTGGTGATGAAAGGCTGTGTCTTTTACAAAACAATGGAGTAGCTACTAAGAATACAGGGAGGGTCAGGTACAATTAATCTTTTTTTCCCCACATGTTTTCAAGGCTGGTAATCCCTTCAAAAAACGTTTTTTCCTAACGGAGTCATTTTGAACTTCAGGTCCTGCTTCACGAGAAAGTAGCAACAGTAACAAAATAGGCCTGTTTATTTTGTGTTATATGGGTGGTTCCCATTCATCTTTGGTTGTGTTTTGCAGAAATCTTCTTTCTGCAAATCTAAGTTATTCACTTCAACCTTTTGTGGGAGTTTGCTCCACACATGTCAACATCTGCTCATAATCGTCAATGCCTTTTGAATTATAACCACATATGTATAAATATATTCTCAAAAGAAATTGTTGTTGTTAATCTATAATTAGGGATTAGGTGAACAAAAGGTGTGTTTGATGGTTCGCCTGGCAATCATTACATTGTGAATGACTCATCTCAAACTAGATCATTTCAAAGGTAGGAAAGTCCTTTATTCCACTTGTCCCCCTGACCCGATGTTTCACACCACACAGATTTGTGTTGGCGGGTTCAGAGGCTTCAGCGGGTCAGTCGCCCTCCGCCCGCAACCGGGCGGAGCTACAGGGAAGTGTGTCAGTCTGACTGTCAGCCAATCTGTCCTCCCATTGCCACTTCACTCCCTAACTCCGCCACTGCAAGTCAGCCCAGAACTCTTTCACATAGTACGACCCCCTCCGACCCCCCTAAACAACAAAAAACCTGTTAGGTTAGCCAAGGGTTGAAGTCCAGTTGAAAGACGTGCGGCCCGGCTTTTCCAAAAAGAGAGATGAATGGAGTGTGTGTCCAAGAGAGGGAGAGCTAATGTCACCTTTGGTAACAATATAAGCTGGAAAGAAAATCGTAAATAGTGTGAAGGAGGTGGACTGGGTCAGGGAAGGCCAGTAGATCAGGGACGCATTCACAGAAACCTCCCCGTGATGGGGCTTCCTACAAAGCTCTTCGGAGTGATGTTTCTAAAATACCTCCCCTAGAGACGGACGCTAAATCCAAGTAAAGACGTAGTTTGTGCACTTCAAGTGCTATTTGAACTATTTAAAAACGTGAATGATCAGAGAAGCTTCTCTCAGTTGTGTTACCTGGTCATGCTGGTCATGTAAATCGTTTTGAATAAGGGCTGCGTGTGACTTTATGGGCTTTCAATACCAAAACATGAAAACATATAAACTTGTTCAGCATAACTCTTCTTTTCATGAAAGAATCTAAATAAAAATATACAATGTGCACATTGAGGAAGAGTAAAGCACATTTTAGCCAATGTTACCAGAGTGTAGTTTCCTAATGTTTATGAACATGGCCCCACGGTTCTTTCGTCAAATTGGACCTGGCTCATATTCCTCACATGGAACAGCAACAGTAGAATCTGTTGGCATAAATAAGAAATCTCCAAGGAGCCAAACAGAAGGGTAATAATCCAATAAATAAAATGGTTCAAGGTAACAGTCTAAGCTCATGCATCAGCTACATCCACACGCGTAACACGGGAGGAGCAGGCCGAAGGCCGGTGTGAAGGGTCGTGCGGTGAGCAGGTCCGGCAGGCCAGTCTGCGGGCAGCTGGTGGACGGTTAGAGGATGGCAGGTGTGGGCAGTGAGACGAAGCCACAACATGCCAAACAACAAAGATGAATAATGTGTAAATACGCTGAATATGAGTCTTGGCCCTCCTTATGAAACCACTTTAACGACTTAAAATACGAGGAATGATTGTTGCTGCGCCCGATGTGGGTAATGAAAAGATTAACGTTAACAGAGGATTTCCCTGATTCTATCAGGAAACACTTCTGTTTGCAATTGCCCATCTGGTATGTGTGTGTATCTATGTGCGCGTACTTGCTGTGTCAGAGGGCAGTGGGGCTGAGAGGGTCCCCTACGTGGCTCCGTTTGAGGAATAACACAGGGATAAGCAAAGCCACAGGGGCTCCACCCTTCTACACACCAGCATGCACAAAATGTATGCAGCTGTACAAACAGCCTGCAGGGCGACGTGCGATGTAAACATGTAACATGTAAGTCAAAGAGGAGGAAGTAATACTGTCATTAATGTCTGTTCTGGCATCTCTGTTTCAGGGTACTTCTCACAGTGGTGGCCGTCCTCTCGTCGTATTCCATCCACATACTGCTCAAGTTGTCTGGTATTGTAGGTATGTATGTAGCTTGATAATATGCATCTTCTGATTCAAGAAATGTATCATCACATGTATTAGAATCAACAGCATCAGATAATGTATTATTAACAATGTAGCATTTTGGTCATATTTTTGTTAGTTAGTTAAAGCATCTGCAGCTAGCAGTCACCGCTTCCTTTGTTTTACGCTTAAAATGATTAAAGAAACATGAAAAGTAGGACATGTATTGCCTTTTAAGACTTTGATGCTACACTATTGATGCAACAATACTGGTCTAGACTGTTGTTTCTGATGATGGCTTGTGCACATTCCCGCTCCTGACATCATATTGTATATTTATCTCATTCAAGTAGAGTTATTACTTTCAATTATTTTGAATGCATCCTGAGTTGGTTGCGGGTTAAACACCAAACAACAACATTATTTTCAATATTACACTGTCAGAGATTGACACACGCTTTTTGTAGACAAAGCCCATTTAAGTTTTCTAAGAAAAGGTAGAGTTTGCCTCTTACAGTACACGTACTACTAGTACTCTGTGTACCAATTTATATTATAAACCATCCGCAACCCTCCATGGAAACACCTTCTGTGTATGTCATACTATTAAATCATTGATCAATTTGGGTTTTACACACATTGACAGAAAGGTTATTTAGGAAAGCTGCCCTCTCCTGTTGGACTGTTAATCAAACCGTTTCAAACCTCTAAATGGCCCACTAAGGTCAGATATACGATTGCAGGGTGTGAACACCCATTGCTCTGTGAACCACTGCACAACAAGTTAGTATTATTCAATTCACAGTCTCTTTACAGTCCTAGACTTTGTTTGTATGTATTTAACTAATTTGTAAAATGAGTTTTGTCTGGAATCTGTGGTTCAGGTATTCGTGCGTATGAGCAGCTCGGCTACAGAGCCTTTGGGACTCCCGGGAAGATGGCGGCTGGCATTGCCATCACGCTGCAGAACATTGGAGGTAAGGTTGTGTTCTACAGTTAGAACATGCAGCCTTTTACTGTGCGTCCTTGTAGTTAAATAGTAACTCATTGTTTGTATGTCCTTTCCACAGCCATGTCCAGTTACTTGTACATAGTCAAGTACGAGTTCCCTTTGGTCATCCAGGCCTTTCTAAAACTGGATAAACCTGCAGGGTGAGTGGTCAATATTTTACTTTACAGTTTTCAATAATACTCTATGACTTTGTATCCAGGAAACACAGAGAAGAATCCACTTTGTATCAAAATGTGAATGTCTAAAATTGATTCTATCCATTTATTCCTGTTCTTGTGAGAAACTAAATCAACGATCAAATACTTTTTTTTCTCTCACCTTCACACAAAACAATGAATTTGAATAAATCCCGATGATTTGTGGTTTCGTGGTTTCCTAGTGATTCCCATGGTTACCGGTGGGAATGTTAAGTATTCTTTAACACTACAGCAAACGCTCCTCATGCAGCTACCTTGTCAGAAATACAAAAAAAACGATGTGTCTTTCTGCAGCGCTGCCAAAGAAACCTGATCGAAATAAAGGTAATTCCCCCTCACTTGAATTTATGCTTGAAAAAGATCTGGATCATTGTCACATCTGTCGATACTGCCGTGCCTCCTAAATGTTAAAAAGAAAGTAAGCTGCTCATAAAAATAAAAATAGCAGCGTACATCTCGCTATGGGTCCTTGTGCAGCCGTCCTGCCTGTGCAAGAGCAGTTGCGTCGCACTGTGCCACTTGGCGAGCCTCGTGCTGCTCACCATGTATCGAGGAGAGCTGCGATGGTGACCCTGGAGGAAGAGAGCAGCACGGCCGCTCTAACAAAACACAGTTAGACTCCACGGCTGAAAAACGTAAACCATGGGATATCGCTGGCTAGTGCAGGTGGCCTCAGAGACAAACAACTCTCGCTTCGCTTCGGAGGGGGATTTGGGAGCGTGGTGTTGCACATCGACCCCAGTTAGCCTCTCCTCACCTACTTTCCAGCGCTCTGAGAGAAGTATTCCAGGAGGAAGGGGGAGAAATGGGAGTTCATGATAAAAGTACATTAACCACCTCTGCTGTTACGTTTGTAGACCTTTTAGACCGATGTGTCCCAGTACATGTAGTCACCATAGCAGTGATGCTCTGTGACAGCATGTCAGCTGTGTCCTCTGCTGTCAGCTCCAGCGTCTCTGTGTGGCAGGGATCTGGGCCATTGTCGGGATTCAATGTTTATTTCAAATGGCAGACTAAATTGTACCACTGTCATTTCATCCATTCAGCGGGTGTGTTTTTATATGGCTAAACTGTGTGCTAAAAGGGGGGACAAAATAACAGGGACACCTCACTATCAGATGCAAGAGAATATGATAGCTGTGCTACGAATACTACCGTATTTTCCGTACTATAAACCGCAGCAGCTAAATTGAATGATGTGTACATATATAAGCCGCACTGGCCTATAAGCCGCAGGTGTTTTAATGTTTAATTACCATGTACCATGTACCATTAAATGACCCCTAGTGGCCATTAGCTGTAAAAATCCATAGATTAGCCGCACCGTTATATAAACTGCAGAATCGAAAAATGGGAAAAGGCGCGGCGGCTTATAGTCCAAAAATGACCGTTCTTCATAAAATATGATGCACTGTAATTATGTAGCTGACTGAATCTCAGCATCAGGATTTGGGGATTTTAATCAAAAACTAAATTTATCTCGAGTTGGGTTTGTTTAAAATTTCAAAAAGCCATCTAGATTAAAACAAAAAAATTATAAATACGTATTTGCAGAGCAAAAAAATGTTTTTTTTTTTATTTCTATTAGCTGATTTTTATTTTCACTGTGTTTTCAATATTACACTGTCAGAGATTGACATACTCTTTTTGTAGACAAACCACATGTAACCCTTCAAAGAAAAAGTAGAGTTTGCTTTCACCTTTTACAGTACACCTACTACTAGTACTCAGTGTACCAATTTATAGTACAAACAGTTCACAATGTGTTCCTGAAGCATCAAACACAAGAATGGCTACATGCATAAAGACACACAATTCAACTGAAAAACAAATCCCAAACTAAGAAGAAGGTCTTTGACTAAATGAACAGTGTCAAAGGCTTTAGTTAAGCTCTGTGCTTTGTGGCAGTTTGTGCTCTTGTAGTGACACAGAGTCAACCAAAACTAAACATGATTACTTTCTCACAGGTAGCTGTTTCGACATGACTGCTGCAGTGCATTTGATGGGGCTTACTGTTTTGTCCTCCTGCATCACACGCACAATCAATTAACACCCGAGGCTGTGTCTGTGTGCTTGTTCAAACGTCCACCTAGCACAGAGCCACTGGAATTTCAATGTGGAGAGCCCTATGTGTATATTTGCGTTTCAGTCTTTAGTTACTGATTGTGATTGTTAATGGTAATACTACTGTTTTTCGGAACAGTACCTGTCAAATGTACTGTTTAAAAGTATTTAAAGTGTCAGACCCTGGTCCAGATGGCCAACGGGCAGGATGACAACAGGATAAATGAGCCTCTGTTTTTTTTCAAGAAGTGTGTCTGTCTGTGTGTGTGTTTGTGTGTGCGCTTGTGTTGCCAAAAACGTCCCTGCGGAGCCTCCCACCTAATAGAAGTCACAAAATGAATCACCCCTACTGTGTCAACCTAAAAATAGCTCACAGAGGGTGTTTTTCCTGGACGTGGCTGTGCACGGAGCAGCGGCGTGTGGCAGGTTGTCACGGCCGGTCTACCATATGGTTCGCCAAATGTCTCGTATTCTGTCCTCCACTCAGTCACATACGCTGTGTTATACTGTACATGCACTTTGGATTGTAGTTTTCCCTTCCCCCTGTGGGACAGTCAGCGGATACCATGACAATGTAGTCAACCCATGCAAAGTAGTACGAGTACCAATCATAAAAATGGCTTCATTACATCATCTCTGAATTGACTCTCAAAGATGATTGTCTATACTTCCAGGATGATACCTTGTTTTATTATTTTTGCGGTCAATTCAAAAATATTTTGTGTAAACTTTAATATGTAATTTGCGTGTTATAGTAACCTCTCCTGAAAATATTCCTGTAAACACAGAGGACAAGAGCTGCGTGTCCCAGCTTTAGCCACCGTGCTTAGTGTCCAGTGGTACCGGGAGAAAAGAGGCTTATTTTTTCCACTCTGGATATTTGATTTCATGGCAACCAGTTTAATTCACTCCTTTAACCATAACAAGACTGGTCGTTGCTGTGGAGATATGCAATTCTCCTCAATCAGTAACTGCTTTTTCCCATCATGAAAAATGTCATGTTCATCCCCTTTACCTTTTCCATCAATATCGGAGACACTGCAAATGCTTAAGAGGATTGAGAGGACTGGCTGAGTGGAGTCATTTTAAAGCAATGCGTTTTTATTCTTTTCCTCTCTGCAGTGAATGGTACATGAACGGGAACTACCTCGTGATCATTGTATCTATTGCAGTAATACTACCTCTGGCTCTCATGAAACAGCTAGGTAAGTATAGCACATGGTACATGTATGTATGTATCTTGCTGAACGGCAGCAGCAACAACAACTACGGGATTATGTATAAATACGGACCTACTGTTTAACATCCAGTCAAAATGACTGATCACTGAGTCCGCCAACTGACTCCGTCATGTTTGTTACAAACCTAGCAATATTTATCTTCAGTTTGCTAACAGTATCCACCAACAGCAGGTTAGACGAGTACTATTCCAGCAGCAACACCACTGGATGAATCAGACAAAGAAGTATGCGCTTTAATTATTGTAAAATACCTAGCGCTCTGGAATGAAGCCGTGAATATTGTTTATAAAAAGATACTTTATCCCAACATTCGGCTAGAAGCAGAAGCTGTTCAAGAACACTTCATACAAGGGGACGCTTGTCAGCCTCAAGGATTGAACCTCTGCCTTGTTCTTGAATGTCTATTTCCTTAACTACTTGTAAGACTTTATCTCTTCTAAGGCACCTCATTAAACCTACTACAATGGTTTGAGGTTCTGGATGTTTTAGTTTTTATTCCCGAGATTCCATGCAGAACTCAAACTTTCACCGGCACAGAAAGTCTTTCACCTCCCCTCCTCTGTCCTTCTTTCAGTGACCGTTCCCACTGTCCCTTCATATTTGGCTTATGGCCGGCACCTTTAAGTCACACCTGAAGTCATTGTGTAACGACGGATAACTGTGAATACGCTGTGAGACTCGCTTTATCACGACAAGCCTTTATTATTCCGTGTTGTGTTTTATGTGTTTTTGCTTGGTCAAGTTCGGTCATGAGTCATGGGGGTCTGTGTCAGCGTTTGAGATAAGAAAATACATGAAACATCACAGATGGAAAGAGTCAGCCGAGCCGGTTTGGAAGAGAAATGTGGGCATGTTGGATAGCTCTATTAAGAGGTCTGTCTCCTGCCGAGACTTCAAGGACAACCGAGCCAGTCGGTTAGAATCCAGCAATGAGCTCTGACTCTCAGTGTATTAAAGGAGCAATACACAACACTAAATACAGCAGCAACTAACTATTTGCTATGTCCATCTGCTTTGTTGGCAGCGCGTGCTTCTAGTAGATGTACATAGTACATGTGAACGTGCAAAGGCAAACTTATTTAATGTGCGTGGCTAAAGACTGGGATTACAATTCCTGGGTCACATGATAAGCCATAGGGCCCTAAAAGACTCAACACGTGAATAGAACTAGAATACATTTAAATCAGTGGACCCTGAATATATTATATATATAAAAAACGTATTTGTTGCTTATGCTCCAATGATCAACTTTCAGGGGAATAATTCCTTTATTCACCTGAAAGCACCTTTTAACTGAGGTCTCTTCATAAATCCAAGTTAGCAGCGTTAGTGAGAGCAGAGTAACAGACGATACAATTAGCAGTAAAGAAACAAGCATCATTTGTATATTTTCAAACCCTAACCCCGAGCGTTTGTGTCTTAGGGTACCTGGGATACACCAGTGGTTTCTCCCTGAGCTGCATGGTTTTCTTCCTCATTTCGGTACGTCCTCTACTCCTACATGCGATCGTGACTTGCCTTGCCTCTTGTATCTAGTCTGTTGGCAGAAACATCAAGGCAGCGCATTCACATGCACTGGGACCAGTCCATCACCCCTTTACGGTTCCCTACCCGCTCGACGCCTGCATGCGCTGGTTCCTGGCTGTGTGTGTCTCACTTCTTTCTCTGAGCTAGTTTTGCCTGTGTCATCAGTAATCACTGCATTGCCCTCTGGCTCCGTCTCAGTACCATATTTTTTTTGCCTGTCCTTATGTTAACTGTGTCCCACAGACCTGTTTACTGCTTAACACCTCTCCTCTGCACTGCACAGGTCATCTACAAGAAGTTCAATACCCCGTGCCCATTCACGGACTTTTCATTCAATAGCACTGCTAGCGTGCTGAATGTAAGCGCCACGGATGCTGGTGGGGAGCCGGATCCTTCCTGCATCCCTAAAATGGCCAACCTCAACACTCAAGTAGGTGTTTTTGTGCATGATACTGAGTCTCGAACCTCCACTGGGATGTTCCCTGACCCCCAGCCACCCATGTGATGGTCATCTCCAGCACGTTGCAGGTCACAATCCAAGCATGGGAATTGCACTTGGTTTAAAGCACTTAGTGTCACTCGGGGCTTTTATCAAGCTGTTAATGTCAGACAATATGTCTGTGATTAATGGAAGGACACTTGACTATTCTGTTAGTACCCACTTTTTACACTCAACACATACTTTTACACAGGAAAGGATTGTTAATGGTAGCTGGATATTTAATTGCCATCACTTTACAACACTTAATTGTATTGAAACAATGTTGTTCGTCATGAGTCTTTATTATCCCGTAACGATGTATGAGACTTTCTTGACGCAGGCCTGAAACACAATCCCTGCTGCTCAGCAGCATACAAGGAAGGCGTTTTTAAAGAGTTAATGGCAGGCAAACATTTAGCTCTCTGTGATATGTCTGACGCAGTAATGGGCAGTGAAGTTGGTGGTGAGACGTCTGGGATGCCGCTGCTGTATCTATGGTGACCTGTTGGGGTTCATTTTCAGACGGCCTACACCATCCCCATCCTGGCGTTCGCCTTTGTGTGTCACCCCGAGGTCCTGCCCATCTATACAGAGCTGCGCAAGTATGTTCGCACGGTGGAAAACGCTCGCTAACATTTTACAGGAAATCCGTTGCATACAACGAGGAGAGATCTGGTTTGTGCTCGGCAGATCACAACGTAGGCACATGCACTGCTTTCACTTTATGCGCTGGCACTGCTTGTATGATGTAGCATGTTGTCAGATCCTGCCTGTTTCCTACAGCTAAGCAAGCCCCACAACGGAAGGGTTCTCTTTCAACTGTGCTACATGCTCTCTATGTGAGAGTTTATGCTTGGATGTTATGCGCGCAAATTAGTTGGTTTGTGTGTGTGTGTATGTGTGTGTGTGTGTGTGACATTACATTGCAATATCTTCTGATTACAGTCCCACCAAGAAAAAGATGCAGCATGTGGCCAACATCTCCATTGCAGTCATGTACTGCATGTACTTCCTGGCTGCTCTTTTTGGATACTTAACTTTCTATGGTGAGGCCTGGACCTCTTCTCATTGCAGAAAAGCATGTATATCTGTCTGATTTTCTTTTTCCGTTAATTGTTCAAATTTATTATGGTTGTCAGCACAAGTCTGAATCACCCCGTTGAAGACTGTGAATGCATTACGAGGCGTCTTCTCCCTCTAGTGGTCGTATCGTGGACCTTATATTAACCAACATAATCAACTGGACTGAACATACATTATTATTTTTGAAGGTTTTATTAAGTACAGTAGAATTTCTATAATTAGAAAGGACGGGTGTTCCCCCTTAATTAAAACTACTACATTAAAATATTTATTTTTTTCTTTCAGGGGAAGTGGAAGCAGAGCTGCTTCACACCTACAGTCGCATTGACCCATATGATACTTTGATTTTATGTGTGCGTGTGGCTGTACTCATTGCTGTCACACTCACCGTACCCATTGTGCTCTTTCCTGTGAGTACAATTTCAACACCTAAAGTCACATCGGCTCAGTTCTGTAACGTCATCTAGCTGCTATTTTCTTTATGCAGTGACATGTATGAATGTCTTTTTTATTTATTTTTGTTTCACTCAGGTGCGAAGAGCAATCCAGCAGATGATATTTCCCAACAAGACCTTCAACTGGCCCCGTCACATCGCCATTGCCTTCGTTCTGCTCACTTTCATCAACATGCTCGTCATCTTTGCTCCCAACATCCTGGGTATCTTTGGGGTCATCGGTAGGTGGGACCTGCACTCACTGGGACCATGACGGATCCTGAGTACAGTTTTCATGATCTCTTTAAAGCCTATGCATGTATTTTATGCAAGTGTATTATTATGCCTGTAATTTATTCCCCCCCCTATTTCTTGTACATTCCATATCATAGCAACAATGCTGTCCGATCCCGAACTTTATGAGAAAAGAAGGGATTGAGAATTCACACCGAATTGGTTTCATGAATGATTTTGTGCCTTCTGTCTGCTTTCCAGGTGCCACATCTGCCCCATGTCTCATCTTCATATTC
This sequence comes from Apeltes quadracus, assembly GCA_021346845.1. Lineage (NCBI taxonomy): Eukaryota > Metazoa > Chordata > Actinopteri > Perciformes > Gasterosteidae > Apeltes > Apeltes quadracus. The sequence continues at coordinate 1,283,508 of CM037933.1, forward strand.
CCCGCTGTCTTCTACCTTCGTATTGTTCCCAAAGAAGAGGAGCCAATAACCTCATTCCCCAAAGTCATGGTGAGCATCTCTTGAGAATAACATGAGTGTGAGAATAAAGACATTTGCAGACAGCGAGGTAATATAGACAGATGTAGAATAATGAACGAGTTGCTTTATATATACATATGGTTGGTTGAACGCGTGCTAATATTTATAATGCTATTTTGGGGTTTTTACATAGTCAATGTTTTTGACTTTGCATTGGAATTACTGTGAATATCGTGACGCTGTCTGAGAAAGAGGCATCCAGTCTACATACAATAATCTCTCCCTCACCTGTTCTTTTGTAACTCTCTAATCCTCCTCTCTTCTAGGCTGTCTGTTTTGCTGCGATAGGTTTCCTGTTTATGATCATGAGCCTCAGCTTCATCATCATTGATTGGACATCGGGCAGCAGCAAAGCCAGCAGTGGTCACTAGGCACCACCATCCATTATTTCAGGTTTTATATTGTTGATTTTGATCCGTATTGTGATGTTAAAGATTTTAAATTAGATGATGTTTGACTTTGAAGATGCCCCACCTTGTCCATTAGAGAATATTGGTCACAGAGAAGTAGTCAATTTCTCCACGAAAGCGCTCCCTCTAATGAGGAGTTTCACTGTTCTGCACATCCAGGCCACCTAACGACTGCAAAGTTAAACGTTGTACTTACAAAATAGGCCAGGCGCACAAATATTAACGCTGACATTAGGAGGCTGCGCTTTGTCAGAAGGAGGTAAAAACTAGATTAATAAGAAAAAACTCATACGTGTGTCACTGCGTTGGTTGTGGTCAACCGCCACACTTTCTTCTCCATGAAATGAGCTGCATTGTGCTATTCGGATTCAATCTGAGGCACCTCCGTTTTAATTCTTGATAAAAATCTACTCAATGATAGACAATTATTAATTTATTTTTATATCTATTATTAATAGTAAGTTATTTGAATAACCACATATGTATCAATCGGTGCAACTGCAGGCGAAAGTAATAGTAAAAACTATTGCACAGAAAGAAAGATTTTTGCAAAATACGCTTGATTTATACCACTCAACGTGCTGTATACAGTGAGATTGAAGTTACAGCCAACAGTTGGTTAGCTTAGCGTAGCAAAAAGACTGGAAAATGTTTTTTTTTTAAATATTTTAAGGTTTGGACCTATTAAAATTCTCGTCTCTGACTGAGCGCGGTGTTAAATCACACAGAAATGATGTGTCTTAAATGAATAGTTGTAAGCACATTTATCAAAACATTCCCTACATAATATGATAAGATGTATATTTTTATTATCACGAAACATGAGAAGTAGAATCTCAGAAGACGCAGAATGAACTGATGACTTGATCAGCTTGTCTTTTCAGGTTAGGGAGGTTATTAGATAACTGGACGGTCCAGATCCCCTCGCAAAACAATGCCTTTGCTTCGTTTAGTATTACTGTGTAAATGAAAGAAATGGTACCGAAGACCGCATCAGTTGGATTGTACAGATCAAATTGATAAATTAAATCTAAAGGAAAAAAAGGCCACTGCTCATTGTTTTGTTGCATGACTTGTTTTCCTGAAAGATGTAATCTGAAATAACCAAACCAAGAAAACAACAGGGTCACAAGTGCTTAGTAACGATTGGGTGTCTGTAACTATTTCTGTGTCCGGCACAAGCCTCAACCCTAACAGAAATGACAATTGACTAAGTCCGCTTGTGGTTAGCAATAGCACTCCCCCCCGGATAAGCACAACTCCTTGTTGCCATTAGTTAGTTTAAAGAAAAATGTGTCTTCCTGTAGCTAAAATAATTAATCTGTTGGATGTACTGATGTCCGTGTTGTTTAAAGAATAAAACATGGCTCCACTGTATTTGAACCATCGTACCTATAAGCATTAGTACTGATAAACCCGGACCTATACTCTGATCAGAAGTATATTTCTAGTGGTCGTCTCCTACCATTGAAAGATTAACTGTCGTATTGAACTTCATGTTTAATGTTTATTTGGTTGTGGTGCAAAACAAATCCTGTTAACGATTGATTTTGTGTGGGTTCCTCTTCTCAAATTTGTCTTTGATAGTCAGTGTCATATCATCAGTGGTAAAGTTTGGGTTGTTTCTGACTCCCTTTTTAACACTGAGTTGTTGGTGAGCTGCTATACTGGCACATATTTCTATATATTTTTTTATGACCAACTCTGTTTCACCAGATGACAGTGAGTGCTGTGAGGGTAAGTCAGTACTAGTTAAACAACCAACGTCTTTTAATCTTATTTTTTCCATCATATCCAGATATTTGGTTGTCTTTATGTAACTTTAAGCGGAGGGGATCATGTGAATCAGCCACTGGGGTATAACATAGTGTTCGGTGTTTAACCAATGCAAGGGGTATATTTATCCCCATTGTCCTGTTTGTGGTTTAATCTTGAGTCCTTTTTCATTGGCTGACACGTATAACACTTCAGAATTTGACAAAATTAAAAACAATATAAACATGAGGCAACAAAGTGAGGGGATGCATTGTGTTAGTGGCTGATACAAGATGATCTCTTATGACCTCTAGATAGATCTCAGTGTTGTTAGTTTCTCTGTGTGATTTATTCAAATGTATATGATTGAATAGTAACATATTAAATATTGACATTGGCCAGCATTTATAAATAATGTATATAAATGTATACCCTTTATATTCTATACGCATATCTAGTTTGTACAATATAGATCGCTATTAAAGTTTTAGTCCAATTAAAAATATAAATGTAATAATTTTCAAAGTGCTTTTAGACTTATTTGTCCTCCATTTCAGGTCAATTTTCTTGTATCTCTTTATATTTTAATATGATGCTGGCACTTATTGTACTGTAAACAATGTGGCAATAAAGATAATGAGGTAACAAAACGTTGAGCTCTCATCATCTGTCGGACCGAGCCAGCCCACAAGGTGTCACTAAAGTCCTGTGTTTATGTCTTCGAGAATATTACACACCGTAACAATGTTTGTTTTTTTGCACATGACATTGGAGCTAGTAAAGCACGACTTTGACCTCCATACTTGTACTCACTTGTATTTGAATATTCCTAAACCGTAGTATTTCATATTTTAAAACAGTTGTAAAAAATGAGTACATCCACAGACACAGGTTAATGGTGCTATAACAAAACAAAAACGCGTTTTGTCTGTCTTCTCACCTAATAACCCCCTGATTTGTGTAAACCAGATGAAAATGCAAGGCACCGCATGAACGACACAGCACCCCACCTTCAACTACATTTCCCATGATGCACCCGGAGTGGGCGTTTTTTGTTTGTTATTTCCCTCCCCCCCCCTCGGTGAGGGCTGGACCAGCTGCTGTGGAGTGGGGAGGTAACGGTGCCGTCTCGCTGTGTGGGTGCGTGTTTGTGTGTCGGGCGAAGGGAACTTCACCGCGGCTACGGGTGTGGCTTTAAAACGTGATTCAGCGGCAGCGCTCGGGATTGAAATACAAAACAAAAAGAGAAGAAATACAACAGACCAACGTGTGGGTCCGGCAGCCTCACTGGCAGCAGGAATCCGTGTGTTCGGGTTTTTTTCAGCAGCTGGAATACTTTTTGATTTTTTGAGCCGAACTTCGTGGTTCGTTTTTCGCGTGTTTCAATCTGCTCGCGTGGTTCGCTGAAGGAACCACCGACCGACCACAAAAAAAAAGTTATTCTAACATTTGTTGGGTTCTTTTTAAAATTATTTTTGGCCCGGCGGGACAACTTCTCCATTCCCTCAAGAAACCACCGATGACTGACTGAATAACCGACGAGCGTTTCGGGAATTTTACAAATTGGAAATCCGTGTTCACGCGCTCGAGGAACTCGCCGTTCCCTCTCGCGCATGAACGGACTCCGTCACGTTTGACAATTAAAAAAGAAAAAGGGAAGTCGCTCTCACTCAACGTCAACCCTTGGTTTTATTAGTTTATAAAAAAAAAGAGTTCTTCGAACTCGGGCGTTAAAATATCAGTCAATATATATATTTTCCTGTTGATATTTGCCCACTAAGCAGCAGTCCTGAAGCGCGCACTAGGAACCATGGGGTGCACGGTCAGCCAGGAGGACAAAGCCGCGGCCGAGAGGTCCAAAATGATTGATAAAAACCTGCGAGAAGATGGAGAGAAGTCGGCGAGGGAAGTGAAACTGCTGCTGCTCGGTGAGTAGTCCGTCACGGCTCTGTTCGCCCCCCCCCGTGCGAAAGCACCACGTTAATGACCCACAGACCACTTGCACAACTTGACACACTTTACTTGACAAAAAGTCCCCGAGTGAGTTCCGCTGTTTTGGCCCTTTAAAATGTGGCTTTCGTTCAAGTACTGCCCCTATTGACGTGTTTTTGGTTCTTTTTTTGTGCTCCGGCTAATACTCCAGACCTCTTGGGGTGGTTGGGGCTGAGTGTGGAGGGGGCAAAAGTAGCATGTCTCGGTGACCTTTGCCCTCATTCTAGGCCCTGCTCTGACATACACCTGTATGTTGTATATTTTTAAGATTTGGAGTGAGGGCTCAAGAGCAAAGCGTCTTGATTTATTTGGACAGGGCGGTGAAAAATGAGGCCGTCTTCCATCTGCAGCGGTTTCCTCCCAGCAGGACTGAGCCGAGGGGCCAGACGTGACCGACTGGCTCTGGTTGATAATGAGGGGGCTGCTGTTTGGACAGAGGGCGAACAGCCCTCTCTGTTCCCAGCGTTGGCTGCAGCTCGCACACGTAAACACAGAACAACCCGTTTGAGTAAGCTCGGTAGCAAGCGGGACGGAGACTTTCCCAGGCTTTTAAATGGGTGTCCGTTTGGCTTTCTGCTCTCTGAATGCAACAGCTTGACGTGCATTGCTTTTGTCTGCAAAATCTTGTTTTACTTCCCACATGGTTTTAGCTGGTCCTTTTTTAAAAAACTTTTTTACACTGCCTGCGTTTCATGTGGCAAAGACCCATTAAGAATTAAAGCCGCTAGTCTGATTGGCTGCTGCTTATTAACTAGTTCTTTTTATGTATTATAAGTTGAAATCAACAAATGCAATGATGTGTTTTATCTTCCACCCATTGATTCACACTGTGGAAGTCACTGTAATTACTGCTCCAAGGCAATCAATGTAATTTTGAGTTAGTCATTTTGTTAGAATAGACTGATTCTATAAAAAATATCTTGCTGAACATTTGCTCTGGTTTGAATTAATATTGAAAAACTATTATTATTTACTCCCCACTTTCAGAAATGCTCTCCTTTCAAAAACCTTGTCAGTAGCCTGGTGATTGGGTGAGGACGTGCTTTTTGCAACCGATCGTTGATCACAGAAACCACAAAGCGGGTTCGGCATCCTCTTTCCTGACAGGGAGCAGGACTTTCTGCTTAAATTGAGAGGGAACACGTACTGTGTTTTTCTCTCCCGGGTCTTTGAAGAGACGGCTGGTTGTTAAGTTGTGCCCCTGGTTAGGAGGCTAATTACATACTCTGCTCTGTACGTCAGGTCTCATATCAGTAATTACCATCCGGCTCAGCATGAGAGGGTTGAGGGGAATTATGGGGGGAGATCTGAACCGAGGGGTTAGTGAATTTGTGAGTTAAGATTCAAGTCATGCAAGTAAAGGCTTTTCCCCTTTGGGCGTTTAAGCCCCCAAAAAATATTCCTTTGAAATAGGAGCAGATTCATTTGATGCCGTAATCTGTTCCAGCTAAGTCAAAGAGGGTGATTTATGGAGCAGTATGTGTGACATCCTTCCAGAGGTGGTAATTCGCGCCTCCAGGTGTGCTTTGCAGCACTCCCATCTTTTGCCCTGGTGTCTGTTGGAACAGCTGAGAAAGGTCTCTCTGCGTCCTCGCTGGCCACGTCCCCAAACCGCCCTGCTTCGTCCCTCCAGTGAAGCCCAACTTGTAAAGTGAAATCCCATGTTTCTCCCTAAAAGGCTCCTGAGACGACGCGTGGAGGTTGCAGGATGAATGTTTCTACTGAAATGATGGATATCTCTATTTGAAGTTACGCCGACGCACCAATGCCTTCCTTCAACAAGCAGAGGAAGTCTAACCACAAAAAGTTTTGTCCAAAAGTTCACACCTAATGTTTTACCTGGTGTGGAAAAAAAAGATGCCTTTTGGATTTCCGTCTTTCAAAACTACTTTCCTGCGATGCCTTCCCTGCAAGAAGTCTGTATTAGATTGTTTTGTCTTGTTAGATGACTCCAGAGAAAGCCATTAGTTAATGTAGCGTAGAGGACTTCATACCGCGGAGGCTTAAGCTTTCATTAACAGGAAACACTCATTCACAGGCTGGCCTGCTGATTCAGGTCTTTGATTGACATTTAATCTCCTCCAGCCACAATAATAAATTCTCCTCTCACATAAGTTGATTTTCTCCATTCTTTGCCTTACCAAGCGCTTTATTTTTGCGTCAGCGCGGCACATCAATAAGTTCCTATTGGCAGTATGCTCTGCATAAACTGTAAGAACAGGAGCCCAGCTGCAGGAAATATATCTGCAGGATTTAGTGCGCATGCACACACGCACACACTTCAGTGTTAGCTGTACATAAACTCGTTGGCACAGAGGCTTGATAGGCGATGCGGTTATGTAAAAATGCTGGCATACTGAACGCATGCTGCCTGAGACTCACCTACCTCGAGACATTTGAATAAACGTGTGCACACTTACAAAGAAGATTGCACCACAAGTGTGTTTCATCAAGCTGCCTGGAGAAAGATGCTGATCATGTTCCTGAGAAGAGAAAATGTCCCGGTCTATTTTTAAGTCTTGAAAGACGATTGTGGCAGCCCTGCTCTTGGTTTCCATGGAGGTCGGTGGAGGTGCGTTCCTTTCACTGCAGTACACGTCACAGACTCTGTTCACGGCTTGGCCGTCGCTTCTGTGTTGGACTTGCTCGCGGTCCGCGCGGCGAGGCGGACGTACTGCGTAGCCTGCATCTGGCGTTACTCCTGATCTAAGCGGCGAATGGTTACCCCAAGATGAAGGCGGCATTCTCACGATGAGAAATGTGCTGTCAATGCTTCCTGTGTGTGGAGAGGGGATGCAGGGACGAGCTCGTGCAGCTCTAACGCTGCAGCCTCGGATGTTTGTCACCTGGAAACATTGGTCGTTACGTTGTTTTAACCACTAAAGAAGGCAAGAACACATGACATGAAACCAAGCGTTTCCTCTTTTATCTGGAGTCTCTGCAGTGTGCGAGAGGACGCTTGCTCGTTCATCTGCTGCATACTTACTAAAGCCTTGGTGAGGAAGTGGGGAAATGGACTTGCAACGTCCAACTTGTTTTTGACAATGTGAGCTTCAGCAAATAAGATCAGAATGAATATTGGACACTGACATCTATTGTTTTCCTGAGTGGAAATCAATGAAAACTCAAATACCTGCTGAAAATATGTGCTGTGCAGATGGCAAAAAGAGTCAGCCAATGGTAATTAAACACAGTACCTTTCTAATCAATATATTGTATGAACGTATCATAAGTAACGCACATTTATAGGATAGATGGCATGTGCAGGAAGTATGAGCAGCATTAACGTTACTAAATGTCCCTTAATGGAACAAAAAAAAGTAAAAATGTGTTTTTTTTCATTATTGTTTTTCATTATCCTCGTTGCAATAGCCAGATGCCTCAGGGTGACATTTTAGCTCATCCCACTTTATTGTTTTTTAACCCGTTACACGTCCTCAAAGGCAATTTCCTCCTGTGGGTTGCAGTGGAACAAACTGTTTCCTTCATCTCCATTAGTCTCTTTTGTTTCGGTTGTTTTCTGAACGCTTAGTGCTGCACACTTGAGTATTGATCGGAGACACGCAGCACAACAACCAGTGCTGCCGTTTGTGAGGACATAGTCTAAACGGGGGTGAGCTGGGACAGCGGAGCTGTAGACGCTGTGGTGGCACGGTTAGCGAGTCGGCGAGCTCAGGCTCCGTCTCCCATCTGATCCCGTCATTATCTCTTCACCAGTTGGTAATTAGAGTTGCTTGACTGGTTGGCGAAGTCGCTCCTGTCGGGCCCAACTCCATTTCCTCCTCATACTTCTCCACGTTACGGGAAGGTGTTCAGAAGAGGTAAAACATAACATGCGTGAGATGTTTATGCAATTTTTTTTTCTGAGGAAAAGATCTAGCAGGCAGTGACCATGTGCCCACATGGCCTATTGACTGTACACAGTCATGTTTGCTGACAAGGCCAGGTGACATGTTTGTAGTGCTGGTTGGCCCGTGTTGTCTGTGCTGCAGACACCCAGTACCTCCCTCTTATTAGAGGCAGTGTCTGACTTTCAGTGGGTGTAATCACAGTGGGATGATTATAGAGCGCCCGGTTTCTCCGTAGTAGACGAGTCGGACTGACCTGCTCCTCGGGCGTAAACGGCTCTGTGTCTGCATGGAAATCTCGCCTGAGCATCAGCTGCCCATCGGCTACGTTCTAACGGATTCACAGAGCGAATGATTGGCAAAAAGTACAAAGCACATGAATGTTTTCTGCTTTTTTTTTTTTTTTTTGGGTGACTACTCGACAGTCTGGACCTCGGTGCTGCCCAATTAGCTGCATGACGCAGCGGTCAGCCGGGTGTGTATGTGCAGGGGCAGAATATCCTGCAATTACAGAGAGCGCTCAGATGATAAAGGCTTCTCCCGCAGACTGTGTGTCTCAGTGCAAGTCCACAGAGACAGAGCTGCACTACTCTGGAAACACTGATCGCATAGACGGTCCTCCACCCATAACCTCACCTCCTCACGGCTACATGGCTTTGCTGCTTCAAACCTACATTATTTATTGAGGCGAAGCGGTTTGTGCCCTGGTTATATGTGTGTGTGTGTGTTTTTTTTTTTTTTTTAAGTACAGCCTTAAGGGTTTGGCCACAGCGTGTGAAGATGTTTGACACATTCTCTGTGGATGCCCCTTTACCGTCCAATAAAGTCCGTAAAGGGGGAAGTTGGTTCTGCAGCATGCAGGACACCAAAACCGTTGCCCAATGCAAAGCTCTGAGGGAGAGGCGGAAGGGTATGGCCACAGATACAGAATGTACTAAGAGGTTCACTTGATGCTTTATTGCAAAACTGCAGAGGAAATGTCCCCACTCCATCATAAGGGAATGCAGCCGTGACCGTGTCCTTCGTCCTGGCTTCTAGAGCCGACGCACTACGCCGACCCACTACGTGTCATTTTGTCATTTTGTTTTGTCAGCCTAAGAAAGCAAGCACTTTGTTCGTTAGATACCATGCTGCTGACGAGCCGAATGCCAGTACCACAACCAAAGATTCCCCTGCTCCATATCGGGCCGGTTGCAGAACTGGAGGTCGTAGAGCTCTTAAAAATCTTTGTATGACAAAACCCCAAATGTTTCTGCACGACTGGATGCCACTATGGGCCAAAGAAGATGCCCTTTTTTCTATGGGGGATTACCTGACCTGTAATGCATCAGTGAGTCGTCTGGCTTGCTTCCATCTTTTTTTCCACAAGGCCAAACCCATTTGCCAATATTCTGCAAAGTCCATCAAGTGTTCCCTGTAGTGCTGCTTGTTTTGCTACAGTCTTGGAAAAACACACTCCACTTCTCTAGTTCATGACCCGCCCGCAGCAAATGTCAAAGTTCCTTGCTTCATTTTGCTTACATTTCCAAGTGCCCTGTGGGAGTGGGGGAAGGGGTGGGGCCTTTCTTTTGTCTGACCATTGCTTTTAACACACATACAGCAGCCCATCCTGCCCACCCCCCCTCTTCCACAATCCATTTCCTTCTTCTCGCCATTATAGAAAATGAGCTCACTTCACTTCCACTCAATCCACATCAGGTTATTCTGCCATTGTTGGCGGCGGAAGGGCCAGTTTTCCGTGTTCCACCAAGTGCAAGATGGAGCATGTGATCAGCTGGGAGGCTTAAGCCACCCGCAATATATCACCGCTGACTTAAAGATACTGACATGTCTGGACTGGATAATTTCAAATATAAATATAAATACAGTCTTTTACATGTATTTATTTTACACCCTAAAGCTTCTGTCAATTTCTCTCGGTGGCATTGAAAATGGCATTTAATCCAAGTGAGATATTTGCGTGTTGTTGATTTTGATCTCCCCGAAAAACAAATGCCAACGCCGAGTTTTGCATGCGAGTGACAGAGATGTGAAATGGTGACGAAGGGGGGGCTATCAAAAAGCAGACACCAGAGGAAAGGGGAGGTACAGGAGGACGTGGGGACCTGTTGCAAATCTCTTCTTCACTTCCACTGCGGGTGTTGGTCGGTGAACAAAGGGCGAGGTGCATAACGTAACTTAATAACAACAGGGGCCCTGTTGCTCTGAATGAGGGCTCAATGTATTGCAGTAGCATCGTCTGGCCGGACAACCGGACGGGTCCTCTTTAAAGCCAACATGGTGTGTTTGTAATCCGCCGCAGCCATCCAGACCAGTTAGCCAGCTTTAAACGTGACTTCAAACCCGCTAACGGCATCAACATGGATGGAGACTGTTTCAGAGTAGCTAGTGTTTCAGTTTAAAGGGTGAATCAGTGAACTGGGGACTTTCCCTTGAATGCATCCGAGCTGCTGTAGATAATTAACAGACTACAGTGGTTTCTAATCAAATGGAGGTGTGTTCGATTTGTAGTCTATTCTCCAGCCATATCATCTGAATTGTATCGGAAGTAAATTTAAAGCCTTGCACTGATTTTCTTTTATCATTTCTAACCTAAACCAACTAAACCAAACCGGAATGAGATTAACGGTTAACATCTTGAGATTAAACCACACCGTTAAAATTTCCGTCAGAATACAGCCTCTTATGACAAATAAAAGTGATTTATTTTTTCATCACTCATAATCTCCTCGCCGCCATCCTCTGTGGGCACAAGCCATTACGCAGCAATCAGGTAAAAGTGCCGCGCTGGTGTCGTGATCTCTTCCTTTGGCTAATTAAAATAATTTAAAAAAATGGAAAAGAAAAAAGTTTCACTTCACACCCGCTGTCTCTCGTTTACCACTTTCGGACCAAGGTTATAAATTGTGTTGCAGATAAATTTGATGTTGTTTCCGGTTGAAGCAGTCTGTCACCACATCCAGGTCCCCCCCAACCCCCCAACCCCCCCCAACCGGTCACTTCCTCGTTCAGCTGGCTGCATGTAAAAGAGAAGTAGATGTGAGTCTTTTGTTGGGTTGAGGAAACCAGCCCACCCATCCTGTGTCACTCCTCGGACTCTAGGCACCACTGTTGGTCACAAAACAATGAAGCCCTTAAACAAGTTTGATTGCATTTCTTTTTTCCCTTCAAATCCCCGTTCCTGTGTAACAAAAACAGAGGAAAGCGGTTTCCTGAGAACGATTGCAGTTTTAACAAGTCTGGCGTACGTTCTGCAAGGCCCTTAATGGACGAGTAGCGTGTTGTGTCTGCTCAGGTTTTAGCCCTGATGCTTTGGGACATTTATAACTCATCTTTCAGACATAACACTGCGTCACCATTAGTTATTTGCCTGAATGTGTCCTCTAAGCTCAGAGAGATCTTTTAAAGAATGTAGCAGAGCCATAAACTAGGTTTTGGTGTGTTTTGTTTTCCACCCTATAAAGGGAACTATTGTTGAAGCAGCAGGGGATAATGGAGACGTGTGTGTGTGTGTGTGTGTGAGACCCCATACCGAGCTCTACAACTTTAAAACCACGTCCTTGGCAGCGCAGGCCGTGTTGTGCTGCTTTTCATTTGTTGGTGTGTATTACGGAGAGCTTTGGTGTCGTGGACAGTTGGGCTTGTTGAAGACATGCTGAAAAACGAAAAGCAACCTTTCAGCGAAATCTAGTCAGCTGCTCTGTCTTTGTGATGCAAAAAGGGATTTATTAGTTTTGCTTGTCAGAGCACGCCGCTGTGTCGCCTCCCCACAGAAACTGTATGTGGCGTTATTTACAAATAAAACGGTTAAATGGGCTGAGCATTATGCTGTGTAGAATTAAAATAGCATACGAGTGCAAAGAACAAGTCTAAAAAATAACGCCATCGTACTCTCAATGATATTTTGTGTATATTGTCATATTGTCCGCAGCATTTCTGTCCACAAAAGAAACGGGCAGGTTCCCACACAGGCAGCACCTGGCGGTTAGTGGCTCATTTTGTTAGCGGGTGGGGGGCTAGGGAAAGGATGGGGCGAAAGTAATGACTCTGCTCGGGAGATTATGGCTCCCGGGAAGGCTTCAATCAGACCTGTTAGTAACCTGCTTTTACTTTGCTGCTGGTGTGTGTGTGTCTCCGTGTGTCCGAAGCCTAAGTGCCACCCTGACTAGCACGTCATGGCTTTAGTTCTGTCTAATGTTCACCTGCAAACTAATGACTCCCTGCAGAAAAAAAACGGGCTGGCTTCCACAAAAGGATCTCTCTAACATGGGAGGGTGTGTCAAAATGCCAGAACACACAAGGTTTATTCCCTCACTTGTTATGACCCACTAAAATGATACACGGCTTCTATTTTAAAGCTAAAGTTATGCCTCGGGCTGTAAATCCATTTTTAGAACAATCAATCCTCACTTTTACATGATTCCTTTTATTATTTTTTTGTCGACTCGGGATGTTACTCCAGTCAAGCACTTTCCCCTCAAGTAACTCTCAACACAACGACGAGCTGTGTGCCTTCCATTGCTGGAGCAGCAGGTAGAGCATAAGACCGAGGGGGGCCTTTGGGTTCAAATGATGCTTGTGTCGGTTTAATCACTCAACGTTCCCTCTGACAGAAGGTGTCAGTGAGCGTGTGCCGAGGAGAAGGTGAGAATAAGTAACAGAAGCGTCCTTCAAACAGAAACAGTCACAGTGGACGACTAGTATTTGAGATACAGCCTGCAGCGTGTGTTCATAACAATCATTACAGCGTGCGGCCCATTGGCTTTTTATGACCCTTTATTTTCATGTCGCCCCTTTTGAACCTTTGGAACCAGGCCTGTGGCGCCGGTAGTTGAAGAAAGGCTCCATAATGGGGCAGTGGCAGGATACAGGAGAGGGAGAAGGCAGAAGGTTTTTCACTTGGAGAGAGATGACAATAAAGCAGGAAGCATTGTGTTGGGCTTCCGTTTAGCGGCTGCTCGGCTGCACTGCAGTCCCGCCAGAGCTGGAAATGAACTACGTGCGCACTCGAAAGTACTCGACCTAAAAACCTAAAAATTCAGAGGCAACGTTTGTGCTTTTAATCTGATAAATGTAGTCGTTTTGTAGACTAAGATTATACAAGTGTTAAAACTACACAACTGCTGCTTAATCGATCAAATGCTGCTTACGCGTTGGAAAGAATAAGGTAAATCAAATTTAAAAAAAACACTTCTAGCTCATTGCTACCTAATAATAGGGTTAGGTGATTTCCACATGACCAGGTTGACAACATCCAATTGCTTAGGTGTGAGTGTGTGCGCGCGTGTGTGTGTGTGTGTGTGTGTGCGTGTCCTGACAGCTTCCCTTACCGATGTTTCTGTGTGCCACAATGACTGAGGTCAGTTACACAGAATACCTTTCAAACGGTTACCCTGCCCTCGCCTTCTTCTCCCGTCACGTGACTCTCCTAAGGTGACGACAATGTCAGAGCCCCATTGACGACTGTACAAACAAAAGATCCCAAATTCACATTTTCCCCCAGGACCTACATGTTAGATTGTGTTAGATTTGTATTGCTCTGGCACATGTGCTGATTGATATCCTAATAAAAGCACATCTTTGTTCGCCGCTCACTTAGAAAGTAAACTCGTGCCGCTGGTTCTTTACTCTGTAATCATAGCTTATTTTTGTCCGACCCTTGTGTTTGTGTAACTCTGGAGTTATTGTAATCGTACATCAGTTATTTCAAATTTTCCCCTCCAGCTAATTCTGTGTGTGTGTGTGTGTGTGTGTGTGTGAAGGAGAGCACGAGGGGGGGGGGGCTGGCGTTGGAGCAGAGCAGGTTGCAGCTGAGCCTCTAGCAGCGACGTATCACTGAGAGCTTTATTGTGATTTGTAATTATGTGGTTTTCTGTGGGGCCTCAGTTCGGTGCGCTCCCACACTGAGGCTCCTTTTAGCCGGGGAATACTGAGTAGCAGAACAGAGGGAGGGTGGGGCCGGGCGCACCGTTAACTATTTCTGTTAAACCCGGAGGGATCGAACATGGCTGCAGCTCGGCTGTAGTAAAGCCACGCTAAATTCAGACCTAATTTGTCGGAATAGGGTGCAACTCTTTGTTTTCTTGTCATTTCCTTTCTGCAGTCTGTATGTAAGCAGTTTGTAGAGCTGGGCAACACACCCTAAATCCTTAATGACAACATGCAGCATTTCATATCGCCCTGTCTCATTTCATTTAGAACTTACGTGCTAAATATTTACATGCATGCACACAAGTACAGACTATTCAGATTAAGACAACAGTTGGTTGTAATTACTCTGCTGTATAATTGGAATTCTTATAAATGCACATAATCTGAGGAAATTGAGTTGGCATGTGTATGTTATCAATTTAGATGATGCGAATCACAATTCATCAACACAAGATTTCTTCACAGTGTGATTCCATTGACGAGCCAGGGCCCTTTGTAAAGTTGGATTAGATATATTGGATTCTGGAGATTACTAAAACAGCAAATGGGTTACAGTCCCAAACTTGTCTCGCTTATTCTCTTTCAGAATTGAAATGTTTAATCCTCAAACTGTCGGCAGCGACATGCGGCAAGAAGTGGTTGCTGCAGTAGATGTTTGGTGTGCAGCACGTCAGGAAAATATCTTCTTTCATGTTCTGTTTTCTTCATAGTGCGATCGCAGCGCGCCAGTAGAGTTCGGCGAGCTGTCGGCCAGCTTTATGACCGAGCATGAGGGACGGCTCTGCTTTCCCCAGTCGTGTGCTGCTGACAGAGGATCCCTTTATGTTAATGTAGAGGAAAGAACCAGTGGCCCGCAGTGTGTCAAAAACACACACACACACACACACACACACACACACACACTAAGATAAAAAGAAGGGGAGTCACAAAGGTGTCTTCAGACTCAGAAAAAACCTAAACATAAAAAAAGAGGGTGAAGTGTTGGAGTGTTGAATTGCCGAGCTGAGCCACCTGACATAGCAGTGCAGCCGTCAGCTCCATGCTATCGGTTTGAAAACGGGCCTCCACGCTGCTCTAATGCAAGAAATCCAACTCAATAGGCTGCATAATGGATACATGTCCATTGGCATATTGATTTGAGAAGATTGAATGTTTGAATGTAATTTCTTGTTTGTTTTTTTTAATTAATTTGTAGTCCAATGTGGAGTGTGTGGCTCTAAGTTTTTCTTTGTTTCTGCTTTTTGTCTGTTCTGAGTCTGCGCTTGAAAGCAGACTGAGCCGAGTGGCATTGACTCAAACCGGCCCACAAAAAGCTTGCAGCTGCAGCCCGGTTTATTTCCTGTTTTTCTGCTTCTTTATTTTTGAGGCCTGGAAACCCCCATTTGTGCCAGCTCAGTCAGGCCCGCAGCTCTCTATGACCACACGCAGAGACATATCAAATTCAAGCCGATTTGGCGTAGATTCCTACACCCTCACATATCTGATAAAATGTCTTTTTTTTCCACGGTAGACTTAGGCCTATGCTGAAGAAATGGCCTGTACTCGAAACGAGGCATTGACGCACTGGAGGATTTTTGCTGCAGCAGTGAGGGTTTAAGGGGGCGGGGTCTCTTCTGGTCTCAAGGGAGACAGTTTTGTTAACTATGTTGAAAACGTTGGCATTTCAGCCCAGGCACACGCATGCTGTGGGTGTTTCCGTTGGCTCGAGGAGTGTCATGTTGGAGTCCCGGAGCAGCAGAGACGGCGTAGTTCAGGCTTTGCAGTCTGAGAAGCCGAATGAGGTTCAGTGCTTGCAAGCTGACGGAGTTGCCTTAAGGACAGGAAGAGACGGTGATCATCTTGTGTAAACTATGTGAGCGCATGAATGCAGGCGCAGGGAGCAGGAAAGGCAGGGCCGCGGCGATGCAGCGTGTTTCCTGTGAGGCAGGAAGTGAGCGGGGTCGGACCGCAGAAGCACTACGAGCTGGGGCTGCTGCCAAAAGCCCAAATAAACCATCCATTGATGCCTCACTCTTCCCTCTGATTTTCAAACTAATAAGACTACCTCTCAGAATCTGGCACAGAGATTGGCAGATTCTTAAAATGGCAAAATAAATCCATGTCCCGGAGGCCCCTGAGCTCGTGTTGCTCCGGTCTCATAAGGCTCCCGAAGGTTACAGTGTGATAGAAGAGAGCAGCGCGAGGGAGGGTGGGTGGGACGTTCGCCTGAGGATCAAACCATAACCTTTACATGATGGAGAAAGGAAGTAACCGAGCAAAGCAACGAATGACTCGCCAGTTTAGTCCCGTCTATTTATGCTGAAATTAATATTGAGTCGTTGTGCTCCGTTGCTCCCGTTTTGTCTTTTGCGTCCTACTGTGTGCAGCTTTATTCTTTTTTTTACATTTTATGTATCAGACATTTAATAAGATACCTGCCTCCGCTATAGTGTAATGTTTTATTGCACAAGAAAAACTGCACTAAAGTTAGACACCCAGAGGTCGCCGGCATTGTTACAGATCCAGCTTTTTGCTACAATCATGTTCTTTATTTGTGGGTAAATAAACAGTGTTTCCCCTCGTGATTATGGTTTCATATCCATATTATCTAAATTACTGAAAGCACATGACCCATAAGTCTTAATCGGGTTAAATTGATAACTAAAAACTGGACACATCAACCGTGACTGACTGAAAACATGAGATGTGATTTGTTTGACTGCAGAATAGAATTGGCACCCATGTAACTTGTATGACCAACCTTCCTATATCTGATAATCGGACAGCAAATGCGTTTTTAAAAGTGTTTTTGTTCAGCTTGTATTAAGTATTAAGATCAGTTTTCACATGACCTACAAGTTGCTGCTCAGATGTGAGACAAGTGTTCGTCAAAAAGCCTCATAGCGTTCAATAACGCGGTTTAAGGCCATGAGGAAGTAGTGACATAACACAGCAGCCGGTCTAATCATCATTGTGTAATATAAACAGCATTTAACAATTCTGCTGGTGGTGGTAAATGTTTCCATCTCATTGAGTGATGCTGTACAATATCTAAATGAATTTTCATTTGGGGGGTTTCTTTGTTCAGGACTACAGTTTATGTCACTGTAACCTTGATGCACAAAGTGGGACAAGACCCCAATCTTGTCTTGCTCTGCATTCATTGTGCAATACGGGCGCAGCCCACACACTTTAGAGTCCTCTCACAGGCCGCAGCAGAACTACATTTGGATTCCTACCTCATTGTCCTTTTCATGTGAAAATGAGTCTGCTTGCGTCAGCGGGAAGGTCCTCGGCATTAAACCCAAAGAGGCATCAACCACTGGCAGGACCTCATCTGTTGACAGTCGGAGCAAAAGCAAGGGGATGAAGGAGAGGAAACAAATGAAGCAAAATAAAATAAAAGAACCACAGAGGAATTGGCCAACTTCCTGGCTGAAAAATAGAAAAATAAACCTTTTTAGTAGAATGGGCTGTTGAAAATGTTCATACCCAAATTCCCACAGCACTTTTGATGTCTCTTGAATCCGGATAATGGACAGGACGTTTCAGAGGGTTAGGGTTACATTGTTCTTTGACTTTCTCATATATGAGAGAGAACGTCCATCACGGTTTTTACTACAGTAAAAACCTTGATGGACGTTTAATGGGAGATTTATTGGCCCATGACCTCAATGGCCGCCGTGCAGTTTGCTCCTACTTCCTGTAGACACTGAGGAGGGGATGTTGAAAAGATGAATTTCTTTTTTTTTTCTCTTTTTGATGCAAACTTCCCCGTTACGGTGAGCCATCTTAGCTTTTGTAAATGTAAATCACTCAACCTGTTCTGCGCCTTCTGTGTGTGTGTGTGTGTGTGTGTTTCCTGCAAACGGGCATTCATGCCGGGCGAGGTCTACCCTGTATAAATACAGCTATAAAAATAAAACAACCTCCTTCTCTCACCCTTTTCTTCAAGCCACCTCCCAGATAAACCAAATACTGGCTCTCAGTGTAACCGTGTAAATGGCTTGATCTGCTTGGTCTGGTCAT
Organism: Apeltes quadracus; assembly: GCA_021346845.1. Taxonomy (NCBI): domain Eukaryota; kingdom Metazoa; phylum Chordata; class Actinopteri; order Perciformes; family Gasterosteidae; genus Apeltes; species Apeltes quadracus. The sequence continues at coordinate 1,301,551 of CM037933.1, forward strand.
CTCTGACCCCACGCTTGATGTCTTGTCGGTTTTGGTAGACTGTGGTGTTCAACATGAGGAAAGGTTCCGATAGCTTTAGGGTTCAGGCTCTGTGGTTACTATGGCGATTATCACTGGAGCAGTGTGTGTGTTTTGAAAGCAAACAAGTGTGTTTTGGCACTACAGCTCGCCGGGAGGATGTCACCGAGGGCAACGAAGATGACTATCATCAGAGAATTTTCTGACCGTTGTTCTTATCCATTGTAAAGTTTATTTACTAAACAAACTCTCAGACGAAATGAAGAAAGCTTTTGTTTCACTGCCATCTCATATGGTCAATTACCCCGGCTCCATTCTCAATCGGTCTCACTTCGAAGAGGACTTGTTTCTTTGTCTGGCGTCCGTCCGTCTCCCAGAGTCTCTTTCGCTCCCCCTTCATAGCGGGGCCGTCGCTCTGGTCAGCTGCAGCGAGAGCGAGGGTCGGCCCCCGAAAGGAAGTGGAATAAACAAAAGGAAAGCCAGCCAAACAAAGCTGCAAATGAGGCTTTGGTAGACGTGCCAATTCAGGGGCAACGTGGGCACACAAAGAGCTCTCTGTGAGAGTAGCGGTGCTCCATTATCCTGAGAAGTCCTCACTCACACGCAGGCATCAGCATCACACCCACAGGAATGCTACAGGGAGATAACTTAAGTATGCCAGGTTTTGTCATTTCGTTTGGATGGAAAGGTGCCATCTGCAGGTACCTGTAGTCACAACCAGGCTCTGCTCCGCACTCATAAGAAGTACAGTTGTGTTCGAAATAATAGCAGTGCCTTTAGAAAAATGAGTAAATGTCAAAATTCTTCAAAGAAATTGTACTTTAATGAACACAGATACATTGGGGACACAGTACATTCTATTCCAAAGCAAAACAATTGCGCAAAGTCATCAAAACTTAAATAATAATAATAATATTTCAAATAAAGTAAGAAATGGCATGTTCAAAAGAATAGCAGTGTTGCCATCTTTCCTTGGAAACTCAAAAATGTACTGTATAAACAAAGAAATTCTTGATAAGTGAACCTAGCTGAGTATCCTAAACTAATATTTTGTTGCAAAACCACGGTTTCCGATGACTGCTTCACATCTGTGGTGCATGGAGTCAACCAACTTCTGGCATCGTTCCACAGGTATTGCAGCCCAGGATAATTGCACTGTATTCCACAATTCCTCAGCGTTTCTTGGTTTTGCCTCATGCACTGCACTTTTTATGTCAGCCCACAAGTTTTCAATGGGATTAAGGTCCGGGGATTGTGCTGGCCACTCCATCAGTTGAATCTTGTTCATCTGGAACCATGCTTTTGCTCGCTTGCTGGTGTGTTTGGGGTCATTATCCTGTTGAAAGGTCCACCTCAAAGGCATTTCCTCCTCAGCATATGGCAGCATGACCTCTTCCAGGATCCTGATGTACTGGAACTGATCCATGATCCCTTGTATGCGGTGAATCGGACCAACACCATAGTATGAAAAACATCCCCATATCATGATGCTTGCACCACCATGCTTAATGGTCTTCAGTGAGTACTGTGGCTTGAATTCTGTGTTTGCAGGGCGTCTGACATACTGCCTGTGACCCTTAGACCCAAAAAGAACAATCTTGCTTTCATCTGTCCACAAGATATTATGCCATTTCTTTTCAGGCCAGTCAATGTGCTCTTTGGCAAATTGTAAACGCTTCTGCACATGTCTTTTTCTCAGCAGTGGGACTTTGCGGGGGCTTCTTGCTGGAAGGTTAACCTCAATAAGACGTCTTCTGATTGTCACAGTACTCACTGTCAACTGAAGGTCTTGCTTGATCCTCTTGGATCCCATCATTGGCTGAGTCTTCGCCAGTTTGGCTATTCTTCTGTCCATTCGAGGGGTTGTCTTTCTTTTTCTTCCTCGTTTTTCAGTTTTTTGCTCCCATTTCAGGGCATTTGAGATCATTTTAGCTGAACAGCCAATGATTTTCTGCACCTCTTTGTATGTTTTCCCTTCTTTAATCAATTTTTTTATTAGGAAACGCTCATCTTCAGAACAGTGTCTTGAACGACCCATTTTCATTGTTTTTTCAGGAGAAATGCACAGCCAGCATGCCAGTTGTCTTGATCCTTAAATACGGATCACCTGTTAACACCCTTTTTTCCCAGAATACCCTCCCTAATTGATGCCCTCTCTAATTGAACTCACCACTGCTATTTTTTTGAACACACCCTTTTCAGTTAATCATTCAATTTCACAGAATCCACAGTATGCATGGCTGTCCTGTTGGGTTTGTTGGTTTTCTATACCTTTATTTTACCCCCCAGAAACTTATCTGGGGTATAGAGTTTGAAATGTTAATAAAACCAGTGATTTTCTTGCTGCTGTTGAGGCACTGCTATTATTTCGAACACAACTGTATATTTCTACGGCAAAAGAGACTTTGATTTGAGAATGCAATGAGCAGCAGTAGTTAGTGGTTAGTAAATGTATGACTTTCACAGTAGTCAATGGATATGGAGATATTTTGCACATTGTTGAAATGTCAAAAATATGAAATCTTTGCGCCGGTGTGGCTGTGTTTCTCTTTTCAGCTCATGTATACAACTAAATGCATTCTGTCAGTACTTCCGTCAAACTATTATTATGCAGCGAGAGCCGTTGCGTGTCGTGCTTCAGAGGTCTGTAGTGTTGAGACTGAACTAAAATAGTTGGTGGTTGATAGACGGGTGTTCACACTGTACACGTTATAAAACTTGGGCCACTTATTTTCTGCACCAGAGAGGTAAACAACTCTCAATCCCTCTCCTGCATTTCTCTTCTGACGGCTACAGTGGCCTATAGCATAATGGTAGAACGGGTTCAGCACCAGTCGAGTTCACTCAAGGGTGGCTTGCTATATAATAGCTTTTTCTCTTCTGATGTATGAGGTTTGTTTCATCAAGTGGAAAAAAACTCCCCCAGGCTGCCTCATGCTAGTAAGGGATACCAGCAATACCACCATGGATTGAACACAAATTTGGTAAGAGAAAGAACACTGGCAGAAGTTTTTCTTGTGCTGGCACAGTAATGTCTGACCTAAAGGGAACCGTGAGAGCAAACGGGCAGCAACACCCCTGTCAAAGAATGGAGGGGATTTATGAGGCTGTAAAGTGTAAAGGAGGCGATGAGTGTAAACGACCTAATGTCTGATGTTTGTGGAGATTGATGCACAGGTAATTGACCCTGTGCTAAGCCCCGCCCCCCCTTCTGCTACTCCAGCCAGCTGTCAGCCACTATGGAGCACACACCAACTGCAGTCCCTCAGTACATCTTTATTAATTAAAAAAAAAAAAAAAAAGAAGAAAGCGATTTCAGAGAGAAGCTGACAGACGAGTCTTCGATAATGAGTTTGAAGGATTTATTCAGGTGTCAGTCATAGAAATGTGAAGAGTTAAGCTGCTTTTGTCTCAATAGGGGAAGTCGGTCTGTGCCCACTCAGCGTTTTGTGATGTAAAAAATGAGCAGAGGAATCACAAGTTAGATCTGCTATTTATGCAAATCCTTTTGAATTGAGGCCTAGCTAAAACTGTTTTGTGATAGAATTGGATGCATAGAAAGGGCCATTGAACCTTTTAACAACCGCATTGTCAAAGCGGATCTGTCAAAGTGCACCCATCTTCTCAGCTACCGGGGTTTGAATGATTGACAAAGCAAAGCGTCTTTCATTCAATTTACAGAAGACAAACACTGGTTGGTGTAGAACGTGTCGGCGGAAATCCTCCCTGCTGTGTCGTATTTCCTGTTATTCATAATTGTCTCACACATGTGAGCCGTGAAGGTGTCATATACAAACTACAGCGGTCTGATGGAAGAGTAATTCAGTCCAGTACATCAGGCCTTTGTTTCCCCTTTTTTTCTGCTGGTTACCTTTTTACTTGTATAGAACTTCTTTTGCACAGAGGTGTTTTATTTGCTATGAGGGAAATGAGGATAGGGCCGTACATGCACCTGCTGTATATCTTCTCGATTGAGAAATCCTAATGAGTTCCATGATGTTGTTGTAAAGTATCTCAAGCTGCTTGCCAATGGTTAGTTAATCCTTGAATATCAACACTCTCAACTTCCCGTCGTGATTTGAAAGGAAATCACTGTATAAAAACAATTACAGGGGTTCTGTTCACCTACTTATAACCAGCAAAGTTAACGTGAGATCTGGTTTAAGGGTTTAACCACTGACTTCAGTATTGCCTTCACCGAGAGACGATGTTTCAGCTTGTGTGCTCAGAGGAAAATGTGTGAACTGTTGAGAAACCTCCCGCTTCACCCCTCCTCCTTTCATTTCCTGTGCTTTTTTAATTTTTTTTTAAAAGGTTGCTAAAGCCATGCAGAATTGAAATAAACTTCCTGTCTGTTTCCCGTAGTTAATTGCGGCCTCTTTTGGCACATAGTTTCTTCCTCCTGCCAGCTTTAGATTTGTTGATGACGATAATTATAACGTCTCATCGGTTTGCTTGAGGAGCAAAACTCATTTTCTTGTTGTAAATGCGGATCCGTCGAGAGGTTTTGATGCACGTTGAGATGAATAAACCTTATCAAGACTTCAAGAAAACTGCCAGAGATGGCTTCCTTACTGAGCCGGTTTCATGTAGTTCTGATGAGCATCATGCACAGCATCAACACAGCAGCCGTCCTCTTCCTAACCTGCAGTTAAAATGACTCTCACGTCACCAAATGCACTGACCAACTGTGTTTTTATATACCTTGTTATTAGTTGGAAATGACGCACACAACGTACTTCAACAAACTCACTAAAGGTGCACAGTCTGTCTAATGTTTGACTCAGTGAAAGTTCTAAAAACCTTCTCTTCCCTCTTCTTCAATGCTTAAACTTTTACATGTATATTAAATGGCTCCATTAATTATTTAGGTTTAAAGTTCATCTTGAAAGGGAAGGGTCTTTTATCTGAAAGTTCAAATTGAATTCACGGGGTCTCAATTAAGGCGCAGTAGAAATGCTGAGCGAGGGGACGTTGGCTCGGGCCGTGTCACCTGATCGGTGCTTTCATGTCTGCTGGCTTCAAGGTCGCTCTGGCCTGCGAGATTTAGAGCTGCGAGAAGGCCAGTGGTCTCGCGCAGCCTCGTCTGCTCTTTGATCGATGGCCTTTCAGTCCCGGGAAATTATCCCTGACGACAAGCGGGACGCCGGGGACTTTGTGGACTTTGTGGACTGCCTCGTCTGCGAGCAGGTACGTGGACCTGAAGGTTCCGGCTGTAGGTTATGACCATTTTCAAAAGGTTTACTGCCCTAACCAAAATGCCAAATGTATAACTCTTTGAAAATACTCCATTAAACAAATGCCGTACGGTGTATTTTGTGTCTTTCGTTTAGCCTGATCAGTTTATTCTTAAACCTACTTTAAATTACTTTTCAGGTTCACACCTGGATTATGTCAAAGTATTCGGATTACATTCGAGAAGCTAATGCCACTGCTGCCTTTGTTTCTGAGCGTGTTTTTAATGTTAACACCATGGCTTTTCCATATTTTATTGCTTATTTTTTGATACAGCCATCCATAATTGATAGAACCTTTTTCCTTGGGTCTGTGCGCCTGCACATGCGACTGCGAGAGTACAAAGGTTGGTGCGGTGTGGGGGCGCTGCTAATGGATGCATGTATAATGCATCAGCAGTGATGCAGCAGATGCCTCCAGTGAGCTCGGGACACCCTTCCTCTCTGTCCCCGCCTGCCTTCATCTTCCTACTGTCATCTGAAGGGGCGATCAGACGGGTCCATGTGAGGGAGTGTCCTTCCGTCTCGCCTTTCCGTGGTTCAGCATCGCCGGCCGTCCCTCCAAAGAGAGACCGTCGGCCCTTTACTTACGATTGCCATGGTTTCTTCTCTAAGTGAGGCTGAGGCTCAGATAATGTGTGTGAAGTGGCCCCTGCGGTGAGTGTGACCCATAACTCGCTCACAGCTACGGATTAGTTGAGGTATTTTATTGTTTTCAATTGTTTTAAATGGTAAGCACATTTGAGTCATGGCACGGTGACAATTAACAAAAAATGCCAAGGGATACTACAAAATATAGATTTACTAAATTGAATCTGATTGCACTCAAATAGGTTATACACTGATTAAAATACCAAGCTTGAATGTTCTAATATAATAAAATGAGAGACAGAAAAAACACAGGGGAATAGAAATGTGATAAATCTGAACATTATGAACCATAAAACCGTTCTGTCACGTTTTTTAACAGCAGGCAGTAATGTGTGCTTTGTCTTACCAAAGACGTATCTGAGTGTATTTTCTGTTGATTGCAGCGGATCGAACGTCTGCTTGATGTATTTATTCGCCGTGTAAACCCTCTACAGCGTCCTGCTGCTTGAGATGAGGAAACTGTCTCGTGTATTTAAGATGTGAGCTTGATGATGGCCGTCAGAATGGAGAGAGGATGCTTGGGACAAAGACACATGCCTCGTGGCTTCCAGCAGAGGAATAAAACATAAGCACAATATGTTAACCGTGATAGAGGCACATATTGGTTGTGTGTGTGTGTGTGTGTGTGTGTGTGTGTTCCTTTATTTGGGGAAACAAGCTTGTTTGTCCTTCGGTTGCCATGGTCGAGGAGGCTGGCCTCAGACGCTCCAGCACATTCACAAAAAGCTCGCTCTCAGCCGTCCTTCGCTCAGTGCTTCTTTATCCCTGCAGATAGTTTTCAAAATCGCCATGAATTATGAATTCCTTCCATCTGGTGGGTTGTGATTACGGCTCCAGGCACCGCAGCGAGGCCGTCCGAAGGTTTCCCTCCCAGCATCCGGAGCTGATGAATCGAGGCAGGAGAGACACCTCACTTGCAGAAAGGAGCATGATTGAGACGTTTTTAATAGACGCCAGCTGACTCCGATTGGTGCCGGCGGATTGGTGGTTCCCTGTCACGTATTGTTGACACCGTTATGCGTCTATTCCTTAGTCTGGGTCCTAAAGGTGAGGCAGTTGATGATCTCTATACGATGACCAGCAGGGATCTGTCAGTCTAACACACAACCAGCTGCTGAGTCTTTTCGTTAGGATTTGCTCCCCACATGCCTGGCTGGGAACAAGGACACAGACGTTTTGTTCCAGCGGTCCCGCTGGCTTGTCCCAACATGCACGCTCGGTTATCAACCAAACCAAACCCACATTTCACCCTTGATACTTCAGTGTTGTTATCCCCTCTTTGCCTTTCCTCTCCTCTGACTGAAGGACGATGTGCGTGCAGCATCCTCGTCTGTAAGCTTAACGATGTTTTCCACCAGTAGCGGAGTCTTAACATTTACGACGATGCAGGGGGCTGCGATCCAAAAACCAAAGCAATACAGACAAACGCTTTGAATCACAAAGACACCAGGTACTTGAATTGTATTGATTTTCTTCTCTGACCTCTCATGTGGGTTTAGTTTTTCAGCACACCGTCTCTGTTAATCTTTAACCATCTAATTGTCGTCCTGTTACTAATGTCCTCTGCAGCAGTACCACATACAGTAGAGCCTCCAGCACCATTTACTGATTCTCTGCGCGTTTATGGTCCCACAATCAAAATAGACTCTTGTTTTCAGTCATCCATTCTTTACCCTGAATCGCCGATGTTAATCATTCGTCGAGTTTGGACACGAGCAGAGAACACGCTGATGGCGGTGCGAGAGGGGATTTACATACGGAATAAAGCATGTCGTAACTTAACATCTTTATTGTGCGGCGCTTCCCAAACTTGTCCTTGCAGCCCTTCCACCAACCACTGAAAACATCAAGCTTCCAATTATTAATCCCTCAATAGTTTCTGTGGCTTCCAATTGGTTGAGGTCATTTCTGAAAATGACATCAAATGTTCCCACATCCACCATCTTCACTCTGGCCTCACATCCCCTCCAGATACATAGAAAAGCCAGATTTGGTTTCTTCTGGCTTCTCCTCCCTCTCGGCGGTGTGCCGTCCGTGCTCGCTCTCAGCCCGAGGCCCGGTCGCCATCTGTTGAAGGAGACTGGATCTCTGCGTCCTCGTCTTCCAAGCGGGCCGACACGCCCGTCCGTCTGTCTGTCTGTGTGCGCGTGTGATGCTTCCTCTTCTTATTCTGCTTAATTGGATCCGAGTATAGGAAGTGGCACACGTGTCTCTTACAGGGGCCTCGGGTCTTGAGTGTGGATTGGCACATTTTCTCTGCGCGGAGCCGAGAGGAGCAGGCGGCATCGGGCCGCCTCGCGGCTGGTGTGTAGGCGTCGGAGAGCAGTGGGAGGGAGACTTTGAGAAATGATTGATATGGATATTAATCTGATGATAAAATGACGAGGGAGTAACTGGTTGGAAGATGGATAAGTGATGTAGTGGATTCCGTTGCGTAAGGTACGAGAGGGAAAGTTTGGGACAGTGAGGTTGACTCATCGGACTGGAGTTTGTCAACTCAGCGTTTTGTTTTTCCCCTGATTAACCCTGTCCCCTTTGTTTCCTTGAATTTCCATTGTTTTCCTTTTATTTATTCAGCTTCTCGTCTTGGCATTAACACCAGCTGCCTCATCACTCCCTCCCCTCCCCCTGTGGCAATGTATAACAATGAAACTAGCTTTGCACACACTGCCCCCACAGGGTGCTAAGAAAGCAGGAGAAATCACATTAAAAGGTGCTGAAGAGCGCTCAGTCTCTCCAACCGCATATTGATTTGAAAACCTCTTGTTATCCAGTGTCTGCCTCCTGATGTCTTCAGTTGAGCTTAAAGGCGAGTGCAGATTTGGAATTTATGGGTCAGCCCTTTGCCACGGGTTTAGGTAGTGATTTATTCAAGAGATTTTCTCAGCAGTGAGCACAGGAAGAACAACAGGGACATCCCATCATAGATGGGAACAGACGAGACCAGCCGGACTAAAGACAATATTCTCGTGCTTTGCCACATGTTATATTCAACTTTCTCTTTGTCTATTCGCTCACCTTTTCTACGTTTTTCTCCATTTGTGTGAACATTCTGGAGGAGCAGCATTAAACAACCCACTGCTGCAGAATGTACAATATATTTCATATTAGCAATACTGACCATGATCATGTGTGATTTTTGACTTCCATGCAAACACTTCATTTGGATTTCATTGTGTCTGAAAAGCGGTTCACAGTTGATCATACAGTAGCTCCTCACATCCGCGGTGTGATTTTACTCCTTCAATCACGTCCTCTCGAGCCTTTTCCCTCGCTGGTGCCCATGAAGCGGTTGGCTGTGGCTGGTCAGGGCAGTTCTCATGCTGACTGATGGGAGGCGGAGCCACGTGAGTAACTTGTGTGAGGCGCCGCACTGATCGCAGTGGTCCAGGCCCCAACATCAACAGCGGGCCTGTGTTCTCAGCGAGCAGGGAGTCACACTGCTTCCTCTGTGTGTCGCTCCCGATTCCACCAGGATGCTTCACACACTTGCACATTTATTAACACACAGCGACACGCCACAGGAGGTCGACCTTTTGAATCCGTTGGCATTTTAAAACGTGATCAGGCTGCTGCGGCGCGACGCTGACGCGACACACCGGCATTGCTGGGGGACAAGGAACTACGTTGATCATTTTAAGCGTTTGGCGGGGGAAGCACCCTTCACTCTGTCCTTTTGTGCCCGGACTTGTCAGTTTAGTCATGATTCACCAAATCTGCAGTTCCTCATTTGCATGTAGGTTTCACGTTTAAACGGAAGAATGAGGAATGTGAAATTGATGGACCTGTTCCTCAGCAGGTTTTCAGGTGTTTTTTGCTTCACATTTGCTCCTTTTAAGCTGATGGGCCGCTGCTCAGTTCGTGATACCTGGAGCCCTGCTGCATCAATCTGATCTTAATCTCTATATGTTCTCTATTACCACATCTGTTGGCGATGGGACAAGGATTTGCCATCGGCGGCGTCTTTGTGTCCTTTTTGTAGCTACGCAACAGAACCACCTGTTTGCACGTTGGGAGCAGATAGATTCCCCCTGTTTATAATGGCTCTCTTCACTCTATTGGCCACTTGGGACTCAATTAAAGCTAAAATGTTTCTGTTCGCATGTGCAGATGTGATGTGTGTAGGGATGCATCCATTAAGGACCTGACTCTCCTCTGACCGGATGGTTTCGCTGTTAATGACACCTCCAACTGTGAATGCAGTCCATCCCTCGTGGGTCAAGCTGTGGTGTCCTGCCGCCGCTGGGCCCCTTTAATCCCAAAACGGGCTCCCTGTTGGATCTGCTTGTCTGCCAGTCAGAGGAACCCATCTGTAATCAGGCAATTTCCCCGCCGCTTTCTCCTAGTAATGCATATTCTATTTATTTATTTATTGCATACTAATCCTCCCTGCTTTCCCAACACACGCAGGGAAATGATACGTAACAAGTATTTGTATCCATTTTCATCATCTTTGGTATTTATTAGGCACTTTAAAAGAATTGTGTTAGACGTTTATATACGCACTGGCCTCATTTAAATGAAACTGGGGACTGATCTGGTACTCTATTTTTCCCCTTTGCCTGTTTTTCTCTGCTCATTTTCTACCATGACTCAAAGACAACCACAATTGGCGTACGTGCTGCCCAGTTGCTTAGCAATGTGCCTTATTTATTTTTCCTATTTCCTTTACTTCATCCATGGGAGAGGAGCTATGCTTGTTTACAGCTGAGTCACACAATATTTTCCAAACAATCTTTGGAACGTACTAATATGAATAGGGCATGTGAAAACGGTGTGTGTGTGTGTGTGTGTGTGTGTGTGTGTGTGCATTCAGCTGCAGCCCAGAGCTTCCACTCTCCAAAGGGAGAGTGGTGATAATGCAACATTAGCCACACAGATCAGGCAAAGTGTTTGTGCAAAAGCGACAGGATCAGTGGTGCGAGTTCAACTGTCATCAGGTTCTGAGTTCCCGCCCCCGCTTCTCCCGACAGAACCGCCCACAGGGCTCTGCAGGCCTATTGGGCAAGCGGGAGAGGGCTCGCACACGTATCACATCAGTGACGGCATCTTGTGTGACTTCTCAGCGGTCCCAGCTATCCCACTCACCGTGTGCGTTTCATCCAGTTAAGGAATGAACCGTAGAAAAGAAGTGTGTGCAGCCTCGAGGAATTCTCTGAAACGTCTTTAGGACGTCCCTGGCCTCTGCATATGTGTATATGTAGAGTACATTGTGGCGGCCGAAGGACTCATAATAAGGATGACAGCAATGCACTTTTTAGCTCTTTGGGAGCGGGCCTAAGAGCTCCACCCAATACTCAAATCCATTGTTCTCTCAGTTACACTAACGTTAACCTCACGTGTGATGGGGCACAGACCCTATTTTACCTAGTTTTTATATATGAATTTTCGACATAATCCACAAGCAAAGGCTGGAAGACCTGAGTTTATCCAGTCTACCACCATGTTAAGTGTGTTTGTTTGATACAATAAAGAGAGCTGCTGCCTATTTGTTAACCAAAGCAACAGTGGCACCGAGGTATGAGTCAAACTCCCCCACTCATCTCTTAACTGTTCACTGGACAAACTCCAAAGGGCATGTTTACTGCTTCCAGGGGAGCGTGTTTGCTGGTCTATGTGTTTTTCTGTGTGTGTTAGAAGAGAGAATAAGTACACGTGTGCGGATATGTGTCCTTGCGTGGCGCTCTGGGTGGACAGAGAGCACCAGCGGACAGACTGCTAGCGCGCCCGCTCCGCCCTCCTAGAGCTGTAAACCTGGAGAAAACACTAATGCAGTTTTACAGAGTTAGTGTGTGCACTTTCAAGAGACCGCTTTTTTTATCGCCATCTGGATTAAAACCAATATTAGGGTTTTAGCCAACTTCAATCCTACACAACCTTGTCTGTAATGGCGTTTTATGACTTATTCAAAGGTTTCCATCTGCAACTGGAATTAAGTTACATTTTCTTCACTGGGGAACCTGCTTACGGTTTTGAATTCCAGGTATGCACTGAGCCAGAGAGGAAGAGACACTTCTCCTTCTGCTCAACATGCCCCCAGGCTGTACAGCAGATGGACAGTTTGGACTTTGGACAGAACCATGAGGTGGATGTGAAACGGGGAATATCACCTTGGGTCTGGAGCTGAATGCTCACACCCTTTTGGTTTTGTAGCATTATAGCTTTTGGCCACATTCGGTCAACCTTAATACGCAGCAAGGTATGCGACGACAAGCCCCTCAGACGGCCTTTATTTTAAGGGATACCACACGTTCTGCTCTGCGAGCCAGCCTGAGCTCAAACACCACTAAGGAGAAGGAGCTGACAGCTGTCTACGGAAGCTATCTTTGCCCGTTCCTACCCAGAGGCCTCGCCGTGCATGTGCGTGCTGCACGCTGCGTAGTAGTGTAATTTGAGGGTCATCCCAGAAAGACCCCAGGCAAGTACGGATGGAGAGTGCACTGACAGTCACCCCTGGGTGTGTGTGTGTGTGTGTGTGTGTGTGTGTGTGTCAGATTCCTTGTGGCAGATGCGCTCTCTCTGGCCTCAGGCTCTTAGAATAAGCATAGCAGGGGATAAGAAAAGCTGTGTATCCTCTCTGATGCTTCCATCAAAAATGTTAAGAAAAATATATTGGCGCGATAAAAGGAAGGGAATATGTTGGCGGGGCGGCTTGTGTTCCTTTTGAGGTTCAGAGAGCTCGGTATTGATGTCAGACTCCAGGTAGGACTGATGGAGCAGTAAGAGGGAGCAGGCGAGCTGAAGGAGAGACAAGGCTCCAGATGTGAGACGGCCTCGCTGGCTGCTTGTTTACATTTCTCGGCCAACGGGAGTGTATTTTTAACCTTTGCCTGTTTTTGTTCTCCTTGCAGGTGCTGGAGAGTCGGGGAAGAGCACCATTGTGAAGCAGATGAAGTGAGTGACTTCTCATTGTTTGGTTTTTCCTCCCATCATCGCTGACAAATTACCGTATGGTTTATCAGCGCAATTAAATCTATTCGGTATAACTACATACCAAAAGTTTTGCATCACTTATTTGATTCTCAGCATCTACTGCATGAAGAGCAGCACGTGATTGGTTGATGGAACCGCTATTTCATTTTCATTTAACTTTTTTTGCCTAAAATTTGTGCTTGGTTTGACTGTTGTGAGATCTAATATATGACTTGATGGACTAGGTTCTAGTCAAATAAATCAGCATACAGCCTTTCTCAGGTAAGACACACTTTTGCTGCGACTGCATAAGAAAAAGGTTAGAACCCATTTAACCATTAATTTGATAAAAAACTTCAAATCAAGCAAACGTGTCACAACCTTTTATCATTGGCTTGTAACTTTAAAAATCCCAATGGAGACTGGACAGATAATCTAAAGAAAGGTTATTGCATTAGTATATTAGTGGGAGGGTTCTCATGTCTACGGTTCAGTTGGATCAGCCGCGAGCTCTAAAACTGCTCACTTTGCCCATTTCAACTATTAAAGATGCTAATAATTGGATCGGACAATTCATAAATATGTTTTGTTTATATTCAAGTATAGCAGGTGCCAAATGGCATCTTTTAGAAACACACACACACAAGCAATGTCCTCCTGTGCACTCCAGCTCATATTGTATACATGATGTCCCCGTTCTCGGCTCGGAGCCCAGGCTTGGAATAGACCATTAACAGGCATGATCATCCGAATTATGGAGGAAAGAAGCCGCTGTTAAGTTATTGACCTAATCAATAGTTCAGTCACTGGGCAGAATACAGATGTTTACTGTGCACCACAATAGATAGCGGGGTTCAACTTGTTACCTTTTGGGCACCAGCCTATCCGATGTGTTCCCAGTCCTGTATGAGCAAGTCTGAAGTTCAGAATTATCCACACAGGGAAAGCCCACCGTTGTTACTGCGCTTCGTTCGAAGGTTTTTAGTTTGGCAATCAAAGAAAAGGCTTAGTATATTCAAGCTAACATGACCAGCGACAAATGGCAGGGTGACAGTTCTATTCTAGTACAGAGATTAGTACTTTGTTGTCTTCTTTCGGGCCTAATCGCCGATTGCTGCGTAGTGAAGCATAAATGCAGCGGCTGCCTTTCTGTCTTTGAGCTCTCTCTCTTATCGGTTGCTCTGAAACGCTCCCTGCTTGTCCTCAACACAAGGGTTGAAGATAAATGTGTACGTTTCCACAGCGGATGACTGCATGTTGGTCTCCCTGTTTAGTGTTGCTACACTGACTGAAGCACTTGGATGAATCTCTTAAATGCACACATCAGTGAACACCTACACGCTTGATGCTTTTTCTTTTGATGCATCATTAACAAAAGTGCACGTCCACACAAACAAAACACAAAAACGTGTTTCAAATTTAGAGCACAACCCCGCCGCCATCTCTTTGCGCTTTGAGGAGAACGGGCAAATTCTTCTGGATACCTGAGGCAATGACATTTTTTTTTTTTTTTTTTTTGTAAGGTGGAAAAACGATAGATATCAGATACTTTGAGCGGCACTTTTGTGTTCATAATTCTGACTACTGACCACTATTCTTGTGTTAGTCACAGGAATGCTGTAGTGATGATGGGGCGTCTTTTATCTGGCTTTGAAGCATTTGCAAAGAATTAAGAAAAATCCTTTCGGTTGTCTTGTTCAATGTTTTGACAAAAAGTATAATTATGACGCTACTCTTACAAGGTATTTTTAACACAGCATCAATTAATATTCAAATAAGGAGGAAGCAGCTTCTAAAGTTCCAACCGCACAATTAGATTGAGTGCAACGGTTGTATTACATTTATTTAACATGCTACTGTAAGATCTGAATAACTCGGTGGCTTTCTTTTCTTAATTCTTTGGTCAGTTGTGTCAAAATATACTCCAGAACTGGCCCGCTAAATCACTCCTCCCTGTGCACAGAAGGTGTAATACAGTTTATCCTGTATTACGGCCCTTATTTATGTATTGGTTAAATATCAACATGATTTGTAAAAGGATGCAGTCACATGCTACAGAACGGACTTCAGACGCAGATTAAATGTGTGTCTACAATTGGATATGTCTACATTCACGGTGTTCGGATTTATCCGAAGATGTGACAACGTCACATCTGTAATCCGTCCACACCGTCTCCAAATGTGCCGACCTAACGTGTCTGCAATGGAACACTGCAAGTTTGCGACGCTCTTCACAATCAAGTCAGTCAAACTATCGTGTTCCATATTATTGGAGGTATTGTTTGGATGTGGGGAAAACAGTGTGGGCTTCCATTCTTCCTGGCTGTGTCTCTCAGTGTTGCACGGCGGGCTCCTTTGCATTTTAACAAGGTCCCATTCAGCTCATCACACAGCCGACGCGCATGCTGGCTGTGCGCCTCTGTGCCGCAGGCAGCGACGGCCCGACGGAGACGCTTCTGTGTGTCAGCCCCACACTCTTTGAGCCAAATGCCTCTTTCTCTACATCCCTTTTCACAGCTCCAAAAGCAAGTCAATATTTGTCCTCTAACTGAGGGATACAAAGACATGTGAATGTTCCCTGTACCCCATCTAGTGGTATCGTGCTCTGAGATCTCACACTCAAAGGACCGTGCCATTATCAATTAAATATACACTTTTTAATAGGTTTGTGGAAACATAACAAAATCTTTTTACAAGATCTCATTCAAAAGCTGCGGGGAAAAGTAAAACAATATTGTGGTGTGTAATATGGTGTGTATTTTATTGCAAGTAATAATGTTTTGTGTTTCATTGTGACATTGTGATTTCACAAATGAAATGACACACTAATCGTTTTTTTACCTTTCCTCTGGTCTCTGTGTTCAGGATTATCCACGAGGACGGATACTCAGAAGAGGAGTGCAAGCAGTACAGAGCCGTTGTCTACAGCAACACGATCCAGTCCATCATGGCCATCATCAAAGCCATGGGCAACCTGAAGATCGACTATGAGGAAGCCACTCGCGCGGTAGGTTTCTGCCTCTAAATTTGGCACTGAAACATTTTACATATTTAATGTCCCCCGTTTCGGCAGCAGCAAGATGGAAATGAAATGCTGCGAGATGGCGAGTGTAAATGTATAATGCAGATTATGTGGCTGCGGCTAATTACCACCAAAGGCTGCACTGGGACTCCACCCTAACCACACATATCTAGCATAGACAACTGGAGGCAGCTCAAGAATTTCTCCTAAGTGCAATGTGACAGTGTGGAAACCAGCAGGTTATTCATTGTTGACCCTGTATGTTTGTGTGTGAGACATTAAAGTAAACAATAGATGGTTTACACACTGGGAGATGAGATGAGAGAATCAAGATTCAGGCATTAGAAAATCATTTTATGAATACAAACGTATTATCTCATATACCTCTTGTGTATTCGATTACAGATCATTTTACTTTAAGGCCAACGGTCTGCGGATTTACACCTTTGATACTTTTGCTTTCTCCAAATCTTCATCTCCCTGTTGACCTTCATTCCAGAGGAGTCGGATAAGCATGTTTTTTTTAATGTGGAAATCCACCAGCTGGTTTATTTGAGCAACACCTGACCCAAATGGCCTACAGTTATTTGAGTATCGTGGAACATTTCACAGATTTCAATTAAAAAGACAATATTTTTCTCACAGCAAGTCGCCGTTCAGCAATATTTTGAAATGCGAGTGAAACAACTCGTTCATCGACTTTTTTTAAATATTTTTTTTTTACAAAGAACAAGCTGCTTTCATTGTTTGCCGAACAGATTGCTTGCTACAAACAATCATTAACCAAATAGTGGTTGTTCCAGTGCATGCTCCTATCCAGAAAAGTCACATGTGTATCAATTCTTCCCTGAACCGCTGGCAGAGGTTGCTGATGTTGTCATTACTGCATCATGAGAATAATTCTGGTTAACTAAAGGTTTATTAATATGGTCAATGAGAGTGTATGATTATATATTGGGTTAAATATACACCTCCTGTCCCTCTGGGAAAGAAATCATTGACAGGAGGAAAAAAGGCAACAAGGACGACAGAAATATTGCAACGCCAGGTTGTTCTGCATTCTGTCCTTCCAACGTCCACTTAAGGCCGCTTGTGTTTTTCACAGGATTTTGATTACTTCCACGTGGAACACAGTAAAGCGCTGCTCGCGTACTCTGACCTACAGCTGGGGTAGAGTGGAGGGTCGGACAATGGTTAACTAATACTTGGAAGTCTGCTCTCTTGTCCAGTGTCACAAACAAAGGGTGAGAGTGGTGCAATGGAGGTGACGAGGATTCCCTTCTCCTACAGAGTACAAGTCTGCCAAGTAAATGCTATTAAGCTAAACATTATTGGGCTGAATTCCATTTGATAGGTATGTTGTTGGTTTTTTTCATGCCATTGTGCCTTGGTAGATGGATTCATTACAATGCACAGGCACGCTTGATGTGCCAACGATGGCTGATCACTTGTCATACTATTCCTCATTCTTTAGTCTAATTTATTTGCAGTTTTTAATGAGCCATTTAAAATCAGATTTATATGGAGTGCATAACGCCACAGGAACGTTAAATTACCCAACGCACTAAAGAAAAGTGACGTCTTGTGACGTCAAGTGACCCCCCCCAGGAATGTTTTCCAGTGGTTGTAGCTCTTTTCTGCAGTTTCTAAGGAAAGCAAAGCGGTGTTTTGGACTGGTTACAAACCAGTTACAGCTTGTAATTCGGCAACACTTACCTTCCAAATGCCCAATGTTTACCCATGACGATTGGTATTGAGGCTATATACATTGTATATATTAAACCTTCATTTGTACGCTGCACTGAGAAAATGCCTGTTGACCCCCCATTGCTCTTGCAAGAGATATGGGGGTCTAATATGTTATTAAAATGTTTTTTTTGTCTATTCTTGTCAGGACGATGCCCGCCAGCTATTTGCCCTGTCGGCAGCAGCAGAGGAGCAGGGCATGCTGCCAGAAGATCTGTCCAATGTCATCCAACGACTGTGGGCTGACGGCGGCGTCCAGAGCTGCTTCATGCGGGCCAGAGAGTACCAGCTCAATGACTCTGCGGCTTAGTGAGTGCATTGAACACAAGTAACGCGAGAGCAGCTAGATCAGGTGTAATCCAAATAAACCCTTGACAGGGGTCCACAGGGAGATACCGAGATACCGAGCCACAGAATGTTTGAGTTCAAACACATTGAACCTTGTCAAAATGGACAGATAAAATATTTTGAATTGACACAACATTGACTATGCTCTTCAACACATTTCCCTTTAAATATAAAGTGTATCTTTAGTTTGTTCCATTTCCTGCCTGCTTTCCTTTTGCATTCAGTTTAAATGGGCAAGCACTCAGTTTCAGTTCCGAGGTCAAAAGAATAAATCAAGAAGATGTATTGCTTTCTCCTTCCTACCACACTGGTGCACTCAGAAAAGGAGAAATGAAGAAGCGGTTGTCTTCTCCTCGTCAACAAACCAGCGTCTTTGGGGTAAAGAGATAATTGGGTTCATTAGTAGCTCGCTGGCTTCCTCAACGGAGTCCGAGGTATAAAGGAAACCGCAAATCTAACCGAGCCTGATCAAATGAATTGGTCTCTGAATCACCTCTCTGACGTGCAGTGTCCCAATGCTCACAGCGTCTCCAACAGTTTAAAGACTTTATCACATGGGTTGGCTGAACTAATTTCTCAAGAAACTTATTTTTATTTTCTCACTCAATGAACATGCATCAGTCAAACTGCATCAGTTGCATTTACACAAATAACCAATGAGAAGCTCATCTATGTGAAATTGGGATTGACACTTCTAATTGCAGAAATTTAATTGAATTAAAAGGACGTTAAAAACTAGAGCTATAGCATTTAAAATAAAATGTTCATTATTGTACACTAAAAACCTTGATGACTATTTACATCTTCTGCCGCAAACTAAAGCCTCTTCAGGCTTATTGATAGTCGCTTTGAATAAAAGCGTCAGCTAAATGACATGTAATGTCATAAAGACATTTCTCAGCATGGCAGCAGAGGCTGTGGAGAAGAGTCCAGTAGCTGTAGATATTAACGGTGACATCATTTCTTTTTGATTCAACCTGCAACGACGAAGGAACCTCAATAGAAGGAACTTCTATGAGCACTACGGGCGCCTTGTCATGACGCACTTTGCAGTCACAGCTTCATTCAACTAACATGGGGAGGGATAATGTTCTATGTTTGCGTTGGCCGCTATAATCTGGACTCCATCTCTGCATTAGCGCTCTGCTCAAAGCTGAAGGGACCTGGACGCGTACCGCTGGGAGGGGGACAATATCGGCTGGTTCATGGTGACATTTGGAGCGCTGGGAGAGTATGTTGCTGAAGGGGAGGTAGTAATGAGTCTGGTACTAGACCATAATCCATGTCGCAGCACCTGCTGGGAGCCGGAGAAAGGATGTGAAAGATGCAGAAAGGGAGAGATTGCAAAGTTCCCACTGACAGAGAAACCCTCTCTTCTCCCTCACTGGTTTGATAGAAAGGGACGTGTGATGTGCACTCTGAAACTAATGCATTCATCAGCAAGACTTTTTCACACGCCTGCATGTGTAAAAGTGAAATGGTCTCCCCTTACAGTCAGTGTTGTCGCCACGTCACGTCCACAAGGTTTTGTCTCAGTGGTTAAAATAAACATTTTAAAGTGGTTTAAAAATCTCTTACAAAACCGCCACCATAGATTGGCCATTGATGGCTTTCCGTCCCACTGCATTTGAGTAGCTGTCTTTAATTAGAGCGTGAGCAAACCAAATTCAATTAATCTTCAAGGCTTATAAACCCAGGGCGAAATCAAGCAGTGCTACAATATCTGATGTGTGCAGTACAAAAGCAGCCCAAACCGCCCTCCGTAGGGAGCCGGATAATGATTCAACTGTCAAACACGCGGCGAGGAGTCGCAGTGCGAAGGCTCTAAAATCTACACCGGCTTGCAGGGGATTACATTCAGCAAGAACACTTTCTTACGCAACACATTCTCTTTGTGCAGTTGAATATTGTGCTGAAAGAATGAGTTAGAGTACATTTGGGTTATTGTGCGTCTTGGTAACCACACTCTATATGTAAAGGTTGATTGGGTGCCTTGTACTTAGTTCTTTTGTCAGGAACACATTGCATTGAAGGCCAGGACTTGACGTGGCAACAGTAAATCGCCTGCTGTCCCCTGGCTGCCGTAGTTCAGACGACTTAAGCAAAAGTCACTGAGCATATGAAAAGACATCCGTGTCCTTCGGCCACAGTGCCTCCCCCGTACACAACTTGCAGTATACGTTTTCCTATATCAATGCCTGGAACAACCCCGACGCCTTGAGGTCCCTTTCGAGCTGTGAGAGGATTCTGTTTCAACTATGTGTGTATTTATTGATTTATTTATGCTTTTGTCCGTTTTTCCATCAGCTACCTAAATGACATGGAGAGGATAGGCAAGCCGGAATACATCCCCACACAGCAGGACGTGCTGCGGACCCGAGTGAAGACCACTGGCATCGTGGAAACGCATTTCACCTTCAAGGACCTGCACTTCAAGTAAGACCCTCCTCCACCCCCCCTCCTCTCCATGAAATAAAACGCTATTTCACAAAGCAAAGGACGCATTTTTAATTCATCAGCTCCTTTTTGTAGATCATCATCACTGATTAGAAGGATGCCTTCAGCGCCCAGGCGCAGCAGGTCGCTATTATTTCACCAGGCCCGAACCGCCTGAAGTTTGTCAACATTTTGTCTCTTTGGATGGATGAAATATTCTGTCATTACGAAAGCAGTGAAATACTGCACAACACAAGGAAAAGCATTAAGATATCTTAAACCCAACTTCTCCCACTCAATGCTGGTACATTTAGGACTCCACACATAAAGAAGCAAGTGCTTATCACAGCACGATGATGCTTATCAATATTGAAAAAGAAATGAAGAGAACACAAACATTTATTATTTATTAAACCAATTCATTAACATTTATTAAGTTGTAAATACAACCAGACAATCCTGGTGTGATAGAAACATTAGTTACTACTGTTGCTTTAACAAGGCATTGTAAATGGAAATGTGGGTGGACTGCTGGGAGTCTGTGTAATATTCAAGTCTCATATTTGTGTCGTGATTTATTGTATTTCTCTTAGGAAGACAGTTTCACCGAATCCAACTAGCACATGTTTACCTCCAGCCCCTCTTTAGTGCAGTGCTGCTGTGATATATTTAGCCTGCGTAAGCATTGCCAGAGATGAAAGCCCTGTTGAGGTGAATGATCTTAACTGTGTCACTGTTCTAATGAGCTCTGCTTACTCATCTTAAAGCTGGCCGTTTGTAGGAGTCAGAGTTCTGCTGTTATGAAAACTGCTGAGCCAGAAAGAATAAAAGTGTTTCTCTGCGATGGCCTAAATGATAAAACCTCGCTGAAACGCTTCCTCTCAATGTGAGAGGTTCCCTCCATCTTCATGAATAAGTCATATAGGAGCTTAGTGGAAAAACCTGCCGCTGCCGGGCCTCAACCTGCCTTAAGGCCGCCTGTTACCACAGCAACTGCACCGGACCAAAATGCCAACCAATGGCAGGAAAAATGAGCAGCAGAACAGCCTGGCCTGAGGAGACGAGGACAGAGACGTGTATTCACCGGGGAGATGTCGCCGGCAGGGAAAAGTGTTGGTTCTCCTGTGCTCGGTCCCTTCCGGCCTCCCATTGTAAACCGTGTGTGTGTGTGTGTTTAGGATGTTTGATGTTGGAGGCCAGCGGTCAGAAAGGAAGAAGTGGATCCACTGCTTTGAGGGAGTCACAGCCATCATCTTCTGTGTAGCCATGAGCGCTTACGACCTGGTCCTGGCTGAGGATGAAGAGATGGTGAGTTAAGCGTATACATTTTTAAATTGTTATGTTTTGCCACTCACAGGATGTGCCCAAATGGGGCGGGGAGGAAACGGTTGGGTTTCAGTGAACTCATTTCCTCCATGTGCTCTCTAATAATCCACCCATTTGCACCCGTCCCACTCAGAACCGGATGCACGAGAGCATGAAGCTCTTTGACTCCATCTGCAACAACAAGTGGTTCACAGAGACGTCCATCATCCTGTTCCTCAACAAGAAGGACCTGTTCGAGGAGAAGATCGCCCACAGCCCTCTGACCATTTGCTTCCCGGAGTACTCCGGTACAGTCTGACAGCTCAGCACGCGACCAACTGATGGAGCAAACCTTATGTGTTTCCGTCACTGTTCCAAAAGACGCAATCATTTGTTACCCTGAAAAAACTACTGTCCATTAATCTTTAGAAGCCTAGAAGGTTGCTCATTAGCGCTGTATTTCCAAAATCATTGAGGACTTTCATCAAGGTGGATTAGATCAAATTCATTTAGCTTCAAGATGAAGCCTTGTTTTTTTTTTTCCTTCTCAACTACATTTAACAAGCCATGTTGCCAAAAATGAACTTCCCTCGTTTCCACAAGATAATCTTAATGCACCCTTTTGTGTAAGAAGATAAAAGAAGAAAAATGTAACTGTTAATCCAAGAGTGTTTTTTTTTTTCTTTCATATTGGCATTTCAAAGGCTCTTTTTAAATATTTCTGGGGCTTCGGCAAACCTTATTTGACTGGGTTCTTAAACTCCAAACCACCTACTGTGTGTGAGCTGTAATGATGATACAAGAGAGGCTCATGAAAGCGTGAAAGCTCTCCTAACACTCTCTCCCCCTCTCAGGCCCTAACAAGTACGAGGAGGCCCAGGCTTACATCCAGACCAAATTCGAGGACCTGAACAAGAAGAAGGACACCAAGGAAATCTACCCCCACTTCACGTGCGCCACGGACACCAAAAACGTGCAGTTTGTGTTCGATGCCGTCACTGACGTCATCATCAAGAACAACCTGAAGGACTGTGGCCTCTTCTAAAGGCGTGTGTGAGAAAGAGTCAAGGTGAGTTCAGAAAGACGATCCCACTCGAGTGATTCGGCTCTCACAGGCCACAACATGAAGCGTGTTTGAAATGACTAATTCTGTGGGTTTTTTGTGCTTTATTAGATTACTTGAAGAGTGGTGAAGACCATAAATAGGGGGAACATACACACATCATGAACGACTGCATTGGCCAACCACGATTTCTGCTTTTTATAAAGACACCTAATAGACTGAAAACCCGACGAGCCGCGCAGAAATTCAGTAAATGCTGATCCAGTTGATCGTATCGTTAACTCTTTAGGCTATGACCACAAAAATCAACATTTATTATTGTTTTTTTTTCCTTCTTTTTGTCTTTATTTTCAATTATTAGAGGGAGCAAAGGAAAAGTTTTTATATAAATGCATTTCTGATTAATTATTCAACTTTTAATCACATGAAGCTTATTTTTTAAAAGATTAGGCACAGGCATGGACATAAAATATGATTGCTAAAGGATTGTGCTTTTCTTTTTTTTTAGATATATAATGTTTACTTAAGTTTGTCATTCATAGCCAAACCGTGTATTGCTCTGCATGACTCAACATGTCAAATATTATCTCTGTAATCTGCACAAATGATCTAACATTCCTAAAAAATGCTAAAAAAAAATCTTAAAATGTTGAAAAATTAAAAAAAGCTTCACTTGCAGGGGGAAATGATGGTGAAATCCTAACTGATATTTAAAGTATGTGTGGAACTAACATTCTGTCACTTTTTATAGTACCATTTCCATGTCTGTTGCAGTATGTTTGTGCCTTGACTTCTGTTTACAACCGATTCCTAGAAATGCTTTCAGTATGTTTGACTTGCTGTGCACCTATATTTTTCTTGCTTTTTCTGCCTAGCACCTATGGATATATAGCGGTTATTGATGAAAGACGAAAATCTAATTCAGAATTTTTTTTTGTGTTTTTGGTAAATATTCAAATGCTTTAAAAAGTATTTTATGATTTTAATTTAAATAAAAGTAGAGATCACCTGACTCGTGCTCATTCTTTTTCCTCTGTGTATTGTGACTTTTACATGTTTATTGGAACGTGCCTTTAGACCTCACACACATTTTATGTTTGATTGCATAGTCATACCTTTCAACAAAGTGACACTGTGTCCTCTAGCTGACAAAACGGGACTAGTAAATAATGAAATATGGTGGAATATTAACACATTAGAACACCTTGAGCTTCTGAACATATAAGGAAAAAGCAAAAAAGTCGGATGATCTTTCTTTTAGACCTCTTTATATTTATACATATATATCTATATAATTTTTTACATATTTGTAATTGTAATGGATTCAGTTGTATGCAGACAACACAAGGCACCAACTTAACCGGAAGTTCTTCCTGGAGACACTGGTTTAGACAGGCTGACGGCCCCACCCAGTGGCCTGCTCGAGTACTGCGCACTGAGACTTGCCCGTTCAGCTTTTTGCCTTCTGGGATGCTTTTCTGTTTTCTTTGACAAAATTGAGCCTTTTAAATGGGTCCTAATTAGAATTCTAACTCAACATAACGACAGGTTAGGAGATCTAGTCACCACCTGGTCGTCCAGATGGAGAGCTGGACTTTACCCTAACTAACCCTTTACCTGCAGTGGTCTGATTCGGAGCTGCAGTTTGTTGTTGTCAGCGAGTGTGAGGGACACTTTGCTGTTATTCGTGTCCACATCCACTTGAGTGGATTAAAGCCAGAAAAATACCCTCTACAATAGGGTCCATTTACTGTCATTTCAATATAATTTCTTACTGTTAACAAAGCCTTCTTGGTGAGATGCCTTTACAAAATGTTGGAGGGATCAACGATGCTCATAATAAAGATAAAACATAAAATGCGATGCGATGTAAACTGGAGTTTGGAGCTCCTCTTGTGCATGAACTAACTTCTGCAAGCAAAACAAAGAATTCCTAATTTCTTAATGACGGAAATAAATCTGGACCTTTCAATGTTCTGCTGGGGAGGAAATGCCTTAAAATAAACTCCGGAGAGGAATGAAGAGTGAATGAAGAACCGTGTTGAACACCACTGCATGCATGAGGGGGGCGTTTCAGAGAAGTGTGCTCAGTTACTCTGCATATTTTTTAGGTTTGACATTAAATTCTGCAACAATACATTGTGGCGTAGAATGGGTGTGCTGGGAACCGCAGGGTTGGTGGTTTGAATCCTGCCTGCCCCATGTGCCATGTCGAAGTGTCCTTGAGCAAGGTATCTAACCCCTCATTGCTCCTCGGGCGAAATGTGTAAGTTAGTGTTAAAAATGCAGTGTAAGTCGCTTTGGATTTGTAATGGGTGAGAATTGTGATGTAAACAGTGTATTTGTTCGAAATAAGAGATAAATGTACTTGCTATATGTGGAACAACTATCATCTCGTATAAAGAAAAAAAACTGAGGGTGACTTCAGAGAATTGGTTCAAACTCGAGTGAATCGGCTCTTTAGCAGAACAAATAAAGCTTGTTTAACTAATTTCGTGTTTTTTTGTTTTGCTCACCATAACGAAAGGGTGAACACACGCGTGAATGACTGCACGGCCAACCAAAAGTTCTGCTTTCATCTGCTTTTTATAAGACCGGTACAGAAAAAGAGCTTTTAGGAAAAAACGCTCACTTGATTTGAATGAATGGTGTCCTGTAAACTGTCTCTAGAGGGCGCTGCAGATCCCCGATCAGTCCAAAACAGTTTAGTGTCCTGCAGACCGTAACGGAACATGTTCTCTTGTGTTCAGTTAGGTAATCATTTCAAAGTAAAGGTACAATTATTAAAAGATTGTTTGTCTTGTTTAAGCAATCTCTGGCACAGACTTTGAACTATAAATGTATTGTGAAAGAGCCAAAATAAAAAATCCAATGCTTTAAAACGTCATATTGATGAATGTGAGTGAAATACGCACAGCCGAAGGGCTGATGTCTGAGGCCTCAGTAGCCTAATATTGACCCGTACCACTGTGATACTTACAAAAGCAACGTCAACAGAAAAATGACGAAACACCAGGTATTACAAATGAGGAGAGTAATGGATTGTGTACCAACTCATTAAATAATTATGTCCATTAGGGATATAATTATATATTGGGGAGTCAAAACAGCACAATTATCAAGATAAAGTAGGACTTGAATATACATCTTTAGTTTTCAATTCCAAAAAGCGCCTTTAATTACTCAATGCCTGGTGTAGTGTACGTGCTGGTGGCAGCACCATCCTTACCGTTCAATGAGACATAATATTGATATAAGTGAAGCCCAGAGTTCTCAGGAACCTTTGCCATTTCAAGTGGCTAATTTCAAACTCCAACATTAGTCTGTGCAGCATATTTTGAAGCTGTAGGTGAACATACGGTATGTATCAGGATTAGACAGTAATACAAATGGAAAATGACCTGTAGTCTACCTGTAACAGCCAAATGAGAACATGAGTGCCTGAGTTTGGTCCAGGCGGTCGTGCAGGTTGGGGCATGACCTGAGTACCTGTATGTTAATGCTGGACTTACCGTGGAGACAAATCTGCACGTGAACAGCGGAGCATCAGATCTGGATTCCCCCCCATAAGGAATGAACAGATGCATTCCTCCCGGCCCATCAGATATGCATTAGCAGCCAACAGGCCATCTGAATAGTGTGAATGCAAAGGTTGAGTGCCCAACGACTGTCAGGTTTACAGCTCAATGCCCAATTACAGGGCAGATGATCACATTTACATCTAAGTATTTTACTTATGCTCTGATTCAGTGACTAGCAATGAGCCCCCAGTGGGAGAGGCCATCTACTACAATTAGAAGGAGCCAGAAAATGTAGTGCAATGGTTTGGATATGTTTGAATGGGACTTTAAAAGAGTCCTGCAAAATTAAAAAAAAAATAGTTATAGGAAATAAAAAAATGTCTTGCCTGCAAGTTTTAACTCCACACACAAATTCAAAATACTTGAACTGAAACTCTTAATTAATTGTAACGTTCACAAAAATGGGGAAAATGATGAAGAAGAAATAGCCCAAACTCACTGGTTCCAGCATATTGGGCATTCTTTTATTATCTGGTAAATCCAATGTATTTAGTTGTTGAGAAGATGTACTTTTGTCAGCAAGTTGTCCTTAATATTTTCTGTAATTTCATAGAGCAAAAATCAATAATACGTTTAGTAATTGTCACTTCTACAATACATATAGATCATTGTGCAATAAATAAAATAATGGACTGAGATACAACGTTTCAAACATTTCAGCTTCGAGTCACAACGAACTAAAGGGGACCAGATGCAGAGGCGTTGTCTTTGTCTGTGAAATTCCCCCAAATTCAAACAAACAGATCAAGAAAAACGCATTGAAGCGGATTGGAAGTCAAAGAGATCCCAAGAAACAAAATGCGAGTGTATCAAGTATTGGCTGAGAAGGGGAAAAGAAGACAATTTGTTTTAATGAAGAAGCCCTTTTTCTCTGCATCTCTGCGCGTTCGAGCAGAGGTGGGCTTGTAAATGCCTCGCGGTGGATTCCTGCGTTCTGATTGGCTCGTTCGGACGCGAGAGGCTGCAACCGGCTGTAAAAAGGGAGCCGAGCGGCGCCGAACGTTTCTCTCAGCGCACATCTGCTGCAGCCTCAGTGTCCTCACAACCGTCCCGGGACCCGTTTCCTCTGTGGACCGAACCCGCCGCATTACACGTGAGTGCGTGTGTCTGTTTGGTCTACTTTTTACACGCTACTCTCTCTTCCTCATCACAGTGATTGTGTATTTGTTGTCTTGTTCTAAAATGGGGTTTTCTTCTTTTCTCACAGGATCCGAGTTTTACAGATGAGGGGAGAAGAGATGGTGAGTTAGTTTTCTCTCGATCATCTTTGCTGAGCAAAAGAAGCGAGCGCGCGTTTATTTTCAGCGGACACTAATATTTGCGCACATCGAGTACAATTCAAACTATACATAAATACATTAAAACAAAAGCAGTTCAGAGAGTCTGCCAACACATCCGCCAATGCAGCGTCAATAACCGCAGTTGATTGTGCAGCATGTGGAGACATTTAACGCACATTCACTGCTTGTCATGAGCAGTTCGTTTTCTTTAAATTAGTTGTTCATGTGTACACTGAGCACATGCATGATCGATTCATGACTGTGTAATACCGTACGGTACTTTTGGGTACTCAAATTACTTTCTCAAGGTCTTGCGTAACCTTTATATCGGTGCAGTATTGAGAGATCGAAATGACCTCGACTGTGTTCACGTCGACCCTTAATCTCTCACTGTCAAACGATCTCTTATGCCCTGTTTGAGTTTGAGTGCTGCTCACTGCTGATTACAGTGAGTCACAAATTATATTCCTCACGGTGTCACTGGTGAATTTCAAAAGGCAAACCCGGTGCAGCCTTCAAGAGGCAGGACCCCCCGCACCTTAATAAGAATTAAGTCCCCAGCTAGCTCGAGATGCTGCAGATGTCCATGGATGTAGATGGACATTAGTACAGCGCTCCCTGTAATAACATCTGTCTGGGTTTTCAGTTGAATCACGCCTGAGTCAATGAAAATAGGGCGTTCACTAATGCCGCTGGTGTGGTCAAGTGAATTAACTGACAAATTCAATTTGCTTTGTGTTGAAATCGCTCTACAGTTGACGTGTTTCCAGCAAGTCGCCAGGCCTTTCAAAACTTCATAGGTTGCAACCGACAAGCCTGAGCGTGTCCACAAGCTCAGCATTTACTCAACTCTTTTTATTAGCTGCGTTCTCCAGCAGTCCACCAAAAACAGCGTGGAAACGGTCTGTCCTCTGCCCACTGATGTGCCACAGTGCGTGATATATCGATAACGAGTGTCTGACTCTCTCTCTGTCTCTTTCCCCCTCAGCTGTGCGACTGCTTACGGGAGCAGATGCACTACATGATGAGGTCACTGCAAGACCTGAAACATCTACGCAAAGCCTGCCCCGCTGCCCGGCGGCCCTCCCGGCACCCAACTCCCAACTTTAGTGCAGCGCTCTGCGTTGGCCCGCGCCTGTCAGCAGCGGGCCCTGCAGCGAGAGCAACGCGTGCGCCTGCGGATGTCCGACGCCAGCACGGCCAGCACCTACGACTCGGCGTGCTGCCTGGCGAGTCACCTGGAGGAGGACGAGGACAGCTCCAGCTGCCGGCTGGAATCCCCCAGCAGTCAGAAGAGTTTGGAGTTTGATTCGGGTTACTCCGAGGCGTCGTGGCAGGATGAGGGGGTGGTGCTCAGGAGGACCCGGAACGTGCGGGTGTCGTCTTCGGCCTGCCTGCGAACAAACAGAGCGCCGAGCGGACGCGTTCGGCCCAAATCCACTTCCGACGCCTGCCTGGAGAGGTGGACGTCGTTTGAGGTCAGCGACCCGGAGGACTGGACCAACTCGTTGTTGACCAGAGGACGCAACCGGCAACCTCTGGTGCTGGGGGACAACAGCTTCGCAGACCTCATACAGAACTGGATGGACTTGCCAGATTGTGCCGAGCCCACCGAGCTGAAACAAAGTTCAAGAAGTAGAGAGGGGGGAAGTTTCTTCGTCAACATGAGGAGAAAACTGGCTGGGTTTTCCAAGAGTGTGGAGGACAAGGTGAAGATGAGATCTGCAGACCCCGATCACATTAACAGAACTGCAAATGCCCCAAAACGTCTGTCCTGCCCAGTCGTGCCCTCGACGGCCAAAGTCCCCTTTTTCCACCAGTCGTACTCTGGCATCAATGAGATTGACACCGAAATTTACCACTTTGCTGCCCTCCTGAAGTCACGCAGCCGACAGCCCATAATCTGCAAAGACATCGTTGGCCATGTGTGACAAAAGGCCACGTAGAGACAGGACAATCCTCAGAGTCACTTTATTTTATATGACTGTTTTTTTCACCTATTTTATGCTGTGACTAATGGAAATAAAGATGTTTCTCATAACTGAACTCAAACCTTTTTTTTAAATTTATGTCTTGCATGAAGAAATCTGTTCGTATTTAAATGAAACTTCCGTGTTTCAGTAGAGCCTGTTACTGTCGGACACTGACTCCATAAAGCCGGATTAAAGCAGGCTTTTACTTGCAGTGAACCAATGGAATTTACCCTAATTTGTCTTTATGAGAAGTGCAACGCTCCAGGGAGGCATGCTGGAGTCCCCAAATGTTGATGGTTGAATGTTTTATAATTAAAAAGAACTAATGAAACAACTCGATGATGTCACTGAGGAGCAGACTCGCCGTACTTCCAGGACTAATAAGGGCAGTTTGGTTTTTGAAATCCCTTGTAGATCATATCATGGAGTGCCCTCGTTAGATACCAAGAGACTCAACGGTCTCCAAAAAAAGCTTCTCTTGTTACTCAACAAAAAGTTGAATGCCTTTGGGAGGCTATAAACGGGGCAACGAAGCTATTTACAGGCCCGAAACAGAGACTGTATCAACACAGAGCGCCGTGTGCCTGGTGAGGTAATTCCCCATGTGTCCTTGCTGGGAGAGGTGAAGCAGCTGTTTGCAGATGGAGTAGAGGTTTACTTTTCCTTTTGCTTCATGAAGCGTGACGTCTCACTAACAGACCCTTGCTTCATTTAACTCGCTGTTATTCTGGTCTATTCACAAAGGTGGTGCCCCCACACAAATTAGTTAATGGTGCCATTGGTTCAAGGCCGACGGATGAGGCTAAAAAAAACACAAGGACGCAAAGAGTGACACTCACGGCAAGATAAGCTAATGATCACTTCACCTTTGGCTTCATATGTTAGCGTCAACCATCAATTCAGCGGAGAAATAGCCGAACAGTAGGACAAAGATTAAGAATTTTCCCCAAAAAGGATTTGTTGATTCCCATGCTGCTGATACCGAGGGCATGGCGAGGTTACAGAAGGGAGGCGGTGCTGCTACGATTAGTCCTATTACTTAGGGTCTTCTGGTGATATGTCACTTATGATATCACTATAACATTTGCACTGCAGTGGAAGTTTGTAAAATTGTGAGCCAACCCACAGTAAAAACAGAATATCCTCGCAAAGAGAGCCTGCAACAAACAGTCTGCGTTCACTTTTTCCAGATGTGTTTTCTGGCTCTACTGCTGATTCTTGCTTTTTTTTAGCACACTGTTGGTTCCCAGTAGTCTGCAGCTGTTTAAGTGCATCAATACATCACTTTCCCCAGCTGACTGGAAATCTACCAACGTATACGTGTATGTGCCATTACTGAGTCTTGAGTTTCTTTCTTTCTTTCTGAGCACAGCAACACAGATGCAAATATAAGGTCGGCTGTGAACCAGCGGCTGAATCTTACCCACTGTAATACACTGATGATCGTGTCCACGTTCAGGGGATGCTCATGACAGATGAGCTCAGCACGGATACCTACATGCGTATTCTCTCACCACGACCTAGAAAACGAGTAATTATGGAAAAATGTAAGAGACCTTGTTGTACCTTAAAACCCCATATTTGATACCAGTTCTCATTTATCAGAGATGTTGGCAGGTGTGTGTGTGTGTGTGGTGGCATAGCTGGGGGCCACATAAATGCTTCATATACCCCAAATGCAAACATTCCTGTTATAAGCCAATATATTGTTTCAATAGCACTTCAATCAGCACTGTGCTGTGACCACGCTACCACTCTGTGCTGCTCATTCCGACCACCTTTAGAGGGACACTATAGGATGGAGACACTAGAAAAGCTCCAGGAGGATTGCTCAACTGCACAGATTAATAAAATACCTTCCTTCTGAATAATGAACCACGGTTGCCACCCGCGGATTGATTCTAGCGAGTGAGATACTCTGGCAGATATTAGTGCCAGTTACCATAAACACAAGATGATCTGAAGCAGATCTGCTGAGGCATCGCACACTCACAGGGTGGCCCAGTCTGGTGCAGCGGACACACAACAAACTTCCTGTTAATTAACAGCGGTCTCTCCTGGTCACCGTCGACAGTCCTGGGTGCTGTGAGCATGAACCCGTCCTCACTGATCCCTCACTCCCGTCACACATGTTGTGGTCTAATGAGCCCTTCAGCAAACAGAAGGAGAAGATGGCTCACGCCCCCCTCATCTCCTCCTATAAACAAGTTCTAATTAGAGCTGCTACCTGTCGCAGAAAGGCACACTCAGGACTATTGCTTTTTTAACTTATCAAAGGACCTGGTATTTGTCTCGTCATCTGGTGGACTCGATTGAGCACCGCAGGAGAGTTGCTGATGTCTGTGCAGCTGAGATCTTCCAATCGTTGTTTCAATGTAGAACAGTTGAGATGAGTCATTGACCAATGCACTAATGCAAACAAATACGTGAAAGGCAAAGGTGCCCATGCGCGTTACAGGATATAGAGGTCATTGGGTTTCCACGTTAACTTTAATAGAAATGGTAATAAAAACGTTTACGCCCAAATGTCACATTCAACCAGTGTAAAACTCCACGGCTGCAGAATAAATGGCTCTTATTACCGACATCTAGAAATATATCTCAATGGTAAAATAAATGTATGGAGGATCTGGTGATTTTGTTTTTTATTTTGTTAAAAATTGTTGCACATTGTTGAGTGCTGCTGAATCTGGTCGTGCCGATCTGCAACTGCCGACACACCTCCTGAAACAATGTTACTAGGTAATCCGCGTTGAATTACGCAATATACACAGCAGTTTGGCATGCAATGATTCTTCCAGAGAAAGCAGGTTTCCATTGGAAAGAAAGGATACTGCAGAAGAACGTCATGTGGAATTTAGGAGTTTTGTGTTGGGCTGACCAGGCTGCGGCCCAGCAGGGGACTTCTGTTATCAACCTGCGAGACATCGCTCATGAATACCTCATATGGATGTTATTGTCCATCTTTGAATGTTGGCCTCGTGTCCCTGGGCTGTAAATCCTGTTGAGATACAGGTGAATATGCTGATTGGGTGTATGCACACTGTGCAGAGTTTCAAATACTCGGACGAAAGGACGTCGGACAACTAGTTGTATCAATTAAAAGCTTGTGTTCTAAAATATTCCCCGTCACAGATAAAGACAATCTATGTACCACGCTATGACTCCGCACACACTCACAGGCTACTTCTATAATCAGCTAGCAGAGAGTTGGACAGGAAGTACAGTGGGGGGGTATTTCGCCCGCCGTCTGACAGAGAATGATTGTGCTTAATCTCTTTTATTCTTTTCTTTCCTTCATTTTGTGTGAAACTCCCCCGTTTATAACCTGGCCAGAATTAAAAGATCATTTCTGCTTCACTGCAACTAATAAGATTCTTGATAAAATGCACTTCTTTGTAATATATATATACAGCATCAACGTACAAATTGACATTAGAAATTAATATATTGTTTATCATTATTTGATTACATATATGTTATGAATAATAGTTGGAGCTTTAAAAGAAAAAACACTTTTTAGGTGCCTCTCATTCGTCATCTCCTTCAATAACTGTGAAACATATTCTGTACATTACACTGTAACAGATGGCTCGATGGTACCAGTTGATTTAAACAAGGGAAATTATGGGATCTTCACAAAAGCTTTATTTAGAAAGCACACAGCTGCTCTCCTCTTCTGCTTACTATAAACCGAACGAGGTTCATGGGAATCATAACAGACGAGATGACACAGGCGAAACATCCCAGAGGACTTTGGTTTGGTTCTCATGGTCAAACAGGGCCTCTCAGGTCAGACCGTACTTCCTCAGTTCACTAAAACACACAGCTTCACAAGCAAAGCCACGATGCCACAGCATCAATTAAACTGCCTCGTCAGACAGAGGCCCAAATAAAACATTGTGCTTTATTTCATTGGTTGGTTACAGCATCAGGTAAAATAGAGTATTCAACTATTCCGACTCACAAAGTCTTATCAACATTGAGCCTTCGCCATTACAGAAGTGTTGTCTCAGCAGCAAATCAGCAGGTTTAAGTACTTCACTGCAGAAATCCTTATTTCCATTATCATGCTAAAATAGCTTGTTGTAATCCAGTGTGCAATCCATATATATTCCATTCGCCATATGAATAATAGCATCAGTGCTTCATCACCTCTTACTGCATTGAAGCGATGGTTTCTGTAATATTCCAAAGAGTCATTCTCTCCTTCCTTGCAGATTTTTTGAAGCTTAAATAAACAACGGCCTCTGGAATGTATTCCATCTATTATTACTGACTATTTGCTGCGTGCATGTGAGTGGGGACCTGCCGGAGCCTGTGTTATGTCAGGTCCCAGCTCAGCCACAAGTGGCTCAGTCAGTGTTGGGCCTGCGAGCGTCTGCAGAGCCTTCAGTCAGCACGTTCACAAAGCAGCGCCTGCAGCCTCTGGAAAAAACAGGGAAAAACACCACTGTGGAGAGAACGGAAAAGCCAATAAATGTTTTTTCAATTACTTGCAGCCTCGTGTTTCAGTCCTCGCATCAAGAAGCCATTCCCCCCTCTTTGTTTAAAAGAGGATAGACGATAAGGCAATTGTTTGCCCCAATGGGACAGAGACTCATATTTGTTTTTGTTTGTACAGCTATACTTTGATTAAACTTCACCATCGGGCAGCGTCTCAATTTGCAGGTCTCACACTGAAATCGTTTGAAAGTGGTTACGATAAACACTACAGAGGAGGCCTTAAAAACAAAGCCTGTGGAGGAGGCCTGAGACACATCTGGTGACAAGCTCTCTATATGCTTCTTGTTGTGAAAGGGTCTTCAGAGTCCATTCACAACCACATGGCCCAATGTGTGTTTAGAGTCAAACATGCAAGGCATCCACCCTGCAGTCACACACACACAGTCAAAAAAACACTTTCACTGCCAGACACAAATATTCACACCTTCTCACACACAAACATTGTCGCGTTGTATACTTTGATGCAGTAGACACAGAAGGTTCCAGGTTGATGAGCCAGAATAGTTGGGAGGCAAAGAGTCTGTTTTTGCTCATAATAGCTGACACATCTTCTGATTTTAGGGCATAATGGGGCCTTTTTTACCCAAATTAACCAGCATGTGATCTTCTTAAAAAATTGCCTCGCCATGAGATGTGTCATACGGATTTGTCCATATTTGCTGCCATATGTTCTCCATCATTCTTGGCTGAAAACAACTCATATGACTAACATTCAAAGCTGCTGGGGGAAGTAATGAAACCTCTAAACTTGCAGACACAGGAAGCGTTGCAGACGTTGGCCGAGTGGGAGAGCGCGCCCGCTCGGCTCATATTGGGATGAACCAGAGGTGTGGAGAGATAAGAGGACGTAGAGAGAGAAGACATAAATCCTGCATTACCAAGGAGGGGAAGGGAAAACGCATATGCTGACCAGGAAGGAAACGCCAGAAGACAAATGGATAAAAGCGGTTTGCAATGTGGGTGAAAGTGGATCATTTGGGTTGTGAGAATGAATCAGCGTTCTGAGCAGCATGTGAGCGGCTCGCTCCCACGATTGCAGATTCTGGTGAGCAAGAAAAACCAGAAGGTCAGAAGAGTGACCCCCGATAAGTTGTTGTGCTTCGGTGCTCCCCAGCGTGGTCGTGCCTCTATCCGTCCCTCCGCGGCTCGGACAGAAAACCCTCGCTAGACGTCCGCACAATAGAGGCCTTCTTCAGTCTGAGACGAGCCGAGAGGACAGACAGAAAGCAGACATTGTGCGCTCTCAAAGATCTCTCAGTCCCCTGCTTCCTCCAAGTCCTTTTCTCATTTGACATGTTCACTTCCTGCTGCCATCCCCCTCCATCTCATCTTCTCAATGCTGTGATGTCCATTCAATTCACTGCAACAAAACAAATGCTAAACGATTTGCATTTGAACTTTGTCTCCTTGTGGCGGAGCCTGGCAGGTGTTTGTTAGTAAAGATGTCCTGCTTGTTTGCGCAGACTTTGCTTTAGGTTGGTGTCCAACCAGTTGGTCACGGCTGACTTGCTCTCCCACTGTGTCTGGCTATGGATAATTTGTTATGACGGCTGAACTTGTTTAATGACCTCTTGTGCTGATAAATGCCAGAGCAGTGCTGAGTGTAAATAGAAGTGTTGAGACAAATGAGAGAAAATCTCCATGGAGGCCACGCAGTCGCACACATTACAATCATAATGATGTGCCTCGGGTTGTCTGTTAACGTTTTCACAGATTTCTTTTTCTCCATGTGGTGGAGCAGAGATGAACTGCAGCGGGATTCCCAATGCCTGCCCTCTTTTTGGTCATCATGCACCAGTTTAACCGTCACGTTTCAATATGGAACACCGATATTAAAATGGATATGCATGTACTCAGTGATTAAGTTTCATCGATATCTTTGAAACTGCTCCACTGAGGAACGGCAAACCCTCAATAGGTGCTTTCATTCTTCAAGGAGCCGACAGCCGTATCGAAAAGCTGAAATCATGTGTCATAGGGTATCAGCTGGGCCGATCGTAGGTTTGACGACATGGCGTCATGTGGGTAAGTGAGGGTCAGCGGGTGAAGTGATGTGATCATGTGAGAGGACAGATGCCTCCACATTTAAGCAAATCCACTGATAATATGGTTATTTATTTTTGTAAAAGGAGCTGGAATGTGAGTAAACCGTGGCGTCATTCCTCATGTGTTTCACACAAACGTCTTCTTGCATAACCTCTTTCTCTTTGGCCCAAAACAGAAATACAGTCAAGCTCTGTGGTCCCAGTAATCTGGCGTTCACTGTTACAGAGCACACACGCAGCCAACAGGAACCAGAGGCCGAATCTCCCGGTGCAGTGGGGATTCAGCCGCTTTCAAAGCGGCTGGCTGGCAGAGAGACTCGTCCCGCTCGTGGCCCCTGTGTCAACACACGGCACAGCGAGGGAAGGTGGGCTGCTGCAGGCACCAGATGGCCGTCTGCCGCACCTGGCCTGCTGTTGGTTTTAAACAAAGCTGTCGGTCTTAATGCAGAGCGCATGACTGAGTGAAGGCCTCAGTGCCAGTCAAATATTAGACTTTGAGTTTAATGATTCATCTCCCTGCGCTGACACGACGCACGAACCATCCCGGCTCCAAAAGTGTTTGGTCCATTCGAGTCCTTGGACACAGATTGCTGTGAAGCCACTGCTTGAGCCATCGCCGCTTGATTTTTAATTAATACATTAAAATCACAATTAGCAACAATTATGAAATGTATCACAGCAAATATTTAGTTCATAAAAAAGCACAATTTCAGTATTTGCGATCTACTAAATATTTGGCTATTTATTTGACATTTTCAGCAACACTCATTCTTATAAATATAAATATGCATTTAATATTCTTTGCATATATTCTGGACGCCTTTTCGATTCATGTGTACGTGTGAATATCAGTCAGAGTGAAACCTAAAGAAACACTTTTACAGTTTCATAACCTGAATTTCTACCTCTGACTCGTTGTGATTCAGTTAGCTGATTCAATGGGGCACATGCAAGGTAGACGGGTTGAGTGACTTAGAGCTGTTATCATTAGTTAACATTAGTTAATGTGGCAGGACAGTGACTCAAAATGACTCTGCTTCGCGCTTCGGTGTAAGACGACGGAGAGTTGGAGAGGACCATGCAGTCATGAGGTTGCTGTTGGACCCTCAGATTGCTTTCATTAGGCAACAGTCTTTGAGAACTAATAAGCAGAATAATTAATTGCAAAGACTTAACCTATCACATGACCAGACTTTTTCACACACACACACACACACAAACACACACCAGCCAAATACAAGTGTAACAATGCTTAGGCACGGATGCATATGTTCTAAACTGTATTAAATGTGCTGAGGAGGTCAGACATGATGGGAGACTGAAATGAAACAACACAGTTGAGTTGAGTCTTGCGCAGTCACTAAACAGAACAAACCGTCCAGCAGGACTTGCCTGAAAAGTCTTTCTGGATTCTTGGTAGGGCTTCTCATAACTAAAAATAACCTGCCGTCGCTCCTTTACCTGCTGCCATCCCCTTTGTGCTTCTCAAGAGGGTGAATGAGAGGAAAACAAAAGATTGGATTTGCATGAGTCAGGAAAGGGATGGATTTCTGCTAAACCGAAGGCAGAGCAATGGAGACTCTGATCCATCCGACTTCAGACCGGCTCAACCAGCTGCGCAACGAGGGAAAGCAGGATGCAGTGTGGTAAAAAATAACACTGGTGCAACTGTCACACGTGCATGTCGCCATTTTAAAACAGATCGTTCCAGCTAGTCAAGCAGCATGACAGGTTGTCATGGCAGTTTTTTGCAACTATGCGGAATAGCATGAGAAATTTCTCACGCAACATAGATGATAATTTACTTGAATGTTGTTTAAACACTATTCTAGTCTTTGTCCTTCAGAGCTAAAAGGTTAATTATTAAATAGCAAACTAAGAGAACATGAATCAGCAACTATTTTGATTTTGAGTATTTGTTTCCCTTTGACTTTTACACAAAAAAATATCAATGTGAAGAAATGAATCGTCCTATTATATATTACTATATATATTACTATAATATGAAGAAATAGCAGTTTGATAAAATGAAGACGAAACGATAACAAGGTCTGGGGAAAGCAAAGAAAATGGAATCTAGGAGGTGTGTAAATACACACACACACGAACAATAATCTTTAAATGTCGACCTCTTCATGACCAGCGGTGGTGACCCGTGGCACCGCGGGGTCTGTGGCTGCAGGGCCAAACAGTTCTGCATCTTTTACATTTGACAACACAGACTGACCACTGTGTTGCTAATTACTCTGGCATTGACCTACGTCACCTCTGTGTCCCCTTGTGACGTTTCCCCACCCACCAAAAACCATTAACTATCTCCCAAACACAACGCCTGACCCCTGGAAAAAGTAAGAGTCATCCCTTAACAAGACCAAAAGTAAACTAAAACTCTGGCAGTACCCATGATAAAATTCATGTGTACATTTTCAAATCTTTTCAAATCTTCTATGATTACGGCTAAATCATGATTACTATGGTCTGACAATTGCTTCTCCCACTGGATTCTACTACAGTTTACGAGGTTATGCAACAGTGCAACCGTGGTTCGACTTATCAGCACTAATAATCACATAATTCTTCTTGTTAGTTAGTTTTCAGCTGTGTGTTGCTCCGCCAGGCTGAGTGATGCGTGTTTCTGAGTTCAGATCCAAAACACCGGCTCAGCGGCAGTTGACAGCCACATTCCTTCTGAGGGGTAAACTACACCAGCGTGCTTTCTTTTCTTGTTTTTCTTGTAGCGGATTCAGACCAGGAAAGGATTTTACTTGCTTGAGACCTTGATTTGAAATGTTTTTGATTTTCAATCATATTGCAAAAAACAGTTGGAAACAGTGGGATGTGTATTTAGTGCTGCAATTTGGCGATGAACCCTGTATGTCTCTAGAGGAACAGATCAGCATTTGGGTAAATACACAAATATATTCCTTGCACATTCCTCTCTAGATGTGACGGTTGATACCAGTCTGCACACTAAATATCAACCTATACAGCTAGAAGTCGGTTAGCTTAGCATAGATCATGCTAAGCTCCCACACGATGTGCTTCTAATACATTTAAACAAAATCATTCATACCTCTATGATAAAGTGCTGGATTCCATTTCTGATCATCCATCCTCTGGTGAGTAAAGGCAAAGACAGTACTTCTGAAAGTCTCAAACTGTTCCTTGACGTAAATGTTGCTCAGTTAATCTCAAACCCTTTGGGCCAATTGTAGAGGTGTGCAGAATAATATGTTGTGTTCTTTCTTATCAGCTGTTTTGTTGTTTTGGCAGAAGTCTACATGCTTAGTTAGTCACACTCTGTCTGCGACCACAGCTGTGAACCCAGAGGTGTTAATTGAGAATGAGGCTTTCAGCTCGTCCTTATTATTAAGTCAGCAAATGTTCTCCCCCTCATCCGACACATCTCTCTCAAAGAGGTTTCATGCTTGTTTACGGCTGTGTCCCATTTCCTCCCTTTGGCAAATGAGAAACCTCACTGCCATCACAAGCACCGATGTGCATCATCCACATCGGGAGCCGTCTGAACTGCTGCCTTTGATTAGATGCTAATGAAGATACCACACCGGCATCTGGAACACTGCTCTGTCAGACCAAAGAGTTCAACACTGTGCTCCTTTGTGTACGGATGCTTTTTAACCCACGCTCTCTCAGTTGTGTTGATGTCATCGCATTAGGCCCAACAACCCCATCCTATACTCTGCAGCCACATCCTGGCTCTGCAGCCCAGCAGGCAGCAGCCGGGTGGCGATCCTAAAACCCCGAGTCCAGGATGACAAGAGAGAGCTTTCATGTCCCGGCGTCGGACCACACCAGGCTCTGCACAGCAGCTTTCCCACAGTCAGTGAGCTCCTGCTCCCTCCGTCTTTCTCTTTCTCTCTTTGGTCGGCCGTTAGAGGGGACTAACCCTCCTCCAACCACAAGAAACACTGAGCTGTCCCACAGAACGTCACACATCCACCAAAATAACCCCAAAATGAGCAGCGCAGATGCTTCTAACAGCTAAATTATGGGTGACATGCCTGTGTGAACTATACTCGTCCGCGGCCTGTTTGCGGTGGAGTGTGGACATTGCTTTTCCATTTTAGGTCTTAAGAATATCATCCACATTTGGCTTTGCTCAAGTCTCTTAGATACGATTGTCTGACTTCACTTCATTTATTGGTGCCAAGTGTGCCGAGTTCTGAAGTAAGTGCTGTCTCTGTGACATAATTCTGTAAACTACGATATTGCAGCGTCTAGTTTGACATTTTGGCTGCCGAGATGTTTGCTTTTTTGCAACCTGAGGGGACAGGACAGGGTGGTGCTAAATACAACCTGGCTCTGAATAAGGACATTTAAGTAAAAGGGTTGCATTCGAACTGAATACACATTGTGAACTGTGAGCGGGTCAACGTTTCGTAAAGACGGAAGAAGGTAACCCCGCTGAAGCATGAGTTGCTTTATTGTCTAATTTACTCTAATTAATACTGTGATTTTAGAAAGAATGCTTGAAACTAGAGTAAACACAAATTACAGTTCTCAATCTCAACTAATACATTGAGAATTCAGAAGTCGAGAATTAGGAGCATTTTCTCATCGGCTGTGACCTCTTCATGCTGCTAGAAGAGTTGGGCCCTGACAGACAATACAAACAAATAGAAGGTACTCCAGAGCCAGAGGGCGCCGCATTTGTCTAATATGATCTTGTTATGGTATTCTACACATTTTTATATATTAAAAAAAAATAAATCATCCTCAGTTTCTCATTACAATATTTTTACAATTAAATGAAACTTGTATTAAACCGATTCTTGTATTCTTAGATTCTCTATCAATTCATTGTAAACCGTGTGTATTTTTCTTCTAATGGGGGAAATGGTTGTTCAAATTAAAACCATAACAGGAATGCATTACACCTGGAAAGGATGCTTTCATTTGACTGCTTTATGTTGGCTGGTGACATCTAAACCTTGTTCACCAGCCCATCAGTCTTTCATGCACTTTGTATATTTCAGTGACAGAGTGCACAGAGGACTTTGTCAGGTGAAACATCTGGTTTAGGGTGATGCTCTTTGGTCTTTAATGGCCTCTGCGAGAGGCCACATCAATGGCATGGATGATAAATCTGAACAATGAGAGAGCCAGTAAAGCAGTCAGCAGGGGTTTGACAGTGAAGGCAACAGGAAGTGTGGCTCCCTTTGACCTCTGACCTCCGAGGTGAGGTTTGCCTCCAGTCTAGTCTGTGTGCTGGGATATCTGGTGCAGTGTATACAGTGCAGATGACCGGCCGCATGGCGTCGTGACCCAATTCTAATGCAGGTTTAAAGTTAAAAGTCTTTTGATTTAACAAACGTTTTCTCCAGTCTCCATGCTAAGCTAGGCTAAATGGCTCAAACTTCTTTTGTTAGTGAAAAATATAAGAATGGAATTGATCTTCTAGTTTGTTTAAACAGCGGCATGAAAAAAGTAAGCCCTCTTTTTAGGCTACATTTATTCAAGCAGATGTATTAATTCATCAGAGGACGAGATATGGCCTAGTCAATAACAGTTGGATTTCCATTCGGTGAACAATAATAATACAAACAATAGTTTGGCCTTGTATCTCTCTTTATTTTAGTGCCTGCCTGATGTTCACCATGTCACACAGACTTGTTAACGCCACTGAGCGAATTAGCTTTACAACAGTCTGGCACAATAGTGGCTGACAGTTGTACACATGAAACTTCTCTCAATTAGTGCTGAGCAGATGTCACAGTAGTTGGGGAAGATCAATGGGGTCAGCGGTGGCAGACTGGTCATCAGTGTGGTCAGACTTTTTACAACACAGGCGCCTACAGTCAACTGGGACTTAGCTGCTAATAACACAAGAGGCAAGTGTGGCAGTATTAAGAAGGAAGAACAGAGGGGCTCTCACAAAGACAAAAGGGGGCAACAGAGCTAAAAGGGGCCTGCAGCCAATGACCTCCCGGAGCCCGAGGAGGAGCTGGCTGTCCGCCCCTCTGGAGGAAATGAGGTGCTGCAGCCAAACCAACCGACGACACAGGTCTATATAAGGAGAGGGATGAAGTCGCACTGAGAGCTAGTGAGTTTAAACGCTGTGCTTAACTTCTGCTATATGGCCGGACGTTTATAGGAAGCTGTCTAAACAATAGCAAGTGAGGCAGATATGGAGGGGAAAGATTTCACTTTATGTATGCCAGACCAAATTGGGATGAGGGGGGCAGCTGTGTCTTGTCATGCTGTTTATCATAAGCATCCGCCAGAAGCACACAATTGAAACAGATACTTTCAATATAATTTATAAGAAAAGCACATTCTCTAAAGCTGTTCTGATGGGCTATGAGAGGAGTTACTTGAACATGCCCGCTCCCTTATTCTAGAGAGTGGTTAACTCTGCTCCCTCTGGAAACACGTCTGTTCTTTTACTGGACCAAAATGAAATCTGGTCTTAACTCAATCTTCTGAATGTCCACTGCTATTGTTCTAGAAGAATGGGCTGCCTTTCCGCCAAAGCAACAGATCCCAGATAGTGGTTTTTCCTGCGAACCACCTTGTGAGGGAAATTAAAGCCCTCTGCTTTTCCACTTTGGAAAATGGGGCATCATTTTGTGAAGGAATCCGATTTCAATTAGTCCGGCGGTGAACAACACTAAAATCTAATTTTGTTGAGTGAATAACAACTGGACAAAGCCAATGGAAAACTCCCTTCACGCCCACTCATTTCTCATTTCAGGCCTTCGGTCCCACACCTGATGGTGTGTGGGATGTAATCACCTTTACCCCAGCAGGATCTGTCCAATCAGGATAATTGGCACCAGACGGCACAATCTACAAAAGATGGGCTGGTGCATGTCTTATATGCTCTAGTTTATGTCCATTATTTTCCAGGTGAAGATAATATACCAGCATTTATTGATCGAGAACTGCTCAGCATTCCGGCCTTTCTGTGTGGAGGCTGCATGTTCTGCCCGTGTGTTCTAAATTGCCCATTGGTGTGTGAGTGCGACTGGTTGTTTGTCTCTGTGTGAGCCTTGTGATTGACTGGCGACCAATCCGGGGTCTACTCCCGCCCATCTGTTGCCCGATGTTGGCTGGGATTGAGTCCATGACCCCCCGCAACCCTGTTTTAGATGACTGAATATCTCTGTGTTGTTTCTGTAGTTTTGTTGGCACTAGATAGAAATGACCTTACTACAAAGCAAAATTCCAAATAGGTATATGTGGTGGCTGGGCGTGGTTTGCAGGACGTCGGCAGCGGAGAGAGAGGAGGGGCGGCTCTGGGAACGGTGCCAGCTGGAGGCAATTAACCTCCAGCTGGGGGGAATTAACGGTGTGCTCTCTCCCAGTATTTAGACAGGTCGGGGAGAGGCGAGTGGGGTCTTTTTGCTGTTGGAGACAATGGGAGCACGTATGGCCACGAGCCGGAGAGCGCTGGCCACCAGCACGAGTGTGGCCACAAGCCGAGGAGAGCTGGCCACGGGCACGAGAGCGGGCCAGGAGCCCGGGACACGTTGTCCCGAGCAACCAAGGGCGGAGAAAGAACTCAATAAAAGACTCGATTGCCCTGCATCCACGTCTCGGCGTCCTTATTCCGGGTCCCCTGAGCACCCACTTCCCTACAGTATATTTTTGGTAGTTAATTTCAGTGTTCTTTAACTTCAGGCTCCACACAGAGAAATGCAGTCCGCAGGCTACAGCAAGAAGTTTGATATTTTATCAAAGCATGCATTTAAAAAAAATGCTTTTTGAATTTTTATTTACCTTTGGCCAAATCCGGCTAGCTTTGTCCCTCTCCAAGTAAGTTGAACTAACCAACCGTTCTTTAACTGCTTGTTCAGTGTGCCATGGGATCAATCTACTCATGAAACTCTTTGTAATAAAGCAACGGTCCCAAAATGTCTTCATTTATTAATGTTAGCTTCTGATGATGTATAATAGTGATGTTGAATCCTTAGTGCTGGTCTAAATCCAGCTGGTGGACAGTTCATTATGGATGATAATAGGAGTGCTGGCGGTGCAGCAGCTGCCCGATCCCTGACACGCAGGTGTGAAAAGCTTTTTGATGGTAGTTGGGGACTGAGCGACTCTGCATCCAGGCCCACATAACCACATCCATATGCACTTTTAGGTTTGCACAGTGCCAAGCCTCTGCAAAGTACC
The DNA here is from genome assembly GCA_021346845.1 of Apeltes quadracus. Taxonomy (NCBI): domain Eukaryota; kingdom Metazoa; phylum Chordata; class Actinopteri; order Perciformes; family Gasterosteidae; genus Apeltes; species Apeltes quadracus. The sequence continues at coordinate 1,345,813 of CM037933.1, forward strand.
AGTGGTGGCCGGATGGGCATACCAGTCCGAAAATATGTGGGGTAAAAATATGAAGAAAAGAAAATGTGGTGGGAATCTGCTTCCATTGCTCATTGACTTTTGCTCCAAATGCCTTTTATTTGCTATTTTTAAGAGATTCTATTCATCTCTTCATCTGTCTTCTGACATGTTTTTCTTAATTTGTTCATGACAAATTACACATGAAATGTGAGACCATTTCAATGTATCAGTCTGTAAGATAATAGCGCTCATCTGGCTGTGACCCCGGGGCAGTTGGTGTAACCTGGCTTTTGGTGTAAGAGCCAATCTGTTCAGCTGCTCTCCTCTCTCCCAGCTTTTAATCACAAACCATGCCAAGGAAAACCTCCCAATCTAGACTGAGTAAAGCACAGCAGAGTTTCTCATGTTCAAATATAGACATGAGCAGAGGCACAAAATGACACAGAGAGAGCACATTCTTTCCCAGCAGAAGGTTACAGCACACACCCTGAGGCCTCGTCTAAAAAGCAACATGTTGTTTGGCAGCGTGGCGCCCTGGTGAAGAAAATATGATGGAGGGTAAACCTCTCTCCCACTAACCCCTGATTAGAGCTCCACGAGCCTGCGAATGCACTCTGGGTCTCCCACATGGGAGCTCGAGGAGCCCTTACATGGCCTGCAGCAGATGCACCCTCTGTTTATCGCCTCCTCGGTTGGCTATTGTGTATGTGCATCGCTGCATGAGGTTGATGGCCAAGATTCTGCCACAAAGCAAGGTGGGAATAAAACAGGATCCAACGAGGTGGTTGTTTTGAATGATCGAAGCGATTCGGAGGGTCGGTGGACCGAGCGCCCACATGTACGCAGCCCACAGACAGGTTGCTAGGATACCGTACGGCTCGTTGAGAACACCTGGAAGGTGAGATGAGGACTGGCCCATCGCCGCGGCAGACAAAAGATGGTAAGTCGGCCAAACAAGCACACAGCAGGAGAGGGACTGAGAAAAAAAGGACTGTCATTGAGACGAGGATTAGAGACAGAAGGACAACACCAAGAAGAAGAGGGGAATATACAGCAAGCAAAATTACAAACCCCAACAGTGCAGTTTCCTAATTGTCTTCCATGTGGATCAGGAGATGCGAGGGATGCTGATCGTTGACCTAAACTCATCCTTCTGATTTTAAAAAAGAAACAATTGAATGTCCTTCTTGAACAGACAAATCCAAATATAAATTTGTTTGACAATGAGGAGCTTGGCTGGAGTGGCGACCCGTACTGAGGAGGAGGATGGGGCTTCGTATGATAGTAAACCCGTCGCTACAATTCAGAAACTGGCCACTTAAGGTATATTAAGCATTTCTATTCATTAACAAAACGTTGAGTTTATGCAATCCACAAAGTGGAGTTTTTTGTTTTATTATTAGCCAATTAAAGCTGCACTGTACCATGATCCTCTCTGGACAAACGTTTTCCTCCCTAAACAGCTCGTGAAGAGAATACATTAGTAGGTTTTCTGCATGGACCATTTGACCACTTTGAAATGACATGAGGTAAACAATAGTCTCCTGAGAGGTAACAGTGAGGCCCCTGGGGTCCCCGCCGGCAGTGTGGGGGGTCCCGCCCCTGGCACACTTCCCTTGACCTCAGGGTTATCACCATGGTAATCCGGGCTACAGCACCCATGAGGAATGGCTACTGGGTGATGCCTGGACAGACTTGAGCAGCTGTTACAGTGTGACGGCCACCGAGGAGTCCTTCTCTGCATCAATACACTGTAGATAGAATACATACTCACAGGGTGTCAGTAATCATTACATCACATTACATGTCATTTAGCTGACGCTTTTATCCAAAGCAATTTGCAATAAGTGCATTTCAACCATAAGGATGCAAACTCAAAGAACAAGAAAATGCAATTTCATCAAATAAGCCAATTTACAACTCGTTAGAGATAAGAGCCATTATAAGTACAATTTAAGCGCTACAATTTGTTAGTGTTTTTAGTCAAGGTGAAGTTTGGAGAGGTGTGTCTAGTTTACGGCGGAAGAGTCTCTGCAGTCCTAATGTCTCTCAGCAAAGAGTCGTGATCCTGTTGAGTGTTTTGCTCTCATGCGTAATACTTTTTTATTGCTTTTAGGACCAAACAACATATTGTAATAATATATTTTGATGGTCTCTCATTTATTAGTTTTGTAAGAATGTAGCCATGTTCTTGCACATGCATATTCCCAGCTTGTGTGCAGCAGAGAGTGTTTGGGTTGAGTCCAGGGGTCAGTCAGTTTATCCGGAGTGTTTTATACAGCCAGTGGATCGCAGTGCGGCGCTCAAAGTTTAAAAGCGTGCTGTGCTGGTGTGTGTGTCGCTTGCTCTGTTTATGTTTGGGCCCTGGCAGTTCCATCCGACCAGAGCGCCGCACGGACCCTCACTGCGCTGCTCATTATGGGGAAACGTCTCCGCCCAGGCAGGCATGCTCCCGTGTGTTGACATTTTAAAAACCAAACAGCACTCAGCAGTGAAACATGAGTCCTACACGAGGAGGAAAGGGGAGCGACTTGGAGAAGAGAGTGGAAGAGAGAGAGAGAATGAAAATATGCAGTCGTAAAACAGAAAAAAATAGAGGATATACCCCACACCCTGTAAGATGAGGCAGATGAGTTTCAAAGCTGCCCGCCGCCTCAATTTCTGAGCCGGAGCAGCTGAGAATGGTTTCAGCTCAGATCAACTGTCAGAGGAAATGTGTTTCCAATATGAGCGTTTCCTGTGAATGCAGGAAACGGCCGTCCACACAAAGCAAGGCCTGTCGGGAGTCTCTCCTCTCTCTCCCTCTCTGCTCTGGAACCTGCAGTACCGCTCGATCCCAGAAGAACACGCAATATTTGGATTTATGTGGAGACTCATTCCACAACGCAGTCCTTCCTCTAAGCAGATGGCGGTTCATTGAGGAGTTTTTAGACATCTGTAGCCAAATCTTTGATAACTTCAGGATTCAGAGCTTTACTACAGCAGCAAATAACAATCTTCTGTGGAACGATGTAGTGGAATAATCGTGTGCCTGAGCAGAGAAGGAAGTTGCTGTGTGTTGACACCTGACCTTCGCTGCGCTTTGTTAGCGTAGCCGGGCCTGCGTGTTTTCAGTGCATGCAAGCGCACCCTTTTGGTTGGCCGGCTGCTGCTGCACACAGCGGTTACAGATAATAAACGGCTTCTTTATCCAAAAGCCTCACTATGTGCTGTGTGAGGCCAAAAAAGATATTACAGTAAAACACTTAAAGGGAGTCTCTGGAGGAGTACAATATTTTTTGTTTAATGTTAAAGATTGTTATCATAATGTGCATCAACACTTTAAAACCATGTCTTAGATCTAAAGAATCCTCGCAGCAGAGGATCCTGAATCTTATGACCAATTTAAAAAAACAGCAGTGTAACATAATATTTCCCAGGGGACACGCCGCCATCACACCCACCACATACCACAACGGGCTTCAAGGCCCCCTGGCTCAGCTCAGAGGATGTGACCGGAATCAAAGAGGCTCCTCATGCTTTTCAAATCACACAGCTTCAATTAAAAAAAAAAAAACCTGCTTCACTAGCCAGTACTGGTCTTCAGAAGCCACGGTCAGATGACTTGGCGGGAGGAAGAGCCTTAGCCTGGGAGATGCGTCCTGTGCTAATGAGCGCTCCTCATTAATGGTCCTTTTCTCACATGTTTAGTTTTATGACCTACAGCACTCGGCTGAGTAGTTAATCCAGAGGTGAGCCCCGCCGAGGGCCACCGGGACCGCTCTCCATCCAGCAACATGTTATGTTCACTTCGGTGGCTTTTGTGACTGTTGGCAATATTCACTTGACATTTGGGCTCTTCCTCTAGACGTGATTGATTTTAAAATTGAAAGAGAGCAGCTAATTTACATGTAAAGAAAATGTCATTTTAAAGATATATTGTTCTACCTCAGTGACCTCATTTCATCTTACTAACGAGAGAATACAAGCTGACAAATGATCTTTGACACGGTGCGAGTACTAAGTGACCCTGTGAGTCTGGGCACAGGATCAGATTCAGACAATGAACATGAACACATGGTGGGCTTTTTTCTACAGATGTTCGTCTTCTTTTAGTCATAACCATAACAAAGGTCCACGTATGCAACCTGAGATGTTCTGCAACACCATCATCTCTCTCTCTGCTCTGTTGTTGCCGGGCTTGCATAAACTCCTCTGGGGCATTTACAGTGTTCTGTTGGGATGCATTCAATTAGGACGGGAACTTTAGAATAAAGGAGGGGGGGTGAGGGTTGTGTTGAATTTACTGTGGGTGAGTGATTTTAACCGGTCACGTTGCGTGGGTTTAAACTGAGAGTGCTGTTATGGTGTAATGGTCCTGTGAGGGCCGTTTAGTTTTGGGTTCATTAAGCTCGTGGACATCAGCCAGGTTGGACCATGAGAGAGGGAGCAATCACTGTGTGCCGAGACGCTGTGCAGAATAACTTTACATGCAGCAACAGGTGAGAGTGCGCCTCTGGACGTGCTCCATCCGTAAGTGTAGGGCCTGATTAACATCCGGCTGGTACATCACATGCAAAACACACTGCACGTTTCAGAAACACTTTCCGAGATGAATAAACAGGAGCCAGTGGGGCATCAGCCTTTCCCTATTCCCAGCTGAGATGATTCGTGCTTGTGTGTAATAGAGATCCTTGTGACGATTCTTATTCATGTGTGTCAGGCCTCCATCTGGATGCTGCCCTCTGAACACATGTCAGGTAAGTCAGTGCCGAGTAACAGAATACAGGCACAGACGATGAGCTTTCACAAAACGCTAACCTGTCATTTATCTGATTGTCCACAGCAGGTCAGTAAAACAGTGGTTTTACCCACACAGGCTTCCTGACGGTGCTCCAAGAGGAATAAACAGGCTGTCACGTGTATCAGGTTACATGGAGACTTTCATAACATTTCCTATTTCTTATAAATTCCCAGAATATAACCCACCTAACCATTAGACCTTTCGCTATAACTTTACATTTGACAATAGCGTGCTGATGTGAGAGGTGGTTTGATTGATAAGTAATGAAAGCCAGGTGAGTATCAATCAGGCCCTCTGGTTCCGACACAAGGTCACCAGAGGTTGGAGCGAGAGGTCACTCTACCTCAGAGGGCTGACGGGGGGCAGAATGGGCTGAAACTCCAGGGGTCGGTTTTCAATTAAGTTACTGCTCAAAGTGTCATAAGGATATCTGAACAGCCCGCCGGCTCTCCTTAAGATGAAACTCCTAATCCATCTTTCCATTTAAAGCTCAAAGGAGTCAAAGACAGCTCATGTCTCCATCAAGCATTGCAGTGACTCTATCTCGCTCCCCAATCTATCACACTTTATCACTCTGAGACGTATGTGCTCTCCTTGTGTCGCTCCTCATCTCTGATCACATGGAGGGAACAGCCCCATGTTTGCTTTGCCTTCAAAAGGATTTTAGCTTCACCACATATTTCCCCTCATTGTCAATGTTAAATAACAAGGTTGTTTGTGAGGAAAGTATTCTTTTTCTGGCTTGCATTGTTGCTCTTATGCTAACCCCGGGAAATTAACTTTTATACCCAATAGCTGTGCTCCAATAAATGTGCTCCCCTGTGCATGTGTTCATGAGTGATTGAGAAAGAGCAGGAAAAGAAACACAGAGTCAAAAGCCGAGACCCAAACGAAGATCATAAAATACAGGAAGGAGAGAGAAGATGGGTGGCTGCTTCTGGGAAGGTCAGAACAGGCCATCGAAACAGGCCTCAGCTGAGCAATGGCATGAAAGGGAGAGCACTCCATCCGATTCAGTTAGTCCATTTGCAAGGTCTTGGACAAGTCAGTGGTGGTTTTAACGAGGAATGAGCATCCGCGTCAATATAACATGTAGTTTCTTTTTACCACCGGCAAAAGTGGCACCGCTCTGATCTTCATGGTTCTTTTCAGTTCAGAGGTCATTCACAGGTCACAGGACCAACAGCATCACTTCATAGTAAATTATGTTGATATTGACTTTTGGTTGTTCTAGCTGGATATATTGGCAAAGTTAAAACAATGCTTAGCGTGTATATTCCAGAGTAAAACAGATAATTGAAGGCAGGAGAGCAAACGTGACATTGACTAATCAACAGTAAGCAGATCGTCTTCATAATCCATTTTTCTATTGCATATTGGGACAGTTGCACAGCTTTGTGACGCCTCTCCTTTTACATACTTTAAATTAGACTGTCATGTATCGCACTGTGGCAATATAAGTGTGATGTTCCAAGAAAATGTGGCGCGTCCAAGGGGAAGACGGTTCATGAAAGAACAAGAGAGGGGTACCGAACACCCGTAGTGCACAAGCATTCTCACATTGTGAGAACAATTTACAGAAATGTATCCTAATCATCAGTGCACAGCACTGCCTAGTCTTGTATTATCATGAGTGTTTTAGTTTAACAATATCAATACAATGCTAATGAATTCATAAAGCCTTTTAGGGAAACTGTGGCAGGACTCCTGCTTTCTCAAGAGAGCGATCCCGCTGCTGGTGGCAGGTCGGAGTCTGGAGCGGGGGCTGCAGAGGATGTGGAGCGAGGGGGTCGAAGGGTGAACGGCAGACTGTACACACTGCAGAGAAATCAGACGGCTTGTCAGCTGAGTGTGCAGCAGGGTTTTGGCGGCCAGCCCTCCTCTGGGACCAGCAGGAGAGGCATGCAGGAGCGGAGGAGTGTTTGTGCGTGTGTGTGTGTGTGTGTGAGTCGTGCACAGGGGGCTGAGACACGGCTTCCTGTGTGTGTTTCCTGTGTGTTTAATGTGGAGCTCAGGGCCACGGCCTGTTTCCTGCTTGTGATGGGTGCCAGGCCCAGGATCCCGACAAAAAGACAACATGCCACAAGATGTCCAACAATGTCAGTAACAGGCCCGCAAGCTGGTACACACATCAGGACCATTTCGCAGGCTTCTATATACAGACTCACAGCTTCAAAGTCATCAACAAAGTGGATCAATACACATCTGATGCATCAGTATTTACAGCAAAATGTTGTATACCAAACCCAAAACCAACTACGGTGACCACATTGCACCTTTCTAGTGCAGAAGAGTTTATCAAGAAGTAGCTTCTTTCTCATGTAGGTGGTGTTGGTGATCCATTGTTACCAGTGATTGTTATCTTTTTGACTGGAAATGTTGTGTTTGAGCTTTTTAGAGCTGTGTGTTTTGACACATGGTAGAATACCCAGTAAGAGGAGCCTTACGCACACAGCCAACACAAACCACAAGGCCCCCAGCACATTGGGACGTAACGAAACTAGAGCGACTTAGAGGAAGAGGAACGTGACTGAAGCTTATTGATTCACCTCAGACAAGCACAGACACACTCAATGAAACTGTGACGCACCCACCGGCTCGCCCTGAAATGCTCCACCTTGTACCTGCAAGGAGCGCGGGGGAGAAGATCTGCGCATGCCCAACCGGCACTGTGGGTTGGGTTTTTCCCAGAGTAACTGGCTCTGCTTGCTGATTTGTTGATTTCCTGATAACAAAGCCTCAGGGAAAATTTGTGTAAGCGTATAAATTTGGATTTAATAGATGAGACTAAAACACACACACACACTGAGATTAATGTGCAAATAGGTGAGCCAGACTGCCTGCAGAGGGAAGGCCTCATGAATGAGAGAGGCTGCCGGTTGTCTGTCATCACAGTACACTGCCGTCAGGAATAAACACAGGAAGGCAGCCTTGGGCCTGCACATCGACATCCTACATCACTGTAACGTATATCAGTGCAGGCCAGCTGCATCCAGATTAATAAGCAAATAACTTGTTTTATCCCATCTTATCATCTGGTGTACTTTCCTTTCATAGTCTGTTGTACACCGTTGAAACTTCATTCGGACACAGCACAGGTATTCAGTTTCCCTCCTAATGTCTAAAAAGCGTCTTTTATTCACACAGATAAAAATGCAGGTAGGAGAAATGCATTAATGAGCTCGTAAAGACCAGCAGACAATACTGAGAGTCTAGAAATGCCATCCATGAATCATGAACGTGAGCAGGTATCAGAGCAGTTGGACATGAACCTACACCCCTGCACACAGATACAAGTCTCCTTTCACTCAGCTCTCAAATCCTTTATGTACATTCGTCCACCCTGCAGTTCCCTGGAGTGAGGAAAGCTGCCATTAACACACACACACGCACACACGCATGCATGCACGCACGCTTTGTGCATGTCCACGGGGGCTGAAAGGATTGAAGAGGGAAGTCTATGTGTCGATGTACAAAAACAACCATGTTGGAGTTCATTCAAAAGGCTCTTCAGGACAGAAAAGACCTCTCACCCGTTACGAGGAATCCCCATTGCCTTTTTTTCACATGTGGCATTGTGTGCTGTGTACTGGAGGACAAACTCATCAGAAGATTGAAAGGAGCACATCTAGATGGGTGTGTGTATTATTTATCTTTGGAGGAATGGATATCTATTCATGTTCTCTTACAGCATGCACGATGAAAGCACAGCAGTGGATTAGCAGCCGGCTGTGTATGTCTGAAAACTGGAGCATAAGGAAAACATGTCAAAGACAAATTGACTGACTTACACAAAACCATTAGGATGGGCGGTAACAGGGACTGTTTAATCCAAGACTTGCCCATTATTGCACCATGTTTTGCAGTGTCACGCACTGACAGGTCTCAACATGATGGCAAAAGCCAAATGGGTGGGAAGAAAATGGCATTGAAAGAGTGTGTGGTGGAGACTTCAAAAAGGGTTGACACTAACTGAAGTTTGACTTTTACAATTTAACTTTACATCTGGATACTCGTTTTTATTTCTTCCTGTTATACAGTACACATGGCCAATATTTATGAATCTCTAGAAAGCTTTTGTCAACACGAGACTGAACAAAATTCTGGGCGGAGCTTGAATGCACTTTGAGTCTCTAGTAGAATCTCTGCTGCTCTCTGGGGGCAGTTTAGTGCAATGGCATGTTGTAAAAGGTCACCATTCAGTCCGTCTCATTCCAGTCCCACGTCTGTTTAGTGCAGTCTTCTCAGTTTGAAATCAAGCCTTCATTAAATTGCGGTTGACATTTAATAATAGAGTAACGCTTAACATCTGTCTATGTCTGGGGCCACATTAATTGGCTGCAAAAAATAAACAGTTTTCTAGTTAAAGCTTCAGTTCTGACTAGTTCACCGTTATGATGATAGTCATATCATGACAACAAGATAAAATACCATACCTCCATAACCACACGTTTGTGTGGTCTATTGCATGATTTGAAAATTAAACAGACTGCTGTTGTGCTTCGGCGCCCTCTACTGGTGGTGCGCCCGTATGTCTCAGGCTACTAAAATATCCCAAATGTGTTGCTTACATTTAAAAAGAAAATGGCCACATAGTAAACAACTCCTGTTACCTTAGTTAATACAAAGTTTTACGTATGTGGCTCTGACACTCATACTATAGCTTAGATGTTTCTTCCCATGAAATTAAGTTGTCCAAGTTGCCACTCATTGTCATGTTCAGCTTTAGAGACACGCATGCAGTCTAGCATTCACTCTCAGATGTGCATTGGCATGTAACCTGCTTTCATTAAGCTGTGCTGACTCCACTCAACCTCATTATGCTGCCCCTTCTACTGTAACCTTCATTTACTTTACTTTTATTCACATAGAGGCACCATTAATAAAGACAAATCAATGCAATTCACCCACCTAATGAATTGACTCCATCGATTAGAAAGAATATACGGGGGGGGGGGGGAGAGGGGGGGTTGATTGATGTTAACGCTGCATGCTTCCTCAGCAGGAATTGCTAATTTTAAGTTAATTTGTACTTCTACCACAAAACACTAGAGGACCTCAGAGAGTTGTTGTTTTCATCCAGCGGATGAGAATAAACACTGCAAATCAATGAACTCCCAAAAATGTTTCTAGGACACGCAGTGTGAGTCTTTTTTTAGTCATCCATCTGAAAATCAAAGGAAGGAAACTTTTAGTTGCTACACACACCCTCTAGCCAGACATCAACATTTCTCACTAGTGACTATCGTTGATTTCTTCCATACTTTAGAAGTAGGATCTGGAACCTGAGCTATTAATATCAAGAATTTCTACAATGTGACAAACAGTTAGACAACAACCTTTGCCCATGTTTGCAGCCATATTACTTGACTTCAAACACAAACAGGACAAAATAAGCTTCAGTGGATTTCCATTCTGCCGTTAGTATGACTTTCAGAACCGGAGACACACTATGGAGGAATATCTTGTGAAACTCTTGAGCTTTACTTTTACCACACAGACAGTTTGTCCCGCTCTTCAACCTCTCAGCAAAGTGAGTTTGTGTTTACCCCAGAACACTGAGCCAGGCCTTTGTTGATGGTACTGTGTGACCCAGTGGTAAGCTCTAGGATTCATTAAAGTACAAAAGAGTAGACACACACGCACACATTGAGCTAGAACTCTTGCTCTGAACACCGTTGTGTTATCGCACCACTAAATAAGGTTAAGTGGTGTGGTTTAAAAAAATATGAGTTGACTAAAAGCAGCACACGAGATGTGAAATATGCAAGAAAATGTAAATGTTGCAAGGGTCTTATTTCTAGGTAACATTGTAAATATCTTGTCTGTAGAGACAAAAGTATAACAGTGTTAGTTTACTTACTTTTCTTCTATAAATGATGTGTGGTTTTTTGCCGTTAAATCTTACATATATATAATAAATAATAAAAGCAATAATGCCCATCACTGAGAAATCAAATAACCAAGCCACACGGATGACTCATCAAAGACACTTCCATCGTCTGCATCAGGTTGTTGAGACATGCCATCCTCTCTGTTATTAGAATCTCGGTATTAACATTGGCTGCAGCTTTCTGTCTTCCGATGACGTTGTTTCCACTGCAGGTCAATGAGAACATAGCAAAGCGCTGTGGTCAAGTCAAGTTGTTACGATGAGTGGACACAGAGTTCTGTGTGGAGGCTTAATGTGGTGTGTTGTCAATTTATTGTTCTGTTGTAAAATGTGGAGACTGTTTGGACGTTACTTTTTAATGATTGTAACCAGTACACACAGGCTATTCCTCCATTTCTGGTGTAGTTCATTGTAAAAAGGTGTATCTATTTGTCGATGGCGTGTGAAGACATTCTTACTAGCTGTGCGTGACTCGGTATAGCACAAAGGGACTTGATGTGAACTGTTGTGTGCAAAACCACAAGAGTTAGCGTTACTAACTGTACTGCACCTCTTTTAGGTCCGTTTTTCTATTTCCAAAAGAATTAAAATGATCATAATAATATCGTTCTTTGAACAGTTCTTAAAAGGAAGATGAATGTCCATATGTGTGTCGGAAAAACCCCTCGTTTCTGTGAGAGCTTTTCTTTTAGTTTACATCTAAGAGCTCAACAATAACATTTGAATTCTATGAATGACACCTTAAATTTGTTCGTTTACTGTGCTGTTTAATGAAACAACATAGTTTATTCACGCTTTGCGTCTTTTTTATGTTTCTGTGTAGCATGTGCTGCGTGTGTACAAATATGTAGCAATGCTGTGAAAGTGAAAGTGAAAGTGGGTGTCACCTGTAGCCATGGGGCCACCACGTTGATGGACGGCGCTACAAAGGTTACAAAGGTTGACTGTTGGGGGGAACGGGTGGAGCAGCCGTGTAGTTGAGTGCACGTGATTTAGGTTATGTTGAGTTTATTAATTTATGTTAAAGTAAACTAATTAGATTTGTTTTGTTAACAGTACATGTACCAAGTAGGCCTACCTTACTTTTTATAAATAAAAACCCTTCTGATGTCTAAAGCAAGTCTTGCTTGTCTGCCTCCTACCAATTCCAGAAGTCGTACCTTCTTCCACAAATGCAAAATTAAAATGCTAACTATTGCTTCAGAGCAGCAAACAACCTGGGACCGCTTTCTCTCAGCTGTTTGGGATTTGATTTCAGACGTGTCTCTCTTGTATCAAATTTGAGATACTTGTAACGAGGCTTCATCATTAAAAGATTTTTTAAGGTTTCTTGAGTAATTAATCATCAAAGAATTCTCCCTTCTACACAAAGTAGGTGTTTGAAAAATTGTTTTTATGAATTTAATTAATCTGAACAGGTTATGTAATATTAACTTTCGGATGTTTGTGTTGCCAATAATTGGAACAAATCAGCTTGTCTGTCTCTGCAAAGGCAACACATGTGACCTGGCAGCACATCCAAAGCCCACACGTTCTATCTTGTTTCTTTGATCTCTACAAAGGCCACAATTTACCATTTTACAGACGGTTTTAGTTACTAGACATATGTACTTGTCTTATACGGATCTGTAACTTACTGGATGTCTTTGCTGGTTGCTTGGCAACTGATCCTGGCCTTTAGACCAACCTGAAGCCGGTTCCCAGTCTACCAGACTGTTCTTCTAAAATAAACTATGAACAACTGTGACTTTCAACTAAACAGCGCTTAAATATCCAACTTGGACCACCAGAATAAAGTGTGAAGTTTGATGGCCAGTTTGTGCATTCATGCTACAAAGTGCAACCAAAAAAGGGCAAATGACTGAATTTCTGTTTAAGCACTCGTATACTGTTTTTTTTACTAAATCTGTTAAATTATTTTCTGAATATTCTTAAAGTCCAAGCGCAACATAAAGATTGTAAACGCTTGGAGGATCCCAGTTATTTTGCTTTCTCCTTTCCAATATTTGAATCACAGGCCTGTGTAATGGAGGTCGGGGAGCAGGTCACTGTGCTATTTGTCAGCCAGACAGTTGGTATTTGGAGAGAAAGCTGCAGAGGAACGAGGATCACAACAAGAGGGCTTTGCTTTTATCAGCCTCTCTACTATCTAACTCTGCCAGAAACACCGGGGAGAGAGCCTGTGAATACCCGCCTTGTGATGAGGTAAACCATCCCTTCTCTATGCCCCTGTGGCAGAAAGCAGAATTGTTCCTTATGGTAACTCCAAGCGAACACATGTAACTCTGAGCTTTGGCTCCCTCTCCAATGACATGAACCTAAGCCGATTAACCGCTTGCCACAGGTCTGCTCTCAGACTTGCATACACAGAGACAGAAAAGACCTCAAATCCACCCTGACAATAGTATATTTATAATGCTACGGGAAAATGACTTCCTAGAGGGGGAAAACTGCTTTGTCCTGTAATCTCGCCTATCCCCCACGTTGTCCCACATCTTTAAAACCAGTTGAATCAACTAAACATGCAGAGCAGCCAGCGTTGGAGGAGAGACAGAATAGGGAGATCAGTGTTAATCACAAAAGAAAGCAAAAAAGCCAGACATCACATGTCATCATTCAGGGTCCCTCCTGTGTCCTCTCCTCTTCTCTTTGTACACCGACTGTCTCCACCCTGTCATCCCCTCACAAGGCTTGTCCTACCATAGCTATGCTGATGACTTCCAACTAATCCTGGCTTATTCCCAATCAGAGACACAGGCAGCGGCACGAATCTCAGCCTGTTTGACAGATATCTCTCACTGGATGGCGGCTCACCACCTGAAGATCAACCTTGACAAGACTGAACTTCTCCTCCTTCCAGGGAAAGACTCTTTCACTAACTTCCTGACCGTCACCATTGACAACCAACAGTCAACTTTCCAGCTAAGGTCATCTCCCGATCTTGACTATTGTGACACCCTCCTTGCAGGTCTACCTGCCACTGCCACTCGACCTCTGCAGCTCATCCAGAACGCAGCAGCTCGACTGGTCTTCAACCTCCCTGGATTCACCCACACTACTCCGCTCCTCCGCTCCCTCCACTGGCGGCCAGTGGCTGCTCCCATCCGTTTGAAAACGTTGATATATGCGTACCGTGCGGCGGACTCATCGGGTCCGGTCTACATCCAGAACATGGTCAAACCCTACGTCCCTGCTCGCTCACGTTGCTCTGCATCGGTCCATCTGCTCGCTGCTCCCTCACAGAGAGATAAACACTCAACTAAATCCTGACTGTTTGTTGTCCTGGCTCCCAATTGGTGGAATGAACTCAACCCCAACGACATCAGGACAGTGGAAAACGTGGCCATCTCTACAGACTATACATTGTCTAGTTAGCACTTTATTAGCACTTACAATGACAGTAACCTGTAGCACTTGGTTCCGGCTCAGTACCTCTTGATTATATGCACCTGCTGTAGGTCGCTTTGGATAAAAAGCTTCAGCTAAATGATTGCATTCGTATCACCAGAAAAGAACCTGCACCCCTCACTAATTCCAGCCTTCCTTGCCAGATCGTCAGTTCACGATGCTAAGGCTAAAACACTGAGCAATCCTTGCCATGTTGTTAACGTCTTTTGTCTCAGCCTCAGGTTCTCCGCCCCTCTGGATTCCCCACAACCTGCATTGTGGACTAAGCCTGCTGCAGCCTGCCGACCATTCCTGCAGCCTGCTCCCAACACTGCACCTTCTGGTTCTGATAATAAAGACTGTTGAACCTTTTCTGCTCTGGGTTCTGTTCCTGGATCCAGCACCACATCCAGCGATAAACCCATTTTCTCAAATCTTTCTTTTGGAATTATAGATTATTTCAATTTCAAGAGGAGAGCAAACAAAAACGTTCACTTATTGAATGAAATAAACTTATTTTTAGAGGATCAATTAATCATATTGTGATAATACCGTCAGCAATATAATACTGTAAACAGGTAATGAGTCATCTCTATATGTACATCTATGTGAAATGATGATTTAAATTGTTAAAGTCTCCAACCCATTCCCTCATGAAAAGACATGCTCACACCTGTTGACAGGCGCTTGTGAGTAGTTTATTATCATATATTACAACAAGCTGCACTTCATGCCAACTTTACTCCTCTGGCTCACTGGGTTTTCTGTCTGCCTCTCCTCTGAACCCTCAAATGAGAAGTGAAAGCACCAGCAGGCAATGACAGAACATTGGCATCAATAAAAAGTGCATCGGTTCACTGACATCTTCTCCTGGCAACTGAAACAACATTGTGGACGCGAGATTTGATGCCATGAAATGAATGTTTTCTCCCACTTTTCAGTTGAGCTTTCTGAACATGGAATTGAAATGTTTAAAATGTTGCATTCAAGTAACATCCTTGAAATCAAATTAGCTGCTGCTGAACAAACTGAACTGAACAAATCCATCAAAGGAGATGAGAGTTTGGTAACTGTCTGCAAGCAAAATGCCCCCCCGGCACAAACTCACCTTCATAACCTTGCTTATGATAAGGAGATGTCACATGACACTTTGTAAAGGTAGAGAATTGTGAACAAAGTGCAAATTGTATCAGTTTAAACCACTTGTCATCTTGTCTCTGTTGTCCTAAAGCAGCTCAAGTTCTGGAATGTGTTTTTATTGAAGCAGCATGGTTACGCGTTGAGCTTGGTTGGCTGTTTCAAAGATCCAGAGCGGCATAATACATCTGCCTCACACACTCCTTAGAGCTCTGCCTGCTTGCCTGCCTATTTATACCGTGCTGTCTTCTCTGTCTAAAAACAGACTTTATTTTACTGAAAACAACCATCACCCATTCAGACGCATTGTTAAAAAGCGGTGTGACATGGAACACCCAAAAATCCACAAAATAAAGATCATATGGTGCTAAAAGCGTAGTTTAGAGTAGAATGGGGTATTACCATAGTAACAATGAATAGCACTCTAATGGGAGCCATGCTGGGAAGCTGTCTCCAAAGTCTTATTTATGTGAACTTATATTATATAGGTTGAGTTGGATTTCCATTTTAGCAGTACCCCGGTTTGAAAATAAATTTCCATCAAAATGAAACTGGACATGGGTCAATCCCAAACGCCTTTGGCATCAAGGCTTTAAGGCTTTAATTAGACTTTAATTGGCAAGTGAGCATCACTGTAAGAACCGATGTGTAGGAAAGGGGCCCCTTTGTTGACATCTAATTTTAAATATAAATATAAATACTTAAGTATTTATATATTTAGTAAATCTTTCGTGCGGGGTGTGACATTGCAATTTTGTAACACACATTCTGTGTACGTATCCTCACAGCACGTAAATAAAGTAAACCTGCTGAAATCACGTGACCCTGGGTCTGCGAAGTAGCGAAATAGTTTGGCTAATGTTTCAGCTGCGCATGGTTACATGTGCTGCCTGCAGGCTGGAGCTGGGAGGGACACGATGCAAAGAGCATAACGCACGAGGGAAGAGGGGGGGGATCAGAAAGGGCTCCTTCAGGCATCTGAACAAGTCTGGACTGTTCCGCTCTGTGTTCAGCGAGGCAGCCTCGGGAATCAGAAACAATTCGTTTCCTCCTGCAGGGATGCAGCGACAGGAGTTCAGTTCTTGAGCTGCAGCGGATGATCGTGGAGTCGCACTGCGCTCTTTTTTGTTCACCTGGACACCGCCGACTGCACACAGCTGTGCACACAGCGCGCACATACACACACACACACACACACACACACAGCTGGGCTGGACATGCCACAGGTGGAGCGGTGAGGAGCGGCAGGCTGTGGCGCCGGTGCACGGAGCAGAGGACCCCCGCCTCCCCCACCCAGGTAAGATGAGGCTCTGCCCGCGACTCCGTGGCAGCTGTATTATATCATTTTTATTGACGTGCATGACTACGGTATCTACATGTGTGCATGAACATATCTGCATTGAGTTACTCTGCCCGCGCATGCTGGACCACTCCTTCCTATTGCTTTGATTCCCTGGAGCAAAAGCTTCGACTATGACGAAGACCAAGCAGAACATGTATTACCTCGTTTTTGTATCAGTCCTACAGGCTATTCAGGGATGCATTTTTAAACACGTTGGTTAATTTATACCCCTGTCTGCATTGCTCTCCATTAGAGTTGCACAGGACAACGTGGGAGTGTAGATGCCCCCTAGTGCCCCCTAGTTATAGACCATTACCCCTGCTAAACATCATGATCCTGCACACAGGAAGGGACTCTCAGACACTCTCTGTGTCTTGAATGGTCTCTGTTCCCCGTGTGAGTGCATCCATGGCTTTGCTGTGGTTTGGCTGCAGCAAAAGCATGACATCCGACATTGACTTGGAATTTATATTCATATCTGACAAAGCTTCAGCAGGGACTGATGAGACTCGTCCTCTCTGACTCCCTCTTTTCATTGACTGCCCTGCTGCAGCCTTTCTTGGTTAAGTTTTTGGCATGCCACTAAAATGGCTCTGGACTGATCCCAAGTGTGTCGTCTATGGTGAGCGGCTGCTGGTTACTGGCTTTGTTTTGCTGCGTTGGTAAGAGAACATTCTTTTCGTCCATTATATTCAGATCTTCATCCCTTTTGAAGAGATATTTATAGCCAGAACTTGACTTTGAAGTGACTTTCTGCATATTTTGATTCTGGTGCTTGAACTTGTCTTTATTGTGTTTTTTGTTGGATTGAACTAGGGCATATTGTCCTTTTGTCTCCATTCATTTCTGTTTTTGAGCGTAAATGAGATGCTTGAGATGCAGTGCTTCATTAGAAACTTGTTCCAACAAGGGTTCATGGGAGATTTTCAGAAGCTGCCTGTCTTTTGTCCTTTTGTTTAGTTTGGCTAAAGAAAATGACTAACAATCCATTACTGGCGGACGTGAGATACTCTGTACTTGACCTGCGGGTAGAGGTCATAGTTGAAGCGATCAGTTTACGGTTTCGACTCCTACGCAGCTCCAGAGAAAGGCTCTTCGGTTGTTGCCACCAGTGGCTTCAGGCACCCGAGTAAGCAAAATTCTGGTGTGTGAGCAAATATGCAGGAGCCTTTGGTAATTTACTGTGACAGCGCGTACTCCTTTGACCCCTCCGTCCCCTTGTCCAGTTGAGTCACTCTCTGTCCCTGGTGACCGAGGGAACCGGGCTCTTACACAATCCTGCAGTCTGTCACATTGCGGTGGCCTGTGGCCCGCCGCCCCCCCGGGGAGAAAGGCATCTCCACTAAAACACAACTCTGTGATCCTGAGCCTGAGCGGGTAGTTCACACAGCACAGCCCAACCTTTGTGCAGCTGCCACTAGAAGCTCCGGGATGAGTCCTCATCTTGTTTTCCTCCTGTGCCTGAAAAGTCTCTTTCTTTCTCTGTGGTGATTTTACAGGGTTTGTTTTGCACCATTCCTCACTTCCTTCCCGTTGCGGTTGGCTTTCAGATGCACTTTGCTACAAAGACAGTGATTTCGGACCCTTTTGGATTAATTCCCAGGTGGCCTACGGTGGGTGTGGCCATTTTCATAAAGGTGTGGAGGCCATTCAAGGAATGTTCTCAATAATTATCTTTAAATATAGTGTAATAAAAAAGGAACTCCTCAGAGGAAGTGGTTTGCTCTCACAAATGGCACGTGATGGATTAATGTGATATTTGAACAAATATTTACCATCCATATTGTATTGACTCAGATTGGAATAGGGCCTAGAAAAGGGAAGGGTTTAATGGGTGTGTTGTTGCATAGGCAACATTTACCACCACTTCCTGTAATATTCACCGTGTATTTTTAATTACCCTGAAATCATTAATGGCTTTAATGACAATTACATGATCTGTTAAGTCAGCCACTGTACGTGCTCAGAACAGGCTGTGCTCTGAGTGTGGTCCAATCAAAGCTTACTAATTGAACCTGTGATGAACATTGTTTGGAATCAGGCTGGCCAAGAGCTTATACGTTAGATGTTTGAGCTGTAGGAGTCTTAGAATAAATACTATTAATCCGTTAAAGGGCCTTACACTTGGATATATCTATACTGCTTGTTTGTGTGAGGGAGCAAACATGTACAGCTAAGTTTGACCTTTTGGCTTCAGGTAATGACTGAATGGCCAATGGAGTCTGGTCTCTTATCATCTTTTATCGAAAACGTATAAAAAAGTTTCTTGAGGCCAAACTATTGCTTGGCATTAAAACACAATGTTTTTTTTCGTTTGTTTTCTTGGTGATTAATCAACTCTTATACTGTAGCTGCCTCCGCTATGACAAGCTAACAGCTAGCTGGATATAGTTCTCTTTACCAGTTCTCTTTGACAGTTAGGGGAGTCTTTTTTTTTATCAAACTGTTAACAAGAAAGCTAATAAATGTATGTGAAACTATTGGTGATAATTGCCAAAATAGTTGTATTACAGCACTACAACATAGAGGGAGGCATTCATTGTAGTTTTCTGTCAGTGTGCGTCAGCTACAGCTTTCCTTCAAGTGGGCTGGTTCTAATGCTGGAAATGCTGGCAGTCTGGCACCGGTCGGAAAACTCCAGACGTCCAGATGTTGATGCTTCTTTGCATCCCTATACAGGCTCAGAAAATCCCCCCTGTCTGCTATGGTCTCGCGGCTCTCACTTATAATGTTTGGTCTCATTTACGTCAGTGGCTTCCCGGGGTAAACATCCGGGAATGTTTACTCTTGCTACCATAGCTCTACAGAATAGACCAGACATTTTGTTTGTGGCGCAACATCTGTCAGCTATTTGCAGTAGCTGCCGTGTTGTCCATCACCTCTGTAAAAAGAACGACATGAATAGAGGTTGTCAAGAAAAGAGGTGATGGTTTGCATAAGTTTAGATCCCTGATCATGTGCAGAGGTAAACATCTAAATTTAAAAAGTTTTACATTCTTTCTCCATCAGAGAAGATGAAAAATGGTGAGGTTCTTGCAGCTGCATTCCAGACATAGAGTAGTAAAGTTTGAGGGTGTAATCGGTCATGGTGGAAAAGAGAAATGAACAAAAAAGAGACAAGTCTAATCAAAGGAATTTAGAGGACTTCATCTGCTCTGATGAGAACAACTGGGAAACACGTCGAGGCAGCATTGTCTAATTGGTCTGTTTCTCTGCAAATGTTTATGTGTCTTAATGTACTATGTGCCCTTTGTTAAAATGTAGACCTATTGATGGTAGGCATGCACTTTTGTGTGAAATACAATCATCAACAGTTTTGGAAGGTTTTACACCAGTTGGTGTTTGACACTGAGTGCAAATTTAGTTACATAAATGTGTGTATATTAAAGTTGTATTAACATCTCTCAACAATTGAAACCAAAAGGAGAACGTTTAATCAAATGTGTTTTTTTTTAAAACTCACCTGGAATTTATGTGAACAACTCACGCTTTATACATATATTAAATAGCCAAAAATGATTTAAATTTATTCAGGTGTAGAGTGAGTGACCCAAAAAAGCCACCATTTAAAAGGATATATTATTCGCAGCTATTAGGCAAACCTGTGGTTATTGAAACCTCTTGTTTTAGCTTCCCCTCTTGTGCACAGCGTGGTTGTTGAGGATGTCAGCCATCGGACTGAAGTAAGGTGTAGAGAGCCAGAGTACACTACAATGCTAACACTCACTGAAGCTCTATTGGGCCTAAACAGACTTGTGAAGCTTGTGTGGTATAATAAGATAGACTCTACTCTTTATCAGACAGACATTTAGAACTAGAAAGCTAGTTTCAGAGAGGCAAGGTGGTGTAGAGCAGGCGTGGGCAGGAACAATTCCTTCAACTTGCTTTAAAGTAACACATATAATCTAACAAATAACAGGGTTGAAGCACCCTGAACATATACTGAAGAAGATAAAACTAATGGGCTGTAGCTGAAAAGAAGGTGATACTTAGTGATAAACAGCAGGAACTGGAAATGAAATGGGGATGAAGAGTAAGTATCTGAGGGATTTCACTGAGTCATCGGCCATGTGGTGAGTCATAATAACATCTTCATCTGCTCTTTGTGTGCCAAGGTTGTGAAGATGTGGAGCTGGTTTTTCACTGTGACAGTCCTGCTGTCCTCCATGAAAAGGATTGAAGCTCAGGGTATAACTGACTCTAATTCTCTTCCTCAAAGCTTTCTCTCCAGGTGTGTTTGTGCTCACATGTATTCTCTATTGCATTGTATTTGCAGGCACGTGTAGTAATGTGCAAGCAGCGGACATTGTTTTCCTGGTTGACGGGTCTTCCAGTATCGGCCAAGCTAACTTCCTGAAGGTGAAAGGCTTCATGGCTGGGGTCGTCAAGTCGTTCGCCAGCTCTGTTGGCGAGTCAGGGATACGGTTTGGGGTGATACAGTACAGCGACACCTCAAGGTGACTGACAGGGCTCCCTCATTACTTTCCTCTGCATGCAACGGCATAGGGGGGATATAGCCACGTAACGTGCATTTCTCTCCCTCCAGAGTTGAATTTACATTCAGCACCTACCTGGTGGGCACCGAGCTGATCAACGCTGTAGAGAATCTGGACTACAAGCGTGGAATTACAATGACTGGTGCTGGTCTCAAGTTTGTGGCCGATAACTTCTTCAATCCTACGATCAGTCGGGATGTACCAAAGGTGTGAGGGGCAGCCAATCTTTTCGGGCGCATAATGATAAAACGGCATGTTTAACTTGGCACCTCCTGTGTCCCTAATTCTCCCCGTGCGTCCTCTTTAACTTTCAGATCATTATCCTTGTAACAGACGGAAAGTCACAAGACAGTGTGGAGGAGCCTGCACAGAAGCTGCGCAGTCAAGGCGTCCATGTTTTTGCAGTTGGTAGGTTGCTTGCATGCACATTCTCCTCACTTAATAGTAGTCTGTTTTTCCTTTTTGATTGCTTCTGAGCCATCGGGATTCTAACTTTTTTAAACGTATATACTACTCTGTGTTTTAATAGGTATAAAGAGCGCCGACAGGACGGAATTGGATCAGATTGCCTCCGAGCCCAGCAGTGATTTCACCTCCTTTGTTGGAGACTTCAAACTGCTGAAGACACTTCTTCCCATTGTGAGCCCTAAAGTCTGTTCCAAAGCCGGAGGGGTCTATGCCAGTGACGGTATGTGGGTTACCTTAAATAATATGTCTATTAAAATAATATTAAAAGACACACTATCAAAAATGTAGGTCTCCTTATTCTGTCTGACATTTTTGTTATTTTGTGTCTCATCCGGCTTGCACCGCCTTCTCTCCTTTCAGAGGCCTTTTTGGGTCCGTCCAACATTCAGTTCACCAGCCAAACGTCTGATTCTCTGCGGTTTCGCTGGGGCGCGGCAGGGGGGCCTGTGACTGGCTACTTGGTCCAGTATGTGCCGCTCTCTGGTCTGGGTCAGCCTATGACAGCGGACCTGCGTCAGGTAAGCCCAGGTGTTGGATGGCTACTCGTGACACGTAGAGATGGAGAAAGGCCTGCCTTCAGGCTGAGTGTAAACGTGTCCAATGGGTGGAGCGTCTCTGTGAAGATGCTGTGCAGGTACAAATTTGGCAGACCAATGCGTGAAATTCCCGTCTTCTGGCAGACAAGATGCAGATAGAAGAATGTCAGGGCTTACCCAACAATTCTAGTCATACACTAGTCATGCACAAATTTGTGTGGAGATTGACTACAAAAAAATAATAAAATAACGCCCGCTCTGCAGGAGACTGTCTCTGCCAGTCAGAGGAGCTTCACCGCACAAGAGCTGAGGTCTGGAACCGACTACCTGGTGACTGTCATCGCTCAGTACCCCAACAGCGTTGGGGAGTCTGTTTCTGCCAAGCAACAAACCAGTGAGTAAAAAGTGAAGAACGAAATATCATCAGGGCGCCACCTCTTGTTACAACTGGTGTGTGTGTGTTTTTTTAACTCCTCCTGTAGGGTCTTTGCCAACGGCCACCAGCCTGCGCCTGGTCCAGGCGGGCTTCTTCTCTCTTTCTGTGGCCTGGGACCAGCCTTCGTCTCCCGTGCGGGGCTACAGGCTCACCTACGGACCTCGAGGTCAGGCACACCCCCGACCCGTCTAACTGCCTTTCTCTTTCCGTCTGCAGCACATCTGACGCATACAGTTGGGGCTGAATAACACCCGCAGCACATTAGCAACGTCTCCGCAGAATGAGTAATACCTGTAAAAATGAGAGGAGGAAAGAAGCTACAAGCCTGAATAACAGTTATCCTTTGGTGTCAAGTTGAAAACATGTCGAGAATGAACAGCAGTCACGGCTGAGGACACGAGCTTCTCTTTTTACGCCCCCCAGGCACTGGCTGTCAGTTGGGAGAATTATTACCCAATCATTACTAAAATATTACATCTAATTTTATCATTGCTAGTCTTGAAATTAAAAAACTTCACGAAAACAGTCACTTATGCGACGGTTCGGCAGTAATTTCTTTCCTCACAGTTCTGGAAACAGGGTGTGGCAGAGATTATAACATTTCAAGATGTCTGGGTGCTTTTGCAGTGATTCAGGGGGGAGAAATGGCCCCCGAGGGCTGACATAAACAGTTTCTCCCTCTGAACATGTGGCAGGAGTGCCAGTCTCACATGGAGATCATCCTGGGACTAGTTAGGTTGGTCGCATATGTGAGAGTATTTGATTGATACCAGGGTGCATCCTTCAATGTTTCTACCTGCTACTCGCACTGATGATTTAAACAAACAAGACACATACTGACACGCCCCCACAAACACATCACATGCTCACAGCCTGTTGTCAGGTTATATGTCACATGACATGCTGCTCTCTATCAGTGTGACTGCTCATCCCTGCACCGATGCCTCCACTGCATGCCCGCCATGCCTACTTGCCCTGTCTGCTGTGTGTTTGGAGGAGCAGGTCAGCCAGCAGCTCAGTTGTTGGCGCAGTCTCTGTCGGCAGACTCCACATCCGTCACCTTGGAGTCGCTTCAGCCCGACACCGAGTACGTCGTCAGCCTCTATCCCCTGTTCCCCCGAAACTCCGCATCTCCGTCCATCCTCAACGCCCGCACATGTGAGTCCTCCCGTTGGTACTGTCATGATGATGCAAGTGCCTTTTAATCCCTTCCAATCACAATCAATCGATACAGTATATTACAGTGGTGGATTTGGGGATGAGGCCACCTTATTGACCCATTTTAAAACAAGACCAGCTTTTGTGAGGCTTGTAAATGTGTCAAGAATATTTTATTAAAACACAGGTAGTAACCAGAAAGTCTAGTAGTCTACATGAAATAACCACATAGTTTTTGTCTTTTTTGTCTAGTCTGTTTGGAGATTGGATTCTTGACAAATGAAAAGTAGTATTAACAGTATTTTGTAAAGACTTTGGTGCAAAATGAATACAACAGTTTTAAGGTAAAACAAAGAAAGAACAGTTGTTTACATGCAAAGAGTACTCAGAGTGCCTGTGTTACGGTGTTGCATGGGTCAGTGCGCCTGGAGGCCGTGCAGCAGCTGTCAGTGGAGACGGTGTCGGAGGGCAGCGTCCGGGTGCGCTGGAGAGGAGTCAATGGTGCTCGGGCCTACCGACTGGTCTGGGGACCAATTACAGGTAAGGACAAAGCCAGTATGAGACCACCGATTGTATTTCTGCCTATATGTATATGTTTTTTTTTAAATATGCATACACTTTGTTTTTTCTTTTCACAAAGGTCAAAATGTTGAGACAGTGGAGATTGCTGATGAGTTTCACACTTTGTCCAGACTGCAGTCTGACACTGAGTACATCGTCACCATCATCCCGCTGTATGAGGGCAACACCGAGGGCCCGGTGGCCACCGCCAGCTTCAAGATAGGTAGGTCAACACAAAACATCTGCCTCTGCTCTCTCAAAACTCACAAAAACTCACGTACACCAAAACTGCAAACTGCCACGTGACATCCGTTTGGGCTTTTTAAATCCGTACTTGCAGTGAGATGCTTGTTGAAGAGGTGCTTGCCTTCTGTTGCGTCCTGCTCAGTGGACAGGGACAGGAGGATGAGACGGACAAGATGGCCAACAGCCTGCTCTGTTTGTCCGTCTTCTGAAAACACTTCACATGTTGCTGTTTAGCTTTGTTAAAGGAACATTTGAAGCACACCTACGCACTCATTACACACCATCTGCCTCTATCGTGAGTAAGGGCCATATGGTGTCACTCCAGTGGGATTTCAGCATGGCCCCTTTACTGAGCAGAGATGCAGAAATGGAGAACTGAAAAATATGTGTTCCTCTGTGCTATAAGAGGTGAGACTTATACAGGGCTTTACATACTGCACGCCACAGTAACTTGAACCGCACAGAGCTGGTTTTGCTTTGGTTTGTTCCTGTTTAAACTTGTGAAGCATTGATGGTGTTCGTGAAGAGTATTCTGTCCCTTCTTGTTAGGAAAAAATGTTGACTTTTTTCTTATTTTGTGAATAACACAAATTAAGCCTTGAGGTTTATTTGCACATTTAGGTATCCAGCAATATAATTAAGTCTTTGATACATATTTTTTATATTTTATGAATGGGTGTTTTGTTACGTTTACCTTCTCCAAATGTCCCAACCACTACAACATCTTTGTGTGGCATTCAATCACAGAAATTAGTCATAGTGTTGACTTGTGGTCAACAACGTGGGTTGTTTGTGTCTAGTCTGAATCTCAGGCCTAAAAGACACATCAGTGGGGACTGTTGCACGCTCATGTGTCTGTAAACTTTTTTGAATCCACTTTCTTGTGGATCTTAAAAAATGTGGGCTGGTTTGCTGGTGTGACGTGTGCCACAATTTACTGCTTCTGTAGCGGCTAAAAAGGACTCGAAGGCATTTGGTTTTCCATCCGTCTTTCTGCCTTACAGTCAGAGTCAAAGGTCATTCAAACTTCACACAACATTTCACACAACGATTTTAGCCATAACACAATAATGCATTTGAAAATGATGACAAAGTCTGACCAAAATGTCAAATGGGATTTAAGGAAGTAGCAGATACGGAATTGGTGACACTAATCTCGGATGAAAACTAGTAATTGTAAAGAATCTTCTATGGAGGCATGTTGAAGACGTGTTTGAGGCATTTGTGTTTTATCATTTGTGGCGTCTTTGCAGAAACGTTCATATTTGAAGCTTTGGCTACAATTATGTGTTCTATTAGAATCAGATTTATTGGAACAAGGACATACAAGGAATGGAATTTGGTTTTTAAATATGCACGCTAAAAGACACACACCAGAAGAATAAAGCTGAAGCCAAAGCATTAGGACGGTTCCTCTGGTAGGCCACTACTTTAGTTATTCATTGAGCGCTCATTGGTTTTGTTGACATTGAGCTTCGGTAATTATTTTTGCACCAGTCGTCTGTGCTCCTCGGTTAAAGAAGTGTATGTTCTCTCAATTTCTCTAAACGGTAGTTTTTATATCATTTTGCAATAGATTCCTGAACCACAACATTTCATATATTGTAAAACACCACATCAGGCTAATTTTCTTTCCTGAATGATCTGTTCATTTTTATGTTGGGACGATTTAAACAATACGTTGCAAATATTTCTATCATCATTTGATGGCTTTATACATTATTATGTTTCTCTGTAAGGGCAACGTCGTAAAGGCAAGGAAAAGAAGTGTCCCAGGGAGAGCTTATTGTCGACGTCAGTTCAGTCAGGTGCAGACCTGCCAAGTGCTTGATGCACGTCTTAGGCACAGTGTCTTTTGTCCCTGAAATCACCCTGAAATTATTTTGGGAGGGGATCTCTTTTTGGCCAGCGAAGGCATAATTACAGCACACGAATAATAGCATTAGTATGGCCCAGTATTGTTACTAATAATCTGACTAGTGTGACGGTTTGGGTTCATTTCCTGTTTTGTTTTGTAGTCCCATGTCTCTCGTGTCCCTGGGTAACTTCACTTCCTGCCTTGTCCTGGCTTCCCTGTGATTGTCTGTCGTGTCGATGATTGTTTCCAGCTGCGTCCAATCACCTGCACCTCCCCTGTGTATTTAAGCCCTGTGTGTCGCTTGTTGCATCATCGTTGATTGTCCTGTGGATGTTGAACGGTCCCCTGGTCCCCTGGTCCCAGATCCTCGTCCTTTTTGGAGTTTTTGAGTTTTGGCATTTTGACTATTAAAGTATTTTTCTTTCGAACTCTGCATCTGAGTCCTGCCTCTACCCTCTGGCACCTCAACCAGCTTCTAACATTTCTTATTGATTGTTTGTTGGGATTTACTTTGGATCTTGGATTAATTCCATGGCATATATATGATGTGTTTACCTCAGAGCGTCAGGAGCAGCAAGTTCTCAGAGCCGCCACCATCGGACCCTCCTCTATTCGCCTCACTTGGAGAATCATTGAGTCATCTCAAGGATACCGCCTGGAATGGAGGGCTGGGGAAGGTCAGCTGTGCGCATCATACACACCCATGTGATCCTTTTGTTTTCCTTTTATACATTATCTGTTGACTTTAGGGCTGTGCAAGTTATTATATTGATCACAATAAATCATTTTGCTGTCTACTTACACAGCAGTAACGCTCTGTGTACAGTATCACACAGTTTTGTTATATATCATTTGACTGAAATATAGGCAAATAATGCATTAAGTGCAAGCTCCCATTGCATGTAATAGGAACTGCAGCTGTATTGAACCTAAAAGCACTGATCAGGACGACCCGGTTTTCAGGAGGCCGTATCCAGAGCCTGCCGTTTCCTAGAACGACTTCCAGCCATGAGCTCACAGGCCTCCAGCCCAACACAGAATATATCATCACCCTGTATACGCTGTTCGAAGGCCGTGAAGAGGACACACCTGTCACCTTCGTATCCAACGGTCAGTACCTCAGCCGGGAGGCAAAACTTCACCCGTTAATTTGAGGCGGATTAAGTGGTCATAAATGTCCTGGGTGGAATTCCAAGGGGATGTGTAGAAATTCATGGATTCATGAGTGTTCCTATTCTGTGGTGATGCAGAGGAGCAGCCGGTGGGGCGGGTGTCCAACCTGAGAGTCGTGGAGTCCCTGGGCAGCACGGTGAGGCTCGGCTGGACAGGCGTAGCCGGGGCAACGCAGTACCGCATCAGTATCGTGAACACAGAAGGTGCACTGACGCATTTTTATTCATTGGTTTACTTTTCCTTTTGATGATTGAATGCTCAAATATTGTGCAAACAACGCCTCCGTGTGTTTCATGACATTTTAGCGGGATCAGAGGAAATACAGGCGTATTCCTGGTAACCAGACGACCCTTGACCTCAGAGACCTGATAGTGGGCGTGCGTTATGGCGTCACCGTCGTAGCGCTAGTTGGAGAAAATGAAGGGGACCCAGTTACTGTTTACATCAAACCAGGTGGGTTGAGTGGCGTCACTGTGCTGCTGTGTGATTCATCTCGTTTTATTGTTCCTTTAGACGGCCAGTTTTGCCACATGATGCCCTCGGTTTCTATTTCAGAGCAAGACATTGGCAGAGTGACTAACCTTAGAGTGACAAACGCAAACAGTCGGAGAATTCGAATTGCCTGGGCAGGTGCTGCGGGGGCAACCGGTTACAGGGTTACTTGGAGACAAGGCAACAGTAAGTGTTTTATATCACAATGCCCTTTTGTCTCATATATTATATTATTATTACTTGCATGAAATTGAAGAATGATAAAAAGTTGTTTTGGGATTATTTCATCATCCTTTAGGAAAAGGAGAACAGCAGACTTTAAAGCTAAATAGTCTTTTTTAAAGTGAGGAATTAAATCTCACGTTCTGCCTTGTAGATGCAGAGCAGGCCCGTGTCCTCGGCGCGGAAGTCACAGCCTTCACCATCGACGGCCTTCAACCAGACGAGGCGCTGGTGATCGGTGTTGCATCGATGGTCGATCAACGGGTTGGAGAGGTGGTCTCACTGTCTAGTCGGACCAATCCGAACGGTGGATCCGTGCCCGGCCTTCGCATCGTTGACGTTACATCTCAGAGGATACGCATTGCATGGTCGCGTTCCACCAGGGCGACTGGCTATAAGGTCACATGGCGCCGCGCTGATGGTACGAGATTAATCAAAATACAAAATGAGCTGAATGTCAGCTTCTTCTATCCTCACGTATTCGTATTGGCAGGAAAAGACACATTTCTACATTTCGATTTACCTACTATGTTTGGCTGGTGCAGGCGTCCAATCATCTAGTAACGTGGCCGCCGATGTCTCATCCTTCACCATTGATGGGCTGCAGTCCGATTCCGCCTACAGCATAATAGTTTCTTCACTGACTGGCTCTCGAGAGGGAAGTCCTTCCACCCTGAGTGTTCGAACAGGTACCACGCTGCTGTTGCGCAGAGTGTCTTTTGGGAGGAACGTGGCTACGGGTTAGGGTAATACTGACTCATTGGTTTCCGTCCTGACCTTCAGAGTCGGATCCGTCTGTGATCGGGAGTGTGACGTCGTTGAAAATCCAGGAGGGCCGTGGAGAGGTGGTCCGAGTCACTTGGGTCGGTGTGCAGGGAGCGACGGCTTATCGAGTGACTTGGAAGAGGACGGATGGTGGGTATATATCGATTGGCCCTCTCGCTTTTGTCTTAAGTCATAGACTTGATGTGGGTTTCTATGAAGTACTTGTCCAAAGTCCATCTGATAGAAAAACAGAAATGGCAGTTAGCTCATGGATTTTGACAGGGAACTGAAGCCACCATATCCATCTATGCCTCTGCGAGAACACCAGTTGCCAATGACAACAGTAAATGGCCCTTTGCTTGTTGGTTAGTTAACTCATGGCTTTGCTCTTGCCTCTGTGCCATCATCCACTGTAGGTGCGACCGTTACAAAGGATAAGGACCTCACATAACCTTCACAAGACATCACAACTATACGCTTTAAAATGTTTCACAAGAACGGTGTCAACCCACTATGTGCTGCTGCAGGTGGCGAAGAGATGAGTCAGCTGCTGAGGGGAGATGTGACATCCGTGGATTTGGACCGGCTGGATCCTGGAGCCCAGTATGTGGTGCAGGTCATGGCGTTGGTTCAAAACAGAGAGGGAACCCCTGTGTCCGTCAGAATCACCACACGTGAGTCCCGTCTTCCAATATTAGCACACATTTCCATAACCTCCAAAAAGAGTGTTGACTGGAGGAAATAAACAAGGAATGAACCGATTTTTCCCAAATGAATGGATTAAACGGTAAACTTCCCCTTTTTAGATAAAAGTAGTTCACAAATGCTAAATATGATCAAAATACAACACACATACGACTACACATTGCAATTTAGGCCTCAGTAATATACTGTTTGTAATAATACAGTATTCAGTCACTAAGTAAAACCTTGTAAGTCCCTGAGGCACTTGACCTTTGACCTTTTCGTGTAGATAAGCATGGGAATACGATCTTTCTTGAGTGCACGGTACACAAAATTTCAAGAAATGTATTGAATAAAATGTAAAATAAAATGCCATTCCTCTTGTTTGTACCCGTATTTACAGCCGGGAACCCCTCCCCCCCAGTGGCCACCATAATTGTACGAGTGGCAGAGGTTACCCGGGACTCTATGCGGGTTGGCTGGAATCCACTGCCAGGCGCCACAGGATATATTCTACGCTGGAGTGAGGAGACAGGTGAAACGTGCTTTTGCACATGTTATGATTGACTTTTTAAAGACTTGTATTAACTGTTTGCGCCCCTCAGACGTTGGCAGAGGCTTGTCCGTTACGCTCCCGGCTGCGTCCAGCTCCTACCAGGTGACGGGGCTGCGTTTGGGCCGTCGTTATCGCTTTACAGTGCAAGCCACCTTTGCCAATGGATCTGGAACTGAGAGCTCTGTTGTTGAACAGACTGGTAGGACATTTCACATACCTGCTATGCCTAAAAACACCATATTGGTAGCGTGCTTAACTCTCCAAACTCCTCTGTCAGCAGTTTGTGTGGGCGGGCGTCTGGATGTGGTGTTTCTGGTTCCAGCATCCACTGATCGGATTAGCCTCGCAAGCGCTCTGCGCAGACTGCTAACCAGCGCTGCAGGCTCGCTCGAAACCATCGGACCCGGCGACTCTCAGGTACTTGCTGTGCTGTGTGATTATATTTACCGGCCGTTTGATCACAGAATCTGATGGCACCCTCGCGTACAGCTGACTTAACATTTTGACAATTTTTCTGCCTGTTTCAGTTGGGAATTGTAGTCTATGGTTACAGACCCAAATTATGGTTCCTGCTTAATCGCCACGGCAGGTCTGACACACTTCTCCAAGAGATCCTGTCCACGCCGTTTGACGAAAGTCCCGGGAACAACATTGGTAAGTTTGTTTCCTCAACTTTTTTGCGCTTAATTACGTAAATGTTTTTGTATTTGTGTTGAGAGTTCTGATATCGTCTGTCTCCCTCTGCAGGTGCGGCGGTGACGTACACCAGGCAGTACCTTCTGACCCGCTCAGCTGGACGGAGGCCGCGGGTCCCCGGTGCTGTCGTCATCATCGCGGACAGAACATCAGCGGACAACCTGACCCTCGCGGCCAACAGTCTCAGGGCTGCAGGTGGGCTGAAGCAGAGCAACAAGCTGTCACACTGTCTCACCTGTGAACTGCCTGGTTGGATGTAACTACAGGACATTGATTTAAGACAATTATAATTCATTGCAATGGTATTTGTTATCTTAAATTCTTTGTACAACTGTCTTTTTCTCACACGTCTAAATGGAGAAAGAAGGATGAAAAACAAAAAACAATTAAAGTAAATGAATGCTAGCAGAGCTTTATCAAAATGTGTGCATTGTAATCTAATTCGCTTTTATGAAGGTGTACGTGCATACACCTCGATAAATGTGTGTGTGTGTGTGTGTGTGTGTGTGTGTGTGTGTAACTTGGAATCCACCCGTCCGTGGGAGTCCAAACGAGGGTTTGAGGAAGGATCGTTTGATAGATCTTTGCCGTTTTTAAACATTTGACTTTAATTAATGAAGACTTTTCTCTGCTTGTTAATGCTCCGTTTGCCATGAAGACATGCCAGAAAAAAAAGTGTCAATATACAAATAATCATCCTGCATGTTGAGTATTCTTTTAAGTCACTATTTGGTTTTATTCTCAATTCGCAAGAACTTCAACAACAGACACACGTTTACACGCATGCAAATCCGGAATCGAGCCTGTGTTCTGTGAGCGACGTGTCTTGTGTCCGTGCGTGGCTGCCAGGTGTGACCGTGTTAGCAGTCGGTACGGAGCAGGCGAACACCGAGGAGCTGCGTCGGGCAGTGACGGACAGCAGCCCCCAGAACGTCCTGTACGCTCGTGATGCCTCACAGCTGGACGCCGTACACAGCGACCTCGCAGACCTGCTCTGTGGCATCGCCAGAATACCAGACGTAAGAAGAAACCCGGAAAAGTCATGTTTTTGTTTGTTTTGTTTGTTCAGTTTATCAAGATTAATTTGACCTGTTGAGAAATATTTTTTTTTTTTCAGCTTTTTTTAATGGATATATTATGAAATGTAATAATTAATCCCAGCCTAATGTTTCTGTTCTGGTTTAGGTAGGTCCAGGTCCAGAGCAGTGCACCGTTCAGTGTCCTCAGGTGAGTTCTCCAGCTGTACGTTCACACAGTATACGACTTGGGATAATATGATCTTTCAATATGGGATTTCAATCCGCCACAAACATCCTTCAAGTTCTAAGTTGAACCTTTCCTATTAATTTTAGGGTGAAAGGGGATATCGTGGAGAGAAGGTATATGGCAGAAACAGGCAAACATGTTTTCCCACTCTTGTTGTCCCACTCTTGTTTTCAGCTCATAAGGTGGCGTTCTGTTTTACTCCGCAGGGTGAGAGCGGCAGAGACGGTGCAGATGGGCGCAAGGGAGATCCTGTGAGTCCTTAATTACACTGAATTATGAACTGCAATGCATTGTTATTTAGCAATGCTATGATCATATATACTAATGTGTGGGGTAGGGTCGTGACGGTCTGCCTGGGAGAGAAGGCCCCAGAGGACCTGAAGGACGCCCAGGTGCACCTGGCCAAAATATCCCTATTGACCCCTCTTTGGGGGTGAAGGGAGAAAAGGGGGAACGAGTGAGTACATCTAAGGCCATACCAAAAACCATCTACATTTTCTAAATGAGGACTGAAGTTACATGCCTTTTTTTTGTTTTAAGGGTTTTCCTGGCATCGATGGAAGTGCAGGTTTGCCAGGACGTCCAGGCTCACCTGGAAGCACAGGGGTCCCGGTGAGTCTGAGGGAGCAAAGCCCACGCAACCATCGCATGTGTTGATGTTGTGGTATTGGCACATAAGTAACAAAACTATGCTGCGCTTGTGTCAGGGTTCACAGGGCCTGTCCGGAGTCAGAGGAGATCCAGTGAGTGACTCTTAACGTGCAGAGTTGTTAAGTGGACATTTGCCTATGGAGGTCAGAGCTGCAGAGTGTTTTCTGTTGTTTTAGGGTCAGCCAGGTGGGACAGGGCCAGTGGGCCCAAAGGGGACTAAAGGTGAAAGGGTGAGCAAAATTATCATTTATTTTTCCTCAACAACCTGACAAGTGTTTGAAAGGAGGGAGAAAAACGCAAATGTGTGTGTGTGTGTGTGTGTGTGTGTGTGTGTGTGTGTGTGTGTTTGTTTGTTTACGGGGCCGTGCTGATGCTTCAGGGTGAACCAGGCTCCGTCATATCAGGTGGGGGGCTTCCTGGCAGAAAAGGAGAGGCAGGCATCCCCGGAATACCGGTAAGTGACTGCAGTACTCAATTAGCTTTGTACGGCCACATGTCTCCTCCTGCACTCACGAACCGTCCAACACGCCTCTGCGAGGGGACGTCCGGCTGCCGTGAAGCGGTCGGGTGTCGCCGTGTAGATTTCAATGTGGTTTCTGTGTAACGACCAGTGTTTGTGTTTGCACAAAGGGCACCCCTGGTCGGCCTGGCAGCGATGGGAGCAAAGGAGCCTTTGGCGTTCCGGGGACACCTGGTCAGGATGGTCGCCCGGGGTTACCAGGAACTCCAGGACTCTCCATCAAGGTGAGCGACCCGCCGTGCCTCGCTGTATCTCCCTCAACTTAGGAAGTCACTTTTGTCTGCTGTCAGCTCTTTTAGAGTTTCTTAAAAAGACACCAGTCTGAAATAATGAAGTAAAGAGTTATGACACGGAGCATTTGGTCCCACAGAAATGATTAGTTGTATAAACTTTATTCCAAGCTTGCAGTGCCTTTGCTGTGAGCTTTTTTTTTGAAGGGACAAAGCTGTGTTGGTAAACACGAGTATGCTGTGTTCAGTTTACTATGGAATCATTCATTTCATTCATGTTGAAACCAAAATCAAATAGGCTTCAAATAGGAACTATTCAGGAGTTGCTGAAATGTATGTTGTAACTTAGATTTCCATGTACTAAAAGAAAAATCTTTTCATCAGAGACCTTAATACCTTCTCAGTGGAGTGTATTGGATCTGAAACTGTTGATGTCAGACTCGAGCACATGGTGGTAGCATTGAGCCAGTGGTGACTGAAGCGTGTACTCGATGTGCCAGGAATGATGAGATTCTTGGGTTTTTGTTACACAATAGTAATATGTCTGTATCATACTTGACCTTTTCGATATTTTCTACTGATTTTCAAAAAAGATGTTTGATATTTATTGTACTTTACACAAAATTCATTCAAATTGTTTTCAAACTTTTTGAGACAGATTTACCATCACAATAGTTTTTAATTAACCAAGGAATGGAAGCAATGCTTTTCTGTGGATCAAAGGGATGACCAATACATTATTTATATAATATAGAAAATGTATTTTACATCCTGGTTCCGTGTTGTCATCGGTTTTCCATTCAAGTCTTGATGCAGAGATGCCATGTGGAACGGAAGAGAAGTGCGTTTCATCCTGAGATTAAGTGTGAATACACATGAAGCACATCAACGTATGCGGCTATCAGTGAGAACTGTTCAGCACCCTCTCTCCCACTCAGTGTCTCTTCTCATTCTCATTCTGCAGGGAGACAAGGGCAGCACAGGAGATAGGGTGAGTCACACCAGCTTGTCCTCTCACTGCAGAAGTGTTCTGAGTGGAGCGTAAGCATGATGACTTTCAGCTCTTATCTCCCTCGGCTGACAGGGACCTCCAGGAGTCGGAAGTGGGGTGGCCGTGAAGGGCGATAAAGGCTCCCCAGTAAGCGCTGTCAATCACTGCCAATGTGCTGACATGCTCGTTCTGCAGATGAAGTCAGTGTGCAGGTGGTGCTATGTTTTGCATTTGCTAATTGCATTTTTATAATCAGGGTTTCCCAGGACCTCCAGGAGAACAAAGTCCTCGAGGGCCATCAGGACCTCAGGGCAGCAAAGGAGACAAGGTAGATGCAGATTGATTCCGTGTATGAATGTTTGAGCATAGTGGATGTCTTTCCCACAGTGAGGGATTGTGTTTTTATCTCAGGGCGATAAAGGCGAAGGCGTTCCTGGACTTGCTGGCAGACAAGGAGAGCCTGGGGACAGAGTAGGTTGAGCTCGCGGTCATTTTACGTGGTTGACGTCAAGACGAGGTATCCGTTTTGTCATGATATTAAAACACTAGAAAGCACTGACAGGAGATCTGTCCTCCTTAGTGAAATTTCCTATCAAGCATTTTGCTCATGTATTGCAGGGTCTCCGTGGACCTCCAGGTGAAATTGGTCTTAAGGTAAGATAGAGGTGGGACAAATGGCTTCTATTGTAAGCTTTAAATAGAGGAATAACCTTTAGTCCTCCACTCTATTGCGATAGGGTGACCGAGGACAGCCAGGCGAGGCTGGATTGCAGGGAGACAGGGTGAGTACAGCGAAGACGCACCAGGTCTAGTAGAACATTTTACAACCGTGAAGAGAATATCCAATAGGCCTGAAGACTTCAAGTTAATACATGCTGGTTAGAAAAAGGTGGAGATGCAACAAGCTGCCTCTTTTCTTCAGTTCTGCAGAGGACTGAGAGACAGACTTGTTGTTCTCTTGCTGTCCCAATATTCTTAGATTGTCTGTAAAGAGTCATGTTTATCGTTGTACACAATTTGTTTAAATGTTGTGACTTGTAAATAGAGGAAATATTTTCAGTGAGTCAGATATTCAGAGAGTCCCAGAGCAGGCCATGTGAAAATTCAGCGAACCGGAGTATGTGTTTGATTGCAGGGGGAGCGAGGACCAGCTGGTGAAACTGGGGAGAGAGTGAGTTTTTTTTTTAATTTAGATTAGTTCAATAGTTGACATCCCTTTGTCCTCGGGGGGGGGGGTGGGATCATGTGCTGTTACCTGAATATTGTTTTGTCACAGGGTGACCCAGGGAAGCCGGGCCTCGCAGGAGCAACGGGGTTAAGAGTGAGTGACCGGCCGCCGTGTTGCTAATCAATTCAGTGTTTGATACTTGCTAAATGGTCGGACTGTTATTTATGCTTATTGAGCGACGCAAATGAAGTCTTTGACTTTTGTCACCAGGGTTTACCGGGGCCCAGTGGAGCGGCAGGAGAAAAGGTGAGGCTGATTCAAATAAAGCACGAAAAGCAGCAGCTCAAAAGGCCCGTTACACATTTCGTAATCGGATGTAATGAATTTTCTTAGCAAAGATGAAAGAACAGTTGCACCTGTCTGTTGCCAGGGAGCCGAGGGTGCACGAGGGGAGCCTGGCAGAAGTGTGAGTTATCAGATGAGGGAAAAAAAA
Source organism: Apeltes quadracus (assembly GCA_021346845.1). NCBI lineage: Eukaryota > Metazoa > Chordata > Actinopteri > Perciformes > Gasterosteidae > Apeltes > Apeltes quadracus. Next base: position 1,382,021 of record CM037933.1, read on the forward strand.
ATCCTAACTGGCATCATTTTGATCACAAACTGATCATTGTGTCCTGCATACTGGTACGAACGTCAGCCGACTGTCTGCGATGACGACTCCTTAATGTTTTATTCAAATCATGCAGACTCCAGGTTTTCCAGGGAAGAAAGGGGAACAGGTAGGCTTTTAAATTCTGTTCGCGTGAGATTTTTCCAGCTCAATGGTCCTTCACTCTGACCCGTTTCCTCTCCTTTGCACATCTGCCAAAGGGGGACCGAGGCCCGGCTGGTAATGACGGGGCGAGGGGAGAAAAGGGCGAGGCCGGACAGAGAGGAGAGAAAGTGAGAGACCCGTGGATGATGTCTGCAGTGAAATTACCATCTGACATTTATCTAAATGAAATATCTCATATCATTTTGCAAGGGGTCTTCAGGGTCAGGAGGGTCAGCTGTTGGGGTTAAAGGAGAGCCGGGAGAGAGAGTGAGTTCACATGTCTCTGTCTCTACATCTACATGATTGCTTTAACAGCAATAGGCACAATGTTATCGTTCACACCTTCTATGATATATTCCTTACAACTGAACCAGTTATTCATGAAATATTCCCTCGTGCCAGCTGTCAATGGAAGTCGTGCCCCTAAATACATAAACATGTTCTCTTCCCTCAGGGACTTGCTGGTATCAGTGGAAAACCGGGCGCCAAGGTGACGAGCCTGCGAAGTGGCCTTTTTGCGTGTTTTTAGCCTTTCTGTTCATTTTGATTTACAAACGGGTCTCGTAACTGATCCTCAGGGAGATGCGGGTGATCCAGGAGAGCGTGGCGACAATGGGAGGCCAGGGATCGCAGGGAAGCCTGGTCCCTGCTGGGAAAGAGGTATTTTGAGCCTAAAAATAGGCTTTTTGGATTGTTCGCGAAGCAAGTCATTTCTAACAAAACACACTTTTTTGACATACGGTTTTATTATCCTCGTCTCCACTTTGCTCCTTTTTATAGGAAACATAATTGAAAAAGATCAACAGATTAATCAGGAGTTATTGTTGTTGCAGCTCTAGAGATTGTATCGTGTCTTTCTTTGAGGGGATTTTCTTACTCCGTGAAACAAGACATTACTTGTAAAACGGTTGTTGTTATTGTCGCATGTTGCTCTCAGAGCTGAAATGCGACTGCTTGTTTTCTTTCTTCTGTTCCTTCCAACATGCATCGCTACCTAATGATGCCACTTTAGAGGTAAAAGTGACACATGAGATTTCATATCGTCTCTGATTCTCTACTCAGTCGATGTTGTTGGAATTAAGTGTCCTTCTGTAATCTTGAATTAAGGGATTCATTACTATCAATATCTATGTCCTAAAGGGAGAAAGGGGAGAGAAGGGCGATGAAGGCACACCTGTAAGTATAATGCATTTTAATGTCCACACTTCATTAAGAGTGTCTCTTTCATTATAAAAAATGATATGTGCATTTAAAATGCTCCTACTGTTTATTGAAGTTTTAAACGTGCTTTTGATCAGGGGGAGTCTGGAGCTCCTGGGAAGCAAGGAGAACGAGGACTGAGGGTAGGACAAGTGCCTTTGGAATGACGTTTTCTCTCTGATACTTATTCACTAAAGTCAGTGGAAAGTTTAGTTAAGAGATTTTTACGCTTTAATCAATCGCACTCAGGGACTTGCTGGTCAGCCGGGTCGACCAGGAGAAAAAGGAGACATGGGAGACCCAGGGGAGAACGGACGAAATGTATGTATCGTCACGCAGACAGCATTTTCAACAAGCACTTGTGGTTTCCCACTGAAGCCTCGAGAGGAGAAATAGTGAGGAAGGTCCGCCGATCCATATACTTATTGATCTTTGTTCGATCGCAGGGCAGCCCTGGATCCGCAGGACCCAGAGGAGAGAAAGGAGAAGTGGTTTGTTGTCCGCTTTATTTGTCACAAAGTGCTTGAAACATTTTATATTTATTATAAGTTGATTAAAATATTTTCTTGTCTTCTTAAAGGGACCCCAAGGCCTTCCAGGACCACCAGGAAAAGTGGTGAGTGTGTCATTTTGATCACAGTAAACTACAGTTGGCTATTAAGGGAAGGTGTAGCTCAACTCAATTTAACCCTGATATTTCTGTTCTTCTAAAGGCCGACATCACGGGCCAGTTGAGAGGAGAGCGAGGAGAGAAGGTGTGTACTGAAGCTCGGGAGAGCGTTCAACTTGCAATACGTATTCCCTCAAAGTGTTCAGCCACTGTACTTGTTATTGTACACACATTGTGACATAAAGCTCCTAAAAATTCCCCGGTGAGCCCTAAAAGTTTAACTTTGTATTGTTGTTCTTTCCAGGGCGACAGTGGGGACCCAGGAGAGCACGGCAGCAAAGGTCAGAAAGGGGAAGCCGGCACTCCAGGAGGCCCAGGCCTACGGGTGAGCTTGCCTCAGTCTTGCGTTTTGTGAATACTCTGAGAGCATCTGATGAGCCACCGTAGAGTGTGTGCATCAGTATGCACTCCGGCCCCTTTCCCGGTTTATTTGGTATGCATGACCGATGATCATTTGTGACTTCTTGTTCTTTCCTCGCTGCTTATACAGGGTCCCGAGGGACAGCGGGGACCCGCAGGCACCAGAGTGAGTTTTTATTTCTGCCGCTGCTTCTCTGCTGTCTATTATTCCCTGGATGATTGGCTCATTTCCATTCATGCACGTTGTATTTCTTTTCCAATGTTTACAGGGCGAAGCAGGAGACAGAGGAGCGCCTGGAGAAAAGGTTTGAAATCAGTGGCTGATCTCACCTACTAAACCGTTTTTGTGTCAATCTAATGCTCAACATTTGTGTGATCAGGGAGAAAGGGGAACATCTGGGTTGGATGGACGTCCCGGTTTGGACGGTAAACCAGGTGCTGCTGGAACACCTGGTCTGAGGGTACTTTGTGCGATCTTTTGCCCAAACTTTAAACATATAGTGTTTTTTGGCCTCACCGCTGGTTACGAATGCATGTCGCTGATGCACTGTGTGGGTTTGTCTTTGTGTTACAGGGTGATCCGGGGAAACAGGGGGATCCTGGAAGAGACGTGAGTTTAATTCATTACCGTTGGCCAGTTTGAAATATGCAAGATCCTCTATTAGTTATCAGTATTGATGTTGAAGTAGACACATTTTGGCCGTAACTGCCCCCGAACTGCAATCACATGTGCAGTTTTTGTGTGTGGGCTGCAGAGGGCACTGTGGAGGTGTTCAAAATCAGCCTTCACTTCTGTGACTAGTTGCATAAGCCTAATGCAGGAAATACGCGCAGGGACAGTTCAGTTTCACAGGAGACTATTATGTAATATTGAACACAAAAATTACTGCTAAAATAAGAGTTTAATCCTGTTTTAATGGGCAGACTCACAACGGCTCCGTAACTGCTGCTTTACATCCAAAACAAATTGCCAAGTTGCCAATGGCTATTTTTGTCATTTACTACACTTTTAAAGTGTTAAATTAAGCTTTTTAATAATATTTTCTGCCTGTACATCCTCACAACAGGGTGCAACATGTGAGAAAATCAAAATCAATCTTCTTTTAGCATTTAATCTGAATAAAAGGGAGCTTAAACCGTGCATGTTGGTTTGATTAATAGGGTTTACCGGGACTAAGAGGGGACCAAGGCCCCCCAGGGCCTGCTGGGCCTCAGGGCACCGCAGGGACACCTGTGAGTACACAAACAACCTTTTTAATTTTGTATTAATGTGTCATTTTATCAGACTCCTCCATTATTTGTGTTTCATTAGATCTCAGTGGCATCGCTCATGTTGTTATATTTCAGGGTAAAGCAGGTGAAGATGGCAAACCTGGTTCTCCTGGCAAAACGGTAACTCCTTGCTATCACGCTTTTCTCACCTGATGTACTTCAAAATCTCCAATGCAAACTCTAATAGTGACTTGACAGAACATCAGAATTCACAGTGTGTTTCTATCATTCTCTACTCTGGTGATGGCCAATAAAGCAGTTAGGACATTATTTCAGGGTCTGCTGCATAACGGCGGTCTTAATTGAGTCTCTGGAGAAATGGCAATTAATTGTCTGAGTACACATTCAGCAGACCGGCCATTATTCATTTTGTTTGTTCAAATCTGTATTACCTTTAGTTTTGACTTGCAGGGCGAGGACGGTGTGCCAGGTGAAGATGGGAGAAAGGTTTGTGGCTGTTTTCAGTTTGGACGGTGGAGATTTCGAGACAATTGTCTTATTGTGATGTTTGTTCTGTTCTGTATTTCTTTAATCTGACAATGTTGTCTTTTAATGTGCAGGGTGACAAAGGAGATTCAGGAGCTGCAGGAAGAGATGTCAGTTTCTCCATATCTCTCTCACCTCAGTACCTCTTTGTGTTTTGTTTGTTTCGACGCTGTGTCCGGTAAACCTTCCCCTTTGATCCCCGGCGTTTCTTTCACGAATCAGCTTTCCTCTTCTCCCTTTTACCTTTGCAACTTGCCACTCAAGTGTGTATTTATCAACTGTAGTTTGCTCTGACATTGACATTACCATCACACCCTCACTGAATCAATAGGCTTCTCGGAAGCAGCTATATAAATTCACCAGCCTCTAATGATCAAGCCTCTAAGGGGGAACCCCTTCTGAGACGAATCTAGAGAGGCACCAAATGTCAATGCTGCGCTGTTTTCATGTGCAAATTCTCACTAATTATCTCCAGAACATCAGTAGAGGGGTGGCAGCAGCCACCCGCCTTGATCTTATAGTTCAGCCTCAGCTATAGGGCAGGAGGAAGTAACCCTGTGTAGAGAGAGTCTCCGTTGTATAATTGCACTTGATTTCCAGGGCCGAGACGGGCAGAAAGGAGACCGGGGTCTCACTGGGTCTGCCGGACTCTCTGGCCCTTCCGGGCCCCCTGGAGTACCGGGCAGCATCGGTCCTCCTGGACAGGTACAGCTGTTGATGAAATCTATGATGAATTGGGACATTTAAGGTGTCGTCTTTAAACGTCCACACGCTGCCCCCGTCTCTTAGGTGGTGTACGTTAAAGGAGTTGAAGCGGCACCGATCCCCGGCCCGCAGGGGCCTGCGGGAACCCCTGTGAGTTTCACTTCGTCAGCATTCTGACATCACAGTTGATTCGTTTTTTCATTGCATTTGCCAGTCACTGCTTTTAGTGAAAAAGTTTACTTTTGCATACCATCATAGAGTTGTTTATCTTACAGAAACTTAATTGAAACCACTGGCTGATATCTATTCCTCGTGTCCCCAGCAGTGTTGCTCCTGCACATGTAGCGGCATATGTCTGTCCCTGCGTGCTACTGCAGCGCTGCCACACTCTTATCTGTTTTCATCCTTGTCCTTGCTCTGTCCTTGTCTGTCCTCCAGGGCGTGCCTGGGATCCCTGGAGCCGCGGGGGTCAGAGTACGTTGTGGTTGTCTGTGTTTATCCCTGTTTGCTTCAGATGTGTAAACGGCTCTTAACCTTCTGCCTTTCTTTCTGTTGCAGGGGGACCGAGGCCCACCTGGCCTGAAAGGTGAAACTGTAAGTTAAAGGTCCTTCCCTGTTTTGTTGAAAATGTGTTGTGAGTGAGGTCCTGTTGATGACACTTTTTAAAAAATGATTGTCAGGGAGACCCAGGAGAGGACGGAGCGCCTGGCAAACCTGGCACAGCAGCGGTAAGATGTCAGCACATCACTGGGACTGGAATCATGTCTTTTCCATATTGTTCATGTTTGTTGACTGCTGTTTGCATGTTTCCCTCACCAGGACGTACAAAAGGCTCTGGCCAATCTTGGCATTCAGGTATGTGGACTGGCACGCAGTGAGGATTCTAGTTTGTTGAGGCTTTAATGGTGCTTCAGTGTTTGTTGTAATATAAAGAGATCTATTTAAATGCAATGCCTACATCTTCACTCTGAATCTGAACATCATATAGGTGTAGCTTAGCGCTACACTGACATACTATTTTTGGGCATATTTAAAATGTAAAAATGTTTTTGTGCAGTCTTTGGGAAATATATTGGGCAATTGCTTTAAAAAAACAACAATACTTTTTAAATATATATTTCTATTAATTCCCACCCGTCTTAATCTTAATCACTACTCATAAATAGAAAACCTTTATTAAATACAAGAGGGGAAACTCCAACAACAGTTCATGCACACGATAGATGTAGTTCCCGCAGAGCAGGCACTAATAATAATATACAGGATTAATATCAGAATCATTTTAAAGCCAGCCTTTCTTACCCTTTTATTAATCCTGTTTTTCATTGGTCTATTCTTTCTTAAAGCTTCTACATGTATTTATGACTTGTCAATTAGTTTGATCAACAGTTACCATTTTCCAATATCTGGATTGGATCTTGATTTATGGGCCTCATAAAAATAGGACTGCAAGTAGTTAAAACCCACAGCAGCATGTGGGGCTTGATGTCACAGATGCAGAACACTGACGACTAAATTGGCACTTCTTAAAATAAATGTTGCCCGATAGTGTGGAGGAGTTTAACCTCATTCAGTACTCTTGGAGATGAGATCTCAAGTCCTCACAGTGAAACCGTATATTCCAGAGGTTTTGAGCCACACATTTTAAAACAGTTATTTAGCTCTCGCCAACAATTTACCTTTTCTTCTCTCAAAACAGGTGTTGGATCTGAAGTCCCTTGTGGACAAGAAGGACACACCAGTGCCTCCTATAGTGCCGAGGCCAGTAAAAGGGGAGAAAGGAAACAGCGGTGAACCTGGACCGAGGGGCCCGTCTGGTGCGGACGTGAGTGTGACTAAAGGCATTGCAGTGAAAAAAACTTGATGAAGACGAGATGTTTAAGAGCCCAAACTACGTCATTTGGCATAAATGCATATTTCTCTCTCTCTGTTTCCTTTTCCACACCAGGGGTCTCGTGGTTTTCAAGGCGAGAGAGGCTCAAAAGGGGATCAGGGGGAGCGAGGACTCACAGGAGCCACTGGACCTCCAGGCAGAGCCATTGGAGAGCGAGGGCCAGAGGGACCTCCGGGGCCCCCCGGGGGTGCCGGCAAACCAGGAATACCGGGAGTTCCGGGGCGAGCTGGTGAACTGGGAGAGGCTGGAAGGCCGGGAGATAGGGTGAGTTTAGAATGAGTTAAAGAAAGTCTGGTTAACGTGTGAAGTATTTGTCTGTGAAGATGAGTCGGCTTATATATTGTAAATCTGTATTTCAGGGCGATAGAGGCGAGAAAGGGGACAAAGGAGACGCTGTAAGTGTATATGTTTAACGTTCCTTATTTTTGTCCACCACATCAAGGTAGTGGGGAGAAATTACGTTTATATGTGATCAACTCACATTTTTAACTAAAGTGTTTCTTCTGTTTTACAGGGTAGAATCGGGCTCACAGGAATCGCTGGCCCACCTGGTCAAAAGGTAAAAAATAAAAAAACACATTACATAACATAATTTACATAATTTTAACACCGATAAGAAATGTTTTTGTGTGTATTTACTTCAGGGAGCATCAGCTGAGTCTGTACTCGTTGGTACGCCTGGAACCAGAGGGCCTCCAGGAGTTGCCGGCCAGAAGGGAGAAGCCGGTGCTGCAGGACCACCTGGACCTCAAGGAGAACGGGTGAGATTTACACACAACACAAGAACGTCTGTCACATGTTTCTGTCTAAGAACAAGCTACAGTTAACGTGTCTTGCAGGGTTTTTCAGGCTCTCGTGGTGACAAAGGAGACCGAGGACAGTCTGGAGAAACAGGACGTGATGGTTCGCAGGTGAGCTGAGTATTGGAAAAGATTCACAGTCTCCCGAAGGTTTTGATCTTATTGTTACAATATCATATATATGATGACAAAACAATATAAGTTGCCATTTTTGTTTTGTCATTTTAGGGCTCCCCAGGAGAACCAGGAAAACCGGGTCAGGATGGGAAACCTGTAAGTGTCAAGGACTGGATGTAAAGTTATATGCGTCAATAAGTACTTTTGTTTTGTTATTTCTTTACTAGATTGTAATAAAGCTTCTTTGTTTAGGCACATGTGTGTAATTATTTAGTTAATGTTTTTTTTCAACAGACTTGGTAAGTGTATTCTTTTTTTTTTTCTCACAAAAATATGTATTATTAAATATGTATTTAATAATAACACTTCATAATTGATTCATTCACAGCATACTGGTATTTAAACATTATTTGTTCGTGTGAAATCTTCATCCTTGCCACAGTATTTGCTGTGATCACGTAAAACGCAAACATAGATGGTTGGTAAACGTAGGCAGAGGAGAGGTATCGAGCACTGCCTCACACTTTGTGTTTTCCTTCCACCCCGTCGGAGCAGGGCCCAACGGGGCCCGCTGGTCCTCCTGGCCAACCAGTGAGTAACCAGTGACCCAGCACAGGGGCTTCCTTTTTTGCTTAATCCTCAAAGCAGACTACTGGGTTGGCTGACACGGCTCCCTTTCCTCCCTCTCGGGCCGAGGCTTCATAGGTGCTTAGACTGAAACCTTCAGCAGCTGTGCGGCTCACTCGCTGACTTCCTCTCTCTCCTCATCAGTGTCTCATCCCTGCCTATTTTCTTTTTTGTGTGTTGTTTGTTCCCCCTCTTCAAACACTGTTCCCCTCCCTCCTCTTGTCTTGTATCCTCTCCAGGGCCTGCCTGGGTTCCCAGGAGTTCTAGGCCGACCGGTAGGTTCTCTGCTGCTTGCTGGCATGCGTGTTCTCTGGAGGACCTGTCCCTCTGGTTTCTGATGCAAATGTGAAAGGCACCAAAGCTTCAGGGACGCCGGTGGGGTTTTGGCTTAGACAGGAAACAGCTTGAAAGATGTATCTGTATTTAACAACAGGAGATGAGAAGCACCCATCAGGAGGATGCGCACATTGTCATCTACCTACCAAGCAAATTTCATCCCTTTAATCTCGATGCATTTTTATTGGAAACATCCTTGTGGGAACCGGGAAACGGGGATTGCCCGGTTCCTCATACAATATAAAGACCAATTGTCCTCACAGCATAGATGGTATACAAAAGATACATTTTTAAACATGTAAGACACCACATTTGTTGGAGGAGATTAAAGAAAGTCATATTTAGGTGATGTTCTCGCCAGGATCCAGCGTACAATAATAAAGGGGAATAAGAAATTGGGTTTTTGGAACTCCAAAAAGTAGTTTGTGTTCAATTCGCTTGAGTCTGCTTATCGTGCATGCAGCTGTTCCTGATGCTGTCTGCTGTCTGCCTATCCCTCTCGCAGCACTGTTTTCTCACAGCCGGCCATGCAAGTGTCTCTTTGTCGATTCTGTGTTTTTGTTGTCCTACCGGTTGTCAGTCCGATGTTTTATGTTTGTGTATTTGTGAACATTTACAGAATAGTTTGACATTTTGGGAACTTGAGTTGATGGATAAGAAGGTCTGCACCTCTCCCACGTCTGTTTGTTGAATAGATAGCTCAAGCTATTCAACGCAGCATGTTCACTGAAAGCAAAACGCAAGCTCTTCTAAGATGTCAAAATATACATTTTAAATGAATGGCCAATGTGCTCTTGGTGAGTATTTCATGATGCGAGCATACTGTACATGACTTGTATTTTAATTCTAGGGAAACCCCGGAGAGCCTGGAATGAGAGGTCCGACTGTAAGTATCACAGGCATTATGACGCACACATACACATTCACAGACTAGACAGCAGCTGTTTAAATATGTCGGCCCCATGTGTTTCAATCAGGGCCCCATGGGTCCCAACGGGCTTCCAGGTCCATCAGGTGTGAAGGTGAGTTAAATACAACATCTCTGTGTGCGCGTGTGCTTGCTGGGCAAAATGATAACACGTTTTGTGTCTCTCACAGGGCCATCAAGGAGAGCCAGGCGTTGGCGTCAAGGTAAAACAACTCTGAACAGTGATGTTTGACATGTTGGAGTCCAGAGGTTAAGCACACCCAGCACCAAATCCCATTGCAATCTGATTCTGGTTCGGAACAGTGTGCAAGTTTATTTCTCTGATCTGCAGGGTCCTCCCGGGGCCCAGGGGAGCACCGGTCTGCCGGGACCAATAGGAGCCCCTGGAGCTGTAGTAAGTGTCCCTGCTGCTTCTCTCTTAGGGAGAAACTGCTTTCATGTTTTTTCCGAAAATTAAGTTCAAGAATTCAAGAAATCTCACAGTGTGGATCAGAATGTGTTAGTTCTTACCACTGCATTTATTTTCCTCTGCAGGGTCCACAGGGCCCTCCAGGACTGTCGGGGCAGGTGGTAAGTATGTGATCAGTACGTGATGTGAGCACTGAGAGGAAAGGTAAAATTGAAGGAGAAAAAAAAATCTTCGCCTGAGGCATTTCAGTTATAACTGAAAATGGAAGGGTAATTAAATAAAAAAAAGCCAAAACATGTGCACCAGGCTTTTGCTGACAAATGGCGGCTTCAGCTGTGTTTTGTGTTCATGATTTGAAAAAAAGAGGTTACATAACGTGTGATTTGTTGTGCTGAAAAACGAGCTGTCGTGGACGCTGTTGAGACATTCTTTTACCACCCTTCTCCTCGGTTTCCTTTTCGCTGCAAACTGTTCTCTCCATTAAACATTAAACATTTCATATTAATGTTTTCAGCATTAATATGAAAACGTGTATAATATTGTTGCCCCATCTTAATTGACGTGGGGTGTTGATGGAAGACACCTGCACGACTAGATTATTGACTGCAATGTGAGAAATGTGACTGCAGCTGCATGTGATTACACATCAAACCTACTGAAGTATGTGCTGCTCCAAAGGGGGAATCCGGTAAACCAGGAGTCCCTGGAAGAGATGGGGTGCCTGGCAAAGAAGGAATACCTGGATTACCAGGAAAGCAGGTGTGTGTGTGTGTGTGTGTTACTATCTCCCAGTGGCTGTAGGTGACTGTTTATGCAATGTTTACTGTGCACCGTGCTGTTTTTTTTTATGTCCTCCTATGCGTCATAGTTGCCTGACTTGTTCCTCAGGGCATTGCTGGACCTCCAGGTCACGGCGGCTTAAAGGGGGAGCAGGGAGACAGCGGCCCTCCAGGCAAGGTGAGACTCTGCTAACACGCAGCAAGCAGCCTCTGGCTAAAAGGACAGTGAGTGAAATTGGTTTTGTGGTAGCTTTTTTTTGGAAGTGATCCCAGCTACAGAATGATTTTCTGCCTGAAGGGAAGAAAAAAGAAACATTTCTTTAGCGCTATTATTAGCTTTCAACAGTGGGAGGTTCTATCTCATGCCCATTATTAGTCTGCCTTCAGGGGCCGTGTTGTGGCTGCTGATGTTTGACCACCTGGGTTTTGGTTTTCAGACACATTCCCTTACGTTCTCCTGCTGTTATCTGATCACATGCTGCTGATAGCGGTCTCTATAAGCTGATATTGTAACTGATATCTCTGGGTAGGCTGTAGCAGTGTAAGCCATGAGGCCGTAGGGAGAGCTTCCCAGACCAGCGCTCCAACAGCTCGCTAAGAGAAAGAATCTGAATAGGTAGACATCGTCTGTTGATGAGGGAATCTGTCAGTTGCCTGTAGTTTCAAGTCAATACAAAAGGACAAGTCAGAAATTGTGTTTAAGGGTCAATGAATGCAGACATTACACTCTACTGAGATAACGTAGAACATTATGCTTTAATGGAGTTGCACCAGATGAACTGCTCTTATCGCTGTTTCTCACTGTGTATCTGCATATTCAAACAAAAACTCAAACAAAACTCTAAATTTGGACATGATTAGTTTTATGTTATGGTACAATTGTGTACTGACTTTTTATTTCGGCAAATTGAGAAAATATCTGAGTAAAAGCCTTTGAGTATTTGATTTTCATTCATTTATACTGTTCTGGTATATGTACTAACCACTGTCACATTTCCTTCTTTGAGTGAGCTGGTTTCTCTCAGATAGCCATTTTAATTATTATTTTCCATTTGCTTGGTATTTTGAGCTTGGCTAAGGCAGAAAAAGATGAGGTCCATCCTCTGTGGCTAACTGTTTCATTGATCGACATTCAAAGACAATCTGGGATGGATAAACTTATATCGCTAGTATTACATAGCACTGACTAAAATATGAATTCAGTTCTTAAGCCAGTTCTCTGTATTTGAATATGTGCAGACATCTGTTAATTGGGATTGGCTCAGCATGAATACATCTGGGCCAATTCCGATGATGAAGATCTCAATTAAGCCAAAATTCAACTCAGTGAGACGGAAAATGACAGAAGGTTACATGCATTCATAGCTTTCCCTCTGCAGCACTCATCACATAAACAGAGTCAAATTCATCTCTGTTCTTCACTTGATGTTGGCTCTATACAACATGGATATTATGCTGCAGACACTGTGACGGCACCAATCAGATTCTTTTTCTAACGTTTTTATCAAATAAGCTACTACCAAACCATCACTTGTCTTTGAGTGCATCTAACCTTATCTTGTAAAATAAATTGCACTGTATCCGGGAAATATGCGGTTGCTGTGGTGCAGATTCCCCGTCTCCGAATGCAGAGCAATTTAAACATTTTAGCCTTGAGAGAAGCTTATTATTATGTAAAATATAACACTTAAGTCTATCAGAATTGTTGCTAGATGTCGCGATGGAATGTATTCTCGCACACAATTCCTTACGCTTTACTCTTCCGTTGGTCATTTTCTGAGCATTTAAAAAAGGCAATAGAAATACCAGTGACTCGCTGGTACAGATGGTGGGTGGTTAACAGTGCTATTTCAATTTGCCGATATTTAGAGAAGCTTTAGCCGTTTAGTTAAGCGTCCAAAGCCCATGTTTATAAAAAAGGTTCAGCACCCTGGACAGAGCCCTGGTGACCCTGTCAGTGAGTTCACCAACTGGATGAATAATGAAATGAATAATAATTAGAATTGAATAGGCACGTTATTCTTATTACTATCCTGAATAATGAAATGAATAATAATTAGAATTGAATAGGCACGTTATTCTTATTACTGTCCTGTTCCTCCTAAAGAGAAGAGAAGAGAAGTGTAGGTTGACAAACACTTTCACTGCGGTGAAGTGATTTTTAAGCCGTAGGAGTTGTGCATTTATCAGTACTTTGAGACGTTAAGGACATAAATGCTCCTACTCTTTTAGACCTATAAAAGCTAATGGCTAATGCAATACGATGCTGTGCAGGTAATTACTGTATTTTTCTCCATTTTCTGTTAGTCTGTGGCTGGACCCCCTGGACCAAAAGGAGAGAGGGTGAGTCACTGTTAATGGCCTTAATGACAAAGTGGCTTCTTGAACCTTTCTTTCATTCTGTTACATACTCGGATAATGCGGCGTAGTTCGTTCCAGAAATTGAAATATTAAAAGTTGACAAATGAAAAAGCGGAGCAGAGTAACTGAAGGCATACAACACATCACTTTCCTGGTTGTGATTTGATGCAGGGTCTTAGTGGTCAAACGCTCCCGGGCACAACTGGAGAGCGAGGTCTACCTGGAGAAAAGGTGAGTCTGTCTAAAGCATCGAGGGCTCACTCTTAGTCTGTGGCACCGGACAGTGTGGACTTTTTAACGTAACTGCTGTCCTTCAGGGTAACAGGGGAGACAAGGGAGCTGCTGCCAGCAAGGGAGAGAGAGTAAGTGCCATAAAGCTGCAAGGAAACGCATATTCATAAGGGGAAGATAACATTCTCACATCAGGTAATCTGTCTCCATAGGGAGTGGATGGGGAACCAGGAGAGCCTGGAGAAGATGTGAGACATCAGCTTTTACGCTGCTTCTACTGTTTGTTTCTGTTTTCTGCATATATCTTTGAATTGTTCTCAAAGGTCTGAAGCGTTTGTATATTAGTGAAGGTTGTGTTAACCCGTGACTGTTACTCTAATCAGCTGCAACAATCAACTTTAAATTGGGCAAATTCCTGGTCCTAGTTATGTAATCACATCCTAATTAAAACAATGTTTTTTTGTGATTTAACATTTCTGTTATGCGGAAATACAAATAAAAAAAGCAGGAAATGTATAATGACGCTGGAAAATGTATGGATACCTTGCTTCATATCTAAAATCAATCTAAAATCAATACCTGATGTTGTCAAATTTGACCTTTGCCTTTCATGCAGGGGTCACAGGGATCTCCGGGTGCAAAAGGAGATAAGGTAAGCTTCTGTCATGAGTTATTTGTAATTTGCCTAAAATCAAAACCAATCCAAGTGACAGTTGGGACCTAATGCGCCTTGCAGGGAGAGAAGGGCATCGGACTGTCAGGTCCCCCTGGTCAGGTTGGGCCTCAAGGCTTGAAGGTGAATAACAGCAAGTGGTGCAACATAGCATGAGCCACGTTATTTCTTTACCTCTCTAATCGGTAAGTGTGATCTATCAGATGTGAGACAAGTCAAATTGTAACCCTGTCTCAACTTCAGGGAGATCAAGGCCTTCCTGGTCCATCTGGTCCTGCAGGGCTTCAGGGGAAGTCCGGCAACGCTGGGCCGCCTGGCCCGAGAGGGGAGACTGGACAACAAGGACCTCCCGGACCACCGGGGGAGCGGGTTGGTGCAGCCGCTAACTACACTATAGTGTATGCTTCTTCTCCTCACTCTCTGTGGTTGGTTTTAAATTACTGAGGTCATTTCAGGGTCTCCAGGGCTTTGCAGGCCGTGCAGGAAATGTCGGCCCCCCTGGACCCGCTGGTCCTCCTGGACAGGCAGTGAGTTTGGATCCTTTTTCTGTTTACTACGTCAAAATGTTATTTAAAAAATGTTTGAGGGTGAAAATGGAAATCAACACAAACCGACAAGTGATGAATTATGATATGACCTTCTACTTTATAGGGCTCTCCTGGTACCAACGGCTTCAAAGGGGACAAGGTGACTATCCAAGCGACACACATTTCTGTCTCCCCGCTTAAATGATAATGGATTTTTTTTTGAAGGGTGTACATATTACTTCTGTTGCCAGGGGGAGGTTGGCACTGGAGTCCCCGGTCCCAGAGGGGAGAGAGGAGAACCAGGGCTGAGAGTAAGACATCGGTGACATCAGTATTTCATTGACGGTATATTGAATATGAATCTGGGTTTTATAAGCTGGTGTGTTTTGCATGATCTTTCTGTCCGTCACATCTTTAGGGAGAGGAAGGCCGCGCCGGCTTAGATGGGGAGAGAGGGCCGACGGTAAATACAATCTGATACCCATTTTTAATCTGTCCCTCAGTAACATAACATACACCAACAAAGCCTCTCCGTTATGGCAATGTCAATATAATCTCTTTTCTCAATTGTTCTAAATGAGGAGAGAGAATTTGCCACTGCGTGTGGCCACCGACCTCGGAAGCTTTGCACCCAGCATCCATTTCTCAGAGCTCCTGGTGCTTCCTGTTGCAAATGAACTTTTCAGAAAGTTGCTGGTGGCGACACTGTGGATAAAACGCTGCCCTGCCAGAGCTTTCGACAATAAACAAACGCTTTTAGCTTTGCAAAATGCTTAATTCATCAACAGCCCGTGTTTATGCAGAATGAATCTTTATCGTTACAATGGAAGAGCTGTTCTTGACAAAGACGCAGTTAATTAGATTACAAAATGTATGTGTTTTCATGTTTGTTTAGTGATGCGTCACCCATCATTTTAAAACTACCTCAACCTGTACTCACCCTTTTTAATCGTACTGTACAGCCTGACATTTTGGGGGGATTTTGGTAATGTTGTCTGGCCCCAGTAAACCCCAGTAAAAAAAACAGCATGGTTATACAGGTCTATAATGGGATTGTGTGTGTTTGTGTGATTATCAGGGCCCCCCGGGGATTCGTGGTGGTCGGGGAGAGAAGGTGAATACTCAGGCCTTTTCCCATTTGTATGTTTCATCATGCTAGCTGTGTCCTCCAAGTCGTTTGCTCATGTAAATTGGTAAATGAAATTGCCACGGCTGAATGAAATGTCTTTGTTTTAGGGGGACATCGGACTGCAAGGTGACAAAGGAGAGAAGGTGTGAGCTTTTTTCATTATCCCATCAGTGCGCTGTCTAAAGAAATGTAATCTAAAGAGACACAGCGTGTCAGCAGTGGCTGTTTGGTCTTCCTTGAGATAGCAGGGGGAATATATGAATACGCACAATGGGAATAAGCTACGACACTTGGAGTGACGCCGGTTAAGGTTACAGGATGACACATTGTTGGTGGATGTTTGGGCTCTGGGGAGAAGCCAGATGTTTACAGCTGAACTTACACTCACAGGGGGTACACGGTGCTGGTGGGAGGACCTGCTGGAGAAAAGGGCGCTAAAGGAGAAACAGTCAGTAAACCCCGTTATGCGTCCATTTTTCCGATATGAGATTTTCTTGTTTGTTATTGCAGCGTGTGTTTTTGAGTTTTCTTGTTTGTGGATCTTACTATTGTTTCATTTTAGAGTGACAGAGGACCCAAAGGCGTGCAGGGAGAAAAAGGTGTAAAAGGTCAAGATGGCCCTGGAGGGGAGCAGGTAAATGGGTTTGTCTTCTGAATGTATGTGATGGTGTTTGATCATTTGTAACTTATACGTTAATCACTTCTTTTAATGTATCCACTATATCGGAAAATATGAAAAAATCTGTGTGTGTTTGCATTTCACGTCAGGGTCTGCGGGGGGAGCCGGGAGAAAGGGGATCCATTGGATTCCCGGGGGCCCGTGGCCCTGGCGGACAGAAGGCGAGTAACGCTGAGCATGGATGGTTGTTGTGATTAAATCAGGATGAATATCAAACCAGTCAAAAGTCTGTATTTAGTAGACTTATTGATTGATAACTATTATTATGTCATCTACCTGCAGGGAGAAGCCGGCCAACCTGGAGTACCTGGTGAATCGGTCTGTTGTTTTATTCTCATCCAAACATATATTTTGCATTTTCAATGTGTGGTTTTATCTCTTTGGGGGACAGCCTGAAGGATGTTTCCTCATTCTCTCTCTCCCAGGGTTTACGGGGAAAAGACGGGATGCCAGGGCTGCGGGGGGAGAAGGGAGAGCATGGTGTTGTAGGAATGAGAGGAATCAAGGTACTTTCTTTGTGTTGTGTGCTTGAGATGGCGTTTCTCATAGTGTGTGGTTTCAACCTTCAAGCATCTACCAGGAGTCTATCATGATGCTCACAACTCAATACCAGCATAAAAGTGATATAATTGCGAAGGATTAAATTACAGATATCAATGCAGAATATTTGCTAAAAAAAGTTTATTTTGTACCTTTTAATTACTGTGCAATTTACTAAATAATGTGAAACGTCTACATGAAAAACTTCCCTTAGTACTTTCTGTGTTCAAAGAGAATAACTTTAGTGCTGTCCAATGAACATGTGGATGTGGCACAGCGGTACGCTTGCTGTGGTCCAATAGAAGGCCTCTCTATGCGACTGGTTTGGAGCCTCTTGTGATGATATGAACTGATATGATGAACTTTGTGTCTTTCCAGGGTGACCGAGGACCCAAGGGTGCTTGTGGAAGTGATGGACCAAAAGGAGACAAGGTGGGGTGAAGATACACAGAGAACATTTGATTCGGGAGAAGAGAGGATGAAGAACTTGAATGGTGGTGATTTTACACCCTATGTGATGTCCGTCCCAATAGTGAACCAAGAAGAACGTTTCACAATTCAGTAGATGTATCAATGAATAGCAATTATCCATTCATCAATTTTACATGTGCCTGTTGCCTCACACATAACGTAATGACCTCAGTCACTGAGCATAGAGTAAAGCGTACACCTTATTATATTAAGTAATTAAGAGTTTGATTGGTAGTAGTTATGGGAAGTCACACAAAGCTTGTGTATCAATCTTGGGACAGAATCATTCAGATTGATGCACCCATATTTGTGATAATACGTTATTTTTAATGCTGTTATTAGGCCTCCTTCATGAAACCAGACAAAACAATTTACACCGCCAAGTTAAGCATAAAAGCCTCTCGCCCAGATCTGCTTTACAAACGCTGTCGTCCTGCAGTCGAAACAGACAGCAGCTCTGGTGCTTTTGTCCACAGGGACAGGCAAATCAATAGAAGATGAAAGCTTCTTGAATTACTTTTTTAACAAGATGCGAGTCAGACAGGAGTATGAGTCATTTACTTTAGAAATTGAATTGAGTGTTTCTGTGCAGGGCGATGCTGGTATTCACGGGCGATCAGGCTTACCAGGACGAAAGGGTGAACAGGTACCAGTCACTTCAAACAGACGTATTACAGTGGAGGCCTCTGTGTGCTCTTGAGATTTTTTGCGGGGATGCTCTCTGTGTTTTCCAGGGAGAACTCGGACCTTCTGGGGCAGCAGGGACACCTGGAAAAGAGGGAATAGTCGGTCCCAAGGTAATTGCTGTATAACCTTTCTTTAGCTAACCGACTATAAATGTGTCCAATATAAAGTGTTACCACTTTTCTTTGACTGTTTAGGGTGACCGTGGATTTGACGGCCTGGCGGGACCCAAGGGAGCTCAGGGAGAGAAAGGTGAAAGGGTGAGTGTCTTACTAAGTCGTTCCGTGTCAGCTTATGTGCCGTACCTAATCTCCATATTGTGTACCGTAAGTATTACCAGGAACGCAACACGGCCTACCCTCAGAGGTTCAATCAGGACACCGTTAGATCATAATTAACTGTCTCTGTGCCTCATGTAGGGCCCTTCTGGCGTACCTGGTCCTCCTGGACCCAGAGGAGTGGATGGGGCCCCGGGCCTGAGTGGGACTCAAGGACCAGCTGGTGCTAAAGGCCCAGAGGGGCTCCAGGGACAGAAGGTGACAATTCCTCCTTTGGCTAAATAGTGGCGAATTCTGCAGCATTCCACTTTATAAAGGCAGATGTCTTTTAAAGAAACCAGATGGGACGTAATGACAATCCAACAGGCCTTTGTTTCACCAGCTAATGGGTGCACCATGCAGTATGAGGGTGCACACATTTCATGGCAGTCTAGCAAAGAATTGAAGCAACAACAACATCTAATTTGCACAAAATAGCAGAGGTCAGCGACGTGCAAGTGGCCACAAAGATAAACTTTTTTGTTTTTGACAGTGGGCACATTGAGAATACGATTTAAGACTTCTTTTAAAAATAGAGTCTTTTGTTTTTCTCCTTAGTTCTGCTGTTACTTTCTTCACCTGACGACTTGTTTGGTTTGATTTCTCTGTATCTCTTCATCGTAATGATTGACAGTTTGATGGGCCCTGCTGGCTCGTCTTGAATAATCATCAAATGATGAAAGAAAGCTTGTGAAAAGCGAGTGGGCCATATCGAGTCTCCCTTTAGTCATCCATTTGCATAATTTTCCAAAACCAATATTTTTGCTTGTGTGCAAGCTGAAAGAAAGTGAACATCTGATCTGTTGATAGGATAGAAAAGCAATTTACACCACATAATTAAACATGCAATGGCAAAATACTACAGACTGCAGAGGCACTCTATGTGGCTGTAATGTTGTTTCGTCTGTCAGGGAGAGAGAGGTCCAATCGGTCCTTCCTTGGTCGGTCCACGTGGCGTCCCAGGGATCCCAGGGGAGCGAGGAGAACAGGTGAGTTTCACACACTCAAGTATTTTGTTTTGACTTTGCATGTAGTTTGTCTGCTGCACGTGTTCCCAGCTTAATGAATTAACATGCTGCAAGCCTCTCAGCGGGTCTTGTGCCCTAATACGTGTCCATATTGCAGGGGGATCTGGGACCAGATGGAGCCAAGGGAGACAGAGGAGAGCCAGGCATGACGGTCAGTGCTCGAGCCTTACCGTGGGCTTCAATTTGAAGATGTGTGTGGACACACGCACACGCACACACACACACATTACACAGATCTGATTTTAGGGCTGTGTTTGGAAGTGTGTTGTTTTTTTATTTTTATTTGTTCCCCCTCGTTGTTTCGAATTCAGGAGCATGAGGTCAGAGAGTATGTTCGCACAGAGTTGAGTCAGCACTGTGGTGAGTCTTTCATGCTGCTTGCATTGCTAATTCATCACAGAGTTGTCCCCAAGTTGAACCTCAGATATGAGTCACATCTTCAGCTAAACTCTTTGAAAGTAGGATAAAAAAAAAATTGCCAAGAGCAATCAGGAACAATGCCACGGCTTTTGAAGCTGACCTTTTTTTTGCTTCCCTGTGTTTCTGCCTCCTTCCTGTCCATCTGTCCGATCCTCAGCGTGCGGAGGTGAGTGAGCCGTTCGACTGCAGTAGTAGAGAGAAGGGGGGACAGAAGGGCTGTGATGTCACATGAGTCACAGCGGTACACTACACCACAAATACTGCCGCAGTCTGTAGTGAGAGATAGACGGGCTGCGATGAGTCAGGTGCATCTATGTTAATAAGGAAAATTAGGCATTTGTATGTGCTATAAACAATTAATTACAAATTACATTACTATGACACTACTGGTTACTTATTATATTCTATAATGTATGAACTTGTAATAGTATTTTATTACCTAAAGAAGTAGTTATTTAAATATATTTCATTAATACAGAAATGAATGATGGATCTATGCTGCAGCTTTTAGGTGAATCTGATCTGATATGAGTTTAAACAGCAACGACTTGAGTCGTTAAAGGATTACAATCAGTCTTTGGAAGACCAGTCTTGCCAAAGCTGTAGATCCTTTCAGCTGGTGTGTATGCTGGAACGGTGGAATGATTTTTGTGGTGCTTTTGGCTTTTTTTTTGTTTTGTTTTTTTGGCTCACGCGCCGGAAGGTTTTACTACCAGAATGTTCTGTCAATCTGTGTTTTCCATCATGTTAACGCTTCGCTGGTACCTGTCGCTCTCTAAATCCTGTCTCCGCTCCGTCGGTGTCCCTGTTCGCTCCTCCCCGTCCTATCTGGCTCTCTCAGGTTCAGGCCCCGAACCTCGTTCCAATCCGCCGGTCAGGGCTCGGCCGGCACTAGAGCAACAGCTGGTCGTGAAGGGTGAGGAGGGTGAGTGTGTCTGAGTGCGTCTCTCTCTGCCTGACCACCTCGACTCGTGTGTCTGTCCGCGTGTCTGTCCCTAACAAACAGGTCTAACTTGGTGCCGCTGGTTCTGGAGACCTCTGAACACTGGGTGGTTTTCTCATTCAGAAAACAGAGTTATGTCCCACTTAATGCATTCTAAGCCTCATCCAGGCCAATGCGAATGGTAGTGCACCGGCTCACTGACCGTTCTAACCTGTATTCAGAGGCTCCTGGAGGGGGGAATATGCTCCAGAACCTTCCATTAAGCTGTCAGACGCAGGTGAAAGGATGTCTGAACTGTTTGATTGTTGCGTTTCTCTCAGGCCGTGAGCTGCGTGTGGTGGTGAACACCAACGACCCCGACTACGAGCACATCTACTCCATCGAGGCCCTGGACGACCCCTCGGACGAGCTGCTCTACTTCCCTCCCTCTGCCAACCAGAGCGACGGTACTGTGTGTTCACACTGTGTCCGGTAGCCCTCTGAAGACGTAAGGTGCCCCGTGGTGTGTTTTTTAATGGGCTGCAGCTTTACGACAATCGGACGAGCGGTTTTAAAGAAGCACCGCATTCGCCTGGAAAAGGAGATTCAAATTCTACTCAATTACATTGGCAGAGGTTATTTTTGGAAGAATTTGAAAATCCAAATTGGTTTTGTGATGGTACATTTGTTCTATATTTTATTTGTCTTCCTGTTTGTGAATGTAAGATTTCTCCACTGAAACCCTTTGTTTTCACTTAAGGTTTAGGCCACTCTGTCTCATAAAATATGACGAAACGTCAGACACGGTCGGGAGGGGGCCCTCTTAAGTGGATTAGCACATTTTAGTTAAGTAGATGAATGGGGGAACAGATGTTTGACCGTTCTATTGTTGACCAAATGTCTTTGTTGGGACGCCCACCCAGCGCGCCTGCCCTTGACAAGCAAGAGAGGTTACTTCCCCTGCAGACCGCCTGCACCGCACGACCAGATTAAACTTTCCTTTTATTCAATTACGTCATTACAATATCATAGGACTCACGCAGTACTAAATAGTTTTTCCCCCACAGTTTCGAACTGTGTTTTCTCGCTTCTTGACATAAGTAGTGCAACAAAAGTAGTGCAATTTGATAGACAAACGTTATTTCATGACATTTAGAGACCTTGTATATTTTTCCCTTATGCCTTCAATAAGCGCGCAGCCATCTGTGTTCACCTACCTATGCTAGCTTGGATCACAAACTCTTAATCGTATTTCATTCTATTCATACTGAACGTGTCCATGCTGTGTGTCTGTGTGTGCGCAGGTGAGGTTGTCAAGGATGAAACTGTCAAAAAAGTCCCAGTTGCACCAAACAAATCAGCCAAAGCTGTTGTTAAGAAAATAGCTGTTGGTCAAAAAGCGGCCAAAGCTACACCTGTGAAAGCAGTCAAGCCCAAATCAGTCAGAATCAAGAGGAGAGTCGAAGGGGAAGGTAAACCAGCGCATGTGCGGTTGTCCTGCATTGGGATTTGTCCAGGAATCATTTTGCCTGCCTGGTGTCTGATACTCTCTGCTTGTCCCAGGCTGCGTTGGCTGTTTGACTGTTGACTTAAAGACATAAATGCATTCAGTAAAGTAAACGCACAAAAAACTATAAATAATGTATCCGTGCTGATGATTTGCAGAATGTGTCAGATTATATGAACAGGTTTATTCCTCAGCGGTCCAGGAGGCTTGTTTTGGGTCCCCTGCTGCTCGTTATTACTGCTTTGCCTCTGCTCCTCTTTGCCTGGTCTGCCCTTTTCTTAGTGTGTGTGTGTGTGTGTGTGTGTGCGCGTCTTTCTGTCTCTGGGTGCACACTCACAATGTATGTGTGTGTGTGTTCTGCAGCTCCAGCTGACTTGTGCCTGCTGCCCATGGAGGAGGGGAACTGTGGACGATACACTCTGCGCTGGTACTTTAACAGTCAGGTGGAGGCCTGCAGGCCCTTCATCTACAGCGGATGTGAAGGAAACGACAACCGCTTCCTCCACCTGGAGGAGTGTGAGGAGCTCTGCCTCGGGGAGGCTGAAGGTACACAAACAGACACACACGTAGTATTCTCAGGGCTGAATGTATTCAGACTAATGAGTGATCTGTTGTGCAGGTCCTCGTCCCTTAAAGACAGCCAGATGATCGAGGACCAATTCTCCACATCATAAATGTCAATGTTTAAGATTTTCTTTTGTTTATTTATTGTCTCTGTAGAAAAGGGGATTCCAGAGTGCTTCCTTGCTTCATATTCTCAAAACCATGCAAAGACACAATAGTTTTATTTTGGTTGTTATATTGGTACATTTTTGTGCAGCAGTACATTTGTACACTTAAGAGGGTCTACATTAGTGAAGACGCTTCAGTACCATAGTCAGCACACAATTAAAATAAAAATAAATTGTTTGACTGTAATGCAAAGCCTTGCATAAATGCTGATATTTTAAAACTCTGTTTTAACTTTGGGGTCATTTTAGGGCTGCAGTTGGTAGAATAGTTTAGTCATTAGCTGCGTTTCCATGGATCTGTCACTTCACTTAATACCAGAAAACTGAAAAGAATCCCCTCTCAGTTTGGAAGTGATTGTGTATTCTGTCATGCGTGCTGCTCATCAGAATGAAAATACTCTTATAGTACTACGTTTTCCATTTTCCGTTTGATCATTATGAGCACTTTGTTATACCTCCTTTAAAGGGTGCACATTATTAAGCCCCCAATCTCAGGAACTTTCTCAAATTTGGCACAAACCTCAACCTGGAAGCAAGGGGATGAACTTCTTCGATATTTGGAGAGCAATGGTCCACGTGACCTCAGTCCGTCCCATTCTGGTGCATGAGATAGCTCAGAAACTCTTCAAGTTAATCTTTTTATTTAAACATCACTGCTTAGTGGAAGCACAAAACTAGTTCTAACATAAGCCCTTACAACACCCAGTGAATGTTTTTACTGCAGTGTTCCTTCGGAGTTTAAATTGGCTCCTCTCCTTTTTTCCTTTTTTTGTTCTTGGTCTTGACTTTAAATGAAATGGATTTTTTTTTTAAATAACAACGTTAATGAGGACATTTTCACATAAGCCTTGAAATTCAATACCATCTGCAGAGAATGAACAAAACTTTTACTTCAGGAGCCCCAGATGCCTAAAATTGCTGCTTACACTCAGTCAGTCATCTTCAAAGCCACTTATCCTTCATGCAGGGTCGCGGGGGGCTGGATTCAATCCCAGCCATATAGTTTAATAATTTGTATTCATTATGAAGAATCGAGGACAATATTCTGCTAATATTTTGTACATATTGTATTTTACCGTTTGGGGAAGTCATGTTTCTGACTGCATGTTTACCTGCCATAGAAAAGGTGCTATTTTTAAAGGTATTTTTAATCTGTGTATTGAAGATGGAACAGCGTGTTTTTGTGTGTTGCAAACTATTCTGTTTCTGTAGTGTTATGGAACATTTTAAAAGACCTTTCCAATAAACTATAAGTTTGACTGAAGACAAGTCTGTTTTATTCTCAGATCGTGGCTATGAATTGTTTTTATATATACAAATGTTGCGTTAGCGTGCATGTTATAAGATGTGGCTTTCACATGAACAAATTAAAACAAACGGTGTCACAAGCAATTCAATATTTCCAGTATTGGAAATTTACCTCTCCATTTGTCATAGTTAATCGTTAAGTGTGTGTGTGTGACTGTTTAAGATGTTCTAATTTCATGAGCAGATTTGATTAATGAGAGGATTTTCTGCCTGTTGGCCACGACTCCACCCCACTCGGTTTTCCCATGCTCTCTGCTCCTGGTGGATTTCCCCCCCGGTGGGAAAACACGGCGTCTCTGTATCCACCTCATCACACTCCAACAAGTCTCACGCAGCTTCGCCGTCACCCAGTCATCTTTCTTTACCCGGCTTGATTTAAAAAGTAATCCCAGTCAGCACCGTATCTTGCTGTGCGCTTACATCTGTTTGCGGCAACAAA
Organism: Apeltes quadracus; assembly: GCA_021346845.1. NCBI lineage: Eukaryota > Metazoa > Chordata > Actinopteri > Perciformes > Gasterosteidae > Apeltes > Apeltes quadracus. The sequence continues at coordinate 1,406,754 of CM037933.1, forward strand.
TTATAGCCCACGGCAGCAAGTACAAGACCACAACATGATGTCAGTAGTTGTGGCTGTAGAAAAATGTAAAAATGTGGAAAAAACTTTACATTTTTCAGGTGACGAGCAAAGACCACCAAACGCCTGTGCTGACAGCATTCGACATCTGCTCCAGGAGTCACATCCTCATGAGCATATTTCATCTGCCCTTAAACCTATTGATCAGATAGCGGATAGAATATAACACAGGAATACCACCCTGCTTGGGCTTAACATACTGTACATGTATGGATTCATGTATGTTTGTCATTGATTTCGCTTTGATTTCTCTCGTGTGTGTGTGTAAAATAAGTCTCTATGAAAGAAGCTTTAACCACCTGAAATAATTTGATATTCACTCTGCCGGTGTTGTTGTACTCTCTCCCTCTTTCTCTCTTAACAGACTAATTTCATGACTCAAGGTTGTCCTTTGCACACTTATGCTAATGTGGTGTGGTGACAGCTAAATTGTAACTTAATATGAACTAAGTGCCCTTCTCACTGCATGTGTGTGCTGGGAATACTGGAGTCATTATGCACTGGCGTTGATCTTGAAATGAGATGATTAGCTTTTTCATACAAAACATAAAGCTTGTGAATAAAAGGCAAATTATTTTTCTTTATGCTATTTCAAATTTTGCCAAATCAAGGCATTCAAATGAGGCACAGTGAGGTTTGTTGTCCTTGACCCTTCAAGGTTGTTTCACAGCCACCATTATCCTTCTGCTGGGATGAAGTGAGACTTGCGGAGGACAGACATGCGCATGATGTGAGCACAGTGGTGGCTCCCCCTGTCTGTGAGAGTCACAACTGCAACCGCTTCACCGCCTTCATATGTAGAGTACGGAGAAACGCATCTAGGAGTTGTTCGTGTTCCCTCCTCAGTGACCTTGACTGTCTAAAGCCCCGGGGCCTGGGGCTTGGCAGAGAGCTGGATTAGTAGAACCTCGCCAAGAGAGAGGAGTAAGGCAAAGTCTCCCCCTCTCTCTCTCTCTCTTCGTCTCCCTTCATTACTCCCTTCACTCTTGCTCTTTTTTTTTTTCCCGCCACCCACTTCCCTGCGTAAGTACAAAGGCTGTTGCTATAGCAATGAAACATGCTAGAAATGTTCTCATTCTCACTCGTACCCCCTCAGTCATAATAGCATGTGATCCATACATGGCCCATCTGCATTCGTGTCCCACTTACAGGCAAATACTGCTCATCAATCAAAATAGAGGAAGCGTTTGTGTATGGGTCCCTTGCATACACCCCTTTTTATCTATGAGTGGAAAAAATTACGAGGAATATGGGATTACTGTTAAGCATGTTGCTGCTGCTGTTCACAGCAGTTGCTTTGACCACTGTGCTTTATCTATTTGATCTGCAGAGTTTGCAAGTGCGAACGGGGCAGGGAAGTCTTTCACCTGAGCATTCAGAGTCGTGCCAGTCGAAGCATTTGTTATTATTGATCTGAGCATTTGAGCCTCTCGGGCTTCTGGCTGAACTGAGCACCTTCACACAAAGCGGCCTTAGTTGCGAGGGGGTCGGACACACCAGGCAACGTCTGCACGTCTCATATTTCACTGACTGGGAGCTCAGGGTTGCATGCAGGAAGTTTGTAGTTGTGTGGTGGTCCAGTAATTAAAAAGATGTTTGAAAATGCAGAATGGAGGTCACTAAGGCATTAGCTTCACATTAACTTTGTCTATTAGTTTAATTACATGGAACCACTCATTGCTAAGAGAGCTAATGTCTAATGTTTACTCCCAGCGTCTCATCTTTCTCTCCCTCAATGCATCTTCTCCGCTTCGACTGCTCTCCTGTCCATCTCGTCTATAACCTAAAGGAAAGCGGGGAAATGTTTAATTCTTCCTCCAGCAGATGAGTCGGCAATCAACATATTCTCTTCATTACGGCGGTGATGAGCATGGGCCACATTTACGTCGCGATGCCTCAGCGTTCTCAAAAAGCTCCCCTGGGATATTTTAGATGCATGTGCCTAAATTAGCATATGCCAATTCTCATCTCTCCCTGCTGTCATTCAGCAGGCTGTGCGCTATTTCAATTTACACCCAAACAACTGATGGCCTGAGCTCTTTTAGTTTCCTCAGATCCATTACTCTCTCCCTCTAATCTTTTTGCCCCCTCCGGTCCCTTTCTCCCCCTCTCTTGACTGTCAGCGAAGCTGTAACCTGTAATTTTGCAGCTGACTAGGAAGAAGAGCGTGGTGGAAATTGTTGGTTATTGGGAGAGATGGGTTGACGTCAAAAAGGTGGGGTCCTGTGGAGCACTTCCTGCCCGCTGGAACTGGTGCAGCACCCAAACCTATTTTTTGTGGTTTGGCAGGATGGCAACATGGCAACATGGACCAGGGTGTCCATGGATTGTCCCCGCTGCTTGACTCCATGATGATGTTTTTGGATTTCTTCAGGGACACTTGGTTAAACAATTACGTTTGATTCATTTGGATGAAATTCAGAGCATTAAAAAGGCAACAGAATATTTTATGAACAAACTCATGCAGTTTATGAAAATGAAATCCTGGTCAAATCAACATTACCCGGTAAAGTGGCAGTTGTGTTGGTTGAGGTTGTTTGGAGCTTCAGCAGCGAAGGGACCACGAATAGATGCAGTGAGGAGTGTCCATACAAAACATGTGTGAAGCCACCAAAGCCAGTGAGCTAAAGCAAATGCAACTTTAATGCTCTGCCCAAACACGAGGCAGATTAAAGAACTGAGTTTCACTTCTTTTCCAGCAATGCTGGATGCGGCAACTTCATCTTACAGACATTCATAGTACTGACTTTGTTAATTGTCTTGAAGGGATTGTCTTCAAGTTTTAAAGGGATGCCACTAAGATTCGATGGCGATGACTCCATGTGTTTGATGAGTCACAAATGTTAGCATGTTGATGGTGATGTGATGTTATGAGATCGGGCAGACACCCAAAACTCCGATTTGCTTGTTGAACAACCGTTTGCTTCTGCGTTACATCATGTCGTGATGTGTTCGGGATGGGGACAATGAACCAGCTACCTGGTTTGGGTGTGCAAGGATTGTCTGAACAGGAACAGAATAAATACTGCTCAGTGTGTATGCACCTTATGAATGAGTTATTTTAGCACAGCAGCCAGCTATTTGGATGTGTTTACTCATTCTATAAAACACCATTACATACACTCGTTAGGTTTCTCAAGTTACAACACTAACATCCTCATTCCGAGGACGTAGGGCTCAACACAAGCATTAAAATCAATGAGTGTAACAAAATACCGTAGGCATAACTCTCTGTTACAAAGCTTCCAGTGTTATTTACTGACCGAGGGAGACCCACCTGTGAAACAACTGAACACAAAAAATGTATATGAAGAGGAATTATAGTTTAGGGGAGATTGAAGAAGGACACGGTTTGCCCCTTGTATCTGCGGATTAATGGATGACAGCTGTCTGTGAAGAGGTATCACTTGGGCTCCAGGCCTCTCTCTCTTGTTCAGCATATTATCTCTGGCAGGCTTCATGTAATATCTTCACACTGACTTGAATTTCCCCCTAAAGAAAACACAGAAACCAGTTTGTAAAAGTAGGGCTGGTGTGTAATGTGTGTGGATGCTGACCATAAGTTTAAGTATGCAGGTGGGGTACAAACGGGATCCGGTGAAAGTGCACCCGAGTGCGGATGGAAGGGAAGTGACAGGCTGTACATGTGCACATGGAACAGGAGGGCTTAGCTGAGGACGGGTCAGACGCCGCACGGGGAAAGCAGAGCGTGCAGACGGGGGTCAAGAAGGACAACGGCTGAGAAAATACGTGGGGGGGGGGCAGGGAGAGGGGTTGTTGAAGTGACAGGTCAGTGAGCGTCTCGTCTTCTGCCCATCACAAAGTCCCTGTGCGGTTCAATCAAACCAGAGATGTCTTGACTGAATTGGACTGCAGGAGCACAGGTGAATGCTTATTCATGCATACACCTGTGCCCACCGTACGAGACAAAAATACCATCCAATCAAATGTTTCTGTCTTGTCTTTTTTTTTTTGCAATGGCTACACTGTCATTTTGAGTGACAATGTATTTCTGCAAAAACTGGCCTTTAGGGAGACTATTGGCGAATTCTGTAACCCCTATTGTGCGCAGTGATAAAACTAATTTCACAGCCCATTAGACTTATTTGAAAAGCAGTAGCCGGTAGACACACAGTGGGGCGTGCTGCATCCAAGAAAATTATAGTCAACACTAACCACAAAATAGCAGCAAAAGGTGACAGGCCAGCTGCGGCGGGTCACACAATCATGGTGACGCAGTCAATGTTAGACCCAGCGTGCCGTCCAGGGCTACGTCCTGGGTGAGATAATGAGAGGGTGAACTCCAGCTGTCAGACTGCCCCCTCCTTACGCAGGAACCAGGAGCTTATACAAATACACTTAAGTGGTGGCATTTAGCGACCATGCTGCGTGCCCTGCTTCCTCTCCTTAACGCGGGAAAAGGGTGAATTCGTCTCTCCTTTTTCATAATGCATAATTATAAATGTTGGATTGTGATCAAACAGCTACTGCAGAGCTACTTGTCTCTCTCATTTATTTCTTCCCTCCCCTGCTTTATCTATTGTCTCTCTCTCTCGCTCTCTCTCTCTATTGGCTGTCTTTCTCACTCTACCTCACCAAAGTTCTCTGTCTGCACCGTGCCACTGCCTCGGCGTTTGCCTCCCTTCAAATCCCAACTCAAGGTCATTTTGTCGATACACAAGGGCTTCACAGAGATTGTTTTTCTTAATTCATTGATTCCTTTCTTGCAGCACCTCGTGAGCCACACTATTTGCTTGATCGTTTTCTCTTTACTTGTGTCAACTCTTCTGCTGAATCTTTTAGTCGTCATTTTCTTCGTCTACGTCCGTCGGACTTTTGTGAGTACAAACTGCTCATCCCTGTTTTCTTTTATTGCTTCCTTTCATCTCAGCTCTATCTGATCAATATTGTCTGTTAGGTTAAGTGTCTTTCATTTGAGCAGGATGTGCATTTGAGTCACATATCACTTATGTCAAACTCAAGGCCTGCGAAAGAAAGAGGCCCGCAGGATTATATGTAATTCAGTGGCGGCTGGTGGAAATAATAATATTCTGTATAATATCATGTCTGCGGTTCCATTTGAGCTCCTTCATAAATGACAAACTAGACCTTGATGAAGAAACCCATTTTAATTTTTTTATTTTTCTCAGTGATGCGGATTCTGCATATTTGTATTCCAGATGATGTAGCCCAAAAGTTGATGTAAATTCCTCTTTTTTCCTTACACACAATCAATGATTTTGGATAAAGTGTGCATGGCTTCCCTTTCATGCCAGTCCGTTGTCTGATTGTGAGGTCAGGCTGATCTGGGCCCAGTGGTTTTACCTCTATTTCCTCTCAAAATGAAATATTTATGTGCATGATGACCCTTTTTCCCCCTGTAGTATTTGTAACAACCATACTTTTAAATATGCCAGAGAAAGGCAATTGGCCCATGAACAAATAACCAGGATGCCCTTCTGCATTATGCAACCACCATGCATTTCTGACTATAATGACCCATAATCCTTACGCAATAAAAATATAAATTCAAGCTGCAATTTTATGACAAAGCGTGTCCCAAAATCACTGCACTCAATGTTTAATATCCATATCAATCTGGAATTGTGGCTACATTCTAATTACATTCCCAACAAAAAAAAGGTCCACTCTGAGAAAACGGACTAGCTGCTTGATGAAGCCTGAAGGGAAAATCTCCCTCTGGGGAGGGAAGAGTGAGGTACTCGCACTACTTCCGCTTTTCAATTTAGACTTAACATAATAAAGAAAAAATAATCTCCAGGACTGTTACCGTGAGGCTTGACAGACAACTCTTCAGTGCTCTAACACATCAGAGAAAAGGTCACATTTTGATATCACCCACTTAAATTCAAAGAGCAAAGGTGTCATTTTCGCCTTAGCATTTTGCTGGCATTTAACAACAACAATACAGGCAGAAATCCTCTGAACGAGAAGAAGGGATCAGAGATTTCCTAAATTTGCCAATCCTCAACACAATAAAAAACTGTGAATTAACAAACTATTTAACAATTATGAATAACTAAATGATAACTGTATGATTAATAAACAGAAATTAATGTTCCATTCATGGTAATCATGAAAATAATTTAAATTCAGGGAGCCACCCAATTTTGGGAAAATAGTAAAAAACATTGAAATGTGATGATCAATTAAATCTCACTTCTTTTGATTGGGTTCAGTTGTGTTGAAAAGATGTGTGCACCATTCAGCAGTTGAGGAGTTCAGGAAGTACAGGAATAAATATAATTTTGATCTATATGTCTGAAGCTTATTGATCTGTTTAATATGTCTATCCAAGCTTATATTATATTGTCAGATTTCGCCTACAAAATTCAAACTTATTTGCATTGGGAAATTGTGTTTCTTTCCCCTGATGGTTCTTATTGGTGGATGGGAGGTCAAGCTGTACGGAACAAAGAACCCAGTAACATTGTCATTTTTTCATCTATTATTATTTAATTTCAGTCTAATCGTCTTTCTTACACCTGTAGCGTAGAGGGTGCGTACATCCAAACAGAAAATGTACAGGATTTACTTCCCTATTCAGTTTTCTCACAATGTCCTCTTGATCCATGCCTGACAACATAAATGTCTGCTGTGTGAACATCAGGTTTTTGTTTGTGTTTTTATTTGCTTTCTAATGCCGTGTGTGTTTAGATGTGTTTCTGTATTTTCCTTTGGCTGAATGTCGGAGGCATATGGCTTGTGGGTGTTTGGCAGATGCTCCTAATCACTGGTTAGCTTTGCATTCGTATCTGACTGTTTTCACAAGATATTTAGATCGGTAGCAAGGGCAAGTCCCTTTTTGTGTTTGTTGAAGAAAACAGGCGACTGCGGGCTCACGGGAGCCTCTGCGTTTCTGTAAAATGTGTGTCGCGGTGAAAGGGAAGAGGTGGGACACAGAGACACTATAGTGCTGGAGGTACTGGGGTGGGAAGTACTGCAATGTCTCGACCGAGACCAGGAGTTCAGTACATCAACGATCACAATCGCTCAACGATCATGTCGTTTTCAGTTTCTCCCAAAAAAAATGCACGTCCCTTTCAGGCAAGAAAGGGAAGTGCAGAATCTGTGACAGAATCTGTGTCCAAGGTCACAAATTCTGTCAGTGACCTTGATCCGTGTATACAGATCAAAGTGACAGAGTGCTGACAGCCCAGCAGATGGAAGGATGCACTTTATATTAGGGGGATAATCCCAGGTGAAATATGCTTCATGCCTCATGAATCTGCTCTTTAACCAGCACATTGGAAGGTGGAGTCGGACATGAGGGCAGATACTTACTGTACAGCCCCCATGTGTGCAGCAAAGCGAACACAGAAGCCATCAAAAAGCCTCCTCTACAGTGGGGGGCATAATCCGGTCATTTCCCTTTGAGGGAGACCAGGTGAAGTGTGTGCTCTGTGTTTTGAGAGAGGACAGGAGACGCGGGTGATTTGGAAATCTTGTTGAATTACTACAGAGGGTCGGTCACCCTTGAGGCATCTCAGGTCGTCCTTGTGGATCCCCCTCCCCACCCTCAATCCCACTCTTCCTCCCGCATCCTTGTCTCCTCCCCCTTCCAAAAAAAAAAATCCTCCTCCATTCCCCCTCCCTGCGTGCCTCCCTCCTCCCTGCGCTTGCAGATAACCGTATTGGTCGCTGGGCCGCAGCGCTCCGGCGCGCACTTAGCGCATAATCACGCGCTGGACCGGTCCGTGTGCGCGATGCCGTGGATCCGCCTCATAAAAGTGGACAGGTGTAGCGCGTCATGTTGATTGGGAAAGTAAAAGAGAAGAAAAAAGCACTGTGATATTTACCTGCTCAGTGAGCCAGAGCTGCTCTCTGCAGCTGCAGCCGTGCAGCACCCCCCATTCACCCCCTCCCATCCCGCTGTAATATTTATGACCAAACAGAGGCAAATCATTCTGGTCACGTTTCTGGCTGACAGCCAGCTGTCCTGGAGAGCTTTGGAGTGCATCGGGCTCTGGTGTGGGAGATAGCGCAGCGCACCGAGTCCCGCAGTAGGATGTAAAGGGGGATTCCCAGTCACCGAACTGGTAAGTTTAACACCCGACTTCAACACTTCTTCTATGTGGTAGGAACATGTTTGGATGAAAAGCAACAATCCTCACGATTTTGATCATATCTTCACAACTATATTGTTTTTGTAAATGGGACAATTTGTGTGTGAGGGAGTAAAATGGATAGATCACAGCAAATGGATCAAATGGCTGTCTTAGTGGAGGCACAAAACCGTCCAAACGCGTTTTGACAATAACAACTCGCGAACACTTCAGATGGACCTGAAATCCTCCTCGGGACATTTCAGCGGCTGATTTGTATCGTTTATTTGCATTTTCGGTCATGACGTGGGACAAAATAAATTCCTCTGTCCGCGTTGGGCTTTTTCGTTCTGTGCAGCAAAAATCCGACAACTGTTCGTCCCAGAGGGGGAAATGCGATCTAATAGAGAAGACATGTGACACGGTTCGTAGTCATTTTGCTCGCCGAAGCCCGTCATTAGTGATTGTTGATATGCGTCAGTCACGTGCGCCACGTGAAGCCATGAAGGCTTCGCGTTTGATCATGCGGGTCAGATGTTTTACATTTAATGCTTTAATGAGATAAAGATCATTCCACAATTTGCATAATGAGTTGGTCTCGAACTGGCATAACAAATAAAGAAAGAACAGATCTGTGTTGTTTCAGTGAAGCAAGGTGTTCATGCACATAGTTTATTCCATATTCGTAGTAATGATTGAAACGCCTATAAATATCGCGCTGTCTCGCCATGTGTTGTGGAGCAGTGCTCCCTGATGAGATGCGGGATGAGAGGTGGGAAAGTGGGCTTCTCACTAAAGCAACGTTCTCTCCTGGTTACAGTTTCAGTTGCTTTAATGGCACACTGCTGTCTATTGGCAATTGGCAGCCAATGCTTCCATATAATTCTTTTTTTGTTGGATCAATTCCTGCAAATATGTTTTGCTTCTCGCCAAGAGGTTTTTCCTACAAATACTTCATAAATGATTGTATTTGTTCGCATTGCTTTCCTCAATCACAGTGATCTCCTGCAACACTTATTGGTACATTCCTTCCATATCGTTGCCTTTCCACATTCCCATACTTGCTGAATTCTCAAATGTAGCCTACACTGTAACTGTAGGCAATATTGGTAACATGGTGCATTTTAATTTAAGCTCGGCCTAAAATACCAATACAGTGTTTGTGGTTCACTTGTAAACAACTGCCACATTATGGAATCTTTGTAAAATAAATAATAGTTCTTTTAATCTTCAGCATGCCTTTTGACAAATTTTAAGAAGGCAGTTATGTTGGGTTGCAAGATAAGCAGAAGGTGATCACATGACCAATTTATTCTCTACTCAATCTTGCTGTTAATTAGGTTCTTTGGAAATACAGTAACGAGCTCATCTTGACATCAAGTAGCTCAGACTGGAGGTGTCCACCTCCAGATGGACTGTTCTGATGAAACTCAAGTTTTCATCTTCAGTCCGTGATGTTTCCTGACTGTGCGTGTGTCTTCTCGAATCCCAAAGGGAAAAATTATTTTAATCTCATTTCCATTCACTCTCATGAAGGCCGCCCATGTGTTTGCTCTGCATGTAGGTCATTGTGTGTTTGCGTCTGTGCGTGTATTTATAGAGACGCTTTGATGCTGCTGGTGGAGAAATATTCCACCACACACGCCAACCCTCACCAGTTAGACACCACAACGTATAGTTGAGGGAAACTGTGATGTTTTAATTTCCCTCTGATCTGAGAAGTACATAATAAGGGAGAGGAGATGGTCGGAGTCTTGCTGAGGCGATTACAGGACACACTGTGGGAAAAGCACACAGTATTTATTCAACAGCTGCTCATTTCTGTTTTCTAATTTAGGGGCTTGAATATCGTCTGACTTGTGAGAATGATTGTGTTCTGTCTAGAAAGGACGCACAGCTACATTGTTGATATGCACACATTTTAAAGGAGTGAGAACAGTTATGTTGTAAAGTAAATAGTCCCAAGAGTTGGCTTTTCAATTCAAAGCCGGCCAACTATGAAGTAGTAGTATTAACGGACAATTCTATATTCACAAACATCCTTTTTTAGTCGCCACAGAAACCCGTTGTCAGAACGCAGTCTCTTAACTATAACGAGGGAAGTACAGACATCGAAGGCACCGGTCACAGCCTCGCACACAGGTGTATTGATAATTGAGACGGCTGAAGCTGCTTATCCTCTCGTCAGGGTCCTTCGGTTGAGAGTGAAATAACACTGCACTTATTTCCCTTAACCTATACACAGTAAATCCCGCTGTTCCTCAACGTTCAAAGAAACCTTGAGGTAAAGCCGATCATAGCATCAAAGGACAAAAGCAGGAGGAGAATGGTGGAAAGGTGAGATGCACATTGAGCAAACGGAGAGAAGAGATGGACCGAGTGACCAGGGAGAAAATGGACTGTAAAGAGGGAGACCGAGCAAAATGGAACCCACACACATTTATGGACTCATAGATATCAAACGGGAACACAGCTTCTCGCTTGCATTTTTGTTGTATATCTTGATCACAAGAATGGCCGAGTGAGTGAGGGAGGGGGTGAGTGAGTGAGTGAGTGAGGGAGGGGGTGAGTGAGTGAGTGAGTGAGTGAGTGAGTGAGGGAGGGGGCGAGTGAGTGAGTGAGGGAGGGAGGGAGCGAGTGAGTGAGTGAGTGAGTGAGGGAGGGGGCGAGTGAGTGAGTGAGTGAGGGAGGGAGGGAGCGAGTGAGTATCTCGGCTGTCCGCGTCAAATCTCTCAGGATACCGCAGCAAAATACATTATGACTTCTGGTGAACACACAGTGTCCAAACAACTTTTATTGCCTATTATTTCATGCTGCCTGCTGACTTCTCCGTCATTACGCCGTTCACCGGCCTGCAGGAACCTCTGCAGCGACACAGTTGGAGAACACCGTGTGCCTAGTAGCCTAAACACGGCAGCACAGAGCCGGTGCAGACGTCTGCAGTGATTTGAAATGAGTGTGTGTTGTGCGAGAAGTGCCAGGGGGGGAAAAAGAACATCTTCCATACTTGCAGTCTCGACTTGTGGTAATCCAATAGTGGTTTGCGTTAATTCAATCTAACATTTTAGAGTATTTAGTCTAATGCCATGGCTCTCCTGGTTGTCTAATGAAACTCTTAATGCGGGAATGGAGTATGAATCTCTCTTTTTTTTTTTAATTGTTTAATTGCAGTTTGCTCTGGGTTCCTCAGGTTTGACCACTTGCTGTCGTTATGGTGTGTGGGTACAGCCAGCAGCAGTGAAATGCCTTAATCACTTGAACCTGTCAGACAACTTCAGTCTTTTTCTCCGCTACCCATTAGTTCCACTTACTTGTTTGCCCTTTTTCTTTCCCTTCAATTGCAATGTTATATTATCTTGACCTCTTTAGATTCCCTCCACTTCTCTAAAGTGCAGCCATTCGTGGACCCCGAGTGTGAGTCAGTCTCAGATAGCTGTAAAACATGTAAGATTCCTCTCCCTAAAGGCACAAATCCGCTTCTGAGAGCTAAATTTGATTAAATCCAAGCTGAAGGTGAACACTGCATGAATGCAAAATTCCAGATTTGCCTTTTCACTGCAATGTCTTGTTATATGACTCCTGGGAGGGTTTGACAACGTATGCTACAGATTAATGCTACTGATGAAGCTGCCTCTTTTGTTTATTTTTCTGCTCGTAGATGAGTACGGTCGATTAGATGAATAAACGGGGGGGGGGGGATTGCATAAGAAAATGCTTCTCCGTGTTCACCCCCATACTTGCAAAGCGCCCTCTCCACGGGTTGTCTACTGGAATATGTCCGACTAGTCCGCCTGACTTATTGATGGCAGCGGCGCTTGAGAAGTCCAGTAGAGAAGCTGCTCTCTTTGTGCAACTGATGTGTCCATGGCGATGTCACAACCGCTGAAGCGGTGACTCGCGTTTCCGTCAAGCGATGGTTTCGCTACATTGCTGATCTGCAAGTGGCTGTAGTGAGCAGCAGACGTTTTTAAAAAAAAAAGGAATTTCATTGAACACATTTGTAAGGCCTTCGGGGGTGCATACAATACTTTTCAGTAATGTGGTAAACACAGAACTTGTTTACAAGAGAAATCCACAGGGCACTTTAGGGATCAAATGTTTCATCATCCCATTTTCTCTTGTAGAGTGCATTTACACCCAATTTATTGCCTACACATTTTATCAGAGCATCTTTCAGATTACATGTTAGCAGGTTAAATGTTGAAAATATGAACAAAATAATAAATCCCCCGCTATGTGTCAACATCTCCTGGTTGTGGGAGATTTACAGTGTTGGTGTTTAGATCAATCCAAGTTTTTCTCGCTGAAAAAAATACAGAATCTGCTTTTTTCTGTTTTAGACTGCAGCGTTACAGCTACCTTGATGTCCTGTGACTTTATTATCTATGCACATCTAAAACCTGCATAGGCGGGGGCAGCTTTTAGGCTACTTCACTGCGTTCTAACAATCCGTTAACTCCTGATGAAACAGGCTGTTTAAAAGGAGAGCTGAAGGGAGACAAAGCTAATCTCATCTGATTCATCTGCTCACTTCAGAGCACATAAGAAATGTCCAAGTAATTACAGATAGAATACGTACATAATGAACCCTTTTATGCATCTCCAATTTACCCTCGTTTTTTATAATATTTCATATTATTTTAATCATTGCTATTCTCTTTGATTGGCATGTGAACAGCCTCCCAAAGCGCTGATTTACATGACAGCGTCCACTTCATTTGACCAAATTTAGCTAGCTTTCACACTCGCTTTTGATTTCTTCTTGTTTTGTGAAACTCTGATTGGATTGCCGCCTTAATTGGTGCTTTTGATGAGTGGGTCTTATTTTTTACCAAGCTCGGCTCCCTGTATAGCCGGATGTAGGGTACCAAGGAGTGTCTTTTAATGAATGTGTGGAGCAAAATGAAATCCATCAGGCACGCTGTCAGGTGATAATGATGTGTCCCAACCTGTGGACCAGAGTTGTCTTGCGACAGTGTTTTTGTACAGTGCTGATACTATAGATTACCAACTGTGCTAATTAAGTTCCCTAGTATAGCGCCATTATTGATGTTCTGGCTGCAACCTGTCAGATTAGTGGGATATAAAGTGTCTGGACTTGTGCGTGGGATTACACAAAGATATTCCACCGTGTAAAAGCAGAAAGCCGTGCGGTAAAATGGCTGGGGAGCGGAGGCGAGGCAGCGCAACCAGGACTATTCAAAAGAGAGATGGATCCACGTAGTGAGCAGGCAGCAAACATCCCCCCTGGAGCGAGCGAACGACTCGGCATCCGTCTGCACACCCCTCTGAGCCACCCACTCATCCATCACTCCCTCACTGCACTTACCTCCCATTCTCATCTTACCCCCCGTTGCCCCCCTGCCCCCGTCCCTTTGTCCCCAACTTGTCCCAGGCATAAGCGTCGATGGGATTCAGCAGTTTCGTAAGCACACAAGATGTCATTCCCCTCAGATGGCAATCGGTCTTTCGGCGCGTCTGCAGGGAGAGCGTGCAGAGACGTGGGCTGGCAGTGTGGGCTGATGGCAGTTTGCCATGCATTGTGAACTACATGGTGTGATGGTGTGTGTTAGTAGGAGTTATGGTAAGCCATTTTCAGTTATGTGTCGTTTGGCCTCACATTCATGTGCAGCAGTGTTGGTTTGAACAGATCTGAAGTTGCGCTCACTGCTGTGATACACCTACGCTTCTGTTCGCTGCATAGTCAAAGGTGTTTTCTTCGGAAGGTTCTGGTTCTGTCTTAATCAGAAGCACAGGGTGGGACGTTGTTGCTCTCGCTGAGCAGGTTGTGTCGTTGGCCTGTCCCGGCCGCCTTGTTGGGAGCCTGCCAGGGATGCTGCTGCCCAGCTGGTGCCGGATGGATGAAGTGGGGAAAATGAGGTCTTTGATCGATCGTCTCACTGCGGACATTAGGAATGCCTAAGAGAGCCGTGAGTCAGCGTGCTGCTTGTGTCGTCATCCCCCTGTTAGTTTTCTCCTTCGCACACCGTGACGATATTCCCTTCCCCTTTTATCCGCAAACTTTCCACTCCCGTTAAAATATTGGGACGGAAGAGCTCTCTGGTTTCCCCATTCTGTATTCATCAAAGAGGAAAGAAATAACAATTTCCCCACAGATAATACGTTTCTCCTTTTTGAATCTTATTTTTGGAAAGAAAACAATTATACACATCCACTTTATTTATTGTTGTCCAAATGTGAACGGCTATGACAATCCCGTCCCCGAGGCGAATGCAAAGGTCTTACAGAAGAGCTGAATAATTTCCAACAGCTGGATTTAAACCACAGCAGCAGGTTTAGTGTTTAAAAATAAGAATTTCTGCCCAGAGGAGATAAAGACACTTAAATCCAGACATTTCAGATAACATTAGATGGCCAAACCATCAGCTTATGGAAGACTGAGCTGCTTATCTGTCGCTCTTAAGTAGTCCTGCTTCCAGCTATTATACTTCTATTGATTTATAGCAATACTAAGTCAGTCACAGAGTCTGAAAATAACAGCTTTTTTAACACTTTAGACAAATGGTTCACAGCAGACAGACATTGGCTCAGAAAAATGCAAACTAAGCACATGAAGTTCTGTTCATGGTATAATTAGATTATAATTCCAATCAATAATACCAACTACCATCGTCACATGTAGATTGTAGAGGAGTGTGGGGATACAATGGAAGCAGGATCAGCTCTTTCAGCAGCAGCTGGTTGAGACGTCGGCATGTAGCAGTACAGTAGATGGATCTAATAAACCTTTTCTGCCTCATATCAAACATCCCGGCAGGCGCAAGTGGGTTGTTTATCAGACTTGTGCACTGGCCTGGAAGCACAGTTGTCGTCTCGGGTGAATTTTGTGTGAAGTAAGTTCTTCACTTTGAAGTAGGATTAGAGAAGTGACTGAATTATATGACTGATGGGTCCATGTGGATGGAGAGAGATGTTTTTTGCAGGTGAATTACTAAAAGTTAATTGTACTGTTTTTTATAATGTAAATAAAAACACAATGACTGACTAAACATAGCAGACGAAAAGTTTTGGCTTGAATTTATCTTTGCATCCACGAGCTGCTGTGGCATACTCTTAATTGGCCTCTTTTGGTAAAACTGCAGTTATCATGTTGTGTCAAGTGTTATTTCCCAAAGACATACCTGGCAAATAGGCCACGATAATAAAAAGCCATACAGTGTGTTGTTTTAACCAAAAGGAGGCCCACTTTTTGTGTTTGTGCTCGGAAGAAGCAATTTAGCCTTTGATGAGGAACGTGGAAATGTGGAAATCCAAAGAACTATTAGGCCCCCAGACATTTTAGATTTAAACCCCTAATTGTTTTTATATGATGTTACCATGAGCTCTTCAAGCATTAGAAAAAACCCCAAACTACTCTGTCTATACGGCCTAGTTTTCTTCCTTCCTCTGTCCCTATAAATACTATTTTATGGTGACTGCTCCTGCCTGCAGGTCAGAGTCCCAGCTGTTGACATTTTGTCTTTTGTCTTGGCTCATTGTTTCTATTAGTCATAAAGTAACCTAAACAACTGTTGTTGAAAGCATTGCAGCTCGCTCATTTCACCGGTACACAATCATCCCTTTGTCATTATTGGCAGGACAGTTGAAAGAAATGGGTGATGGGATGATAGAATGAGTAATTGCAGAGTAACGGTGTACTCTTGTGAAAAAAGAACAAATATCTCTGTTTTATGTGCATATGAAACGGGTCATTTTGTGGGCAAAAAGAAAGTGAGATAAAACCAAGGGAAAAGGGCAAGCAAGAGGGTGAGCGCGAATGCTGTAACAGAGGAAAGGTTAATAGCGAGGGCCGAGACCCGTTGCTTTTACTCTGGAGACTCTGGGCCCCCCCCCCTCTACATATCAACAAGAGATAATCAACCAAAGCTTTATGCAAGCTTCCTTCCCGATCACAGAGGGCGTGCCCTCGGCCATCAGTAAAATGATCTACATGCAAAGCAGTCTGTCTCGGCCAGAACACTGAAAGGGGAGCGGAGTCGGAGGGGATGTGGGGGAGCATATGAGGCAGAGGGGTCGCCAGGAGCCGGTCGCTCTCTGATAGCATTGTTTATGTGCTACTGTCCGTGGATCATTGATCCATTCGTCTTCATTACGACTCCCTGTGAGATATATTAACTGCTGCCACCCTGAGTTGGGGGCCTGTCATGTCGACGCGGTTCCTATACCAGCCCACCAATGTCCCTGCCACCTCTCCACTCGGCGTCAGAAGCTGATCACTTTATACCGCATATGGCAAAAAAACAACAACAACAACAACGCCAGGCGTTTTTTTCTTTTTCTAGTCATTTAGTGTACAAACCCAGTAGAAATAAATGTTACTATGACAGTATACTCATGTTGAGTGTCACTGGCATCTTTACAGTACAGTTGTGTATTCTTTCTTGATGTTTCCATTGGCCTTTTTTTGAAGCATCCCGACCGATTAATATACTGTATGTTGCATGATAATGAATCAAACATCCATCCACTCCTACTAATGTGAAGCATGGATACATCTTTGTGATGATATTTAGCAAAGTATATCAACAGTCAGGCTATAAATCCCTTTTAATTTGTTAGAATGTATTGCCGCTGAGTCCCTGCTCAATGCACTCATACTCACAAATGACACCCGAGAGACTTCCTGCTCCAATTCCTGTCTGAACTCTTACCATTGTCTATGCAAGGTATGGTGTTGTCTAACTACTGGAGCCCAGTGAGGCATCATGGGTCATCAGCAGCAGCTGAGTCTAATCCCCTGACAAGATCCCTTTCACCTCGTTGTGTCAACTCTTAGTTCCCCTCCACTTGTCAAATCTCTTTTTTTTTTTTTTCTTCTTCTTTTTTTTCACAGCTTCCAACTACAGATCCGGCTATCATCCTCATCGCTGTCTCGTTTGAGTGGCACGAAAACGAAAGACGGAGCATGGTCTGGCGTGGTGGCCGCTGGTGCTATGTGTGAGGGAGTGCTGTGGCGTCAATGGAGACCGAAGGCTACAGTGACCTCCTGGAGACCAGCGATGGTCAGGGGGTAGGCCTGCTGGATGGAGGGGGTGAGGTGAGGATGGAGGAAGGCTGGAGCACACCCTACCCCCTTGGCTTCCAAGTGTCTTTGACCACGGTGCTGATGCTGGAGCTGGTGTTGGGCTTTAGCAGCAACCTGACCGTACTGGTGCTCTACTGTGCTCAGTCCAACCTGGTGGATTCAGTCAGCAACCTGGTCACCGTCAACCTCCATGTGCTGGACATACTGGTGTGTCTGCTCTGTCTGCCACTGACTGTCGCGGTGATCCTGCTGCCAGCGAGCGAAAGTGGAGTCGGCCGCCTGGCCACCCTGTGCTGCTTTCATGAGGCTTGTGTCACATTCACCAGCGTGGCCACAGCAGTCAATGTGCTGGTTATCAGCTTGGACCGATATGACATCTCTGTGCGTCCAGCCAGTCGTCTGCTGACACCCAAGAGGGCAGCACTGCTCCTGGCAGCAGTTTGGGTCGTGTCTCTGGCTGTCTTCTTCCTGCCCTTCCTGGAGGGGGATTTCTTCTCTTCGACGGTTAAGGACAGTAAGGATGAGGAGCCGAGAGGGCAGAACAATGACTCTGAATTAACCACTGGGCTGAGCCCCATTTTTTCCTCCATCTCTCCATCCTCCTTGCCCTCAACTCATTCTTCCTCTCCAACACACCACCTGACTCCAGTATGGCAGAACAGGACGCTGCTGTGCGTAGGAGGCCAGGGGTATTACACAGGCCTGGCTATGTATTACCACTTGTTACTCCAGGTGCCATGCTTCTTCATCGCCGTAGCCGTCATGTTGTTCACCTACTCTAAGATCCTGCAGGCCCTTAACATTCGAATAGGCTCCCACATGATGAGGAGTAAGCGTGCAAAGGACTCCACCTGCAGGATACGCTGCAGGAGGCAGAGGAAGAAGGAGCTGAGTCTGCCCACAGAGGTAGTGTCCTCCAACCAGAACCAGAATCTCACCAATCCACCTCCCCTCCCCTCCCTCACACCTACACCAACATCGCCCCAACCCCTGCGCTCCATGCCACTGGCGACGTCTGATAGTGGAGCAACAATAACTACTGTCAGCACTGCCGCCACCACCCCCATAGCAACCACCCCGGCCACCCCTGCGTCTCCAACCCCAGTCGCAGCCTCAGCCCAGACCCATGCCACCTCCCCGCTGCCCGCGTCCACCATGGGTGTGCAGGCCTCGGTTTCCGCCATCATCGCCCTGAGGCGGGCGGTGCGCAGGCACAGGGACCGCCGAGAGCGTCAACGTCGCGTCCTTAAAATGTCCCTGCTCATCATCTCCACCTTCCTGGGCTGCTGGGCCCCTCTGTCTGCAGTCAATGTTCTGATCCTGTGCATGGGTCCCAGCGACGGCCTGGTGCGGCTGCGCCTGTGGTTCTTGGCGATGGCTTACGGAACCACTATTTTTCATCCCCTGCTTTATGCTTTCACCAGGCAAAAGCTGCGCCGTGCCCTCAAAACGCGCGTGAAGAAAAGGGTTGTGTCCCTCCTCCAGGTAGACCCGGCTCCCAGCGGAGGGACAGTTATTCATAACTCCTGGGTGGAGGGGGGCGGCCAGAGAAAGAATCGCAAGCCCCGAGTGGAGGCCAGCGACGGCACTGATCGATGCCTCACGGAGGCAGTGAGGGAATGAGGCTGTTCGTCAGTATGTTTGCATGTGTGTGAGTGTGTGTGTGTGAATTTTTATCTATTTTACCAATTTGCTAGAGGTGGATCATGTGTACATTTGCGCATGGATGTGAAGAAAAACTGTTAGTTTACAAAGGTCAGGGCAACTCCTGTGACCACTGGTTCCATCCAGATGTGGAACCAATGGAGTCCAGGGCTTCGATTAGGGCCTTTACATGGCTGTCTTTACACAGGGCCTCATTAGTCCACCTTCTGACTGACAAGGTGGCCAACGTGTCTCCACCATAGCCATCTGTCATAGAAACAGTAGTGTGCAGTTGTATAGGATAATGGTTAGACAACAGCAAATAAGCATACATAACTGCTCCTGCGTGCACTTCCAACTTGCATGTGCATGTACATATGCCACACACACACACAGACGCACACAGACACACACACACACACACACACACACCTAAACAGGCACACTGATCTATATTTAGTAATCATCTGTGAAAGCACACCAATATCTACCTGCACAGATATTCTCAGTGAAATCAACATTGATGGAGATCTATATTTCTCTTTATTTCCTTCATTTATTCATGCCTTAATTGAGTTATTAATATATTCGTGTGGTGCTGAATGTCCTGCTGTATGTTTACAATAATGTATCAGAGTGATAGTACAGATACTGTATATGGTATAGCAAATTAACAGCAGGTAAATACCAGCATTCAGAAGTTTACAAGCTTATATGAAACTTCCAGGAAACTGCAAAAAAATGGATTTTCAATTGCAAAAGGCACCATATTTTGGAAGGAATGTATGTAAATTAAAGCTCAAAGGCATGACTTTAATTTCGATTTATTGAACAAACTGAATGAGTAAAAGTCACGATGACGTAACTGAGGGTGAGTGATTGCGTTTGTATGTTTGCATGTGTGCATGTAGGCATTAGTCATTGCGTGTGCGGCTGCGGAAATGAACAAAGTGTTTTTGCGATTATGTGCAATAAATTCTGAGAAAAGCAATGACCCCTGGGATGTGAACAAAGAGAATGTTAACGCAGAATTGACGATATTCTACATATGATTTAAATTACTAGAGGGAAGAGAGAAGAAAGTGGACTTAATCATGTGATTAACGGAAGGAGGCCAATGGGCATAGTATAAAGGCAGAATTACTAACTATACTAACTACACAGGCTACAGTAATACTGAAACTGTATGACCTCAGTTTTAAAATGGAAATCAAAGGGCGAGATTTTGTGGGGATCTAAGTAGAAGCTTTCTGTAGTCACTGCAGATAAACTAGCATCTTTTACCGGAGGTATTCCATCATCGGGCAAAAGAAACTGGTGACGTGGGACAGCTCTTCGTATTAGCTGCTGGTCACTGCTTTTGGACAGTACTTGGAATGACTGCGGACCGAGTCCTGGACATGTTTCACTATATCTATGTCTCTCTTTCTCCTCAGGGCTTCATGTCTCATTTCTCAAAGTGCTGGACATAAAACAATAAACCAGCCCTCAACCAGCTGTTGTATAATGGGTGTTACAGTAGATTTATGTCAGTAAGTAGATAGAGTACACTTTAAGCTTTATATGGGCTCTTGGAGAGCGTCTCTTGGATTGGGGCTATCTCCTTCATCCTCAAACCTTTTACAATATTTGTGAGCCAGATAAAAATACAATAATTCTTGTGTATTCATGTACATTTTTCAGGGATGTAAATATTGAAGTGTCTGTTTTGGGGTATTAGTCAAAGAAGATAGTTTTTATTTTAGTCACAATCATCTGCCGGACAGAAAATCAGCCATTGTGATGAACTCTAAATGAGTTGGGAAGCTACTGTAACGAGAACATACATGTAAGTGTATTTGTGTTAATACTATATGTGTGTGTACTGTACATTTATGAACATGTGTATAAATATTAGTATTGTATAAGATTTATATTATGTGTTATTGTATAGATCGGAACAGAATCTGTATTAAAAAGATGATCTAAGAACTGACTAATCTCAGTGTCTGTTCATACACGTTTAATGTTCAATGTATTCCATATATTTTATTTCTATGTAATTTAGCAAATATATGTATTTACACATTTCTGCATAGATGCATTTGTATCTGCTAGGATACTATACTGATTATATGGGGGTCTTATTCATAAGATTCTTTATGCAAACAAAAGGAAAGCGATAAAGAAAACTCAATTAATATATAGTTAGAAAATGCATAGATTTTGCAGAACAATTTATGTATATAGTGACATATTTAATCATCAGACTTTTTAAGAATCCATGAGAATCCTATCTGTATTTGAAAAGATGATATATGACAACTTGTTTCACCAATATTGGCAACCTTTTAAACAAAAAGTTGCCTTTTTCACTGTGCCATGAAAAAAGCTTAATTCCTACAGTCTTAAGAAACTGCTTGAAATTCATTCTGCTCAGTGTAACTGGGCCAGTCCTCCACAATACTTAATACTAATACACAAATACAGAGACTCCTTTTTTCTAGCTGCTCAAGCTCTATTTCTACATGTCCCGTTTCACTACTCGTCTCTCCAATCCCTAAATATAGAAACTCCGTCCTAGATACTTGCAGTATTTATTTCTGACTGTGGTGAACCCTCACTGGGAGGTAACAACTGTGCTAATCGCCAGTCCTAATAAGAGAGGTACAAATCTGTCACGGCAGCTCAATCTGTTGATGTTAACACTTCATTTATTTATTTTATCAAATCAAAACGGTGTGCTAATACATGTGTGTAAGCCTATGTGTGAGTTTGTTTGTTGCCTTACTGACTCTACACCCAAGATTCCTCCCTTCTGCTTGAAAATCTCATCAATCACCTCTTCTTTCACACCCTCATTTCCTCTCTTGATTCTCCTTCTTTTTATCCCGTCGGCCTGCATCTCTCTCATCTCTTATCCACACTCAGGCCTTCAAGAACAAAGCGAGGAACAGCTGCAGTGTTGGTGAAGGAAGGAAAGTCACCTTGGGGGATGAGAGAGAGAGAGAGAGAGAGAGAGAGAGAGAGAGAGAGAGAGAGAGAGAGACAGTATTGAGTGGAGATTATAGAAAGAAGGCGAGGCATAGGAGCTGGCA
This sequence comes from Apeltes quadracus, assembly GCA_021346845.1. NCBI lineage: Eukaryota > Metazoa > Chordata > Actinopteri > Perciformes > Gasterosteidae > Apeltes > Apeltes quadracus. Next base: position 1,428,644 of record CM037933.1, read on the forward strand.
CTGGGACATCATATGACTAATAAAGGGAAAACACTGCATCACTGCAGAACCTCAATAGAGGAAAAAAAGTGGATGAAGATGAGATTTCACAGCTTTACTGTTTTCTTATAATATTGCACCATGTCATCCAAAAAAGACACAATATTCGCCAACAACTAAGTATTCATAGTCTGTTACAGCTTTGCATTTGGTGTACCGCCCGGTCCCTGTTCTTGCTGAAGTCTTTTGATTTGACTAATATTTAATAGATTTCAATATTATCTGATGCTGAGATGTTAATCGATACAGTTCTGGCAATATCTAGGTTAACTCTGGGTATGGAGATATGATTGTTCATAACACAAGTAATAGAAAATGAATTAAAAATATTACAGATTGCAAGTAGGATATGCCAAATATATATATATATAACACCTAATGATACAATGTACAGCATGTTAAAAATGTAAGTCTTAATATGTTTCATATATATTCAACCCCTGCATGGAACCACCATGACCTATGAACGCATCAGGTGGGAGTATAAAATGACGTCATTAACTTAGTGTGGCTTATGGGAAGTCATATAACTTACGTTAGAATAAGAGCTCAATGAGTCAAACAAAAACAAAGACACAGGTCACAAGTGTTGGTTTAAGGGAAGTCACATCCATGCGATGTAATTATTTATATAACGTTACTCCATAACTAACGTTAACTGGTTTTAGTCCCTAAGGTCTTGACCTTGCTTTCACGTTTATCTACGATGACGGTTTATAATTTAGACATATCATGCCTCGCTGGGGCATAAGGGGTCGTGTTTGTATAACATCACGTTGTCCTGCGAAAAAAAGGGTTTATAATAGCAAACACATCTTTCGCTGCTCGGCTCTTTTCTGATGACTTGCCAACCAGCCTTTTTATGCTCACCAATGTCGCCATCATGTGTCGGAACTTTAAAGCCAGGACAACGTGAGCGTTAGCTAAACATGCTAAATGTAGCATGAGAAGGACTCTGTATTTGTCCGATGTTGCGGTCCACTAGTCTTGTGGCTTCTTTGTCAATGTTCTCTTCGATGGGCCAGGGTCCTGGGTTCGGATGAGAGACCTACTACACGAATACTGTAGTATTGAACAGGTGGGCTGGATACAAGAAGTATATTGATAGCTGTAACCTCCACCTCCATGCGCCGAAATAGCTCAGTTGGGAGAGCGTTAGACTGAAGATCTAAAGGTCCCTGGTTCGATCCCGGGTTTCGGCAGCTGCGGTTCACTTTTGATACCATACACGCCATTTTGTGTTGCTTATTATTTGCACAGTTACTGGGATGTTATGCGAGTAACATTTTTTTCATGGTTAGGAGATTTAAAACGAATGGTACTGGGGTTCAATACAGAATATGTGAATGTGAAGCAACGATGCATACAAAACTGCATCGCATTTATAGCATTCTCTTTCGAAATCAGAGTAGAGTAAAATATAATGCGGGGTAAGAACTTCTTGTGTGGACACACATTCTCTAATTATACTTCTCACTGGCTTCGTCTTTCAAATACGTCGATTTATAGTTTACACATTAAGTACAATACAAAATCAGTTCACAAAACCCTTCACCAGGGGGCGATGTCGACTAATAGGTTATTGAACTTGAGCGCCTCATTTCAAAGTTCATCTTAGGGCAGTGAAACACCTCAACTTTAAATCGCTTGACATTCTCTTTCCAAACGTCACTTCCTGTGCTCCATCAACCACATGTGCATTTTGACCTTTGTACATAGTACATTTGATCTACCGTCATCATTTCACTTTCTTCCTAAACCTTAATCAGAGAGTCCACCAGTTAAGATACTGCTCCGTAGTTTATTTATACCTCTCTCTGGCGGGAGTAAGCGCCTCCTTAAATGTTCATTTTGTGTGTGTAGGGAGATTAAGTTTGCAGTAGAAAGACAACGTGTCCATTATCTGATTAAGAAGCCGACAGAAAGAGAGGGTGCGCTAGAACTTGACCTTTACACTTAACACTATTTGTCCTCAGAAGTTAGGAAACCTTCTTAAACAGGATTTTGATTCTTTTGAATTGTGCACGTCCTTTAACTCTCAAAAGTCTGTAATTCCTAATGCAGCAATGTTCATCTATCAGGGAATATGTTCAAGCGGTATACTCTGAAAACGTTTCGTTTATGACGCTTCAATGCTCAAATGTCAATAATAGCGTGCAGAAGTTCAGCATGAAATGGTCAAAATACAGGACAAGATTGTCTGAACAAAACATTTTTTTCTATTAGTCAAAGTAGAACTCACCTTGCTGTAGATTTATTATGTAACAGACTGTCACCATGGTACATGGTTGCAAAAGCCTGGCAATTATCCCAAACGATGATGTTCTTTAACAAACCACAGAAGTAAAAAAAAACAAAAAAAAACATGTTTTGTGGTACTGTTACCCATAATTATGCGACGGTTACATCGACACTTGAAGGGAAATCCTCATTGAGGTTGATGACAATCCAAGTCACCAGTTTTACAACCTTCTGACTCTTCAGGGTCGGTCAGAGACTTACATTTTTTTGGTAAGTGTGCGTGTGTGTAATTGTATTACTGCCACTCCGTCTTAACACCATTTGAGTGGGCCAGTAAGCAGTGCCAATGATTGTCCTGTAACTGCTATGAACTTCCTGTACGCTGTTCAAAGTGTTCACGCATTTCAGCAATTGAGTCCTCTGTCCAGTGTAGTGATTAATGACTGTGGAGACTCAGATGTTGTTGACTCGGCAGTTATGTTGGGTTTGCGCGTCAGCACAGCCGAGCGAGAACATGATGAGTGCTTTTGTTTCGCTGCAAAGATACTCACGACAGGGCCACTTCCTATATTTACTCAGCTCCGTCCCAAGTGCACTTCCTCCTTTCAGACCTGAGATTGCACTTTTGTAGCCTTCATTGTGTGCTGCCCCAAAGATGTCACGTGGCCATTGAACCCCGGCGCCTCCGGGTGTTGTACATGAATTACCGTCGGAGAAAGTGAGAGAGGGACACACAGAAAAGTGCAGATGGATACTGTTGCTTTCCAATGTGCTGTCATCAGGCGCCATTCTGTGTCGCCAAAAACACAAAGCAAACCCTTCTGATTCCCAGGTCAGGAAGGCTGCAAAGGCCTCTCTGCTCTTCCACCTGTTGCTGATGACTTACAATCAGACCGCTGCTGTAACTCACGCTTTAGCATCCAAGTCCATTGACTCGGGCAGCATTCCAGTGTCTTTTCTCACTGGTTTATTTTACAAACGTCAGGAAAAATTGTGAGGGCCGATAATGACACAACTTTGGAAAGCTGAACATTATCCTGAGTGTCAGCCAGCAGGTCTGGCAGCTGCTCTCCTGTTGGAAATGTTGACACCTGTAGATGTCCTAGGGTAGAAAGCGTTTATCGGGTTGTTCCTCCTCTTTCTTCCTCTCTTGTCGCTGCAGTTGTTGAAGCACACCAATGTAACATGATCCAGTGGAAGTGACACAGAGAAGGGCTTTCAACACGAGGCCTTCTAAATGAGGAGAAGATTTCCCATTGACCAGTACGTTGGAAAGTCTTTATTTATAGCACGAGAGTGAAGCTTCGAAGAGGGCTGGTATCAGAGGTCGCAGCAATGGGGGGGTCAGTGTTGGTGTGACCTGTGGATCAATATGTTCTTTCTGTTCCTTCAGGGAAGCATTGTGTATTTTCACATCCTTATGGGAATAACACCATCAAAAAAAAAATCCAACAGCTGACTCTTCCAAGCCCTTCTCACTGCTGCTAATCAACTGACGGATGAACGAAGAATGATGCCCGTAAGTCCTTTGATGATAGGAAAGCTGGTCCAGCTAAGCCCCGACGACACTCACACAGACGGGGGCGTCATCGGTTAAACACCTGCGGCCGGCGAGGACTCAGCAGGCAGCGTTCGCCATCGTCTTCGCCATCACGTGACATCATCTGTCGTAGGACTGTCAGCTCAGCTGATATGACGTTTTGTAAAAAGCAGGTGGAACAACCACATTCTTGCCAGCCTACCAATCAGCATTCTCCTTGTGTATGTTTATGCAGTGCTAATGTCATGTATTCTCCGGCCATGCCATCTGTTTACGCGGATCAGACGGCTTCTTGAGCCTGAGGAAGAAGGAGGGACTTGGCTCAGTTATGTTTGGATAAGATTTTCTAGACCACACGGCAGACAGTGATACGTGCAATCAAGCACAGCATTGCAGCATTGGTTTGTATATTTTACAAATATTAGACCCAGGATCAAAATTGTTTGATTTGATGATTCTGTTATTAAGCTGGAATTCATCCCCAATCTTAAAAATGAGAGAAGTTATGCCCCACATATCTTGATAATTGTCCCGCCGTCGAGGGCCTCTCGTCTGTCTGCGTCTTGGAACATAGTTGAGCTCAATATGAGATGAGATCATTGCAGTCTATTTTTGTCATTTCCCTCTTGAGCCCCCAAAACAGTCCATTGGGTTGGTATTAGTATCTCTCTGAACTCATTCCATCTTTCTCTCACTGACATTAGTTAAATACTGTTTTGTCTGTCTTACTTTGTACGGACATTTAGCATTGGGCATTTTGTGTTTACTAAGTAGAGAAAAGCTTCACTTCACTTGAAGTTGTCATCAATAATAACAATGACCCATGAAGTACATGTGGGCACAGAAGAACGAATGTCGTGGAATAGAGGAGGGGAAAAAAAGGTCCCGTGGAAACATGGTTCTCATAAATACAGCGAGAGCTCTAAGTGAAGACCATGATGACCAATGACAGTATATCACAGGACTACAGTGGGATATGCCCTTAAATAGCCCTGGTCCTTGAAAGCCACTGAAGCACAAAAGGTTTATTATTAATCTCTATTCAATGTGCCGAGTACATAATCATTATCTTCAAGAATTAGACAGCCTCACATATCTTATACATTATTGCCTCATTCAAATATCCTGCGGCCTCAGCTGAAGGAACTCGGCCACAGCAAGAACCCCGTCTCATTCTTCTCTCGAGGCAATTCTGTGAAGAATCAATGGTCTTCCTCACTACGTGTGTAGCTCTACCCTGCAGACATCGATCAGCTTCCCTAAATCCTGTGTAATCACATGACGCCTGTGTGTGCAGCAGGTGCCCACAGTCCTTGGCTTGTGCCTACGTTTGCTCCTTGTGGTGATACTTTCAGGGGTTCTCTGTCAGCTAAGCTCTGCTGACACACCGGCTCACCACAGGAGATAAATGGTTGTTAGAGTAGAGCTGTTCAAACACGCACACACGCACACACACGCACACACACACACACACACACACACACACACACACACACACACACACACAATGAGTTTTTAATGCGTTCCAAAGTAAGGGCAAGTTGACCGATTTTGGCTGGTAACAGGACATCTGATCTAACTTTTCCTTTCAGCCATGCGCAGGAGGGACATCGGTGAGGTATCTGTGGGTCTGATCTCATTGGGGAAGAAGGTGTCGCATGGGTCATTCATTCATTATATTTCTTTATTTTATTCCACAATATTCATTCTATTCATCCGCAGCATGGATCACAGTATTTCCAGTTGTAGGACAGTAGTTTTCTGACATGGAATAGAAGGATTTTTATTTGGGTTCAAGGCTAGACAATGTTCTCAGACCCTTAAAGGTTCTGTCTCAAGTCCCCCTTCCCTCTTTGCTATATTTAAGCTTTTAAAGATCTCGTTAAGAGCAAATGTGTCGTCTTCTTTTCTGGCACAGGCCGCAACTTACCTCTCATTCTCTCCTACTAAAGGGCTGTGCCATTTTTAGCATCATCTCGGGAGGTTGCGTCCACCATCCCTCCCTCCTCGCAACTCAATGGGTCACTCATTTTTTGCCTTGTCTTACTTTCTGGGACACTTAACCTTTGGTCCATGAAGGGCTGAAAGAAAGGACTGGGAACTTCCCACTTCTTTTTTTTTTATTTTAGAGATAATAGGTCGGATTTGAGGATTACGTTAGAAGCTGCTCATGAATTCTCATCCGCCTCACTTCATTATCTCATGCCAGCACAGTTGCTGTCGATAATTAGCGTTTTTCCTTAAGCCCCGCAACCTTTGTGTTCCTGACAGCCCAAGGCGAATGGACCGGCATTGGGAGTTTGTGTTGACATATCTTTTCAGAGAGTAAGCCTCGTCCTGGCAGCGCCCTCCCTCTGCTGCCACAGCGTTCTGCCCCAGTCTGTGTTCTCAGAGGAGATGCCCCCCCCCCCGCCACCCAATGAAGGCCACGTTTCATTTATATAACGCTTTCTTCATTGTTGGTTCTGTCGTCCTTTTGTTCGAAAGCCTTTTCTTGATCTCTGGGATTTATTGCTGGTGGTGGTGTGCTCCGGGGTCACGGTTGTGTAACCCTGATTATTACCTGGGACAAATTGCCTCCGGCAGATCTCAAACCAATGTACAGGCCGTAGTTTCAGACACATGTCTAAAGTGAGGGTTGGAAAAAAGTGTGTCTTCCATTGGGGTGCTTTCTTTTTAAGCTGTTAGGCACTGTTAGTGCAACCTTTCTACACCATTTCTTTCTTCTTTCTACACTTTACTCATTTGACGCTCTGACATTGTCCCTTGGCATGCGTCTACTCTGGCCTAGGTCCCAGAACCCTCGGATTTCCCATAAACCCTTGTGACTATAAATTATTCTGTATCAACTGACACAATTGCCCCACTATGCATAACTGAAATATCATCAAGTAGGCTTTTAGCTTTATATGACGCATTCAAGCTACACTTTTGCACTGTATTTAATGTAGTCATAAAAGTAAAGTTTTACTAGTAGTTACAGTCCAACTTATCTGCGTGCATACTAGATGCCTACGCAAGTCACCAGGGATACGAGGTCTTGGATGAGTCCCAGTAGCAGAGTAAATGCTGTTACATCCTCCACATCACTGGTGACGCAGGACCATAATGTGTGATGTATCCTCCCTCTCCCTCCGCCTCTCTCTCTCTTTAACATTTACATTGTCATCATTGCTGTCCCGAGACAGTGCAGCAGCAAACCTGTCCTAATCATTTACCCACCAAATGACCTCAAAGCGCTGCCATCACTACATTACGTCAGAGGCGCCCTGCTGTGCAGCCGTTCCAATCACACAACGGCATTAACACATTTACAATCACCTCCCCCGCTTTCACACAAAAAAACGCTACAGTGTGACTCTCGCATGACTGTTTTCCTGAAGGGACATTTGTCAGATCTGCTGCTGGGAACCATTTGACCTTCCCAGTGTATCTAACTGCTGCTGAGAATACCAATCTGCCGCTTGCACATTCAGTATTGGGTCAACCAACTGAAACTCCCACAGACATGTCCCACCGCCGTGTCCCACCGCCGTGTCCCACCGCCATGTCCCATCGCCATGTCCCACAGCCATGTACCACAGCCATGTCCCATCACCGTGTCCCACAGACAATGTCCCATCGCCTTGTCCCACAGCCATGTCCCATCGCTGTGTCCCACCGCCGTGTCCCATCGCCTGGTCCCACAGCCATGTCCCATCACCGTGTCCCTCAGCCGTGTCCCACAGAAATTTAGGAAAATTAAATAAACAGGAAAAAACATTGTTATTTCTAAGCGGCTCCCACGTCACCGGTCCGACTAACAATGAGGGAAGGTGGAAGTTTAGCAGAAGGTGGATCAAATTGTGACAATACAAGGCACTTGGCTGGACAAATAGACACATCTATGTTTAAATACCTATGACTTACAGGGTTTAAACTCATTGATAATATATTGTATTGCAGACTGTTTTCGACTGTACAAGTTTATTGTTTATTTATTTTATGCATTTCTGAATTCTCAACATCATTAGAGCTCCGGAGACAGTAGTATAGTAGTGCTCATAGCAATGCCAGGCCAGCCATTTGGTTCTGATTCACTCATTTAGTCAATATCAAAGGAATTGATAGGAATTGGGTTTAGACAACGCGGCGAGTTCTTCATCACGACGGCTTTTTTTGTTAGGTTGTGTTCACCTATTATCCAGGCTCCTTCCTTTTCTTCCTCCTTCACACCATCACACACTGCAGTGCTGGCTGTGCTCGGAAAATTCCACACTGCAGCAAAGAGAGGGATGGCAGCAGAGAGAGAGACGCACACTGATTGGTTAAGGAGAAAAGGGATGTATAAATGTACAAAGCAAATGATGTATATGCAGGAGCTGCATCTAAGAGTATACTAACAACTAAAATGTATCTAAATGAGTACCTTAATGTTCTGTGCACGATTCTTTAATTAGAGATGAATGGTTTGATAAGACCTTTTTTAGTCTCTGAGTGTATGTTAGTAGATCCAAAATGAATGTATTATTGACATAATTAGAATGCCACTCACCTTTCTAATTTACTGCTGTAAACGATTTAAAAGTCAGTATTGTTCTGAAACTTAAACAATTATTAAAGTATCCTTAACAATCAAAGCTTTCTGAGTCAGACCGCCTGTTTTAATATGCATTGATGTTACGGTGTGTCTGCATGGCCTCTGATTGTTGTCTGGAGTGTAGACTAGATATCACTTAAAGTTCTCCCGTTCCCTTCTATCACATGTGTAGAGAAGTCCACACAAAGTAGTGTTCAGCCTAGGCTCTGAAGTATTTGAACTTGTTTACATTTAATCTGGCACCTCATAAATTCTGAGACCCTGAATCACAAAGAGATTCTACGTAATGTAATTCCAGGAACTCCACTTCTGCTTTTGGATCCAAAATGGTAGTTTGGGAAAGGCAACGCACCCAGTGTAAAGCTGTCTGAGCACTCCACTATAACTCTTTCCGGACAGCTGTCCTGGGAACACATGAAGCCAGACCTCTCTCGTCTTCCTAACTCGACCAGAAAACCTCTGGACGGCATATTTAATAGAAAATGCATTGCTGATGTGAATGTCTTTTGGCAGTGAGTCTCACAAAGCCAACAGGACCATCTGGACAGTGTAAGCAACCCATAGCAGGACTCAGCAAAGGCACAATGGCTGCCGTTGGCGTGAGATTAGAGAAAAAAATAGTTTTTTGCTTTATCAGGACAGACAGTGACTACAGCAGCAGAAACAACGGCTTCCTAGAATAAAATGCTTTTGATAGTCTGAGATGTTGTAGTTTCTCACCACAACAGCACTAATCAGTGGTATTGAAGAACTGACTGTCCAGGGCACGAGTTCAAATCGAACTGCTGTGGCAGTCAGGTTGGGTTTTTCTGTGTAGGATCCATATGCCAAAGCAGACAACATGGAAGCCCCTGTCCTTATCTCAAGTTTCTTTTACAGTTGTCTTTATTTGCACATAAAAGAACACTGAAAAGCTTAAATCCACTGCAGTCATTCACCAGCTGTTTAATTCAAAACATAACATGTGTATTATTGTCTGTTGCACATATAGTAGTCTATATTTTTGCAGCTCTCAGACATTTAGCCATTTGGGCAAATGTTACAAATTTCCTGACTCGCTGACGGAGCCATTGAACTTGGAGGCGGTAATTCCTTTTCAGAACTGATGATTGTAAATCTTGATTATACAGACCTGGAATGGGGGTGGAAAGCTGCTCCCTTGCTTTGGAGCATGTGGACATATCTAACACAGCCCTAACTTACAGTCTCCGTTCCCATTGGATAGTGAAATAGGGCGTGGAATCAGGATGTTGTGCTTGTGTGCAAGGCTACCACCTCTGCACAGCCTGCACCCAGTGTCAATATAATGTCATGTGGTTTAGATACAGTCCCACTGAATCCGCTGGATCATTACATAACACAGCAGGAGCACAAAGGATCTGCACATGCACATACGTCCAGGGCCTCATGTTCACAAACACACACACACACAAGAATATGTGAGGAAACTCCAAAGCTTTGACATCTGCAGACTGATGACAGGAACTCTCTCTCTGTTCAGCCAAGTGAGGAGGAGTCTTTTTCTGACTTTTAACAACATGTTTACCACACGTTTCCAGAGGCAAAAAAAGAGAAGCGGTGTACACTTGACAGCATCTAAAATGATCTTATTCAACTTTATTGTCATTGCACAAGGTAGTGAGACGACAAAATGCAGCATTTAATCAGAAGTGCAAGAAAGCAGATAAAGTGCAGAGTATATATATTTTGCTTGGTTGAGCAAAGTAACAAAATCTAAGCCACCCTTTTATCTCTAACGCATTAATCCAAATTACAGGGACAAGCAGTACACTGATTTAACTATACCATGCGTTTGATCCTTTACATTAAGTATTGAAACAACAGAATGGAGTCTTCAGGAGTTTAGCTACGCTTCAGTGGTGGATAGCAGTCCTGTTGTTCCCCACATGGCAACGTGGGGAGTCGTTCCAGGATGACCCAAGGAACTTCTTGCGTGTGAGTGAACGTCGAGATATTGTGGTTCTAGATTTTGGCAGTCTTAGCAGTCACATGACATTGTGAGTTGCACAGGAAAAACAGTGGGAGTGGTTTTGTTCATATAAATAAACTCCCGTTTGGGTCATATGGAAATCATCAGTGTACAGTGAGCAGCAGGGAGAAATGCAGAGCTGCAGGACCTCCATACGCTCTCGTGCTTAAAATCATATAATTTAGACTATTTTATTACGTTGTTAACCTCCCTCTGTTTAAATTAAACACACGGAATAAGTTAATGAGCCTAGAAAGCTGCAGGGAAGATATCAGAGATGTTGGTTTCTCCCTGCTGGAAGACAAACTACCCATGAGGTTAGGAAGTTGTTTTGTTTTTTGGAACAGTCTCCCCCTACTGAGCTTTTTTCAGGCAAATGCACACCCATTACTTTGTTAATACGCTGAATGAGTGCTGTTCCACAAAACCAAATTGAGTTTGTGTTGTGCTTTTTTCTTTTTTTCTTTGCAAGGACTGTTTAGTTTGGCTCTGAGTTGAGAAGCACAGTGACTGCTTGGTTTAAAACGTCTTGTTACCCCAATGCAACTACTGAAATGCTCAGATGTACATTCACATGCAGTTGATATTCACATGGACATAATATATTGATTTTCTTTTCTTCATGGAAGCGCGCTCTATGATTGTACTGTTTGAATTTGTCCTTGTTTTTTTGTATTCATGCGTACATACAAATTTGGAATTTAGTTGTACATCTTGCTTTACCCCTGTTTGGGTGGATGTGCATGTGTATCTAGCGACTATATATCACCTGTGGCTGGCCTATGATGTGTTTCCTGGTCAGGTTAAGATGAAGCATGAAATAAAGGCTGGGTTGACTGGGCTATTAGTATACATCACACTGTGCGGTACCATTACACCTCTCTGGAAATGGAAGCCCTACTTTTCTGAGTGTGCAACCATTCCCACAAGCCAATAAAACCCATCGCTACCCACACTGCTCGCACACACTGTCCTCTGGAGACTGTTCCCATGGGGATGTGATACCTAGGACTGAGTCACTGGGTGGGGAACACGGGCCATCACACTGAGGAACACGTTTTATTATTTTCAGGCATGTGAGCAATGACCCGCAGAATAGACAAAAAGGCAACTGCCAGCAAATGTCAAACTGGCAATTTCCTTCCCTTACAAATGTAGGTTTACAAACAGATATGCTTCGTAGACTTAAGCCAATCAATCAGCGGCTTCTTTCAAAGTGAGTCGGAGTCTAGCTTTTTGCTTAGTGACATGCTGAAAGTGTCAAGCTGATACCACAGTATTATCTCCAACAACCTAAAGAGGCTGCAGCCACTTTAAACACAGCAATCATCTGGTATCAGAGCCTCTCGTCACTGCCCCCATTCATCTCTGTCACTTGTTGGGGGCTTTCCTGCCCCTGCTCGATGCAGCCGCTTCAGTTCATTTCAGCTCAATTCCATAAGGTTGTCTGTGTCCTCAACTTTCACTGAAAGGCAAACAACACAGAGCAGATAACACGGCTTGTTTCGCAGTATCAGTGTTTGCAAGTGTTTCCTTCTCACTGGAATATTCGAGTTACTCCAATCTTCGATAAAGGTTGCTCAAATGTACAGTATCTCCAAATCTCCCTCTAGAGGAAATTGGTTTATTGGGAATTGGGTCTGATGGTTTCTTTACTCTCTGTATATTGCACGGATTCACGTTTTTCTGAAGAATTACACCTGCAATTTTGACCTGAGGAACGTGGGTTACAGTGGAGAGTTCACTGTAAACAAGGCTGTCCTTGAGTTGGCATTGAGTGTCAGAGTGCCAGCAACCCTCAACCCTGTCAACACTGTCATTACAAGAGCCCCCCTTGCCTCGGCGACGCAGCATTTAGGACCTTCCCCTTTTCTGAGGCACGCTCTCGTGCTCGCATGTTTCACTTCCTCACGTGTCTGGGAGTGAGCGGGGAGGGCTTATGAATGCACTGAAAAACAGAATGCTGGTTGAATAACACTGTTGCCCATACACAGACATACACAACACGTTGAAAATAACCACCAGTCCAGGCCGACCAGTTTGAAAAGTTAAACCAATGCAGGAGTGGTTTAAGCATTTATTCTTTCAAGTGATTATCCGTGGTTGATGGGGGGAAAAAACAGCAGCTACAACTGCAGCTCACAGGAACATTCAAGTCGTGGATATTTTTGGTGTCACGTGACAGTAATGAGGTGAACGAGACCATTAAACATGCTGTTACACTGTGACTTGATCGGAGGTGTTTTCACATAGCATTTGGTCGTTTAACTAGAAGGCCAGTTCATTGTGGGTCAGTTAAGACGAGATCAATAAACAGCATCAGAAAAACTCCATTCAAATTGCAATATACTGTATGGTCGATAGAGAACCAGGCACACAGCGCTCTGTTCAGCTGTGACGGGTGCCTGCGCTGACATATTTGTTCACGGCTCGCTTTCAGAGGCTTTCTGCTAGGTCTCTGTTGGGGCGGCGTTCACAATGACTCCTGTGTTTGTAGAAGGCCACCGATGTACAATGGGCGCGGAGGAGGTCGTTGGACGTTGCATCACGGCTGTGTTTGATAGCTGGATTGAGGGCCCTGTGGTGCAGCCTGGATTCCATTGTGTCTGGGTACGGACCCATGACATGAGAGGGGAAGCCGCGCTGAGCTGACATAACACTGACCCATCAAGGCTTTGGTGACTCTGCTAGAAAGTCGGCAACTCGTGCACATAGACAACACACTTTCTTGTATCATCATACGACCTTAGTGGGATTTGTAGAGTTATGGAACAAGGTGGAAGAGTTTTTGTCTTTGGTTTATCATAGTTTCAAGACTGGAAGAACAATGTTTGCTTTGTAAATGTGTTTTTTGAAGATATCTTTAAAACATTTTTGATCAGATCTCTAATCTTTATTTATATATATATATATATATATATGACCGGATTACGAAATTTAGAGCACAGAAAGTAACACATGCAGTCATCCCAACCCCAGAGTTGAGGCCCACTCTACATATGTGCAATTACACAAGTCAATCCTTCACACCATGACATGACATGGCTACGGTTGTCTTTCCCAAAAAATGGACTGCCATGATTAAGGATTTTAGATTTAGTATTGTTCTGTTAATCCTGGGATCAGAATGTGTGGGAAGACCAATGTGTCCCTCCCAACACACACACACACACACACACACACACATTGTTACACACTCTCTCGCTTCTGTTTTTTTGTTCCTATCCACATTTCACACCAGACCACTAGGTAGTCCTTACCTGTAAAACCAGTGGAAAGAGAGGAGCCGTTGCCCTGTTCGAGTGCTGATCATTTAATCCCGTCCCTGGAATCCTTTCTTTCCATTTGTAATCGCAGTGCTGAACTGGAACATCAGAGATTAGGGCATGATTAAGCTGTCGACTGACCTGGGCTTGCCCACGGCTTTGTCTCGTCTGACACAGACTCATTAGGGCGAGTGCCACTCATGAACACATTTCCAGTTCTGTGTGTACATCTGAAGCCTTACTTCATAGCTTTTTTTGCAGATATTACTCACAACCTCCTTAAAAATCTCACATCTAAAAACTACTGTCTTTTTTCTCAATTTAACATGACTGGCCTACAAAAACGTTGATCAGCTGATGCCACCGGACAGGGTTTTGCATATGGAAATGACAAGCATTGGCCAGTCAAACCAGTGTTGGGTTGCCCATTCCAGTTAAAGACCATATTTGATGTACTGTGTCTACTGTCTGCTGATAACTTTCTATTGTTAACTTCTGTCTGTTGCAGAACCATAACGTCCCCAGAGATGTGTTTGTTCTGCCCAACAGTAGAATGAAATGTCTTTAAACCATGGATGCAAAGCTAGACACAGTACTCTCCATCAAGAGTGTTCACCGTAATGACGTCCGGGTATTTTGTTTGTGATCAAACCAATAAATGTGATAACTATAGTAATGCAAAATAACAAAGACATAAACAAGGGAATTTTTACATTTTATTTTAACATGACATTAGTCTCTAAATTTATTTCTGTCTTTTTCTGCAAATAAATATGCCTCCCGTCTATGATCCCACCTAAACACCCCTCAGGTATGTTTTGACATGAAATCAAAATTCGGGATGGTATTTTCGAAAAACAAATGCGTGTGTCCAGTTTCGATTTCTTTCTTTCCATTTGAATTCTTTGCTGCCATTTCACGTTGCAAGAGTAGGATTACACGGACAATTCAACCTGCAGTAAATGTCCAAAATAACTCGTCCAAAATAAGTACAAGGAAGGAAAAAAAATGTCCTCGGCGAGTGTTTTGTTTTTGAGTCGAGTATTTTTCCTGTTCACCCCTCCCCCTCGTTTTCGCTCCTTCCTCTTTGTTTGCGCGATCTGCTCGAGACCCTCTCCCGTCCCCGTCTCCTCCCAGCGACAGCTTCGGCTCTGTGATTGGCCAGTCGCGAGTTTAGAGGCGGGGCCTGCTGGCTGTTTGTGCTGTCTCTGTAGCTAGAGGATCAGTTCTAGCGTCACTTTCGGTAATGACCTCACGTCGGAAACGGCCGTCGATTAAAAACGTTTTAAGCCGCTCTAAAGCTGCATAGGTAGCATATTATTACACATTAAACACCGGGAATATCCCCAAACAGCGGAGGAGTGTATACAATGTGTTCTCTTTAAAGGAAAATAGAGGAAATAAGGGATTTCGTCGTTGCTTCCGTCCTTCCCGTCCAGCCCTTTGTTTTTTTTTTCCACCGCTGTGCTTGTGGAGGCTAACAAGCTAACAGAAAAAAGCTCGAGGATAGGGAGCCAAACGAGCGGCCGAGCCTCTTGCCTCCCGAGCGACGTGGGTCCCCCCAGCTCATTTGTCCGATGCGGAGTGAGGATGAGTCCCGCTCTGGAAGCCCTCATGCAGGCGGACGGGACTCCGTATCCCGGAAAAGGGGTGATGCTTGAGCCTTTCGTGCACCAGGTGGGGGGCCACTCCTGCGTGCTGCGGTTCGGGGAACAAACGATATGTAAGCCCCTCATACCCCGGGAGCACCAGTTCTACAAGAGCCTCCCTCCAGAGATGAGGAAGTTCACCCCTCAGTATAAAGGTAAGACCCCCCCCATCCTCCAATCTGCTGAGCTGTGTTGATAACGGTACCATGGTGTAACCCCTGTTTACTTCTCCGTGTGCTCATATTAACAAGGTGTAATGTGCACACGAATGTGCTGAATTTTAAAGTTAAATTTATAAAATCGTGAGGATATATTTGGTGTGGTTTTGATGGATTGCTGCAAAGCCTCCTGGAACACGGTGTACACCACACAACACTGCGGTATGTTTTTTGACACATTTGATCGGTGTTTTTGGTCGATCCTCTTTTCAAGTGACCACATCATATGGCATGTTGGAGGAATTCGCAGGCCCCTTGATGTGGCCACGGGCAGCGGTAAGACACACTGGCACCTGACCCCCCCAGTAATCGCAGCGTGGGGGTATCTAAATCCAGCCAGGAAGAGGAGTGGGGTTTTGGAGATTAGATCGTAGATGGCTTCTGAAGTCTGTGACTAAGTATATCCTTATAGCGGAACACACTTGAAGACATTAGTAAAATTAGTGTAACTTTATTGTCTTTACTGTTAAGCATGGGGACGGTGCGGAAGGCTTCAAGACATCAAAGGCCAATTGAACAGCCGGAACTTTTGAACCTAATAAAATCACACTCACTGATAGTGATCTGCAACTAAGACAAAATCCAGAATATTTTATTACAACCAATCCGGCTATAAATTATATATTGCAGTTCCTGCGCCTATCGTGTGAGTGTTTGGTGGTGATGGTGCAGCTCCGACTGGCACCGCACGGTCCACGGGGAAGGAGCAGGGCGGTGACGTCATCAGTCAGGGCCTGGGCAGCGGAAAAAACGTGCCCGCTGGGCCCTGTGCGCCACCGTTTTAGTGCGCAAACGCCAACGCATATTTTAAAAGAACATTCGCTCTTTTATCGGAGGTTGTTCTCGGGGTAAATGTTTTTTTTTTTAATTCACCGCTATCCAATTACTGTTTTTATAAACGTCTACTCGTGTTGTTGAGTGCAAAGTGTTCCGTGTATCTGCTACTTTTCTCTCTCTGTGACTTTCGTTCACTTCCTTCCTTCCTGTCTGTGGTTTATCTTTGTCAGCCACTGCAGCTGTGATGTTTATTCTCAGTGCTACACCTCCCCCACCCTGAACACGCAGGTCCTTTTAGGGACTTTAATCAGGGACAGGGGGTCCACTGTGGTGCCTGGGGAGGATGATGGTATAAAATGATCATTGACATTAAGCCAGACATGCTTAGTGGTCATTGAGGGGATTCTAGCCCTTCAACACGTCTCTGCTATTTTGAGTTGGTGAAACGGATTGATACTAAACTAAAACAACTGCAAAATATCTTTTTAAGTGTTCTCGTTTCATTCAAGGCTGTCTTATGGACCGTGTAGAACAACACACACATTGTCACTGACTCATGGTTACGTACTGATTGTGTCCTGTAGATCAGCAACCCTTCTGCTTATTCAGCTCTCATGTTAATGTATGATGTTTTATGTGAAAAGAGAACTGTACTTCATTTTCTCATGTCATTTCCTACTGTATAAAGACGTATTGTGTGTTTCATAAGGATGTTTAGCAATTGCCTAATAAATTTCCTGCTGAGTTTGACACCTTTCAGACTTGTGTGGTATTTTGTCTCTTGTTTCCTCAATAACAAATCATCAACCTTTTTTGTTCTGACACATTTTTCCCGTGATAATACGTTGCGCTCATTGTTCACATCCTACTCTTCACTTCCACCTGTCTGTCCCTTCTGTGGTCTGAACTTGCATGTGGAGATCCATGAACATACAGATGGATGTATGACTGGGTCAATATCTTTTTGTGGAAATGTCAATTAAAAAAGAGATTGCGTGAAGGCACGATCACTGTGCTTGAAATAATTATTTTTTTGTTTTAAACATGGTTACTGAATTTAAAAATGATTAACATAATAGAGTTGGCTTAAGAATCCAGTATTCATAACCACTCTCTGGTTCTCCCCCCCCTCTCTCAGGTGTAGTGTCAGTCAGTTTTGAAGAAGATGAAGAAGGGAACCTGTGCCTCATCGCATACCCCCTCCACAGTGAATCCGGGGACCTGGAAAACAAAGATCCTTCTGCAGACTGCGAGCCCAAGAGCAAGATGCTGAAGCTGAGCAACAAGAAGCAGTCCTCGCTGCTGGTGGAGAATGACAACTACAGCAAAGACCGAGCTCGCCACAGCCGCAAAGAAGACAAGATCATAAGGTGAGGATGCTTTTCCTAACACCACGTCGCTGCATAACTACGCATTCTGCAACACCAATGCTGAACAGCTTTTCTGGGTCGTCACTTTTGCAGTTACAAACGTGATGAGATGCAGCAGCAGGCCGAGGTTCTCTACTTCAGCCTGGAGAAAGGCAACGTTGTGCCACAGATCAAACACAACCCCTGGAGTCTCAAATGTCACCAGCAGCACTTACAAAGGATGAAGGAGAACGCAAAGCACCGCAACCAGTACAGTATCCTTTCACAAATGCACGGCCGGCATCAGGTGTCTCTGTGTGCGCTGGAGCAGACGGATGGTTCCTAGACGTTAATCTGAACAGTTAGTTGTCGGGGTCTTTTGTTACTGTGTGATCCTTAACCACCTTGACAGAATTTATTCTTCTGGAGAACCTGACATGGCGCTACACCGTGCCGTGCGTCTTAGACTTGAAGATGGGAACTCGCCAACACGGAGACGATGCATCAGAGGAGAAGAAGGCCACTCAGATCCGCAAGTGTCAACAGAGCACATCTGCGTCTATTGGAGTGCGGCTTTGTGGCATGCAGGTATGGCCGAGATGCAACACAACTCCTTTGGCATCCAAGTGTTTTAGTATAGGCTACGTGTCGAGTCTCAGTGCTCATGTTTCTGTGTAACCTGCAGGTGTACCAGTCCGACTCAGGCCAGCTGATGTTCATGAATAAGTACCACGGCCGTAAGCTGACTCTTGCCAGCTTCAAGGAGGCTCTCTATCAGTTCTTCCACAACGGGTGTCGCCTTCGCCGGGAGCTGCTGTCCCCGGTGCTGCGCAGACTCCGGGAAATGCAAGCCGCGCTGGAGTCCTGCGAGTCCTACCGCTTCTACTCGAGCTCCCTGCTCATCATCTACGATGGAGACCCTCGAAGGACCCACACGAGACCCAGACACCGTGGAGGGGAAGAAGGTGACGAGGATGAACCGTCTGACGAAGACGACGAAGAAGAAGAAGGAGAGGAGGAGGAGCAAGAGGAAGAGGAGGATGACGAGGAAGAGGAGGGGGCCTTCGGTTTCCCTCGACCTTCCCCGGCAGGCGGCAGTGCCGGAGGGAGCAGCAACAGTCGCTCCTCCCGCGGCACAGGAGAGGCCAGCAGCCCCGCGGTGGACGTGCGCATGATTGACTTTGCTCACACTACCTGTCGGCACTATGGAGAGGACAGCGTGGTGCATGAAGGCGAGGACAGTGGCTTCATCTTTGGCCTCCAGAACTTGATCAACATAATCTCTGAGCTGGAGGATCACAGTACTGACTGACTGACGGACCGACTGAAGCTGGGCTACAGCCAACATGGTCTAAATTTCCAGGGTGGGACGAGCTCGTCGACCTGAAACCCTGCTACTCCAAGGTGCATCGCCCTCATGCCTGCGTGGAGGTCTGACCCTCAACTGCTCCGAGCGGACCTCAGCGCACCCCGCGGCCCGAGGGGAGAGCGTCTGATTATTCACGCGCTCTCGCTCACCCGACGGAGGCGAGGGCGCCCTGTTCTCCTTACTTGCACTTTTCTCTTTCTAGGGCTGCTCCTTTTCTGTTCTACATAGCAGGAGAAACGTTGTATGAGCAATCCTGGGCCCCCCTTCCAATCCCCCATCTCCTCCCCGCCCCCTTTCCTCTCTCCTCCTCTGGTACTGACGAGTTTCTTTATTGTTGAGTTCTCCCAGAGAGAGAGAGAGAGCGAGAGAGAGCAAGAGAGAGAGGCAGAGAAAATGAAAGCTCAAGTGTAGTTGTCCAACATGGTGCTTTACCTGTGATGTGACGTATGTTTTGGTTTATTTTGGATGAAGTTTGGACTGCCGGTCCTGCATAGCACATTACTAGTGGGACTAAAGTTGACTGTACAAGCTGACCGTGGCTGGCTACGTCAGTAACTTGTAGCAATTATTGAAATCTGAAGCTTTGGAGAAGAACATTTCTTTTTTGTTTTTCTTAATTTTTTATTGGCGCCTGCCCAGACCCTTGCAACAAACTTAGTTTGTGTGTCCACTAGGCACTTGTAATTTACACTTTTTGGTGGAAGAACAAGGTTGTATTGGTCAAGAAAAAAGGATAGGCCTTTTTCAATAGTTTCTCTCCCCTGTCCTTTTTATGCTTTTTGCTTACAAACAAGGAGAGGGTAATATCTTTGTTTTGTCTCTGTGCTTGTTTTTGTCTGATTCTCTCCTTTTCATTCCTGAAATTTTGACTAAACAAAGAATATATCGATTGATAACACTAGCTACAAAGACTATATAGAGATTATTTATTTGAAGGGATTGTAAAAAGAAGCCGCTACATTCCATACTACCACTCTATCCGTTCTGATACCAACTTTGATTTATTTTATTATAGCTATTATAGACGATGGCTCTCTTGTAAACCTGTGTGTTAATAATGTCTTGAGAAATAAAGGCATTCATTTGTTGTAAAAGCTTCTGTCCACATTGTGTTCATTTATGCATTTCTGAGTGTATTAAGACATTATTGACTCCATTTTAACTGACTAATGGACACAGTGATCCAAGGCATCTGATTTCTGACCTGATTAAGATTCAAGCTTCAGCGAGACACATCTGTGTGAATTTCATTTTCAGGCCATTTGTGAATGATCTTTATATCTATTTCAATGCTTCACCTGGGAGAAGAGAGCACCCTTTACACCCACCAGAGAAAAAATGGTTGTGTACTTGGTCTTCTATCAAAAACTGCTTCTTCTCTGCCGCAAGATGGAATCTGAAGCCCACACCGAAATGACGAGGGAGCCAAAACCACTCTGCGGATGGAGGGTGTTTTGAGGTTGATGTATGTAATCTAAAATAAATAGAATGCCCTCTCTCTGATGTTAGTGTGAAGGGCGTACTGAACAGTAGGAGCTGGTGCTGTTTGTGTCTTTTGTGTGTAATTTAAATACTTAAGACAAAATCCCTCCACAGGAAGTCTCTACCAAATAAACAGCCTTTCCTCTCCGGTTTTACTTTATTGTTTGCAAATAGTGCTTAAGATAACGTCATACAAAGGCCGTAAACCTCCCGTTGCACTAATCATCCAAGCCACAGTGTTCATTATTTAGCGGTTAAGGGGTTTTGGGCCTTGTTCCCGTTCGGCGGTGACATCGGTGACTGAGCTGCACCGGAGCTCAGATTATACAAACATAAAACACGTCCTGTTGAGCTGTAATGCTAAGCTGGAAACATTGCGAGGTGTTAGCCGGCAGTCAACATGTCCCGAGCAGCATCCTCGGATCAGCGAGCTGGACCCTGAACTCTCTGGGTAAATGGGTGAGCGCCGGAAAGCAGCCCGAGCCCCGGAGGGTAAGTCCACAGTAACACTCAGTACGCTGAGTCACTACTCCGACACTTGGCACACCTGATTTACACAAAGGGTGGGGTTGTTGGTGACATTTTCCAAACGCTGGGCGATGACGTAGCTGCGGCTGCACCTTCCTGGTTTCCATTCAGGACTATTGTACGATATAATAGAGCGTGTAAATATCTATCTGCTAGCTGCAGGTCATCCCGCGGCGCTCACAACCACACATTGTCAGATCCAGTCGATCTCGGAGCCTTCAGATGACCCACATACTCGTCCTCGGTGTGTGAGAGTATGTCATAGTCTTTTATTCTCTTTTGGATTTTTTCTTGTTTATTTGTGAAAATAGACGATGTACAGTACGTGGAGAGCAAAGGATAAATTCCATGTAAGCATATTGTAACATTCCTGCAGACATGAACCCAAAAATAAGAAAGAAAACCCATTTATGGATTGAGCTGATCCAGAGCGCAGAGGATTCATATTTCTATATACAGAGAACTCAAATCAGTCCTGCTGCTATCAGTCTATACAGGGAGTGAGCGAGTGCAGAGAGAGATGATAGCACAAGGCACCAAATAAGAGGGATTAGCATTTCTCTTTCTAAAGCTAAAAATAAGCAGACCTTCCCTTCACCTGCTACCTGCATCATAACAGATTTAGCTGAGTATGCTTTTGTCCTGTATGGCATTGTCTGCTTTGTTTATTGCAAACAGTTGAAACACTGTACAACTGGCTAACAACCCTATGAAAGAGGGTTTCGTTTTAGGATTAGGGGGAGAGCACAGAGACTCAAAGACCTGGCACACTACAGCAATGCTTTCAATGTATTCCAGAAGTTTTTTTCATTGGTAAATGACCTACCTCCTTAGAGGTAAGTCATTTAGAATAGTTTAGCTGAACAGTTTAAACATGAAACGGTTTAAATGTTGAATAATTGAAAAGGAGAAAGCGTGTGTGTCTGTGTTTCTCTGTGTTCAGAATGCCACGCAACAGGTCACGTCTAAAGACTTTATTGTCAAAGCATATGATGCAATCCTCCTTGAACTATGCTCAACACAGCGATCAGATAAAACCGCCACGAGAAAGAATAAAGTGCTTCGAGGAAAGACTTTATAACAGCCTGAACCTGAACACCTGATCCAGTTGTATCACAGTTAGTTGCCTTACAAACCGTGCATGTCGTAATGACGTTGTTGAGCTTTAAACGGTCTCCATTCACTTCCCCTTGGTTGTTTTCTTTTCTTAATAGAGGAGATTGTTATCTTGGCCTCATTGCACCACCATAGCAGCACAACGACAGTCACCCAAGGTGAACAAGATGGACGCGTCCTGAATGCTAGGGTTGCATAAACAGTGCACATGCAGAGACGTCTGCTTTTTGACAGCGGGGGAGTAGGAAAACTCCTGAGTAGCGTCACGGACACCACCTCGTTCCTCACCGGCGCCGTGCGAGGTTGTGTCTGGCCGTCGGCAGCTTCTCCCGAGATCTATTTATGTCACCAAATCCTCTGGAGTCTGTTGGAGTCTGTCAGAACAACCACAGAGTGCGCGTCGCATGTTTATGCAGATGGTTAAGTGCAGCAACAGGTGCTCCCCAGTCGGGCCGGGGGGGAATATTGACCAGGCCTCACTGTGGGCGCCACGTGGAGGCACGGATGGCTGAGCCCGAGCTGGCACACGGTGAGTAAGTGTGTGGGCATGTGAGCCCTTTCTTGGGCCAATCAAACCACCCAACAAGACGTAGGAAGGTATTTGTTCCCACACTGGAGCACTGTCGTTCTGCCTGCAGAAATGCCATTGAAGTGACTGTGTGTGCTTAAAATAACCCAGACAGGCCAAGACAGGCAACGAAAGCTATGGGTGGATGTTTACTCGTCTGGAGTCACCCTGATGATTAAAGTCCATCCAATCAAGGTGAGCCTTTGCAGTGTTAAGTCGTGCCTTGCCCCTCGCACCTGTCGGTGGGATTTTTGGGTTCTCTGTTAAACGAGGTCAGCATTAATCCTCCCCGCATACATTTTCCACTTCATACATGACGTGACACCAGACCTTTTCCCTGAAGTAATTGCAGTGCCCATAGATGGATTATAATGAGTGAGTGTGTCTGTGTGCGTGGGAGGTGCAGGCAGGACGGGGAAATGGAAAGTCCTCCCCAGCTGGAAACCTTGTAATTACTATAATACAGGTTATAGAATATAACACACAGTAGTTTCACTTCCCATTTATCTCTCTTGGATGAAGTGCAATGTAGGACTTCATCATAGGTTGCGTTGTTTCGAGTGTTACTCAGGAAATAATGCATAATTCTATCCAGAGTTGTCTGCTGTTGGTTGTCCGTGAGATTTCTTCATTTAAGTTTTGCAGAAGCAAAGCTTCGGCTGTGACACTTTCGTGCCACAGAGACGTTGTGTTTAAGAGACGACGAATCTTCGATGGGGTCTGTTGACCCTCACAACCTTGTTTACATGAAGCGTATAGATGTCAGAGAACCTTTGAATGAGTTGCACAAGACAGTTACATTGAAGCTGTTTTGAGCACAGCAGTTAGCGTGGGATTAGCTGGAGGACAAATGCCAAGACGGCACCTTATAACTTGTAGCATAATACAGGACGGATATTGTTCAGATTGCAGCTTTAGGGAGTTTCTTTTGCATGTAATGATTATAGAAAGCGAAAAGAGCCGAGCTGTTCTTCATTAACCTTCTACTGCTGTGTGAGAAAATATCTGCAGGGAGGAGTTATAGGTCTTTACATGTGCGGGTGCTTATGTAACCCTCGTGCATGAGGTTGAGGACACTATGTTCTACTGTCTGCCGGATTACATTTAACCCACAACATTGACCCTTTGCCTCTTTTACAGCAGATATACGTCTTTTGTTGTGGTAGAATATTGTATTCTAAGGGTCGCAAAGACCTCATAACAGCCATTTACCATCTGAATAATCCAATTCCCCAGTGAGCCACCAGTGCATGCAAACAATCCACCATATGAAGGACAATGTATTTACCGTTTATAAGATGGGAGAGAGATGTAAAGGCTTGGCAGCCTCAACAAGTTCCTCATGACCGACTAGTGTAGTAAAGCTTTCCCACCGTGGAAGCAGACAGACAGGAAAAGTGGGATAAGAAAGCTGAGTAGTGACTCACCCCCCCCCTTCCAAGAACCTATGGACAATACCGGGGTCCGGTAGGGAACATAAGACCGTCCTGTTACTATAAACATCAGATGGTGATCTGTCCAAAGCCCCTAATGTGCCCTGTCCCAGAAGTCTAGTCTAGAAGTGTGATACACGCATAGATGTAACTGTTAACAAAAAAAGTCAAACACACGCAACATTGTTTGAATTAGAGGGTAAAGTTGGCCTTGCTAATGGGAACAGAGATCGAGTGTGTACAGCAGGTGACCTCGCCTAGATGGAGAGGATTTACTCGTGTGGCGAACAAGAGAGTGAAACTGTCTCTGAGACGAAACAAAACGGAAAACGAATGTGAGAAAAGAATGGGGGTGGCTAGTTAAAGAACAACCGAAACACGGAAAGGAATTCTACATTTCTATTACGCGACGCCTGGCGTCCCTGTGCACACTAACAGAGAGAAGACATATAGAAGGAGTGCGATCTTGAAACATGTGGCAGGCAGTAATGCTGGAGTTATTGTGTTCAGTGTGAAGCTGCGGCCAGCAGCCACAAACACTTTTAAAGCTCACAGATGAACACATTATGTCCTGTTACACACCAAACAACAGCTGGCAGTCCTACAGGGGTTTGTGTAACAGTGCACTGGTTGCCAGCAGAGGCAGCTGGTTGTTTCCTCATTTCCTCATTGTTGTGCTGAGCTGACCGCCTGCTGGCCTCATGTTTACAGCTGAGACTGAGAGTTGCCATCTTCTCACCTCAAGAGAGAAGAATCCTTCTCTTTTGTTCCCCCAAATAAGAAAAATAAAATAAATAAAATACTGTGAAGAAAATCTTCACCCGTAGAAACGATGTATGTGCTGTGTTTACACGTGCTGGTCTCATTCAGACTTTTGTCTTGCGTCTCACTTTAGTACCATATTTCCTCCTGCTGACCAGTGTGCAGTTTGAGTAGAACGTCTCACGTAGTAACGTCGCTCCAGTTCATCGAGAGAAGAACTGGGTTCAGGTCTACATGGAGGAACATTCTGCAGAAAGGACTTGATTTAATCAAGTACACATTTGAAATGTTTTTGTGCTTTACTTGAGTGGTTCCATCTTCTTCAACTTAATACTTCTGCTTTATCTCAGTGGCAAATATTGTATTTTTTTATTTCACCACATCTGTTTGGCAGCTCCAGTTACTTTTAACTCTAGATAGTATGTGTGTATTTGTTTCTTTGCACTGGTCTTGTGTGGTTTGGTTTGTGTACTGCGGCAGTGTCATGACAATGTTTAATTAAGTCTATCCATCTCAACAGTATATGAATTATTTGAAATGGACCTTCAACAACTATAGCAAGAAAGTGCAACATGCATATTTATGCAGCAGTATTTTTTAGTTTTTAGTTTAGTTTTTTAGTAAATGAAAATAATTGTGTCAAGTATGCTATTTTTTTCTTCTTTTTTCAATAAAGGAATTTTACTCGTCATACAGTTATTTAATATTAATATTGTTGTGTAGTTACTTTACTCAAGTAATGTGAATACTAAACTACTGGGTATCGGGGAGTCCCTGGAAAGTGTGCAGAGACTCAGCACACCCGTGTCCTGCTGTGTAGTATTCAAACGAGCCCGAGACAACGCCTTAGATGCAGCTTTGTTCTGTTCAAGCAGCCGCTCCCTTATCGTTTCCTCTCGTGCCAAAACCCATTGGGCACTCTGTTTTTAGGGAGTGTTGTGACTGAGCTCTTTCTCTACAGTCTGTGTTATTATCTTGTTGGACACAATATCATGCTGCTGTGCTACTTATTCAGTTCATGTGGTAACTCTTACTATGACTTGACATCAAGCAGCGTCTCTCAAAAACAATAACTGATGTCAGATGATGATCTTTACAAATAAAAGACTATTTGCAGGGCTTTGGGCTGCCATTAGTTGACATCTGTCTGCTCGTGCTCACCTTCATGGTTGTGTAGGTGTAAACCTTGTTATCTGGAAGGAGAAACTGCCAAACTGCCTTCACCAGTCTGCATTTCCTGAAGTAGACCAGAGATCTTTTTAAGCCACTGCTGCCCTCTGGTGGAGACATTAAGTTTTCCAATGGGGAAGAACGGCACAGGAGAGAATCAGAGAGTCCTGCTATTGTTTACGTACCGACAGCTAATCTAGGAACAATGTGGAAAAATTGGACATTGGAGAAAAAAAACCCCGATACAATCAAAAATTTATAATCAAACAACATGGCGAAGTGTATCAAAAGGAGTACTATTATTGTCATTATTATTGTAATATGAATATTGTATAACATTATATAATTATTATTATCAACAAATAATTAAACTGACTACGTGTTCTATAACGTACAAAAAAAAGGAAAAAAAGTGGCATGTGTCGACCGATAGAGGCTGGTTCTTTAAATCCCTGTTCTTCGTGTCCGTAGTGGTGACGTGTCTGTTAAACTCCCCCTCCTCCTCTTCCTCCTCCTCCTCTTCCTCCTCCCCACGGCGGCTCAGTCAGTAGTGAGATTGAGTCTTGTCAGATTTATACAGAAAAGGAGCACGTAGAAGGACGGTTGGGACATCATGGGCAGTGAGTATGACTCTGGCACACAAAGTTTACGATAATGCATCGATATCATATGTCGTGATACTCTAAATATAGTTTTAACTGTTTTGTTCAACTTAGCTCAGTTGGCTAGCGGTATTAGCGCTGGCTTTGATAGCAGGCTAGCTAGCGCTGCTAATAGCTAACGCTAGCTTGTGGGCAGTTGATTTTGTGCTAGCGAGAGACTTTTTGATGGTAACTGGTTGGTGGATTACAATAAACAATTGGGTGGTATTTATTCTACGATGGATTTTCCATCTCGGTTCGAGATTCTAGAACCTTCACAGAGGGTTTTCTGTCGGCAGGAACATATTCCTAGCTAACCTGCTAGCTACTCATTCAAAGACACTGACTGTCTAGTGATGACGACGCATAACAGAACCGGCGTTTTCTTCAGCCGGCTGTTCCTAAATGATGTACCTAACGCGACGTAGCAACGATACGGTTATGGCTCGTAGCTGGAAACGCGGTGATACAAATTCCCCCGTTTGACATGAATCTTTGTTTGGTACACGTTAGTAAATTCAAGTCTATGTAGAGTCCGCCCACCATTCACTGCCACGTCCCACTGGTGACCAGCTATTATTCCATACAAGTCCCATTAATGCTCCTGTGTTTCCTGTTCCCAGTCAAATTCCTGGAGGTGATCAAGCCGTTCTGTGCAGTGCTGCCAGAGATCCAAAAACCCGAAAGAAAGGTCCGTATTACGCTTATTGGTACATTTGCTTCTGGTGCTAATACGAAAAAAAAAAAGATGCTCATGATTATTTCACGTACTGTCATGTTCTAACAGATCCAGTTCAGAGAGAAGGTATTATGGACTGCCATCACCCTCTTCATCTTTCTGGTGTGTTGCCAGGTAAGTGACACAGTTAACTTCTATGTTGGTAGTATGTAACTTTTTGTAATTTCATTAATTGTAATAGTACATTACAATCTCTTGCACTCACAAGTTTCATTTAGCAATTGTATGTAAAATCAATTGGTTTTGATGATTTGTATTTTAAAGAAATTTAAGAACTTGCCATTCAAATTGGTCATATCCTTGCAAGAAGAAAGCGGCTGATGCTTTTCAAATTTCAAAAGTTGAAAGGTGCTAAACGCAAAAGTCAGAGCATAGCTAATGTTTTTAGACCTTGGTTGAGCCGGTTACTCCGAGCTAACAATGCCAACGTCATTAAAAGTGCAAACGATGGCAAGAGTGCTGACAGACCTAAACACTGTTGACTTGAGAGGGAAGGGGAGGGTGGGCTATACGCTACTGCAACATTGGTATCTGTTGTGAAGGCATTATCTGCTGAGATTGCACACACACACAGTGACTGACTTCATTCTGTGTATTTGGACATTTGTCAAACAATCTCAACTGTGAATGAAGGATTTCAAGTTTCACTTGTAGTTTTAAGAATTATTTTTCAACACTTTCTAGTTTATAGAAGCAATGAGTTATTGCTTACCATAAATAATATACTGACTTTCTTTCCTGCAGATCCCCCTCTTTGGCATCATGTCATCAGACTCTGCAGATCCATTCTACTGGATGAGAGTTATACTGGCCTCAAACAGAGGTATTTGTCCTGCTAATAACTGAGTAATAAATCAAATGTGTCTGCTCTTTCACTGGTATATCTTAACATGAACATCTGCCCCCAGGTACCCTTATGGAGCTAGGTATCTCTCCTATTGTCACTTCGGGCCTTATCATGCAGCTGCTTGCTGGCGCTAAGATCATTGAGGTTGGAGACACGCCAAAGGACCGAGCCCTCTTCAATGGAGCTCAGAAATGTAAGTAAATTCAGATCAGTTTTGTGAACATGTGGTAGGTTATCTATAAGTATGTCTATAGGTTATCTTACCACTCCTAATGGTTTGCAGTATTTGGAATGATCATCACCATCGGCCAGGCCATCGTATATGTAATGACCGGCATGTATGGAGATCCCTCTGAGATGGGTGCAGGAATCTGTCTGCTCATCATCATTCAGGTGAGTCAAAACTTTCCTCCATTTGTCTTAACCATTTTTTACTTTGACTAAAAATATGTACTTACGATGTATCAAAACATTCTTTCATTATAGATTTAAAACAAAAATTGCATAATATCACAGGATACACCGATGCATGTTGTAGTTTAGATTGTGCCTTTTTACGAAGTGGTGATTATTTTATCACAGATAAATTCCTCGCAGTGATGTTGACACATTTGCTCACTACTCCGCATCCAGCATATAATTCTCTTAAAGGACTCAAACAGCAAAAGTTTACTCAGCCGACTGTATCTGTGTCTGTTCTTCCTCAGCTGTTTGTTGCTGGGCTGATCGTGCTGCTGCTCGATGAGTTGCTCCAAAAGGGTTATGGTCTTGGTTCGGGGATCTCGCTTTTCATTGCCACCAACATCTGTGAGACGATAGTCTGGAAGGCCTTCAGCCCCACAACCGTAAACACTGGAAGAGGTAAGAGCCCCAGAGGGCGCAGCCAATATGTGATTTTTGATGGATAAACGTGCAGCTGCTGTACTCGACAGGAATGTTTCTCACACTGTATCTGTGACTTTCTGTTTCTAGGTACCGAGTTTGAGGGAGCAATCATTGCGCTTTTCCATCTGCTGGCCACTCGTACGGACAAAGTTCGCGCTTTGAGGGAGGCTTTCTACAGACAGAACCTGCCCAACCTCATGAACCTCATCGCCACCGTATTCGTCTTTGCTGTAGTGATATACTTTCAGGTGAGCTTCTGGCCTTTCTTAACAAACAGCTTTTTTTCAAAGCTTCTAATGTGTTACTTTTATATTTCAATGGACAAGATGATGAAGTAGGGGAATGTGAACTATTAAGGACCTGCTAACACCCAACTCTTCCAACAGGGATTCAGAGTTGATCTGCCCATCAAGTCAGCTCGCTACCGTGGGCAGTACAACACCTACCCCATCAAGCTCTTCTACACCTCCAACATCCCCATCATCCTGCAGTCTGCCTTGGTCTCGAACTTGTATGTCATCTCCCAGATGCTCTCCACACGTTTCAGTGGAAACTTCCTGGTTAATCTGCTTGGTACTTGGTCTGTAAGTATACACTTAATCAATTTTCCCCTCCCAATTTGTCAAGCTCTATTTTCAGAATGAGCTTCTGAAAATCTACTCAGAAATCTCCTGTTTTAAAAGACTGTCGGTGTGTAGTCCGATGAAGAGACTGTGCAGTCAAACAGTTTACTTTTTTCGTTGATGAGTTTGACTTTTCCTTTTGTTTGCGTTTCTCAACCCGAGCTCCTAGCACCTTTTTTTTTTTAACGCTTGCACTCTTCTCTCATGTCTGTAGGATGCAACGTCGGGTGGTCCGGCCCGTGCCTACCCTGTGGGCGGACTCTGTTACTACTTCTCTCCCCCTGAATCATTTGGCTCGGTTCTTGACGACCCTGTCCATGCAGTCATCTACATTGTCTTCATGCTTGGATCGTGTGCCTTTTTCTCAAAGACCTGGATAGAAGTCTCAGGCTCATCTGCAAAAGATGTAAGTTGTAGCCATTTTCAGGCAGGTGTCGTATAAGCTTATTTTAAACAGTGTTTTTTAAAATAGCTGTTCTTCCCTTTCATCCAGGTGGCAAAACAGCTGAAGGAGCAGCAGATGGTGATGAGAGGACACAGAGAAACCTCAATGGTCCATGAACTGAACAGGTAAAATTGTCTTTTACAGACATCTTGCATTTCATTCACAGAGCTAATCCGCTGCAGATGTAAACCCTCATCATAAATGTACATGAACTTATGTTTTTATCACTAACATTTTAATAACTTTCATCTTTAAAGCAACTCATTGACATCTTGCCTTGCTTTAATTGCCTTGTGTAACACTTTCAAATGTGTGACACTCATCCATGATCATTTTTCATCACAAATTCAGATTATTGGGTAAGGGGTGATAGGGCAGAGCTCTTCACATCCGGTATTGTGCATTAGAAACGCAAATGAAAAGTAATTCAGCTGTAAAATTCCAGACTGTACTTGCCTCTCTTGCAAACACATTTACGGAAAAGCACAGCTGTACACAAACAAGTTGAGTTTTGCAGTCTTTGTTTACTGCATGCTGCCACACTGACATGACCTTTGGGAAACTACTATTCAAGTTTACCATCAGATTTTTTTTCACTGAAAATCAGACGTGCAAACCTGCTCTTCTAACTGTTGCAATCATACTTGATGTATTTGAATATCTACTATTATTGTTATTTTGCATAATGAAACAGAGTTCAAATGATGCGTATCAATATTTGTCTGAATTTCCCTGCTTTGTGTCGTAGGTACATCCCCACTGCTGCTGCCTTCGGTGGACTGTGTATCGGCGGTTTATCAGTAATGGCTGACTTTCTCGGCGCCATCGGCTCCGGCACCGGTATCCTGCTGGCCGTCACCATCATCTATCAGTACTTTGAGATCTTTGTAAAAGAGCAAAGTGAAGTAGGCAGCATGGGGGCTCTGCTCTTTTAGAAAAACCAATCTCCTCCCACCCTTTACCAACTTTTATTAGGATCACCAACTTTACATTCATTTTACATCTCCGAGAAGCCCCCGCATCGCCATCTCTCCACTTTTCAGGATTACCATGGAATCTCTGCTCAAATTGGACCTTACGAGGGGGCGGGCTACTCTTCTTGTAGCTTCCACCTTGAATCCTCCAAAGCAACACAAAGACCGACATTTCAGTTGTATTTCATCAGATTGTCAAACTGACTGGAAGTTTAAGTTTCCCACAATGAATTTCTTTTTTGTATGAGATCCTGCTGGAGTTTGGTCCTTTTTTCGGACTGCCGACAGAGCGCTTCAGTATGCCGGCATACTCGACACGGATGATGGAGGTCAACTGCCTGCTGTGTGCTGAAATGTACTAAATGTTCTGCTTGGTGTTATCTTAGTTCATACTTTTCTATTTTCAGCTTTATCTTATTTTTTCAGCAGCCTGCCAATTATGCGAAGGTGTGGAACAGAAGCTAAACTCTGAGTCAAGTACTGTCTTTTTTTTCTGATCTGTGACCCTGTGTTATAGCTGTAATTTGAACAGAATATTTTCGGATGAGGATGTGGAGCACGCATCGGAGTCCACCTGTCGCTGTTTTTAATGTATGGCATTCCCAGGGAGCAGCAGTATTAACTCACTATTCACATTCAATCTCCCACTTTCTAAGACTATTTTTTTTGTTTTTAATTGTCTGCTCTCTGCATCCTGGCATTTAATCACTTTTTCCACACCTGAAAAACATATTATAATTTTACTGTACATAAGCCATGCATTGAATAACTGAATTTGTGTAAAATACAATCTTTTGAATATGTATAAAAAAATAAATGCATTTCAGAACAAACTTGTAGAAAAAAACATTCTCAATAAAACCTTTTTGTGGGGAAAAGGCTTAGTATTTTGACTCTACTTGTGTTAGGGCTCAGCATGTCATTAAAAAAAAAAAAAAATTATTTTAAATAAATTAAATCGTATTTTAAGGTAAGCTATCCACCAATAAGGAACGATGGTCTACAAAAATGTGGAATTGTAGGCGAACGATGGTCTACAAAAATGTGGAATTGTAGGCAAGTACCTCACCAAAGAAATTACTTCAAGTGCTATTACATTTTCACTATGGCATTACTCCATAAAGCGCAGCCAGGTTTTTTTTGCAGATTGGTTGGTCTTTGTTAGTGTTTCACAGTAGTGCAGATATAAAGTGGGTATTAATATACTGTCCCTAGTTTTCATATCAATCCTCCTTTCTTGATTGTATATCTTGTCCCAAAATGTATTTATGAAAAGTCATATTTCATAGAATACACCATAAAACGCAATCATGTCAAAATCAGAGGGGAAAAAAAGTTTTCCTCTTAGGGATCATTTTGTGCTCTTTGTGTCTCCTGTGATGAGCTGCTGGGGGCGACAGAGAGCCGCCGACCGTCTGCGCTACCGGAAACACAAACGGAGAAGAAGACCGCACGCTCAAGAAGAAGATGGTTATGAAACCAGCTAACGCTAGCTGTTGATGTTGCGCTAAAACTTTGGTGCATATTCATGTATTGTGTAGCGTGTTAGTGAGACTCGTTGTCCTCGGTGCTGTTGCTGTTATTTAAAAAAGGAGACATTCAGCGTGAAGAAATGAGCTCTGTCAGAGAGGAAGGTAACCACCGTGTGCTAACCGGCTAACTTCTCTGCAGAGCTAACGTAACGTTAAGCCTTGGCTGCTATTTAAGTCTGAATGAGAAAATTATCTGGTGGTTAAAAGCGTAAAAACAAGTATTTTGTTACGATAAGAACCAGGACTTAAACAATCGGTACCCGATACACCACGAGTGAACAGGACTGATGGAAGTGTGACGTTGAGTCACACTGACGTAACGTTATCGTTTCTCTCACAGTCACCTTGAATCCACCTCACGCTTTGTTTTCAACACTCGAGGTTTTTATCCTTAAAACATCGTGTGCTCCATTTTAAGTACTATTTTGAGGTCGATTCTGTGCTATTGCGTTTACTTGCATTATTACATGTATTTGACAAATGTAGGCTGCTACTACTTTACAGGTGAATATAACGCACAAGCCACATTCAAAACGATACTAAATACGTTGAGTCTTCTTTATGACTGGTGATCTCTCACTAAAAACGTTTGGGTGCCCTTGTCCTGTTTTAGGTCAACGAGCATCGATCGAACATTTCAATTCAAATATCTAACTTTACATAAAGTGCTTTAAACTAGCTTCACCTTGATTAGACAGTAAAGTTCTAAAATTCTACCTCACAATTCTACCTGACAAAATAACAAGATGGTGATGTTGCAGAACCTTTTACTTTTGATGATGCTAATATGTTGATACTTGTAATGGAGTATTTTCATGGTTTTACTGATAATTAAAGTTATTTAAAGGGTCCTATTGTGCTTCTTTCACCACTGAACTGGTCGTGTTCACCACAATCGCAGTCGAAAAACTTGTCCATGTTGCCTATTCCTTCACTTCTCATCCTGCACGAAGGATCACTAGAGGTTCCACCCACGGGTCATTCTTTGAATGAGAATGAAAAATGTATAAGGGTTTGATTTGCCCAGCAGGCTTTAGTGGGCAACATGCAGTCCACTGTTTAAATGGAAATCACAACAGTTGCACCGGCTTTTACTTAATAGGAAGTTAAGGAAGTGCTTATCATCCATGGTTCGTCTGAGTTGTTCTTTTAAATTTTTCTCAACAGGTAAGGACAGAATTATTTTTGTGACCAAAGAGGATCATGCGTCCCCCAGCAGCGCAGAGCTCGTCGAGGAAGATCCTAATGATCCATACGAGGAACGAGGTGAGGAACAGTAACACTACCAAGAGAACCCTGTTGCTCAGGTTAAGTTTGATAAAGCTAATTACAACCTGTGTATTCATTTGAAACTTTCCTCTCTCATCTTAGGTCTGATTCTTCCCAGTGGAGAAATAAATTGGAACTGCCCATGTTTGGGTGGGATGGCCAGTGGTCCCTGTGGGACTGAATTTAAGGACGCCTTCTCCTGCTTCCACTACAGTAAGGAGGACGTAAAGGGTTCTGACTGCCTGGAGAATTTCAGGGCCATGCAGGAGTGTATGCAGCGTTACCCGGAGCTCTATCCGCAAGAAGATGAGAAGGTACAAGAACAATCCTCAGAAACTAAGCCGACCTCACACCACTCTGCATGTGCAGAAACATCAGGTGCAGACTCGACTGCAACCAAGGAAGACTCTGATCCGACGCAACCCAACACAGAAGCCTCAGGGGAAAGTTAATGATGAGCCTTGATGGCAACGGGGGCCAAAATGCTTTAAAGGCACTAAATTCCAAATTCAGAGCGTCAAGATGAATCAGGGATTTGCTCCACAGCCGTTCCGATGGAAGTCGGTCTGCACGTTGTCAGCTGTGTCCGCCGTATAAGCGCAGAGCGGCGCCGATTAGCTAAACGAGGAGAAGCTGTGATTATGACACACACGAGTGACATTGTCTGCTCAGGTCGACAATACTACACTATTATCTTCACATGGCAAATAGTTGGTTGCTGTTGAATTCATGTTCTGAATTTAGAATTTGGCACCCTTTTTAAAGTCCAACTGAGATCCGTTAGTCATCACATTATTCCGTCAACAGATTATATCAACGTCTTTTTCACCTTTTGCTGTCGATTTTTAGTTTTTTCTCATCAAAAAAAAAATGTTTCCGGAGAAATATTTGAAATGGTCATTTTGCTGTAATCCCAAATTCGGCCACGGCGAGGAACTGATCGGACCAGGCCCGTCTTCAAACTGGACTCAAACTTTGGCCCAATCCCAAAGTCCAGACTCTTAGGCTCTTTGCTGCAAAGTTAGTGAGTGTGCAGAAGTGTCCCACTGTAAAATCTGCTAGTTTTTAAATGCTCACTTGCGAGTATGTTTTGTTCCTGTATTCACTCTGTACTCCATAAGTCTCCATTGCTGCAAGGGGGACAAGAACGGTAAACAAAGAGGACGGCGCATGGCTGTTCAGTCCTATCTGAGGAACCACTCTGAAGGACGTTCCGATCAGGTCATAAAAAATGTCACATAAATGCTCACAATTGTTGATAACGTGTTTTGTCGGCTTCACGGTAATGTGATCTGTTGTAACCGAGGGCTTTCCCATTTGCAAATAAACCATTTTGAGCCCTTGCAGCCTGTAACGTGCATCCGTTTCCCAGGTGACCCTGCAAGGTTTATTGAAGATGGACTTAATCTTTGACATTTAAGTTAAACATACAAGTGAGCGAAACAAAATAAAGGATGTTATTCATCAAATCCTAGTAGACTATGCTCATTATACATTATACACCTCAGTGTAAGTATGTTTAATTCTGTTTGTGTCAAGATGGTTTTATGTGTGTGTGTTGTGCTTAATCCTGACTAAATTTATAAGATCATGGTAAAAATATCTTTATTTTCTTATTTCTATCCTCTTAGATCTGCCTTTTTCTTGCAATCTGCATTTCACATTTATTGTGTTTTTAAAAAGGGAATATTGATAAAAGACTGGTATATTGGGAAAATAACATTTCATTAAAGTAAATAATTGCTAAATTCAGAGCATGAAAATTGTACTGAAGGCCACCTACCATTTCTACTCCATTTCTGCTAATCTACAACCAGACTTTCAAACTTCCACCTGAGCTAAACTCGACTGAACCCTTTGTCCAACACTGGACGGCCTGGAGTCACATTTTATTCAGCCGTTCGCTTTCAGGTTGATTGTCCTGTTCCTTCTGCAAAGTTTGAACCAAATTAGGAAGTATTCAGTACAGACATTTTAGACGAGGTCTCCAAAATGGCCGTTTTGTGCCATTTGTATTTTCTCACGTATTTTACTGGTATGCCACTGATGGTGTTCACTTTAAATACAGTAGTTTGAGTTAAAAAAGTAAAATAAAATTGAACTTAAATATTTTCTTCCATTCAAATAAAATAACCACACAAATGAACTGAATGTTCAAACCAAACGGAGGCAATTTACGTTCAGAAAACTAACTATTTACTCCGTAAAAACACACATAAAGCCAAAACTATTCGCACCATCTTTTGCAATACTTCCCTCGCCGTGGTAGAACGTGTGCGTGCAGGTGTTGGAGGTGGCTTCTGAGCTTTTAGCAAACTGCTCCTCGCCTCCACTTGAACAGCTCCTTGTGGAGCAGAAAGCTGTTCACCACTGGATAACCCTGGTGAAAAAAGCTTGTCTTGCGTCATACAGCCACAGCAGAGGGTCAACCTTGAGTAGACCATACAAGAGAAGCCCTTCTTCAATGAACTCATTCTCCAAATGCATCACTGCTCTCTGCCAGTGATCAGGATCAACTCTTTCCCATGAGTAGTGATTGAATAATTTAGTTACTTACTCTGTACTTTCCGCTCTCTCAGGCGCACGGTATTGACCATGTTAGTTGCTAATAAGTTAAGGAGGTTAAGTGAGGACGCAAGCTATTAAACTTTCTTGGAGGATCCTTTTCTGGAACGTTTTTCCACTTTCTTCATCGTTACATTATAAAGCTAAACGTGCACCAACTGGACCTCATCAAAAGCGTGACGTTGTTAAGCTATAAATGTGCTTTTCCTTCACACAAGCCCTCATTTTATATAACGGTTGTTGTCCTGTTCAAAGGTTTTGAAACGCAGTCAAGCATCAGGGGTCAGAGGTCGATGACAGTGTTTGTCCCACTTCAAACTCCCTCACGGATCAATAGTTACCAAACACCCCTTTTTCTGTCCGTGCCGTTCCATTGGTGGCTTACGAAGGGCAAAGACGACCCAAAAGCCAATGAGGCATCACCCTCACGTCTTCACCGGTACACCGTCCTCGTCGCCGTTGTGGACGCTTTCGCAGCCTGGACAAAAGCTGCCTTCCGTCTCCAGCGTGAACAGAAGCTTTCCGACAGGATGTCTTCGTTGAAGGAGATCTGCAGCGGTTTGCCGCTGGATCCTTTGCCTCTGAATCGGGGAAGAGACCTAAATGTACCGCACGCGCCTTTGAGGACGCCAAACCTCACGGCGGAGGAGGAGCGGGTGAGTGAATATGCCAACAACGTCTGTTCATTGGACATCTTTCAGCACGTTTTGTCGCTCAATAATTTAAATTTAACCAGGAGTGCATGCACCTTTAATGGCATCTGTGCACCTTAAATACAGGTGCAGCTAATGTGATAGAAAATGGCAACATTATTTTCATGCACACCAAAAAGAAACTGTCTGTGAATGCTACTCTAAAGTGAAGATTCTGCATGTTTAGTGGAATAGAAACACTGTTCGGTTCAAAGCTCAGCTGCAGTCAGAAATGTCTCACAACTATCAAAGGGGAAAATTAGAATACTGCTCAACATCGTGAAGCGTTGCGCTGAAGGAGGTTACAGCTCACTGTCAATGAATCCAAATGTGAAATGTGTCTGTGTGGAAGCACCATTTGTTTCTATCGACTTATTGCATCATCAATGTTGTCTCAAACAAATTGATTATTCTCTAAGGTCTGTAAGTGATTGCCCAAAGCAAAGGCTTCAGTCAATGATTAAAAGCGACACTGATTGAGTGTATCCACTCATCCATGGGACTTGAGGACCGTATTAAATCATTGCTTTGCTGTGTTCAGTGTGTGTTCATTAGCGTGTGTTCATCTGCCTTTTCCTTCTAGCTGGCACTGAGAAATGCGTTGCGTTATTTTCCTCCGTCCCACCACTCAACACTTGCACCTGAATTTGCTCAAGAGCTGCGGCAGTATGGACACATCTACATGTACCGCTTCTGCCCCGCATTACGCATGAGGTGAGGCCACCTGAACATGACCCACAATTTAAGTGTGTAATTAAAGTGATATATATAAATTTTGTTTTTGGTAAAACATCTATATAATCCTTGAGATTTGGTTAATGAAACAAAAACATATGTTCAGGAACAATACATAGTAGCATGAACAGGTGGCTAATGTTGGCTAACTTTGGACGGCGGCCTCGGGTTAAAATGTCATGGTCTAATTTTGTTCTTCAGCATCAGTGTTTGAGTTTCCCTGCGTGTCTTCAGAGCTTACCCCATAGATCAGTACCCATGCCGTACACGTCAAGCCGCCTCCATCATGCTCATGATCATGAACAACCTGGATCCAGAAGTCGCTCAGGTGAGCCTCGAACGCGGCTTATTAACTTTGTGACAAAGTGTGGGGACTCTTTTGTTTGATTCTCAGGTTGACATCTTCATTTTGCTTTTTTCTTCAGTTCCCCCAGGAGCTCGTCACCTACGGAGGCAACGGACAGGTGTTCGGTAACTGGGCCCAGGTGAGCCGTGAGCTAGCTCGGGGTTAGCAACAATGCCTCGGGTCTAAGTAGCTACATATTGACCACTTGTGGATCTTGCCGCA
This sequence comes from Apeltes quadracus, assembly GCA_021346845.1. NCBI lineage: Eukaryota > Metazoa > Chordata > Actinopteri > Perciformes > Gasterosteidae > Apeltes > Apeltes quadracus. Next base: position 1,467,235 of record CM037933.1, read on the forward strand.
GTTTTGCCTGGTGATGCGATACCTGAGTGAAATGACGGAGGAACAAACTCTGGTGATGTACAGCGGCCATCCGATGGGGCTGTTCCCCAGCCTGCCTTCATCGCCCCGCGCCATCATCACCAACGGCATGGTAGCTGCCGAGCACACCGTTGATCAAACATTCAGCCCACGTGCACTCGCTGTCCACTGACACGCGGTCTTGTGTTTGCACCCCAAGGTTATTCCAAATTACTCGTCAAGGAATCAGTATGAAAAGATGTTTGCCCTTGGTGTATCAATGTAAGTCTAGAAGTTTGCTTTTGAGTGAGAGAATTATGCAGAATGAAGCCTCATGTGGGATCATCATCATCATCATCACTACCACCATCATCGTGTTTTGAGTAATCTTTGCTCCTTTGTTCATTGGTTACAGGTACGGTCAAATGACGGCAGGCAGCTACTGCTACATTGGTCCGCAGGGAATTGTTCATGGCACTATGGTTTGTGAAGTTATTTTAAAAAATGACCATTATTTCAAGAATAATTGAAGTAGTTCCCAAATTGTAGGATTAGTGTCACAAGATGCAGCAAGAAAAAAGCGATACGACAAATGACAAAATGATACTTTAGATTATTCTGAAATACTCCAAAAATGATCTAAATGAAACAATCCGCGGAGGCAAAACAAAGGTAATAACTGTGTAGCTATTACTACTGCCCGAACCCATTACCTGTGTGTTACAGTTTGCTACTGCTTTTAATTCTTCCCATGTGCTTTTCTCTGCAGCTCACTGTGCTGAACGCCGGCCGCAGGTACTTGGGCTCTGATGATTTGAGGGGACGCGTCTTTGTGACCTCCGGCCTGGGGGGCATGAGTGGAGCTCAGGCTAAAGCTGCCGTCATTGCCGGTTGTGTTGGCGTGATCGCAGAGGTCAGTTTCTGTCCAGTCCTTTCCCATAAACTCTCAGACCGAGCGAGAACACAGGATGTCCTGCGAGTCAGTGTGACTGTGAATTTGATTTCTGTGTAGGTGGACGAGGCTCCTCTTAGAAAGAGATATGAGCAGGGCTGGCTGATGGAGATCACCAGCAGCTTGGATCACTGCATTAAACGCATCAGGTACCAAAGAGGGAGCATTGTCATTCATGAAGGAAGGAGATGAAATAAACACCTAGTCAATAAAACCATACATTAGTTCCCAGAGCCACTATCCTCCTCCTGTTGCTGCCTGATAAAATCCTCCTAAACGCCTGTTTATCACCAAATGCTGCGTGTCAGTTCAAAAGGTCATAAACTGTCAAATAGTGAAAACATCATTTGATTTTTTTTCCCCATCAATATCAGAACGTGCTTTTATATTTTTCAGAGAGGCCAAGATCTCCAAGACGCCCCTCAGTATTGGTTACCATGGCAACGTAGTTGACTTGTGGTAAGTGCCTATACACAGTCCATCTCTGCAGCCGCAGTGAAGGGGAAGACCTTTGCGACATGCTCTCGACCTCTTTGTTCTGCTCCGCTGACTTTCTAACCAGGGAGAGGCTGCTTTTGGAGTATGAGAGGACAGGGGAGCTCCTGGTGGATCTGGGTTCAGACCAGACCTCCCTCCACAACCCTTACAACGGAGGCTACTACCCAGTGCAGCTCAGCTTCCACCAGGCAAATCAGCTCATGTCAACGGATTCTAACCGTTTCCTAACTACAGTCCAAGAAAGGTAATGTTGCTCGGCGAGATGGCATTTTCCCTGATAGTTTCTGCAATGTCTGTCTCTGTTGAGTAATAATGGGTTTTTTGTGCAACCTCAGCCTCCGCAGACAAGTTAAGGCCATCAACAAACTGTCTGATGCTGGTTTGTTCTTCTGGGACTATGGCAACGCTTTCCTCCTGGAGGCCCAGAGAGCTGGTCCGCAATCAAATACACAAAGTCATTGAGAACAACAGTTATCCGTCATTACATGTCAGACCTTTAGAGAGGCTTCTGTTTCATTTCTGTTTATAGGAGCAGAAGTAGAAAAAGCGGGCGCAGGGGCAACAGAATTCCGTTACCCCTCTTATGTCCAGCACATCATGGGGTGAGACATCTATTAAATATTGCATTGCTCATGTAATATAACTGTGTACAATTGTTGTGAGTCCTTTTCTTCATGCTATAAAGAGCTTGTAATGACTCCCCTCCCGCCTTGGCCCTAGGGACATTTTCTCTCTGGGCTTTGGCCCGTTTCGCTGGGTTTGCACATCCGGCGACCCCCGAGATCTTGCTGAAACGGATGATATCGCTGCTGATGTCCTAGAGGAAATCAGTTCCAATGTGACTGATAAGATCAGACAGCAGTACAATGATAACATCCGCTGGATCCGAGAGGCTGGAAAACACAAAATGGTGAGTAACGATTGCCATCATTCAATTCCAATATGATGAAAAGAAATGAATCTCCAATGACAGGATTTCTTCTGTGTATTGTCCATGTTGAGGTTGTGGGATCTCAAGCCAGAATCCTCTACTCTGACCAGAAGGGAAGAGTCTGCATTGCTTTGGCAATAAACCAGGCCATTGCTGAGGGACGAGTCTCAGTAAGAGGACAAATTGTCTGCTAAGAAAATCTTTTCTGATGTTCACTGCAGTCTGAATGACATTTCTGTTGTTCAGGCTCCCGTGGTTATTAGCAGAGATCATCATGATGTTAGTGGCACAGACAGCCCCTTCAGGGAAACCTCTAATGTGTACGATGGATCGGCCTTCTGTGCAGGTATGTTGAATGCCAATGGCTCGGATGTTACCCTGGGCAAAAACACAGTGTATGTGCATGATTTGTATTCAGTTGTGTGCATATATATCTACATATATATTCTATAAACCAGTAATCCTACTGGAATCATGTTGGGAAGTCACAGCTCTCAATCATTTCCCCTTACAGACATGGCCGTCCAGAACTTTGTCGGCGATGCATTCCGGGGCGCCACATGGGTAGCCCTGCATAACGGCGGTGGCGTTGGCTGGTAAGGGAGGCTGGTCATCGAGCAAACAGTAGTACGGGTAAAGTTTTTGAACCATGAACACTCTTGCGTCACCAAGTGCTTACAACCTCGTCTCTCGTCTCACCTGCAGGGGCGAGGTAATGAACGGAGGGTTTGGGTTGCTATTGGACGGCTCGGACGAGGCAGCAAAGCGGGCTGGACTGGTGCTCAACTGGGACGTCTCCAACGGGGTGAGCGTGCTGCGGGGGGAGCAGCATGATCGATCGCAGCCTCACTTATTGTGTACTTCGTGCTCTAGTGGCTCCCGTCTGGTCCTGTGCGCTGCAGGTGGCTCGTCGCTGCTGGTCCGGAAACGCAAACGCCTACGAGACCATCCAGCACACCATGGAGGACAACGGCCTGTTGCGTGTCACCATGCCCTTTCCTGTGCAGGATGAGTGCGTGCTGGACCGCGCCCTGCAGGGCTAGACAACGTTACAAACGGCCTTCTGTATACCTCACAGCAAGGAGGCCTTTAAACTGTAGGCCTCTGTGGAAGTATTAGGGGCAGTGTAGTTACATAAATTGTTTGCCATGATGCACAAAATGCAAAGTAGACTACATCCTTCAGCCAGACTAAATATTATTTTTATTGTGTGCTGAAAATTAAACTACATGGATGTATAAATGATGAAGCCTTTCTGAGTCGTTTTTACGTTAATCTACAAAAATATGTCTTAGTTAATTTAGTTATTGCTCATTCTATGTCGTCAAAAACTCAAACAAATGAGTCCAAATGTGAAAGTCACATTTTGGTGACGCTTTGACGTCCCCTTCCACCAAATTCAAGTAACCAGAGACAGATCACTAATTCACTCATTCGCACAGCATTTGGTCTGCTGTACCAAATTAGCTATAAAACAAGACCAAACGTTTTCCCACGAAATTCAATTCCGTGTGTAGGGAGTTAGTAAGTCAGTTAGTAACTTTTCGACAGTTATTGAGCATTAATATAGGAGTGAGGACTGTGCAGCCTTGTGTCTGTTCCCCCCCCCCGCGCGTCTTTACGCGTGGCTGTTCCTTTAAGAGAAATGCGTTCGAGGCTTTCGGCGCTGACGTCCGGGAATTGGAGAGGTTGGGTGAACCCTGCAGGAAGAACACGCAGATACCGGAGATGAGGACCAGACAGGCACAAGGAGTTTTAAAGCTGGTTTTCTTTCTTTCCGGCATTTAGTGGGGTTTTTTTTTACTATCTCTTCATAATCACATCCATCTTTGGATCTTTGGAACTTCTCTGTGCCACAGTCTCGGTGCGGCTTCAGACCTCCGCCCTTTTTTCATGACAAGGAGCTTTTTTCTAGATTTCACACCTCAGTTATTTGCTGCAGTGTAGAGGTTCTGTCGGGCTTTACCAAAGTCCTCGTGATGACACGGGAAGCTTTTTGTTGTTGGCACTGATGACATTTTCTCCGCATCACTGTCGGCTTTAAACATAAAAAATGAATCAAAACCAGGAGGAGCAGTCGGTAAATTCAATCAGCGCACCGCCTGGCACAGGACACCGCGGCCCCAACGAGCTGCCGCCTCCGGCTTCCTCCAAGCTGGAGTTCCGGAGACACGCAGTGACAGAGGACTACAAAATCACCGCGCAGGTCCTGGGCCTGGGCATCAACGGCAAAGTCCTGGAGTGCTACTGCAAGAAAACGGGAGAGAAATGTGCCCTGAAGGTGTGTGTTTGTCTGCTTCCAGTAGTCTGGAGGCTGGAAAGAAGGAGAGCAGCCATCAATTATTCATTTATCTGATCTCCACCGTGTTGGAGCGTCTTAGGCTGGAAGTGTGTCCAGAATCTCTTCTTAATAAGATTGATTGATTTGGAATATGATTCGTTGTCTGATGTGGCGCAGATGAAATATGAACTGAACCAAGTATCTGTCAGACAGTGGTGTGCTGTCTGCGATGCTCTGCCACACTGTGTGGACAATGATCGGCCCTGTTGATTCTCGTTATAATAATCTGACATGGAACACATTTTGTTGCTCCTTTATGTGACCTGCATGTTAAACGTTTACCATCATTTTTAAAAGTGCACTTGGTCAGTAGGAGTAATGAGGAATTCAGTGCGAGTAAGTCAACAAAAATGTGGCTTTGTGGAAATAATGTTGCGTTCTGTTCGGGGGTAAAGCTATTATCTTTGCATAGTATTATCTTTTGTACACGTCCCCAAATGCATTCTCAAAGCATCCACTCCAAATGTCCTTTGCAGAAAATGTAATTCTGCAGTGATTGTCCCTCTCTGGATGTATTCATTTCTTAGCAAAGTTGTTCAAACAAATTGTTAAAGAAATGAATTAGGCGTATCTCTCCTAGAGACTGTGATCTGAAGAAATACAGGTGAAAAAATATGAAACGGAGGCGTTTCATATTTTGGTGTATTTCATGCATACGTTTCTTTATGTTATGTGGAGCAGATCCTGTACGATACTCCCAAAGCCAGGCGGGAGATTGAGCTGCACTGGCGAGTGTCCGGAGGTCCACACATTGTCCGAATACTCAGCCTGTATGAGAACATGCACCAGGGAAAGAAATGTCTCCTCATCATTATGGCGTGGTGAGTATTACCAGCACTGGACATTTAATAATAATAATTAATTTAATAAGGCCTCTACGGGAAAGCATGAATAGATCCAACGTGTTTTTCTTTCATTTAGAAGAGACATTCATTTAGAAAGAGAAACAGATTGTGTGTCATTGTGAGTCGTTGTCCTAAAGCTTCCTTATTTGTGAATCATGGAAACTCTTTTTCTGGGGTTGTTTAAATGACATCCTCCTTTATGTCCTTTATGCTTAACATCTGGTGTATTTGTTTTGTAGCAACTACAAGCACTGCTTCTTCGGTATTTTTTCATGTCTATTTACATTACTTTCTGTTGACATTTAATTCTGCTTTTAAACCCAACATGGGGACACATTTAAACTCAGACTGAAAGTCAAAGTAAGAACTAAAGAGTGGTGACCTGGTAATAACCCTTTACAGACTGTTTTGTGTGTTGCAGCGCAGTTGAAAGTGTTAAAGTGGCTTCAGCGTGTTCACATCTGCAGTCACGCAGCAACGTCCGCTCGCGGTTGAAGCACATAAACATTTTTCAACGCTACGAGTCGTCATGACTGGTGGAAACATTTTCTGATGCACAACCCGGTCTCCAGTGGCTCCGTAGAATCGACTCATCGGACAGTAAATTGTGACTCACAACGACAACGTGGTTTGTTGACAAGAGGCCTCTCTGGGTCCCGATGTCTTTGTTAATCTTTTCCCAGCATGGAGGGAGGGGAGCTGTTCAGTCGCATTCAGGCCAGAGGGGACCAGGCCTTCACAGAGAGAGGTGGGTCAGCCTTCTCGATTAAGCCCTTTCAATGCACGGGTCTCCACACTCGGCCCTTTCCGTGTTACACCTGTGTTACTCCGTGTCCGTCCCTCAGAGGCGTCGGAGATCATGCATGACATCGGCACGGCCATAGAGTACCTCCACCTCATGGACATCGCCCACAGGGACGTGAAGGTGCTGCCGCCTCTGCTGCTGCAGGTCCAACCTACATGCGCTGTTTTAAAGTTGTTTTAAGGTTTCTCTTTCCGTGAACTCTGCAGCCTGAAAATCTGCTCTACACCACCAAGGAGAGCAACGCCGCACTGACGCTGACTGACTTTGGCTTCGCTAAGGAGACGACGCTGCAAAACTCCCTTCAAACTCCCTGTTACACTCCGTATTATGTTGGTAAGCGTTTAGTCAGACGTTGAAAGAAACCTGCTGCATTCGTGCCAGTATTATGAATGTGCTACTACAGTGATAGTATTTTGGTAAGTCACTGACTTCCATCTTGTCCACTTGTGTTCTCATATTCACCTGCTTTTGTGTGAATGCGCCTTTCAGTTTTCCACGACATCGCATTGTTTTTTTCTGTGTCTGTTCGTCCATTCAGCCCCAGAAGTGCTTGGGCCAGAGAAATATGACAAATCATGTGACATGTGGTCTCTGGGCGTAATCATGTACATCCTGTGAGTATCATGTGCGTGGACAAAAGATTTCACTTGATTAAAAATTGACCACCATTTTAGTGCATTGTGTATCAATGTTCATCTCTGCATTTCGGTTAAAGAAAACAGTAAAATGAAAGAGCTTCTTTTTCTGTTTCTAGATTGTGTGGATTCCCTCCGTTCTACTCAAACACAGGTCAGGCCATATCTCCTGGCATGAAGCAGAGGATCAGGTTGGGCCAATATAAGTTCCCCAACCCAGAGTGGGCTGACGTGTCGGAGGAAGGTCAGACTTTGTTCCTAAATCCTAAATGTCACGGAAATATTTTCAAATCTGTTACTTTGTACGACAACCAGTAGAAAGGCAGGAGCACACATGGCGTATAATAAAATATATATTGTGCTTTAATCCTCCCAAAAATGTCAATATTTCATGTAAATTTACTGATTTTCGATTACTGATTTATTTTGCAATATTAACACCACGTCTCCATAGGAATTTAAGAGTGTTTGGTTTACAACTTGTTTCCACAGCCTCACAGTGGGATGCAGTTTAAATGTAGTAGAGTTCACTGACGCAATCACATGTTAGAGAACAACGTGCACAACTTCTCTAGTAAACACAAAGGAGACAACGTCATTATAGCTCCATATTGCACTAAAGACGTATCGGGCTAAATGCTTGGTATTTTTAACTGTGTTTTGTAGCAAAACAGCTCATCATTCAGTTACTGAAGACGGACCCCAACGAGCGGATGACCATCGGCCAGTTCATGAACCACCCCTGGATCAGTGTAAATGATCCCTTTGTCACCTCATCCACAGACCTGCATGTTTTACTCCCTTTTATTCAATAGAATAGGTATGTAATAATGTCATTTTTTTTATACTACAGCAATCAATGGTGGTGCCTCCAACCCCCCTCCACACCTCTCGTGTTTTGACAGAGGACAAGGAGCTGTGGGAAGATGTGAAGGTGGGACACATAGTTCAGATCTGTTTATTCTCACAATACAACCACAAGGTGTCAGTCAAGCGCCGGATTTACAGCACAAAGTCTCCTCCAACAGGAGGAAATGACCAGCGCCCTGGCAACCATGCGCGTCGACTACGACCAGGTGAAGATAAAGGACCTGGACACGTCCAACAACCCTCTGCTCAACAAGAGACGGAAGCGGGCGGGGTCCGGGGGGGCGGACAGAGCAGGAGAGGATGCTGCAGTAGATAACAGCCTCTGAGGAGGTTCCACCAACATGTCACTGATTGTATTTCATGTACTTTTACTCCTTCTTTGTATCACTGCCCTCAATAGTCTAATTGATGTTGGTTGTTTTTGTTGTAAAATTGAAAATAAAATGCTTTTTTAATTGTTTCAACTTCATGTTGTGTCACTTGTATACAGGAAACTATAAATGACACAGTTTGTTTAATACAAAGAGATATAGAATATCTTAGGAGAATGTTATTATTGCATCAGAGTTGGACATTTATTTTTCTTACTGTAAACAAAGAAAGACTCAAAATAGATTAATTAGGTAAGATTACATCCAATTTAGTTTCATTGGTATTATTACATATATATTTAAGGAACATTATAACGTGTTCCAGGTGATACCGTGACTCTTCCACTGTGATCCATCAGCTTTACCAGACATTTCCGCTCACTCTTAAGTTTATTAAACCATTAATTCTCGACTCTTCAGCCTCAAGATAAATGTTCACTTTCACGTTTCTGTTGAGTAAACTGAGGAACAAAGAACCACAGTAGCTTAAGTGAGCAGGACCTGAGGAATAGCAGACCCAACGACCACTGTTCATTTTTAATGTGCACAGCAGACAAATGAAAAAAATTCACTTAAAGCAGCAGTCTTGCAGTTGAACCTTGCTTAAGTAAAACTATATACTATAAACACATCACGATTAAAAGTTTTGAAAAGTGTTTATAAGTCTCTTGCACTATTATTTTATATAATTCACAATATATTGTGAAACTTTTATTTTTTTATTTTGGATGCTATGGGTGTTCAATTACACTTATTTTATTTACTTAATATTACCCTCTGGTGATGGATAATTGCATAAAATGCATCCCAACTAACTGAAAGTAGAGTAAAACTGAGGAAAAGTACTTTAGTAAGTTATTTTTTCATGGTTGCTTTTCAAATGATGTGGCTCATGTTTTAGAGTTGCATGCTGAGACAGTACAGCGATGAGTGGCGCCGTGGGATTGAAACGTACCATTTGGACAACAAACAGTGCATTCACAACATAGAGCTATTTAAATACATTTGCATGATGACCAGCTGTGAGGGAAATATTATTAAATTATGTTCCGGACCGAATGTACCGGGTTCAGAAGTAAATAACGAACAGGGTAGGGACGGCGTTGGGCTGTAGAAGGTGAAAACGAGGGTCTCGTGATGGCGTCTGGTCTGCTTGGATGTAATGTAATGAGTGATCAACTGACTATCCGTGAGAAACGTGTCCTGTTCGATCTGCTCGAACCTCCGTGTAAGGTCAGTTCATCGCCGTCACTGAATTAAAATCCTTTGAATATAAAGTAATCAAATGTACCTTTGGGTTTTTCTGCATTCACACACATTTTAATCAGTGTTTACCCAAATGAATATACTTTATATACTTGTTATATATAAAAAGTGGCAGTGTGTTGTGAAGGTAAACTATTGGAAATGTATTTTTCCTCTGCTCAGTACGTGTAGATGGAGTCGTGCCTGCCCCCACGGGGATGGTGGGACCTGAATTAGTGAAGCTGATGTCAGGGGGCTGTAATATAATTGGAAGTTAAATACATCATTTCCAACCGTCATCAGCCCCCAAAAACGAGGTCACCAGCTCTCTGAGGAGCTTGAAACTGAACTAAACTGTTCAAAGGTTATTCTGAGTCAAAAAAGGAACAACTTATTAATCTTTAAGAAAGCAGTTTGGAGGATTCAGCAAACTCTCTAAAAGACGGTTTGAATTTAAGAGCAAAATAGGGAAGTTGCACAAACACTGACTAAACCATATGCCGAATTAAGAAAGCTTCAGGAACTGAAAGACTTCCCGAGCAGAGAAGCCCCGTCAGTCAGCTTTGGTAGTACGACGAAGTGGTCAGAAGTCAATGACTGCCGGTGTATTTCAGCTGCTCAAAACGACAGTAGCCCAGGTACTTTTGGCCAACGAGTCCCCGGGTGAGACTCCTGCCTGGAGTTATTTGGCTTGTGGCGTTGTGTGTCTCATCCAGGAAAATGCCATTGACACCCACTTTCTGCGTCTCTACTGTGTCCAGGTAAGCGCTGTAGTTACGTGCTATAGTTTACTTTCATTTGTTATTTTGCTTGGTGTCTGTACTTTTCATTATGTAATTACTATGATAGCTGTTTTTTTTTAACATTCTTCCTTTTGTACCTTCCATGAAAACAGCGTTCCGAGTTACTGTGGGAGCAGGAACTCTATGTCCCTTTCAAGTACAATGCAACTTGCACATTCTTCCATACGTTCCCTGCAGATGTAAGCTATCTGGTTTTAACGTATCGGTGTATGCAACTATCTCATCTGAGAATTAGCATGAGTGTGGATTTACTGTGCTCCCATAGAGCCACCAGGTTGGCCTCAACTTTGCAAATGATGCTGAGGCAGAGGAATTTCTTCTGGCGGTGAAAGATGTCCAAAGACACCAAGGTTAGAATAACAACGATTGACTCATGCGTAATTTACAGGTGTGTTTGCTGTATTCTTTCATGGCCTTTGTTTCCTCAAATTCTACTACTTTTTTTCGCAGAAATGATGCCTGTGATGAAAGGAATGACACACCCTGTGGACGACAACAAGTCCACGAGTGGTCCTCCTGACACAGGGTGACAAAAATGTTACAACTCCAGTATCACAATAGGAAAGAGCAGAAGTTAAGGGTGCTGCTTTACCTTTTTACCTACAGAATTAAGTTACCCGACCATTTGGACAGTGGGCAACACCCCTTTTCACCATCCACAACAACTGCAACAACCGCCGGTTCAGTAAGTCAAATTGTGCAGTGAAATGCTACATGAGCAGAATCACACAGCAGGTCCCCCTTTAAAGTAGAATTAGTCTGTGTGGAAAAAACGTTCAAAATCAGTTCATTGTTATATCTGCTTGGAGAAGTTTACGGATCCGGGCGCTGCTGTGAAGAGGCTTTTCATTCCACCCAAGTTCACTGAGAACGACCCGAATGACAAAGACGTCCCTGAAGTTGGCGGACTAAATGTGCACAGAGAGTTTAGGAACAGAGGTACTTTATTGTGAAAAATGCTATATTCCATGTTTCCAAATGAAATCAGAAAAAAGGTTGCTGGATATTTTGAGGAAGTACTTTTGCGTTTTTTGACAGGTCAAGTATCTCAGACATTGCCGAGAACAGCAAGAGCATCTGTTTCCCTCGCTCTGAAGAAAGGACCTTTGCCACCGGTCCCCTGCAGCAAAGACCGTCCCGCGTCCCAGCAGACACGACAGCGCTCAGTCCCACTGAGTCAGGGTCCTCCTCGGGTTCCTCATCCACCTCCTCTGCGTTCTCAAGCTTCCCTGGAGAGGGTCCAAAGGAGTGCCAGTTTCCAACCTGTAGGACCAGCACACATGCCGTTACAGCTCTGCACATTTGAATATGTAAAAAGTGTGGTCGGAATGATCTTAACTTGTGTTTGCAATTTCAGTTGGGCTCAGCAACAGCTGCAGAAAAAGGTGAAAATATTGTGGATGCGATGAGAGAACTATTCAGACAAAAGCAGCTGCTCCGGTTGGGTACAGATGCATCGTACGAAGCTGGACCCAAACAGTGATGGGCACCTTTAAAGAAACATTGATTTCAAGTGCGCTATGTATGATGCACTTATCAAAAGACCGAGTGATACAGATGCTGGTTTTTGTAACTTTATTCTACAATAGCCCACGCTGGATTAACCTGCTATCATATTATATAAAATACGTGATAAACCCGACCGTTGCCAGGTTTTTTTTGTGCCATTTTGTTTGTTGAATATGTAAATTAATCTCTGTACGACAATACAAATAGAATTACACTGAGATCAATTGAATGAGCTGCATGAACATTCTCAGTTCAGGTCTATGCAGCTAGTCTATAGGCCAACACATACTATTTTACTCGAATGCTTGTAAGTAAAATAATGTGAATCAAAAAGAATGAAAAAAACACACGTGGAATTGGTTAAAAAATTTAGAAGAACTATCAATTAAATAATGATACTCAGAAAAAACAGATATATCTAAACCAATAGCATATACAGACACATTAAAAAAAGTTAAGATGGGAAGAAGTAGAGATCATTGTAGAGTGTAATACAGCATGCTCATTGGTTCCTTAATTAATCGGACTAGCTAATACAACAAACAAATAGTGATAAACAAATAATGTATATTTAAATAAGCAGGTTTGGTAGTTTAAGAATATGCACCATGTGCAAAAACATGAGACAAACAACTACATTGTTACACCAGCAGGGCATCGTGTTATCGACTGCAGGGCTGATCTTGGTAGCTGTCGTGCAAACGGAGAGAAACGGACCATCGGATGCGATTTCATTTTGCACTGACATGTATGTTACTAAAAAAGGTACACGTGGGTACAAGTAAAGTGGCCGTTACAAGAACACAGCTGAACAATAACAAGCGGACGTGCTTGTGTGCGCGCGCGTTCCCACGGACGCGACGATGAGCGCGTGCCCGCCGCAGCGCTCACCCGCTTCATTCATTGCTGCCCGTGCTGCTGCAGGGAAGCTACACCGAGGAGAGGCTTTAAACCGGGACCATGAGAGGGGGCTGCCGCCCGAGACACACTCGGGACCGGGCAGGTAGGGTGCAAACTCCTTCCCAGCGCTTACTTTTCTCCTTTTTCTTACGTGTGTGTGTGTGTGTGCGGGGGGGTGTCGCTCCGCAGCAGCTGGACGAGCGAGCGAGCGAGAGGAAGTAAACAAGTCTCGGGTCACGTCGGCACGCCTCAGAGCTCCACGCGGCGGGGGGGAAATAGTTGGCCAGTGACCCGGATGCTTCGGCCTCTCTGCGGGTTAGGTGGCGCCTGAGCTGCCTGCTGGACGCACGGTGACCGAGGCGATGGAAACACCACTTTGTTTCCACACCTCCCTCATTGGTCACTGTGGAAAGCGCCCCAAACGGAATGAGGGGTTCTGTTGGTGCTCGAGAATGTTCTAGAAATGTCTCGAGTGGGTTGTTGTTTTGGGACAGTTCGCACCTTGTGCTGTGTGGAAGGACGAGAGGGTAAAACTTCTGTTCAGACGGTCCAAAACGATAGTTTGGGTCCTGTTGTATTACTTGTGAATCAACTGTAAGTGGCATTGATGGCAGTGGATGGGACATGATGGAAGTTGTACTGTTTATTGGGGGCTCAAATGAACCTTAATGTTGCTCCAAACATTTCAGCCTTGACATCTGGGGGTCAACCTTTTGTTTGCATGCTGTCTTCCCAGGCCACTAGACTTTGTTTCTTATCATGGTTCCTTGACGACTGCCTCACATAAGGGATATGAGCACACACATGCCGTGTAAACCAATGCTAATGCAATAACCCAAGTAATCCGGTGATCATAAGAATGTTATCATGACGCACGCCTTGGCCTGTTTTAACTGTCGTGTAGATAAACGTCCTGCAGAGAGGACAAATGAGCAAGTCTCCGCTCATCGCAGTTGCTCACATGAAGATGGTTTCAGTGGTTTGAATGTTGTGGATGGGGAGGTGAAGTTGTTTGTCTGCCTACCCAGAGAGAGGTGGGGCTAAGCAGAAAAACAAGAAAAACACGCTAGTGTGCCTGATCTTACTGATCTACTGATCTAGTTATTTTTAGGACAAATACAGACGCCACATTGTACTGCCGTGCAGCATGTTGAGAATAGTTGAACATGCATTTAGTTGCCCCTGCTCTCGACCGTGACACTGGCATGGGGTTAGCATTGTCTGTGGAAAGCCCACCGAGGCTTTATGTGTTTATCTCTGCAGACGGAGAGAAATGTGCAGCAGGCCCAACACAGAATTCATCCCTAAGGCTGCAGGCCGCATCCAATATTTACCCCCATGCCTCACATGCTGCCAGCGTCAGTAAAGCCACCTTCTCCCACCCTCTATTTCATTCTCTCTAACACTCGGTAATCCTTTTTTCTCCCTGTTTTGATTTTCGCACCGATCCCTTCTCCGAATAGCCACAAAAAAATCCCTCCCTCTCACCCTTGTTTATCGTGTTGCTGGCTGTCTCCCTGCAGCTCGCTCCCTCCCTCCCTGCCTGTGTCTGCTCCCTATCTGGGGGAAAGTTCACCCGCTCGCTCAGAATCTCATTATAGGCTTCAGGCAGAGCGGCCGCGGCCTACGTGTGTGTGTGTGTAGGCCCTGTGCAGTTATTTTACGCTTGCTTCGCGCACTAATCACTCTGATGTTTTGCATCTGGGAGCATTTGAGTGCAGGATTGTTTGTGTTATTTCTGTATATGTTTCTGCATGTATATGCTTGAAAAGGCTGCGACATTTCTCTGGACTGGAGACGTTCGTGTGGCTTGTTGTTCCAGCTCATGTGAAACGGCCTCTCTCAGACACTAAAGGGACCCAAAGACCGATTCTGGATTCCAAGTTGATCAACACAGAATGATTATATTACATGAAGAATAGCAAAGCATGCTCTGTGTGCAGTGTGACCCAGCAATGCATCCTTTAGGCTGCGTGGTGAACACAGGAGCTCTACAGTATAGTGCAAAGACTTAGACAAAGCTAACCAGCAGAGATGTGACAGCAAGTTGATAAATACTGCAAACTAGCTCACAGCCAAATATGACACACCCCTTTGATCGAAGTGTGTGTGTGTGTGTGTGTGTGTGTGTGTGTGTGTGTGTGTGTGTGTGTGTGTGTGTGTGTGTGTGTGTGTGTGTGTGTGTGTGTGTGTGTGTGTGTGTGTGTGTGTGTGCGTTACTACGAGCAGCTCTGAAGTTGTGTGCTGATGGGATTAGTCCTGCTGACCCTCTGACAGCGGTGCCCTTTGACCTCTGAATGTGTTTGCTGTCCCAGCGGATGCTGAGTTGACCGTGAGATGCATCTTTGTCTCAACTAGTTGGGCGTTTTTTACTTCATAGCAGTCCAAAATAAGTGGTTTTAAAAGTAAGTACACTGCGCCACCTGGTGTCATAACTTTAGTATTACATTAGGTTTCATTGTGCTAAGAACAACCTCCCTATAGGAGTCTGTTGTGAAAAGATATCGCAGAATGTTCTACTGTACTAAGTGAAGAAACTCAAAGATACTGTTTGAACCAAACAGATTCGTCTTTAAATACTTTTCACATATCAACAACCAAAAAGTCAGTTGTGTAAAGTGTGGAACATACAGAATAAAGTGAATAATAAAGTAAATAAATATCTTGTTTCGGTTTGGCCTCGGCACATCATCAACTGTAAATATCTTGTAGGTAAAGTTTCTTTTACAGCACAGTATCGGAGTACAGTAAGCATTTACACTGTATTGATATGCAGCACTGCGTCATTGTGATACCAGTATTTCTTACCGTAGTAACTGTAAACCTGTTGAGGCTCAACACACCCGCAGGACTGCTTGTGTAGATGATGTCGTCTGATAGTCTGAGAGTAAAACATGAAACTTGCTTGTATTTCAGAGGATCTAGTTCAAGGGTTTGTTAAAAACTGCAAATGAACTGATGGAGAACAAATTATATTGTTTTGGTTGGATAATGTTAATCCCACATATTTTGGATTGTGGCCACAACCAATACTGTGACAACTTAAAACTAAGGTGCGTCTGCAGTAAATAAACACAAGATCTCGTGGAAGACTTGACTGTACTGGATATGTATAATTCTTCATAATTAATTAATGAAAGTCATTTATCAATATTTTAGAGTTAAGATTCTCAATACGAGGAATATTTACCTTTTCTGTGGTTCAATTATCTTTACAAACTATAGTATTGGTCCATCAAGGCAAGCAATTTGAAGATGTCCTCTTTGGCCATAGGATGTCGTTATGGGTCACTACTTACAATTATTAGCTTCAGCCCTGAATTCTCATTATCTTTGCTTGCACACTAGACTAATATTCTGTGTGAATAAGACTTTCTTTAGTAAATATATAAAAATGAGAAGATTATGTGATTAAGAAGCATAGCCAAGCTAACAGAATGTAATGTTTTGTCGAAATAAATTAATATTACATAATGTGGAAGTTGTTGTTGTTGTATTTTGCCACAAGATGCCTGTACGTAATGCTGCACACGTGACTGGGTCGTGCAAAACTTGTGGCCACGAGACGTTTCGTGATGGTGTTTTGTGTGCGCTCCCAGCAGTCACGCCCTCCGCATCTCCGACCCGTTCCTCCTGTTGGCTGTTGGACCTCCCGTCTCTTCTCTGATTGGTTGAGGTCGCGGCTGCATTCAATGCCCATGTGTGTCGCATGTGAGCTGCTGAGGGCTTGTTTTTCAATCGTCGGCTCTTTTTTCCCCTCGCTTCTCTTGCACACTTTGTGAGTCATTACGGTAACCATTAAAAAGCATTTCATAGAAGCTGTTTTACTGGGGCGTTCTGTCATGGTAATTTAAGGAATTTGTTGCAGCTCAAATTTAAAGCTAAACAAGACCTACATATAACAATACCAAAGATTATTAAAGCAATGCCCCGAACATATATTTCATAATGATAGTACAATTGATTATACAAGTGTTTGAATGATCATGACAAATGAAATAAGCCTTACTTTTGAATGACGATGTTGTTTTTGTTTACCCTGTTATATACTATACTTCTAAGATGTGAAAATAAAATGGGCCAGATGTCTCTAACAACTACCCCACCCCCTCCCTTATTGGCGTTGCGCTCATTCTCCAGTCGTTACGGGAATGAGAAACCGCTGTTCCTCTGCTGACATGAACCCCCCCACCACCTGCAGTCTGCTGAATCAGACTAGCAGGGCCCCTCCGCCTCAGTTCCACACAAGCAGGGGGAACATCCCTGATCCAACCGCCGCGATGTTGGACAACGAAGAGTTTATTCTAGACACTTATCCGCGGGAGCTCACCCAAAACCCGCTGCAGAAGATATGGATGCCGTGCAGAAACGGGCACATCGCGCACAGACGGGGTAAGATGCCGCGGTGCCCCGGCATGGGACCGGGAGTCGCTGTGCATCTGCTAACGTTACCGCTGTTATTTTAAACCCTACGCACTTTGATTTATAGTTTGAAGAATCAGATGTTCCGTTGAGTGACATGTTTTTTTTAACGCCGCTCACAAATAAAGAAACGCATATTGTTTCATTCTGTGTCCTTGGGAGTGTTACACGAGTCTGTCCGAATTGTATTTATCATGTGACGCACCCAAATGCATCGACAACCCCCCCATCCACCATCCACCATCCACCATGTCGGACGTCTGGGAGGCTGAGCAGCTGTGCCTTTATCCTCCGCCAGTGTGGTTTGCACTCTGCAGGTCGTCTTCCTTCTTTTTGCCGAGTCAAGCGCCGTTTCCCTGTTGATTCTCTGCATCACGCAGGAACACTGTGTCGGGGCCGAAGGGATTCTCTTAATCCACTAAGGGAATTGTTGATTTAGTTGGCAGATCTGCGGAGATGAGTTGATCCACAAATAACTCTACAAAATTAACACCTTAATTCCTTTGTTTCCTTTGTTTATCAGAGATGTGCTTGTACGTTTCTTAAAACCCATAAGTCCATTAATATGGAAGAAAAAAACCATCAGGAACCCTAATGACAATTAAAAAGCTAGGATTATTTCCTTTTTAAGATTTTAGTTTTAATCAACCTAGATTTTGTCATTTGGTAAGAAAATTGAAGCAAAAAGGCAAAGATTACACATTGATGTATATTGTGAACATTCAGAAATACAACTTCAACATTTCAGGGGATTTTGCAGCATTGTGTCCTTAATTGAGCAGTGTGTCCCCCTGGCCGGCTTTTAAAGAAGTACGTGAAGGTGGACAAATTGTAGACCTCACCCTGTGCTGTCTACATGCCAATATCTTCCTGGTATTTAGTCGCATTTATATTTGTCCTCCCTTCAACTTGTCTCACTCCACTTCAAAGCTTGTATTTGAGCAGTGAAATTAAGTAAATCCAAAATGCTGATCAGATATTTCATGGTTCAAATGATTGCCAGAGACTGGATCAGGACCTGTGGGTCTCAGGAGAGGACTGTGCAGTGTAATTATGGACAACCTCCAAGAGTAATTAAACTCTTGTTGTAAGGAATCACGTCGACAAGCTGCTTATTAAATGTACAGGTAGTGAGTTTAATCCATTAAAGGTGTGTTTCTCTCTCACAGTGTGCATGACGAACTGCCCGACCCTCATCGTTACTGTGGGACTTCCAGCTCGAGGAAAGACTTACATATCAAAGAAGCTCACTCGCTATTTAAACTGGATTGGTGTCCCAACCAAAGGTATCAAAACATACAAACATATTCAATGCTTGACGTATATTTTTAAATCATATTAATATGTATATTTTCACCTGAAACAGAGTTCAATGTTGGCCAGTACCGGAGGGAGTGTCTGAAGATCTACAAGTCATTTGAGTTCTTCCGTCCAGATAATGAAGAAGGGTTGAGAATCAGACGGTAAGTTCACTCTGATTGGCCGACCATGAGAAATGACGTTTCCCTCCGCGAGTCGCACGTTCCTCCAAAGAAAAACGCCAACTAATGGTGGACGTCCTTGTCTGTTCTGTCCGCAGGCAGTGTGCGTTGGCAGCACTCAATGATGTCCGCCAGTACCTGAGTGTCGAAGGAGGACAGGTGGCGGTGAGTCCTTGGTTTTGTCCCTGGTCATACACGGCAAATTATTATTATTTTCCAAACTGAACATCAGAGCTGAAGAAGTGTTCGTCCGGCTTTTTCAGGTGTTCGATGCCACAAATACGACGAGAGAAAGAAGAGGAACTATCGTCAAGTTTGCTGAGCAGAATGGCTTCAAGGTGCGTTAACGGAGGCGGGCCGTTGTTTAAGTGAAAGGCCCGATGGTCTCTTAAGTTTACTGGATCACCTTGTCAATGCAGGTATTTTTTGTGGAGTCTGTGTGTGAGGACCCAGATGTCATCGCACAAAATATAGTGGTAAGCCTTTTCTCCTTTTCTTCTACCCAGTATAGAATTACAAATGCTATTAGCACAGCATGCTCCTTTCTTAATATATTTTGTTAGAGGGACACAAAGGACACTTCCTTACATAGATAGCAGGACATGCTTGTGTTTTACTCCAAATGCCAGAGGAGTTTAAGGTGGAATGTGGTGAAATGGAGGCTTTTTTAAAGTTATGGTGCCGACCAAATAGAACGAACTCTGAGTCAAAGTAGGCAGAAAGCGGCGTCAGGCTGCCGTCCTCCTCTGTCCTCTGCTGACGTCTTGTCCTTCGGTCTCTGCCTTTTTGTAGCAAGTGAAGTTGGACAGTCCAGACTACCTACACTGCAACACAGAGGAGGCCGTTGAGGACTTCATGAAGAGGATCAAGTGTTACGAGTCGTCCTATCAGCCTCTGGACGAGGTCCTGGACAGGTGAGGAAACATCCGATTCAAACAAAGCGCATGGAGATCGCACTTGGTTGACTTGACTGTCTCGGTCCAGGGATCTGTCCTACATAAAGATCATGGACGTGGGCTGTCGCTACCTGGTGAACCGCGTGCTCGACCACATCCAGAGCCGAATCGTCTACTACCTGATGAACATCCACATCACGCCGCGCTCCATCTACCTGTGTCGCCACGGGGAGAGCGACCTCAACATCAAGGGACGGATCGGAGGAGACTCTGGCTTATCGGCCAGAGGAAAAGAGGTGTGTGTGTGTGTGGTCTAAAATCACAGTATAATATTTTATATTTCTACAGTGTATTTGCTTTTGCAAAGTAGGAAGTATAAACAACTATAACACAGAAACATGAATTAATAAGAATATCTAAATGGATCAAATTAAATAATACCCAAGTTTGTAGGTTAAGGTTATCAAGAAATGAAAGTTCTCATGGGATGGATTTGTTTTCTTGCATTCTAGTACGCCAAAAGTCTGAGGAAATTCATCCATGAGCAGGAAATCAACGATCTGAAAGTGTGGACCAGTCAGATGAAGAGGACCATCCAGACAGCGGAGTGCCTGGAGGTGCCCTACGAGCAATGGAAGTCCCTCAACGAAATCGACGCTGTACGGTGCTTCCCCAATTTATGGAAAATAAATAATGAATCTGTTTACTCGCGCTAAGCCCCCCCCTCTCTCCCTCTTGTCTTCAAAGGGGGTGTGCGAGGAAATGAGGTATGAGGAGATTCAGGAGCACTTCCCTCTGGAGTTTGCCCTGAGAGACCAAGACAAGTACCGCTACCGCTATCCCAAAGGAGAGGTGAGGACGCGCGTGTCCGTCCATCGGGGGTGCAGGGATTCGTTTGCTGTGCACAGCGAGTCTCTGATCGCTCTGTGATGCTCCTGCAGTCTTACGAGGACCTGGTGCAGCGACTGGAGCCAGTGATCATGGAGTTGGAGAGACAGGAGAACGTCCTGGTGGTTTGTCACCAGGCCGTCATGCGTTGTCTTCTGGCATATTTCCTGGACAAGACTGCAGGTAGGATGGACGTGCAGGAGGCGACGTGAACACAATTTTGTGTGTTTGTGTGAGAATTTTGTTTGCGAATTTATGATCTGCATCATGATACTTTTTAAACTAGAATTATCAGCTTGCTCTCAACCCGCCTTAAATGCAGTACACGTTATGTTACATAACTTCTCTTCCTCCACAGATGAGTTGCCTTATCTCAAGTGTCCTTTGCACACAGTATTGAAGTTGACCCCCATGGCTTACGGTGAGTTCCGTTCTTGTCTGTGGTTGTTTTCATAGAATGTAGTGACAGTTTTACTCCACACTAACCCCAAAATGTATCCATATGTTTTGCAGAATGGTTTTGACTGAAACAAAGAAAACTCATGTCGTGTTTATATTTTTCTAAATGGTCTAATTTCCTATTCAGAATGAATTTTGTCTGCTCTTTCTCAGGATGTAAAGTGGAGTCTGTCTGTTTAGGCGTGGACTCTGTGAACACACACAGAGACCGACCGGAGGTAGGTGTCCCAGGCAGCACACAGAAATGTCCGTCAGCGGACGACGTACAAAACTTCAACCCACCTCGGGGGGGATTTTCCTCCGGTTTGTCGGTGACTCACTTCGATGAACGGTGAAAGCTGCGTGATGGTCTTTAAGATTGCTTTAGAGGCTCACTGTATGAGTTCAGTCGCATTTAGTGTGTATGTCCCTTCCAAAGCAGTCCTGCTGATCCGTCCGTCTCCTCCAATTGCAAGAAGAATGTAAGCGTGTGAGAATCATTCACACCTGCCAGTGACCCCTGACTGCAATCAAGACAGCTGCGACTTGTAACACTGCTACCTCTGTCACGTCTTTATTTGCTTTCTCTGGGGTTTATTTATTTTTTTATATCTCAAGTGTTTTCCTTCCTTCAAGTAAGAAAACTCAACATTTTCCTGAAAATAAATTAAAATTACACAGAACAAAAATGAAGCGAACGCAGAGTGCCTCAAACTGCAGTTCCTCACATGGCCACTTGAGGTTGATTCCAAAAGTGAGCCACCTTTTGCTGACTCAATTTTTAACATGCCTAACTTTAGAGCAGAAACAAACATGTTTACAGTCTGGTACAGAAACATTGACTTGGTGTCCGTGGCTTATTTTCTGTTGACGGCGACAGTAACCGTTTAATACTACGTCTTAAAGGTGGGCATCAGGTGACAGGTGGGTGCGTATCAGGTCACTTGCCTTTGTGTGGTCGCTGCCACGTCTTCATGCACCCATGGGTGACAAAAATAAGACTACTGTCCGTACTGTACGCGCCCTGTTGGGTATTAAGAAAAGCGCTCTATAAAATGAAAGTATTATTATATTTGTTTTGACTAGTTGCTGTGTGTTTATTTCAGGGCATCTGAAGCGTATAACTGAAATCCCAAAACGGGACAGATCACTGTTGCTTGTGTGTAAATGTGCTTTTATATTTGTTTTTATATTATATTTACATGTCATTTAGCTGACGCTTTTATCCAACGCGACTTGCAACAAGTGCATTTCAACCACGGATTGGTTTGTCATCAAGCTTGAGCTCGGCCTTTTAAGTTGCTGTGTGAGGATTGAGACTAGAATCAGGTTTGGGTCCAAATCAATGGTGAATTGAGGAGGAAAAGGACAACAATTACAAGTCTTTAAATACTGTGACGGATTTGGCATTCTCTTGTTGTTTATTGTTACACTTGCATACAAATAGTATGTCAATGTTTCTGCACATGACTCAAATTGAAATATATCTTTTTATTAACTATCTTTGTTAACTCTCTTGTTTACTCCCTAAATGTTGAGGCTTAATATGCCCACCAACATTCGATCACTAAACCTCCACTTCAATCAAGATGTTTGCTGTTTACCATAAAATAATCACTAATATTGACATACTGATATTTGGTTAATTTGCATGTTTCAATCATTTTTTCAACTATTGTTTTTGTGATTGGGAAGATCATTGTAAATGTAAAAATCTAATATTTTTCTAATTTTAAAATCTTGTATTATGGTGAATACATCAATGATCAGTACATTTATCTCAGACAATAACCTGTGTGTTAAACTACAATTGTCTGAATGTTTGGTTGTATATTCTTTTTATTATTTGACTTTGTCTTATTTTATTCTTGCATTGCTCCAAATCCAATTCCTTAATGTGTAACATGTGGCAATAAATGGCTTCCGATTGTGACTCTGATGTCACACATTAGCTTGGGTTTGAGTAGACTTGGTTTCATTAAAGCAGTACGTAATGTTTGAATTGTAATCTATAATAAAATATTGACTTCTGCTTTTCCTCTGTGGTGTAATGGTTGTCAATGAGGGGAAGTAGGATTAGCTAGATGTGCTCCAACGGCTTTGTCTCATGGGTGGGTTTACTGTAAACCAAAAAAGTGGTGTGTGTTTATACATGAATGCACCTTGCACCACACCACTGCTACCAAAGGTATTTTAGGTGCTTCTCTGACAAGGTAAATCAAAATTTTAAGCAACTCTTTCATGACGAACAATTCATTTCATACACTGTGTGACTGTACCCAATAGCCCCGTTCATATATTCTAGGAACACATGAAAGCAAGAATTGTAACTTCAATAAACTAATTGTATCAGTTATTATACTTTGGTTAGATATTGATGCCAGGGGAGTGTTCAATATAATAATACCGATGCAAATGCATGTGTGGCTGCGAGCTCCGTGATGCAGGGTTGTAACTCGGTCCTTCTCTCCTCACTGTTGCAGAATGTGAAAGTGCAGCGGTCCACTGAAGACGCTCTGCAGACCGTCCCAGCTCACCTCTGAGATCCTTCCTGTTTCAGCTGGGACCTCGTCAGACCGCTGAACGATGCTCTTTAACTGCCCATACTGAAACTGAAAAGCACTTTCACTAACTGTAATCGATTTGTACGTTTCTGTTCTGTAACTTCTAGTGAAGGAAACTAGAGGAAAAAATGCCAATGTTTTTGATAACGGTCTATTGCAATAATATTCCCTTCATTTTCAGCACCTTTTCCATGATGATAGAAAGATATTTAATATGTACTGTATGTTGTGCACTATGTATACTGCCATATGCTCCCAGTGTTTCTGAAGATTTTACAAGAAAAAAGTACCCTAACCTTGAAAAAACCTTTCAAGAAACAAACCACTTAAGTTAAGAGGCTTTTTCCGTTTTTCCAGTTTCCTTAAAGAAACACAGGAACGTTTTCATTCTTATAACTGTTTTTCTCTATTTTGTCAAATTATAAAGAACAATTCAACTGATTAGTGTCTCTACTATGCGTAAACATAAATAATATAAATCAGTTGCATTGTAAATGCATTTGTGTTCTGTAATTAGAAATATTTGGATGTGATCCTCCCTTTTATTGTCGTTAAACCAAAAAAGAATTCAACATGGACTTTGTGGGGAACTGTTTATAGGAAGTATAGTGAAATGTTACAAATCTACAATCATAAGTCTCACTTAATTTGGCAGCATTTGATGGATCAATGATTTTCCCTTTCAAATGGACGCCTGCCTGATGCTGTGCACACGGTTGTTTTTTGTATATTGCGTGCATTCTACGGTATGTCATTGTTTTCAGAACTGTATACCTACTGTAATGTTATACATTTAATATTGTATATAACTGTCCAGAAAATATAATGCCTTGTTGGTCTCGAGCTGTCAATCTGAATAAACCTGTGTTTGGGGTTAAGAACTGTTGGTTGCATGCTTCATAGGAAGATCAGGAATACAACTACATTTAGCGTTTATGGCTGTTCTTCATTCAGATCAGTGGGTGTTTAAGGGCTCTGTCGCACACTCGTTGTGCAACAAGAGGATGGCAGGTGTGTGTTCCGTCTGGCAGATTACATTTACTCAGAAAATCAAAGAAAATAGATCAAAACAAATGGGTGTCGAGATAATATTACACCAAGTTATTCATTCAACTTTTATTCTTCACTATGAAGCCATCTGACATTTTCAATTACCGCTCAATGTTTTTAGCCAAAAGTTAAAATAAACACAACTTGACGTTGTCGTGGTAACGTGATATGTTGAAGGTCCTAATGAGCCCTTGAGATCTCTGACATTCAGCAGTTTACGGGTTTCAGGTTCTGATGCTTTGGGATTAAAATGTTATAATTTAGTATAGAATAGGATGTTGAGGATATGAAGCAAGAGAACAAAATAGTCCAAAAAAGTAAAACATTATGAAAAAAATATTCTGCTGTGAAAATCTCAAGACATCTTTGATGTTTGTGGTAGAGAGAGAGAGAGAGCTGCTTTATGACATAAAAACTCACAAAAATACAAAGAATTATGCTTTGAATTTATATCAGCAAGTATATTTATTTGAATTATTTCCATCCAAGTAGGGGTTCTTCTGTGGACTGCTGTACTGATGCCACAAGAAAGATGTCACCAATTGATTGCCCTCAGTGTTTAAGGTTGGTCATAACAAAACATTGATAAATTACATTTATTTATTTTCATATAATATATATATATATATATATATTTTAAAAATCCATTTTACCCTGTGCTTATGAATAGCTGTTCAAAAGTCGTGCTCAGACTTCTAAAACGCAGAAATTAATATCTTATATATTTATTATGTGCAAAGACCCATATTTTTGAGCAAAAGGGCATCTTAAGGTTCAAAGGGCCAAAGCCAATTTGCCCGTACGTCTTCACTGCGTCCCTTATGTTTCTCAACTTCTCATGGTTGATGAGATTTCCTCTTCTCTGCTTTGCAATGTGAAAGCTCATCCCTGGTTTTCTCGCTTTCAGAACTGCGAGATGCAAACAAAGACAATAACCAAATAGCCCTAAAAACCGCACAACGGATTACATGAATCAAAGCATACATACAAAACACGGACACAAACAATGCAAAGACTAAACCACTTGTGCACAAGGCTGCATTCCAGCGAGGCATTGAGGGACTGAAAGAGTACAACTTACGTTTTTGAGGAACTCCTCTGCGACAATACGAGCCCTGGCGTTGACCGACAGCTTCATTTCACTGATCTCCTTGTCAATTTCCTCCATGAAATGAATGACATAGTCAACCAGTTTGTGTTTGTACATCTGCTCTGTGTGAAAGTTGGTGATGAGAAAACTGATGTCGTAGCCCTGCGGAATGAAGATTTAAAAATTAAAGAAATAACTTGTATAATGCTTGAATAATGGGGGGGAATATTTTAGGGAAAATATAACTTTAAAAGGTGGAAACAAAACTTGTTTCTGCTTTCTTCTCCACTAACTGGGGCGGAGGTCATTCGGCTACAGTCAATATTAATATCAAAACATATTTTCCCACATTGCCTCTAACACTGCTTATCAGGCTACTTTAGTTTTCCAGTATGTGTTGGGACTCTGTTATTGTGACACACTTTCAACTTACGTCCACGGGTTTCCTCCTCAGGATGAAGAAGTTCTCCGCTCTCATCATCATGAAACGCATGAATTTATGGCACAGAATCTTCTCAATCTCATCGGCCTGCAGCAGAATATTAAAAATTGGCCGGGATTAGATATATCTTTCTAATCCTTGCATCAATCATATGGGACGCTAATTGCTCAACAACCGACCTGCTTGACAGCGATGCTGACTCTGACAGAGTTGATGGAGCCCTCAATCAGAACCCTCTCCTTGTCATTACGGCTGATGACCACAGGCTGGAGGAGCAACTCTTTACTACTTCTACAAGTGAGAGAAACACACACAATCCCCTTCGTCACACTACGGGTCCACTGGCGGGCGAAGCTGGATCTCAGATTTCATGCGCTGCTGGCAGACGTTCACCACGAGGCCGTGACAGACTCACCGCACTTCCACCTCTGGCTTGTTGTGTCTCTCTACCACTTGCGAGGAGAAGTTCTCCAGGCACAGGGCGGCCTGCAAGGTCGCACGAACGGCATTGAGGTACGGGCGCAAGGTAGCCGTCTGAGGAGCAAAGCGAGATAGAGTAGATGAGCAACGCTCATTAAGAAGAAAGTCTGAATCTCCAGCTGCAGACTTTTGGGAATTCCTGTGGAAAACCCGGTTCAAACACTTCACCTGACCACAGAATGGAGTATCAGGGCATTCAACGGCTTTCTCAATGCAACCCATCGCAACTCCCTGGTGCAAGAAAAAGTGACGAGTACTACCCAACCTACGGGAAATCCCCTAGCTTGGATACTAAATGATATATTTTACCTTTATGGGCAAGTTGGCCAAACTTTAAAAAAAGAGATTCTGTCTGTTGGATTTATAAAGAGTTATAGCCACTTAAACGCTTAACAAAATCAATTCAATGTCATGGCTACCAGTATTTTGAACGCTACTAGTTTTTTTTTTTACCATGCAGCCTCTTCCTAATGTGGACATATGTAACAATACTGGATGTCCCGACAGTAGAAGGGTGTGTGTGTGTGTATACAGGGTTAGGGTTATTTTAAACGGATCAACTTGTGTGCTGTGTATATTTACACGCAGTATGCAGACGATGGGTGGACGCACATATACAGTTATGTTACAGCCTTATTCCAAAATGAAATCAATTCATGTTTTTCCTCAAAATTCTATACTTGACACCTCATCATTTCAAAGTGAAAAAAGCTGTGAATACTTTCCGGATGCACTGTGCAAGTGCATGCTGTATTTGTGTTTATGGAAGTGCTGTGTATGCACACGTTTTATTTCGTGTGAAAAATGATTCCACCACCCCCTCCAAACGGCACCAAAGAGCACACGAGAGGTTGTTTCTGACAGCGGCGGAACCACACAGCTCTGGACCCGGTGTGTCACTCGATTCGGGTCCAGAATGAGCTCGTTCAACAGATGGGTCCATCTTTCTACGTTACATACCAACGTAGTGTGATCACACACGTCATTATAATAATCATGTTTATGGACATCGCAATGCACAATGGAAAAACAAGATAAATATTCTACTATATCGCATGGGCTTGGAAACAGCCCCGCTACCGTTAGCCTGTAAGCTAACTACCTGCTAAGCTAACGCTAGCTAGTGAAACGAGCCCCGCGCCCCGCTGCTCGGACGCAGTGAAACGTGGACAGGACTTCACCTCGACACAGGTCAGATACGGGCAACGTTTACCTGTGTCGGGGTGTTGTTACATTACGTGTAATCAGCGTTACTCTTACCATTTCTGTGTGTGAGGAGACGCGGCTAAAGGCGGAAGTAGCTGCACTTTCACTCTCGTGAAAATACCGGAACTCAGTTGTGCCTCCGAGGGGTTTTATGGTGACAAGGTTCTAGACAAATAGCCATTTAAGATTGCAATTCATGTTATGATAAGATTTGCTTTATTAATACTTAAACGAAAAGGACTCATTAAAAAACGGCATTTAGTCCATGGTGTGCAGTTTTATTAGTGGCTCAAGTTGTGATGGGGAAACGTGTATTAGTAACATCCTGACTGAACTCGCCAAATGTGTGCAGAGGACCAGTGAAATGAAAGTATTATCCATATATGCAACACGGTCAAACACACATTCAGACACGTAATGGTACACAATTGATATATTCAAGAGTTTTATTATTTGACATCCCAATTTTCTTTGACAACATTGTTGGCATTGCAGTGATTCGTTTTCTATGAGGAGACGGAGTAATACCAGGGAAAAACGTTGGAGCCTTTCTTTAAATGGAAGAGAGGTCACCCATTTCCATTAAATCCATCTGCCATTTACCTTTACCCTCTATACACCGGAATGCACAATCCGTTAAAAATATTACCTAGCCAACCTGAGCTACAAGCAGATAGAGAACAGCAATAACAAAGACAGGACAGGAGACAGGTGTATGCTGTGTTGGTGACACGTATTGTAATTCCAAAGCGTTAAAAGATGTCTGATGAATAACACAAGACATACAGCAGGAATAGTAGCAGTACAAGTAATGTTACATAAAAGGCAAATATTAATATATCAAGGAATTAATCCACGTTTTACACTGTGTACTGCGTTATCAGCTTCAATTAATGTTTACTCATCTGCAGTGTGAGGCAGTTATAAACCCACTAACACACCAACTGGAAGGGAAAAGGCAGAATGTCGCGATAGTGTTAAACTGAACTGTCTCTGGTAACATTTGGCCGCGATAACGAGTGAGGAAGGTCTCATTCGAAGCTCACCAAAACGCGTGTGTGGCCAAGGTTGTCCAAAATAAACA
Organism: Apeltes quadracus; assembly: GCA_021346845.1. Classification (NCBI taxonomy): domain Eukaryota; kingdom Metazoa; phylum Chordata; class Actinopteri; order Perciformes; family Gasterosteidae; genus Apeltes; species Apeltes quadracus. The sequence goes on from CM037933.1 coordinate 1,495,978, forward strand.
GTAATCCCTCAATAATATTTAAAAAGGCAAAAACATCAAAAGAAAGTGCAAAAAAACAGGTTTGTGTTTCAGGCTTGAGAAATAACAACTAATTAATATATATTAATTAGCTGATTACACACATATATATATATTAATTAGTTGATCATTTAACTTTATAAAAAGATTAACGCAATCATTTTTTGACTGATTGGCAATAGAAGATAGAAAGCGAAAAGAAAGACAATAAGATACTTGGGATGCTGACGTTAGCCAACATCATCTTACGTTACAGAGTTTAAGCCAGTCGATCTAGAGTTTCCAATTGCCCTCTTTGAACATGGCTCCATCTTGCCCCCTGAGCGCGAGTCAGAGAGCAAAGTCAGAGAAACAGGTGGGCGGGCCGGAGATCACTCACTAGCAAGTCAGGGACTCGGTAGGTCAGACGGGGGGTCATTCTTCTCTTGTGGGATCTTTGGGCACAGGATTTATCAGCGAGTGTGCAAAAGTGTATTAATATGTGTACTGCGTGTGTATGTGTGGTAGTACATCCATGTGCAGCGTACTGCGTGAGGGTTTGTGTCGATGGAATAAACAGTGGCGTGACAGAGGAAGACCAGTAGGGAAGTCTCCTCCCTGGGAGCGAGGTGCAGGTGATGGAACCGGTGACGGGGCGTTTCAGACAGCCAAGAGAGCAGATGGTCCAAGTTGTCCCTCAGCAGCTGCAGCTTTCTGCTGAAGGTTTAGCTCTGTCACTCCTATCCAGTTTTATAGGCTCCGGGAATTCATTGTACAACTCCACCTCTGTCTCCTGAAAGGCAGGCAAAGGAAGACAATCACAGAGGGGGGTAAATGTAACGGATGTGGTCATCAAGGCTGCATTTTTAAATGATTTAGCCATTAAGATATGCAAATAACAAAGCACACATTTGTCATCTCAAGCAACTTCAACTTACCTGTTTAAGGGCGTTGCGTGCAATTGTCTGGAATGCCTGTTCTACATTTATGGCTTCTTTGGCGCTGGTCTCAAAGTAGGGGATGTTGTTCTTACTCTGACACCAAGCCTGAGCCCTTTTGGTGGTTACCTGGAGGCACGCAGAGGAAGAGAGATTCCTATGGTTGAAAAGCACGTACTGTACGTCGCTTTGGACAAAAGCGTCTGCTAAATGACATGTATTGTAATAAAGTTCCATGTGCATTTCCTTGTGGACTCTGAGGAGAGGCCAGCTGGCCTCCATGTCAATGTGACTTCCAAGTTTGCACGCTTCTCAGAGCACAGAACTTCTGTAGGGATTGTTTTTGGACAATATGTTTGACGACAACATTTGGAGTGAAGACTTCAAGTGAGGCAAACTATTGTTCAGCTTTTTGGAGAGACGCTTTTTGCTGGTGTAGACTACAGTCATACGGTTCTTTCTAGATTGCTTGAGGGATATGTTAGCTCCATTTTACCCATCAATGGTAACAACAAGAATTTAACCATTTAGAATCTGGGAGCAGTGCAAAGAACCTGCTGTTCCATTGGAACAAAGGTGCAGCTAATACTCCTTAGCCTTTTTGAGAATAAAGATTTTCCCTGTGGTCTTATGGTGAAGGTCAAAAGTTGAAAAACACTCTGAAACGTGTTTCTGCATTCCCAGCCTTTGCATGTGAAAATTTAAAAAAAAAATTTTTTAGGTCCTTCTGAAAAACTGCATTTATAAAAACCTAACAGATGGAGAAACAGACCGACACATCGAAAACATAACGCCTGTGGCCATAAAAAGACTACAGGCACTTTGCAAAGTTCACCGTTCCCTCAAACACAACCAACATGCTAATATTAAGGCATTCTCAGAAAAGAGAGTGATAAAAAGGGACACCTGTGTTTTCATTAAGTTCAACATCATGTAGCCGCTATCGACCAATGCTAACCTGTCTGTTCTCCAAGTCAATCTTGTTGCCGAGCACCACGAAGGGGAAGTTCTCAGGATCCCGAGGGCTCGCCTGGATCAGGAACTCATCCCTCCAGCTGTCGAGCGTCTTGAAGGTGTTGGGTGCAGTCACATCAAACACCAGCACACAGCAGTCTGCTCCGCGATAGAACGCAACTCCCAAAGACTGGAACCTCTCCTGGCCGGCCGTGTCCCAGATCTAGACAACCACAAGGAGACAAAAAGGTGGGGTAAAGGGACAGGATAAAAAAAACAAACAGTTAAAACAAATATTACAATCTCTAGTTAAAAGGAGAGAACAAATGAAAAGGGGAATTCCCCAGGATGCGACCTACTGTACCTGCATTGTAACGAGCCGGTCGTCCACCATCACCTCCTTGGTCAGGAAGTCTGCTCCTATTGTTGCTTTGTACTGGTTACTAAACTTCTTGTTCACATACTGGTTCATTAGGGAGGTCTTTCCCACACTAAGAGTAGTAGACAAGACACAGCAGGATGACAGAGAGTCTAGATTTTAGACCATAGGCAAAAATAAAAAAAAGGTGGTACATATTTTGCATGAAATGTGCAGTAATTGCAGATTATTATTTAAACCATGGGGTTTATTTTGATGTAGTTAGCAAAGCATTCACAAGATGATATAATTTCATGCATTTTAAGAGGATTGGATGGCCACATCAACCCAAATAAGTGGAATCAGTTACAATGAGGTCAAGTTTCCCCGTCACCTATAAAACAACAGGGCGACCGGGCTCGTTTTTAACATTGGTTGAGCTAAACGTCTTAGTATAGGTGCAAACATTTTTGGTGGGAAGATAAAACATTTTAACCATTAACTTTTTGATCAGGAATAAAGGAGATACTTTTTTTTTAGTGCTGAAACTGTCTGGTCTGAAGGGCACCAGGAATACAGGGTTAAAGGGAACGTATAGCAAGTTTAAATCTCTTGTATTGCATTGTAGCTGCAGGGTTGAGGTCCAATCTTGTCAGCGATACCGTCTAGGATCTCGGTTATACTCATTTCAGAATACTGTGGCTTAATGTTCCATTTTTACAGTCTGACAAGCTGAGATAGTGTAAAATTATTTTCCTTTTAGAACAGTTTATCCGCCTTGACTTACAAGGCGGATACACTAACAAATTGTAGCACTTAAATTGTACTCATAACGGCTCTTTTCTATAGCAAGTGGTCCCCTTGAATTTGTATCCTTATGGTTGAAATGAACTCATTACAAGTTGCTTTGGATAAAAGCGTCAGCTAAAATGACATTTTCAGTCTCCTAGCAATGATTTCCAAGCCATAGTTTAGAATCAGGTACCTTCATTAGAAACATGTCAGACAGAAAGTCAAGGCAATGTCAAGTTTAGGTCTGTTCTGCTTGGGGTTGTACAGTGCTGTTAGCAGGGACGTAACACAAATCAGACAAGTGCCCAATCATATGAAACAAAAACAGGAAGAGTGCCCTTGCATTTAGGGTTTTTTTCTCCACCTAACCATTTTTAGAACAAACCAACATTTCATGTCCTGAATTGCAGATTTTAACACGTAGAAGAGAAGTGTGCGGTGACTCACCCAGAATCTCCGAGGATGATGACTTTCAAAAGCACTTTCTTCCTGGATGTCATTTTTCTGCAGCTGCAGAAAGACAAAAATACAAAAGGTTCATCATACAGACGATACTAAGCAACGCCTTCCTAGCTCCTTCATTGCAAGTCAAAACCAACGTCCTATTCTTTAGAGACAATTGATAAAGTAAAAAGTGTTTCTATGCAGATCTAAGTTTTACGCCTGTGGACCAATCAGATCAGAATATCACACATTCCAATCACGTGCCTTCTAAGCCGTTCCACAAATCACGAGGAACACATCATTCTTTCCCTCTCATGCACTGCAGGAAGTTCCCCTTTAGGCCACTAACTACTTCCCTGTACTACAGCGCCTAACCAGGTGTCTCATGGAGCAGTTGTGTGCTTATAACTTTTTACCGTGTGTTGATGTTAGTACACTAAACCCTCCTATGTTCATATTTTGCGTAAGTGATCAACAAATATTTATTTAATACATAACGCCTATGTGAAAATGTACTTTTTGTATTCCGTATGGAGCAACATTAAACTTTATGTCTGGTGATTCTGGTCAGTCAGATTCAGTATGTGAATCACTGAGCTAAAGCTGCAGTTCAAGATTAGGTAATCTGAGCTCTCCAATAAAATGGATTGAATCATTTCTTCCCGATCTCCTCTACATTATGAATCACAACCCTCTAGGTTGTGTGAGTCACTGAGAAAGTTGGGAGATGATTCATACAAACACTTTTGAAGAATGTTAGTATGAAGCAGTGAGATGCATTTGTTAGTTGGGTATTGTTAGTAATTAAAATATATCTTTAGATGAAATATTCTTTCTCTGACAATAAAATAAGTACTTGCATCATTTCTGCATCATCATGTGACATATGATACCTGTTTGACAACGGTTTAACAGAAAACATGACCACCTCCCAACAGCCCTTCACAGAAGTAAACGCCTGCTTGCACAAAGCACAAGAGATTTTAAACATGCCAATCTGCCAGCTCACACAGATTTTTTTTTAATCCATGCCCTTAAATGACGATTGCTTAGGAAACTAAGCTGTAAAAGCAAAACACTAGGAACACCACTGCTCCATCAGGAGCTGGAAACCTACAATGGCATACTCGCTGAAAGGAGTATGCACAGCCCTGCAGCGGCTACCAAACGGTGAAGGCACAGAATGTGACCAGCACGGGATGGACTCATCAGCCAACAGAAGCATGAACAACACATCACTAGTTAGACACTGGAAACCCAACGGAGGTCTTTAACCTTTGACACACAGAAGAACATCAGATATCGATAGCCGAGTGCGTGACATCAGCTCAGAGGTTCAAAAATTGGTTGGATGCTTCTTACTCAACACAGTCGGTTATTCTGCACCGACGCTGGGAGATTCCAATGACGCAACTCTCAAGAGTATCGGGAAAGACACTGAATACACTTCGTAGAAGATAAAGGAAATACAACTGTGGAGGTATTTGTAAAATATCGGCAGGTCTGTGGAAATACGGCCCAATAAAAATAACGGAATTCATTTTCCTTAAAAGTCTTTGAAATGTGTGTTTGCCATAATTCTGCCTGCAGCCTCATGGGCAGCTTAGTCCATTTTAATGCTGCTTGCAACAGCTTCAATCATTGTGCAACGATGAGCATTGAACAGTGAGCTTGCATTGGTCGTGCAAAAGGTTAGATACTTTGTTGCAATATCTCATCTTTCTCTTAAGATTCTCTTGATTTACCTCTTTCCGGTAGTATTTCATTTCCTGCCATTTACAATTATTACAAATATACAATGAGTTTAATAACTGCCTCCCCAACTCAAAAAAAGAAACCAAATACGAATAACTGCACAGAGAGGTAAACAATTGTTTTGTTCTTTGCGACGAAAAACTGAGAATTCAAATGATTTTTAAAGCCCAGTTCTTTCATGTATGCTTAAGCTATCTGTTGTTCATTGACAGACGCGCATCTTTTACATTATTTAAAAAGGATTACTTTGCAAACATCTGCATGTGTAGGCCTCGAACAAAATGGCCATCACCAATAGTATTAATAAATTCCATTCAACACTAATATTAGCCTGTCTATGGACTGTATTGACCAGCATGAGTGTTGTTCTAAAGTCGAGTCAGAACATCTTCCCTCTCTGCCTGTAAATGACACAAGCAGCTGGAATTCAGATCCCTTCTGAAATGGTTCATGCAGGCACACCCACAAACAAACAAACAAACAAACTAAACTATGATCTCAATGTTCAAAGTCATCTCTAACATTATTAAATGGCGTTAGTTAGGTTTCCTGGTTACTGTGCATGTGATCAGCAGATGCCTCAGTGAACAAGGGTCAACAAAAAGAGTCAGGTCAGTGTGATAAAATGTAACCATATCGATAGTATGGAAAACAATAAACGAATCCTTTTTAAAGTAACGTGCGATTAAAGCGCCATACCACAGGGGTATAGTTCAACTAAATACTTTCAAAGAGTTTTTTACCGTTAGTTACACAGTACAATTGTTTGAAGTTATTCAGAATTGTTTTAATAAAATACAAAACTGCTTTCCACTCGAGTCTCTGGATAAATCTAGACATTTAAATCCAGTACTCCTTAAAAGTGGAACCATTGGGAGGGTTCTCTGTGAAACAATGAAGCCATTTTAACCACGAGAAGGCTGAATAACCATAAGAAAATGCCGAGGAACAGTGTTCTATCTAACAATTCAGGTCAAGACATTAGATGAGTAAAGCTCAAATGAAAACGAGATCTGAACTCGGGAGACAACTCGATTAAGGTTTGCGGTTGCAAAGTACTTAATTAATCATTAAAAACTAAACCAGAGCAGTCAGTTCACGGCCATCATCCATCTTTAAGTAAGACTTTCGAAATGCAAATGAAACCGAGGTGACGGGGAAGGAAAAACCCTTCAGCTACACGTGGTTGTGTAACGTTAGTTCTTAATAAAACGGTTCATGGGCGTTGTATCCACAAGGGAGAACCTTTAAACATACAAGCATGTACCTGCGTGAGGTTCAAAAAGAAAACAAGCTGACGCTTGTGTCTGGACACACACAGGCAAAGGCACGGGATATGTATGCCACAGCCTGTTGACAGTCAAGTCGATCCGCAACCATTAAAAGACACCTCGACATGACTGATCAACCGCACAGAAAAGTGTCAGATTTACATCGCGCACTCCCCAAATTACTATCGACGTCTGCGAACATTTGACACGGTTAACGTCAGTTTACGATGGATCGTAACGTTACACCCCGGGCGACCCACGTCGTCTCCCCGGTTCTCCTGCCTCGTTTGGAGGAGACCCGGAGGAGCCACAGGCCGGCCTTGTTTTTGTCAACCGGCTTCTCGTAAATTCTTCTTTAAAAAAAAACAGCGCAACGTTAGCCGTTAACGTAACGGCGTTAAAATGCCACTGGGTGACACTATGTGAGGTACGACCTCATGTGTGAAGTCACACGGATGTCGAACCCATGACTTACCTTCGGCTTGATACCGGGATCCGACCGGGCTGCGAGCGGACTAGCTGTTGTTGTTCAGGTGCCGTTAGCCTTGTTGGCTAACTGGGCTAACTAGGCGTTCCGTTAGCTAGCTAGCTAGCTCGCCGTTACTGGACTCGCTCGCTGGCGTTAATTTGGCAACGCCGCGTTTCGAATTTCAAGCCAGGGGTGTTTTCCTTTGCATGAACACGAACAACACCCTTGCCGTGAACTGACGAGGCAGATTATCAACAGCTGGTGGGTAAATGTGGCACTTTGCTTCAGGGCTTGTCTACCAGCGGGCTAAATATCGGCTATCCCCAGCGGCTCTCTTCCCCTTTCACTTCCTCCTCCGAAACACCGCCTGCGTCCTGCGTCAGACGCAAACCAGTGACGCCCACTTCTGGTTTCAGTACCTCGCGCGCACTACTTTCTGCATTGTGGCAGGTGCGACATCGGTCTTTGGTGGACCGTGTCCAGGCTCACTTTAGGAGGGTTGCCATCGTGGAAGCATCTGTGAATGTATTGCATACATAATCTGGTACCGTCCCATTTGGATGCAAAAGTAGCGGTGTTAAAGCGGTGTTTTAGATATTAAAACATGGGTACCTACAATTACCAATGTATTATGCACCTGCGTCCTGAGGGCAGTGAACACAGTTTTCTTAGGATGTGTTGAGCCCAAACCATCACCGATATACATCTCCTCTTTGGCTAATCTACCCTCCACATGAACACCTCACGCCGAGGAACCCCACCGAGGTGCTGTGTAAACCAGGAGCAGAAGAAGAAGTAAAAGAGAGATGGCGGTTCTGTGTGGTTAACTGCAGTGAGATCTGTGAGGATTCACCACTAGAGGACGCAATCAGCCTTCAAAGCCTGTGTGTTGGTCCATGAAAGAATACGCACGAGTGTGTTATATGAACTGTCTTGAAATACAAATTGCAAATTTGAAATTGATAACAAATGTGTAATATTGATAAGATGACATCTCACTATGATTTAGTGGTGAATATAAGGATGTATTTTTTCTATCTTGTGGGATATTCCATGTTCATGTACGTGTTTGCGCTCCTTGTTAGAGGGCGTGTGCCTCTGTAGATTCCTGATGACCCATGTTTATAGAGGAATTCCTGCCTTCTGGCTGCTATTGAATGTGGAGTCTTTATGGCCTCGTTGGACCTCCGTTTGTAAACACAAACACTGCGACACAAAAGGACGTGAGTAAGAAACCGGTGGACAGGAGGAAAGAAGCCACATACTCGCTGCATTTCTATCTCTACAAACACTGATGCGCGTGCACACTGTGGGATAAGACCATGGTGAAAGTCTGTTCCCGAATGGGCAATTGATTCTTTAAAGTTAGAAAAAGTTATTCCTCATTTAGGAATATACAGTACGTGAGGCCGGTGAAGATTTCATCCACTGCATGGTGTGTGTGTAAACATGTGTGGCTGAGCATGAGATGAGTTAATGAGTTGGACATCTTATGTGTGTGTGTCTGTGTGTGTGTATGTGTGTGCGTAACAGGGGGTGGGTGCATTAGTCTGTGTCAGGCAGCCAAGAGTGCCACAGTTATCTAGGACCTCACCTCACCAACAGACACCGAGCAGAAGAAAGAGGAGGACATGGAGTGAGATGAGCTGAGGCGCAAAAAAAAGGAGGAAGAGAATAAATTAAGCCTAATTAGTAGAAAAAGGGGCAAACACTTTCCAAGAGGCAGTTGTTGAGAATAAGTCAAGGGAGATTTTTTAACAACAACAAAAGGAAAAACAACCTACAACTCGGGGAAGGAAGGTTTTCCTTCTGGATCAAGACCTTAAGACACAGGTCAGGAGGAGCCGGCCTTTCTGCATTTCCCCATGGTTGCACTCGGCTCTCTCGGCCTGCTCCCTCTGCTGTCGCTGTGCGTGGGAGCACTGCTGCCCTCGGACGCGTCTCCGGACTGCACGCAGCCTCCCTGCAGAGACATGCTGGTGGCAGCCCCCATCCAGCCCGGGGCCGGAGCAGGAGCCGGTACCGTGGCCTGTGAGGGTCAACCTGGCACAGCGGCCTGCAGGATGGGGGCTTCGCTGCCAGCCGTCTCAGAGGTTCCTCGGATGGTGGAGCACAGGCACGAGGTCACCCAGGTCAGGCCTAAGGTGAGTGACATCACCTACAGTGTAGTGCCACCAGAAGAGACATTTCGTTTTAAGTAAAGCCATATAATGCAGCCATGTAATGTGAGAAACATGGATAGAGGAGTTGAAGCACAGCTCAGCCCCCGTCTACTTCTTCAAACGTGTCACGGGGACGGAGCCGCGTACTGTCGGGCAATGGGCAGCAGGACCTTTTCCCACAGGGATAGTCAGCAAACTAAACTTGGCACCACCTAACAGAAATGGAGCAGTGACACTAAGCAATCAAAGAACGGATAAAATTAGATCCGCTTTAAAAATGTCCTCATCATATAGTTATGATGAGCTCATCCAGTAGCAGGTGTGTGTGTGTGTGAGGAACATGACCACAATGCCTGATGTAAGTGTAAGAGACAGATTGATGTGACACAAAACCTTCCACTGAGCTGCGAGTTCTACTCTCAATCTGTAATGCATGATAGCGCTAAAGCATAGCTTCCTTTTTGTTATTTAAAATCCCAGCATTATTTTATTTACTCAATCGATCTTCCCTGGTAATTTAAGAGAATTTGGCCGTGTTCTGTGCAACAATGTCCTATCAAGAATCACCTGTGAGCACTATCCTGCAGACCGGAGGCGTCAAAGAGCGGCTCGTTCAGCTGCAGCGCTGCATGGGCTCTGTCCAGGACCCCGGCGGCCCCTGGAGTCACGGGGGCCAGGAGACCAACTCCCTAGGAGCCATCCTCGCACTGATGGCGGCCGTGCTGACAGAGTGTGACCTCCACTGTCACAGCCAGGCTCTCGGTGCGATGGCCAAACGACTCGGTGAGTTGGAGACGTTTATATCCTCCAACTATAGAGCGCACAGACAAATGTGCACACACACACACACACACACACACACACACACACACACACGCTCACTCACATACACAAAGAAAGGCCAGCACAGTCACTCCCCCACTTCTAGTAAACACAACCTCAATGAGCCCTGGTAAGTGTCGGTCATAGGTGAGTGCATAGGAATTTAACTGCCCTACGAAGGATGAGAGAACTTAATTTACAAGCACACACACACACACACACACATACACACGCGTACATACACATGCTGGAGGCTCACAATGTGAGGGAGATTCATCAAACATTCTCTGTGTAGGACATAATGCTTTCATCTCAACATGTGTGTCTCACACAAGCCAGTCTCTCTCTGGGTTGACAGAAAGTGCAGCGGTGGGAAGAGAGGGGGAGAGGGACCTGCTGCTTTTCCTGAAGAGCATCACACAACATGCTCCCACAGGTAAGACCAACTCGACTGACCACAGGAAAAGAAGTGTTGCCTATCAAGTGGAATGAAAACGTACCGTGTGTTGGTCTCAGTTGCCCCTTTGGAGAGGTTACATCCTCAGGACTGTGCAGAGATTTACAGAGTCGGAATTAAAGAGAATGGGATCTACACCATCCAGCCTGACCTGAACCGGCCGGCGTTGGAGGTATTTCACATTCACCACACTCATAAAACACAAAGCGGGACGCCGTATCTATTCCCCGTTTCTTTTAAAGATGCGTGTGCTATATGTGGATCGCTAAAACCCGGGCGTTATAATATCAAAGTCTTTTGTTTCGGCTCAGGCTAAATGTGACATGGAGACGGCCGGGGGCGGGTGGACGGTGATCCAGAATCGCCGGGACGGCTCAGTGGACTTCAACAGGACATGGCAGGAATACCGCGAGGGCTTTGGAGGTCCACAGGGGGAGCACTGGCTGGGCAACACAGCGCTGCACGCCCTTACCTCCACCGGCCAACACCAACTCCGCATCGAGCTGGAGGACTGGCACCAGCAGAAACGCCACGCCACCTACAACAACTTCAGGGTGGCCTCCGAGGCTCAGAGGTGCCACAGAGAGATCACTTTCTTTAACAACCAGAGTTTAGAATCTTTAGATTTGAGTCACACACACGTCATTTTCTTCATTGGGACTATTTGATTGAAGTTTGATGGGGTTGTATTGACAGTGTTGGCAAGATAAGGAAGATATGTCCAAATAAACTCCTAAATAGCTTGGAAGTATGTGACATCACATTTCTGAATCTCACCCACCGCAATGCGTTGTGGTGTTTTACCAGCATGGCCAGTGCATGGCTTATGCACACATAAGGACTTGAATGTTACCAGTGCCGGCCCGAGCCTCTTGGGGGCCCTAAGCAGAATTTTATTTGGGGGCCCCCCCTCCCACCACGCACGGTCACCTGTGCTAGAAGATTAATGGCACAAATGTCACGCTATAGTGTTATAGCGAAAATTATAAACAAATACAGTGAGTTTATAATACAAAACTAGGGCTGCTTGCAGCATAAGCGAACTAAGCGGCCGCTTGGGGCCCCCTGGCCAGGGGGCCCCAAGCAGCCGCTTAGTTCGGTTTTGCCTTGGGCCGGCCCTGAATGTTACACACAACCCTCATAAATGTGTTGTCATTTGCTGTTTGTCTTTCCTCCAGGTACCGTCTTACCGCACGGGAGTACTCTGGTGATGCGGGCAATGCGTTGAGCTACAGCAAGCGTTACAACCACGACAGCAGATCCTTCAGCACGGCCGACCGAGACCACGACCGCTACGCAGCCGGGAACTGCGGTCAGTACTACGGCGCCGGCTGGTGGTTCGACGCCTGCCTGGCGGCGAACCTGAATGGACGGTATTACCGTGGCCGCTACAGCGGGGTGACCAACGGGATCTATTGGGGGACGTGGTACATCCTGACGGATGGACGAACTGGAGAACGCTACTCCTTCAAGAGGGTGGAGATAAAGACGAGACCCAAAAACATCGCGGGAACATCCTGAGTAAACGATTTCAGTTTTCTTTAAGTCACTGTGTTCACAGAGCAGCTTTCATGTCACTTATTGGTGACATGCAGATGGCAACTAATAGATATATACATAAGATATTGTCATTCACTAGCAGAATCTCCATAGCATTAATACGAAAAAATTGAAAATATTGGATGTAAAAGTGTTATTGTAATAAATTTCAAGAATCTATTGCACATTAAAATTCCCATTGTGTCGTGCTTTGTTTAATAGGTTGCCTACTTAGGACTGTGTCCACAGCTAATTATTGTTATCACGTTCACAAACAACATTATTGGAACAGAATCTGTTCATAAATGGGCCCCTACCCGCCTAAGCTCCATGATCCATTGGAACAGCTCACATGTGTTCTAGGTCAGACGATGCCATGAGAGGAAATGTCTCACTCCATGAGGCAAAGAAGTCCCTGTGACCCTGCAGGGGGCTCTCACAGTTTCTCAAATGCAAACTTCATCACCATGTTGTCCATGCAGCAGAACGTTAACAGGATTTGTGAACCGGTCTCGACTCACAGACATCTGTTCTGCCTCCAACTGCATTAACACGGAGCCAACCCAGAACCCCTTGGTTTGACACTAAACAGAGAGAAGCCCAGTTTGGAAGCGGCCATTTTTCTCACCTTGCTTTGCTCATTCTTTCCCAGGTCTAAGCCTGATACACCGACGCTGGCCGTTAGGAGCCTCGCTCTGTCTTCATACCACAAAACTGTCCTGCAACAACCACCATAAACTCAAACACACACAGAGCCCACACTCTGCTTCCTTCACCTGCGTTTTGGAGTTGGCCTCTCTGGCTTTGCTTTCTGGGTGACTTTGGCCGTGCGTGCGTGATGCTCGTGTCTCTGTGGAGAGGTGGTGTCGGGGCGGTCAGTGAGCGTGTGGATGGCCGCACCTATTTTAGCAGCGTTCCCGGTGAGCTGTCACTCTGTCCGACGAGCACGGGTGTCTAATATTAACCAGAGAGGGGGGATCACGGGGTTCTGATCGGAACACACGGACTCACCGCAGGCAGACTCCAGGCCAGCCATGGTATTTCACACACACTACTTATACAGACACTAACACACCGGTATTATATTATGTGTGCGCATGCATACCCACACAGACTGGGCGCGCACACACACACTCTGACTGATCTCAGCAGATAAGGAGGTGTGTGACGTGCTTGACTTTATTAGAACAAGTGCACGGTAGAAATAAAATGGCCGCCAATGAGGACAGTTTGATCATGCCGCCTAATTATTGTTATGCACCCACAAGCTCCTTTATGCTTTATCTTGCACGTATACTTGCACATAAAAGCAAACAAACAGACAGGAGACAGTTAATCATCAAAGTAATCAAGACCGGTCATCCATACTAGCAATTTTATATATCAGCTTTCTCATTTCATTTTGTGTGTATGAGTGTGTGAGTGTGTGAGTGAGCGTGCCTGCTGTGCAATGTAATACTAAAGAAAATGATGCAGGGCTGCAAGGTGAAAAGCTCGATGTTGTGCCCCCTGGTGGCTCCTGATCATACTCGAGTCAGAGAAAATCTTTATTTTAGGATGATTACTGGTGTCATCTTCATTGGGTCAAATTACAACACATTCATGTGGGTTTAAATAAAGTTGCATTCTTTGTAGAGTACTCATCCTGATCAATCTCTCAAATGTAGCACGGCCTAAAAAATGAAATGCATTACTGAAAATAAATCACTTTCAAACAGTTCAACCTCCTTGTCATGTTCTGCTCATCATCACCTTACTTTTTTCTGTTCATACCCCTTCATTATGTCCATCACTCACAACTCATCGGCCGAAGAAATGAATAGATAAATATATACGTGTCATTCTTACTCTGGGCTGTACTTACTGTACAGATGAACGCGTCTTCTTTCTTTCACCTCTCCTCTCTGCATCCATCAGTCTTGTTGACAAGGGAGGAACAGAGGCCCAGGGTTGTGTCACCACAGTATCCTGGCACCGTGTCTGGAGTGGGGTGATAGTGGTGCTGCTGCAGGGTGTAAGGGGTACAGGCAGCCTCTGCTGCCCCAGGGCCGGAAGCCCAGCCTGGGCAGCGGTTAGCCAGCACATCCCTCAGAGAACCGTTACGCTCTTATTTACAGAAGTTCCCCTCGTGCCCCGTGTGATTCGTGACAGCACACCACAAGAAGACATCAGATTAAAAACACGCGTCCAACGGATCTTTTGAGGCCGGATCGCAGATCCGTTAGACTTTGGCCATCATTGTTTGCCATCAGGGTGTGCAGAGGGAACTCTGGACGCTTATGGGGGCAGACACAAGATGTCTTATCTGCTGCATACCCCGTGTGTTTGATGCACTGGCTGATCTGTATACTCAAGATGGCCATGCAAACTTTAGTGACGAAGATCAAAAGGCAAATCCTCAAATGGCCAATGCTAAACTAAAGTCATCGTTTATTTATCCATCCGTCGATCCAGTGGGGATGATCATGAAGTAAACCACCTCACTCTGTGCAAATATGGGCAATATCATGTGACGGCTTTGTCTGACTGAGTATACGCTTCAAGTCTCAGTCCTTCCTCAGATTTATTTAAGTTACACAGAGGACGTGCAGAGATTAAAAGCGCGGGTGTTGTATTTCATAAAGAGCGTGAATATGTCCGGCTTTCGCCGATAAACATTGCAATTCGACCTATTGGCCTTCATCTCGACCACTTTTACAGTAGGACATACGAAATTCCATTTATCTCTGATTAACACCAGGTGGCATTGTTGCTTAGCGAAGAGGAGATTTATGATTTTCTGTCTGTCTTTCAGAGGAGAAACTTCAACTCCATCACAAACACAAAGAGGCCTAAACGTTCCGCACATAGATACTGCAGAGCCATCGATATTGGGCTCTATATGAAGACAGACAGTTGAAAACAATAACTGGGTAAAAGTTAGGTGAAATCGAAAGCATGAGGAAGCCAATTATGTCATATATGTCAAATTGAGATGTTTCAGTTAAACTTGATTTCTTTATTGTTTTGATTTATCAGGTTGATGAGTGAATCAGAACACAAGTGAAAAAGACCAATGTTCAAATACAGTTTTGGGGGTTTGAGGTTGATCTCAGATTCAAAAGTTCTTTGCAATTCTTCTTTCAGACACTAGGGCGACATAGTAGAGGTTAGAGGTCAAAGGGCAAAACCTACCACAACAAGAAGAATTGGAAAGATTCTACTTGTTCATAACTTCTAAATGCATCAACAGCATGAAATATCTACAGTATTTCCCATACTGGTGAAGCAGCGCTGTGTCTAAAATAGAAAAGGAAACCATTGAGGTGATGCACTGATAGAAGCAGGAGGAGGTGGTGTCCTCTGCGTCCTGTGGAAGGAACTTTTCATTCTCTAACCTGCTTTCATGGTGATAACGGTGCACATGTGGGCTTTTGAGGATGACAACGGGAGGAAGGCTCAGGTGGAGGAAGCAGGACTTGGTGAGGTTTCGATGGTGCGTGAGAACAACAGGCCGTTGGAGGCCCCCCTCCCAGACCACAGGGCCACCGAGAGACAGCTTGTGCCTGTTTTTAATACTGGTCCTGCAGAAAACCCGAGCAAAGCAGCGTTCCGTTTGAAACCGGAATTCACCAGAACAAGTGTATCCTGATGTGGTGAAGAGCTAGGGTGAAGGGGGGGAGTAGTGAGGACACAGAGGGCTCCATGTGGCGGGCCTCCCTCCATCTCTTGTCATTTCTAGATCTGCACAAGAAAGTGAAACGTTTTTGTTTTTTCCCAGCGAGGTCAAAAGACATTACGGATTTTTTTGTGAGTGTGAAGATCTGTAGCACTGATTTTAATGTAAAATATATTAATTTAATTCGCACTCGGTGCAGCATCTGGTTTCTGTCGACTCATGTGACACTGCAGAAACATGCCTGTAAAATAATACGATTACAGCAGTGGATTATGAGCCCTCACACATGACTGTGAACGACAGCAAACCAGAAGTGCAGAAGTGACATAAAACAGTGTCTTTGTCCCTCAGCGAAAGCCGTATGCATCAACGCCTTAAGAAGCCATACAATGTTCTCAGGGATGGAAAGACAACCAAGTTTCAAACCACCACGTAAAATCTTTCTCTGGAGCAGAGACCCATCAACATGAGCATTTGGTCCAAGTAAAATAAAAAAATGTATATCCAGACATGATTAAATAAATCAATTATTTGATAGAAATGCTTGACATCAGCTGTTTGCTTTTCACAGTTGCTTTTGTTGACTGTTTCCATTATGATCCCTAAACTGTCACTGATACAGAGAGGAGAAGGAGGAAAATCTGTAGGTGACAAGATTGAGAAAGCTGATCGGGCAAACTCTGTTTCAGAAATCAAAGGGTTTTCTAATCTGATAATGCAGACTGACACAAACACAGATGAGGCAAAACCACCAGGTCAGAAACGGCTCATCGTAATCCACAAACACCGGGAAAAGATTTGACAATTAATAAACCAACAAACGTGCCAAAACATGCACAGGGTGTGTTTGTGTGTGCGTGTTGGTTTTCGTTTTCTCTTTGGCTCTGCAGGTGTAACAGAAGAAGAGAAACACAGCAGACCATTGGTCTGCTTTACCACATTCTTCACACTGTACTTCACTTCTTTACCATCACACCCGCGCGCACACACACACACACACACACACACACACACACACGCGCGCACACACACACACGCACACGCTTTGTAACTGCCATCTCGTGACTCATGACAGAGCGAGAGACAGAGAGGTACAAAGGGCAGATGAATTAGATCCTGTTTACTCGTCTATATCTGTGTGTGTGTGTGTGTGTGTGTGTGTGTGTGTGTGTGTGTGTGTGTGTGTGTGTGTGTGTGTGTGTGTGTGTGTGTGTGAGAAAGCGGGACAGGCGACGGGTTAGCTCTGGAGAATCAGCTTAAGCAAAGAGGTAAACATGTCTTCACAGGAGAAAGAGGAAAGTCAGCGGATTTAGAGACTCTCAATCACTGAGGATCAAACACAGAACGAAGAAAGAGATGCACACACACACACACACACACACAGAAGCTGAACCTTTAGACAATATGAGAAACACATATCTATTTATATTTATTGTATATTGCAGTTACCCTTTTTTTAATTAAGGTGTTGACTCATTATAGGATGAGCTCCTGCTGTTGCCCGTTTTTTAACTGGTCCGTTTTAAGTCCTGGTTTCTAGAGGATTGAACTTTTTATATCTAACACCACCTGCAGGTCAAAGAATTTTCTCAACTTTTGGGAATTATCTCAACATACTCAATGAATTTAAATTCTAGTGAACATGTGCACCTTTTCAAGTTCTCTGCCCAGTCAACACATATTATAATGACAAGCAACAGCCTTTTTAATCCTTATTACACACACTATTAAACACAATTCAACATGCACACTGGGCTCACCAGCACACACACACACTCTCGCTCCCACAGGAACTGAATTTCCCACAGAGACAAAATAAAAGCACGTTGTGTGAAATTGATGAACGCTCGCAGGGTTGAGGGTTCAAGTGTTTTGAATTACTCCCTGCACAGCTCCAGTGACACAGTTTGACTGACAGGTTGTTAGTGACAAGGTGTTGTAAACTTTCACTTCCTGCGGCTCTCTGGGTCGGAAGTGAAGTAGTGGACCTCTGACCCTGGTGGCTTTGTAAAGATTCTGCTACACAGCCAGGGATCAAGTAAGGACATTCACAGGACCGTAAAAACCTTCATCTGCACTCCAAATGATGTTCATCATCACAACATGGAACTCTTAATGACAGGAACGACAGATCACAGTTTTGGGGTAAAAGGGGTCATGGTGAGCCAGTCCTCGAGAGTAAACAGGACATTTTGAACACAGGAGTCGATTGATCGGTCTCTATCTCTCTCCGATTGGACTCTGGATAAAACCTACCAACCTCCAGGCAGAGGATCTTTAGTTAGAGTAAAAGTAAGAACATCGCCCCTCCACCAGGACGAATCAGCACTATATCTTACGTAATGGAGTTATGTAATTTACCTCTTTACTAGCTAGACGCCTCATACTTAAATGGAAATAAGTAGGGACCGACGTGCTGGATATAGATCAAAGAAGGATTATTGCACATTAAGTACCAGATTAGATTTCCCTTGAAAGGTTAACTGAGAATGATTGAAAAAAACAGAGTATGACTAAAGCCATAGAATGACACAACACACACTGACGTAAGGAAGCACACAGACTCCATGATAATGTATATCATATTATATCATTAGAAAATAGGATGGCACAGTGGTTCTAGTCTCAGCGACTATTCAGAGCGATCTGCAACGCAAGTCACACACATTCGTACACAAGTGGCTACTGTATACAAGGCCTGAGCAGTAAAAGCCTCATGCCTTCAAATTTGCCTCAATACTGCCTCCGCTGGCTGACATCATGTTTCTCAATGATTTTACTCATTACTGCTCCAGTCTATTTCTAAGAAATAGTAAATAATTAAATTTTGCAAAGTTTGTTTAACTGTTTAACTAAATTTCACTTTTTTTTAAATCGTCAAATGGACATCCTATGGATGATTCCAAACATCAATGGACATGAGAAAAACTTCATGCACTTATTTCCTTTTGGTGAAATTTTGAATTTGCAGTAAATTCAAAAGGCAATCGTAAATCATTAGAGCACATTTTGCCAACATTTTTCTAATGCAAACCTGGATTTTTTTCCAGCACTGCATTTTTTAAATACTTTGTCTGGTCTTATTAGAATGTTTCGTTCTGTTAATGACTTTAATTGGTTATTTTTGCTTGACTTAATTACTTTTATGATAATGGCCCTCGGCTGAAATTCTCAAATAGTTTAATATGATTATTACGCTGCAGGCCTCTGCATACCATTGAGGATGTTTTATATAACCCATTCCTTGCTTAAAAAAAAGGAAATCATGCATAGATCCATACAATATTAGATGCATAAAAGACACACAAGATAAATGCAATAATGCACAATAATAGTTAACCATGATCTCTCCATGATTCACCACAAACTAAAAAGCCCTAATGATTCCAAAGGGGAATCGATGAAATCGTGTGAGGTTTTTTCGATTATCAAAGCATGTCAGCAAAGGTCATGGTTTAACGTGTCAAAAAAGCAATGGTAAATGCTCTGTCACTGTAAGCTGAGGGAGGAGGAGGAGGAGGAGGAGGAGGAGAGGAGGAGGAGGAGAAACACTCCTTGGCCTGACTTTACATTTGACCTTTTCAGAAGGAGAACTAATCCTTGAATATAATAGACTGTAAGATATGGAAAATGACTGTGCTGTTATCTCTGTTACCCTGGAGACCATCAGCAGCACCCAGGGCTGCTGCAGCTGCCAAGTTATTAAGCATCCAGTTTGTATTTAATGGAAAAATACCTTTTCTTCAATCGCCACAAACTCATACGCAATGCGTTAACACTATAATAAGCCTTTTTATTCCTTCTGCCTTTAAAGGATGCTCCTTTTCATGTCTGTGTCAAGTATGCATCTAAAGCTTCTGTGGTTCAACATGTTACACTGGAAGATTGAGTCCTAAATAAATATATTTTTAAATAAATGAAATGTATAGTTATGCATGTTTTCATTCATGACAATGGAAATAATTTTCATTCCTTAAAATGTTGTCTTAGAGGTGTTGAGGATATTTGTCAAATATATTGAGAATTAGGTCAAATTAGACTGATCAATGGCCTTATCAAACCATCTTCACCGCGCTCGTAACACGATACTGCAAGACTAAACAAAACATACATTTAGAGTGTGATGAAAATAAAATCAAACCCTCTCTTCTGTCTTGAGTTTAAAATATCTATAACACGGCTTTTTTGCGAGCGAGCGCTTGGCAGCTGACTCTTTCTCGCACCTTTGCCTTCCTTCTTTTTGCAAAATTCCCAACACTTGAAAAAATTATCCAAATATGTTTTCTCCCTGGATGGAAGCAGCTGCATCTGTTTAAACTCTTATCCCTAAAATCCAACATGAAAGAAATAAGATCCCACAACAAAGAACCGGAACCGCAGATGGCTCTTGCAGATATCTTAAAAATAAGGGGAAAGTGAGCTGTATTTGTCTACATACACCAAATAAAGGCTTTGCACACGCAGAACATTACACTTGTGAATAATAGCCAAAGCCCCCCCCCCCCCCTCATATAAACCCCTTCTTCTAATCTATCTATCTATCATTTACACAGATCTGCTCCAGTAAATGATGCATTCGCTGCATTAGATGTATTTGTTGTGCGTGTTTGAAAAGGCGGCGATAATCTGGGAGAGAGAGATAAGAAATGCCATTTATTCCGCAGCACTTTGGAGCCTATTTCCCGGGCCGATCAGCCCCTATTCTCCCAGACACCTCCAGCAGCTCGCTGATAACGATTAGGCTATTTATTATCTTCACAAAGAACAAAGATTAGCCAGCACCGATGAAAAATTACCCGGGGATGGGTTATAATCAGTGGGACCCCAGGATCCCACCAGCATTGGATTTCTATTTCCATCTGGGTGAGCGACTCAACACACACACACACACGCACACGCACACGCACACACACACACACACACACACGCGCGTGCGCCTATGGATACATTCGTGCACGCGTCAATGCAATAAGCTCGTGGTGCAGAAAATGATTAACTTAATGCACAAAGAAAATTTCTTAATAAAATGTGAAATAAAATAGCTTCTTCATAATAAAAGCACCATCCCAAATAATAATCCCCTATACAGCAGAGGAATTCAGCTTTAATTAGGATTAATACTAATAATAAACGTTTATATTATCCTATTTATCTATTGTCATTTTTTGAATTTAAAACCACAGTGACATTTCATTTTTATCTTTATTATGAGGTAAAACTACTTCCTTTCAATGGCAGTCTCATAATGAGATTCTCGGAGCTGAATCGGACTGTGACCTCACTCGTTCGACTGCGCTCGTATGCGAAAAAAGACCAATAGAAAAGAAAAGGAGGGTGGATTGAATTAATGTCAAATCCTAAAATGGAAGTGGATGTTCGGCGCCGATAAGGTTTTATCGCCACGCCAGATCAAAAGGGCTCACACTCAAAGCATGTGTATGTGCACATTATCATGCTGATGAGGTCTCATGCTGCCACACTTGTCCCCGCGGTACGTTCGGCTTTCTTCAGTCTATGCGGCAGATTTCCTCTTAATGCTGAAAGAAAGGAATTGTTGTCTCTGTGTAAATGAGGAATTTCAGTTCTTCACATAGCGGTATGATTCAAAAAACAAAACGGATTTATCTCTAGGCCGTTTAATCATCCGACCTTACCACGGATATTAAGAGGGACGTTAGGGAAGTTGCTCTGAAATATATGTTTTATTTTGAAATGTTAAAAAGAAAGGAAAGATAAAGAAATAGATCGCAAGACAGATGCATAGATAACATCGTAATTATTGTAGTACAACCGTGTCACGTGACTCATTTATTATGATTTCCTGAATTGTTTTGGCGATACCGCCCACAACAAAAACAGCTCTAATAATAAGTTGTGTTAAACCTTTTTATAAGACAGACGTTTTCATGTTAGTTGTCTCGGAGAGTTTTTTCGCAGTTATTTTGCCCAAAGGCAAGATATAAGGAGCCAAATAAAATAAAAACGTCCTTTTAGTTCACAGCAATGCTCTTGTCGTACAGCTGTTTCCGTTGAAATCCGTTGACATTTTTTTGATCCAATTGAATTCATTGCCTTGGCAGTAGTTCGCCACGCAGTGCCGGTGGGCCTTTCTTACATTCAGGGTGACGCAGTGGGCTTCTTCGAGATCACCCACTGGGTGTGCAGCCCCCCGCCCCTTCCTCTCTCCCTCCCAAAAGTTCATGTCTTCTGTTGTTTTTTTTTCTTCACTGAGAGGCAATGACGTCAGGAGACGGCGTCGAGCAGGCGGCCGTGTGCGCCGGTTGGGGCTGCACGCGCTCCCTCTTCAATTAGTGTCTGTCAATCATGTGCGAGGGTAGAGAGGCTCAAAGGGAGAGAGAGAGAGAGAGAGAGAGAGAGAGAGAGAGAGAGAGAGAGAGAGAGAGAGAGAGGGACATTTGACTAAACAAAACTGAAACAGAAACATTGTTTCTTCACCGAAATGTAAACCAAATGGGTTTGCGTAGAACCCCGAACCTTTATCTACTGAACATGACCAATATGAAGACATTACTGTTGACTTTGTCCAATCACCACAAGTAACATGCTGGAGTCCCACTATATGTGAGAGATCTCCATGGGCGATGTCTGTACCGCGATTATTATGTTATGCAATTATTTGAGATATAATTCACAGGGGAGACTAATGGAATATTAACAAAGTCATAACGTATCTGCCCTGAGCTGCCAGGCCACGTCGCTCCATGCGAGTATTATTGAAGGATGTTTTTCCTGGTTGGGGTGGGAGGTGGGAGGTAGGGCGGGGGGGGGGGGGGGGGGGGGTAGGGGGGGGTAGGGGGGGTGGGGGGGTGAGGGGGTTGAGGCTTCGGAGGGGTGGCGTGCAATTGGCTGAGTCAAATCTCTAAGAGACTCCGCCCATGAGCTTGACAAGCCTGGCCCCGCGCTGTCACCCACACTTATACGTGTTGCTCCAAGTCCCGTCGGACGGACCGGACTCTGACAAACACCAGCCGACTGCCGGAGAGCACAAAGGGGACAGTCCTCGTAAATCGTGCGCGCTAATCGGACGCTGCGGGTGAAATAGCGTCGGCACAGGTACGCAATGTTTATCCAAGTGTCACGTTGAGTGAAGCGCCGTGTTGCGCGTCTTGAGTGCGAAGGCGTATTGGTTTGTGAGCAGAGTGATGCAGTGGTAAATACTTGGGGTTTGGATTAGTTTTTTTCCCCGCGACACATGAGCTGAAGGACAATCCCTCTGTCTAGAAAATAGTAATTTTAAAATAGCGTATGCTTTTTTTGTTTGTTGTTCTTGCAGGTTTTCAGCTTCGACTCGATATCAAGGAGGAGAGAGGGGATTTAAGTGAGAGGAAAACAAACAAAGCATTGTTCCGCTACTGTAAATGGACACAGTGAAGATCTGATAAAGGACACACGTGTGAGACCATCCTCTCCCCGGATACGCGTTTAACGCGCGGAAACGCAGAAGCCACCACGATGGATGTGGCGGCTGATCAGCCCCGCTGGATGCATCACCACGCAATGCTGAACGGACAACACCCGGACTCTCATCACCACGGCCTGGGACACAACTACATGGAGCCCACGGCGCAGCTCCTGCCTCCGGATGAGGTGGATGTTTTCTTTAATCACCTGGACTCACAAGGAAACCCTTACTACCACAACTCTGCAAGGGCCAGAGTGTCCTACAGCCAAGCGCATGGTAAGATGAGCTGCACCGGGCCTACACACTCGTGTTATGAAATGTATTCACTTGGCAAAAGTAACTATTACGTACGTGTTTTCTTTTTTTTACACGATAATCATCAGATCCTTGTATCACTTTCAACACAATGGTCAGACTAAACATCATCTTTGAGGTTCCTGGTGTTTGAAGAGCTAAGTGAAATGGGTCTTGTTATAATTTTCATTTGCACTTAAATAGTTCAATCGGGGACGTATTATAGTTTAATTTAGGTATCTTTTTCACATGGACTATGTCAGGCTACTTTGATTTAAATCAGGCTAGTGAATCAACAAGTGTTCCTAATGCAGAATCAGTCATCCTCATAAGTTTTGGTCTTTTGCATTTCTCAGCTCGCCTGACGGGGACTCATCTCATCCACAGCCCGGGGCTCTCATGGCTGGACGGAGGCAAAGCCGCCCTGTCGGCTCACCACCACAACGCCTGGTCCGTCAGCCCCTTCAGCAAGCCCAGCCTCCACCACGCCGGCTCCGCGTCCCCCGGCGGCCTCTCCGCCGTCTACCCGTGCAACAGCGGCTCCAACGCGGTCTCCGCGTCCTCGTTGACGCCGTCGTCCCACTCCAGCCCGCATCTGTACGCGTTCCCCCCGACGCCACCGAAGGACGTATCGCCGGACCCGGGGGCCGCGTCTCCCTCCGCCGCCCGAATGGACGAGAAGGAATCTATCAAATACCACGTGTCGTTATCGGAGGGCATGAAGCTGGAGGACTGCGGTCCGCTGCGCAGCAGTCTGGCCTCCATGGGCGCCCAGACGCCCTCCGCGCATCACCCCATACCGACGTATCCGACCTACTCCCTCCCGGCGGCGCACGAGTACGGCGGCAGTCTGTTCCACCCGGGCAGCCTGCTGGGCGCCTCGTCCAGCTTCGGCTCCAGGAACAAAGGCAAGACACGGTCGTGCATCGGTGAGTCCACCGCGCACACGACTGCGACTAGTTTTACGACCCTCTAAATTCAACCGGGAAATAGTCAGAGGGGGTTTGAGTCGGTCTTCTGTTCTGTGACGAATCCGTGGCAATTAAACTAAAAGTCAAACTAATTGGTCTCAGGTTAAATAACTTAATGCATTTTTTTAATTTTCCCCGTGGCAGCCCATTTATGAGTCTGTGGCTCAAGTAAGAATTTTATAGACCAAATATTGCAGCTTCGCGTCGTTTTTTTGCTGCCACATTTAACTAAAATGATTATTTCACGATCGTGTTAAAACACAATTGGACTGGATATTAATACTAAAAACATCAATCCGATCTTTAACATTATTACCAGACAAATCTTTTTGAGGCTATGCAATTGTCAAAGAAAAATAAATGTTATGTTATTTTTTTAATGTATGACAGCATATGCATGCTGTGATTTGAGCTTTTTGGAAATCGTAATATTCTAATAATAATAATAATAGGCTAATAAATCAAACGGATACTGTATTTTTTAGTTTTTCAATCTATGCGTGTAGAGGCCTAAAGCCCGCAGCCGACAGTCCTCCGACACTGATAATCCTCTTTGTGTTCACCGTGACTCTGTGATTACTGGCTGCCACAGAGCAGTGAACTGGAACCCGTCCAGAGGTGTAAAAGGAAGATATGCAGGTGTAGCGAGCCAAAGAACCTGCGTATTTAGGCTAGTCGCTTCTCTGTAACATAAGACACGTCGTACATTGTCCTGATTATTTGATTACAGACCAGGAGACCTAAACCTGGGTTTAACCCGTTCATTCCACTTCGAATAACTTTGTATCAACTGGCTGAACATTTAGTTTTATAAGTTAATTATAATTATTGGTTATACTGAACTAAATAAGTTTATTTAAGTAATAATTTCCAAAAAAGATTGGTAGTGGAATTTATTGGCTCTGCTTTTAGAAAACACAATATTTTCTTCAACAGGCTGTTTCACATGACACACATCTCAGGAGTTATTGTTGATGTTGAAGCAAAAGTTTCCCGACAGCACACAGAGAAAATATTACTGATTGTATCTCTTAGTAGTTTAGTTTCTGCTTATTCAAAACCCTTTGTATTGCAGTGCACTGCATTTGTGTGTATTTTTTTCTTTAGTCTCTGTAATTCCTATAATGATCAACATGACTGTATATAAATTTATGAGTATATTTGTATAGTTTAGTGACATAATCATCATGTTGAACGCAAAGTGATCAGAGTTGAGGAGGAAGTTGGGCTCCAGCCATGGTGTCACATTTAACATCACATTTAACGTCCCTTGTCTTTCCTCAGAGGGCCGTGAGTGTGTGAACTGCGGAGCCACATCAACACCTCTGTGGAGACGTGACAGCACGGGACACTACCTGTGCAACGCCTGCGGTCTGTACCACAAGATGAACGGCCAGAACAGGCCGCTCATCAAACCCAAACGCAGGCTGGTGAGTGTGTGTGTGTGTGTGTGTGTGTGTGTTGGAGATGAATGTAAGGAGGAGGGAGAGGGGGGACACGGTACAGATCCAGGAAATATTACGTTTTTTTAATGAGTTTCCAGGAATTGTGCCGGTCGCTCCCCTCCTGCTCCTTCATGCTCGGGCAGTGGGACTATCTGGGTTGCTTCTCTTATCACCTTTGATGCTGTCATTGATAGCAGGGTCAGAACCCTGTCCATCAAAACAACACTGGGCCTCACTGGAAATTCATTTTGTTTCTTTTTATTTGTTGGGGTTTTCAGGTATAATTTGTCCACTGAAAAACAAATTATTTAGAATTCATTAAATGAAAAGAAAAGAAAAAAGGAAATGAGTTCAGGCATTAACATTTTGGTATTTTTTTCATTTTTATTGAAGGACAATATGTTTGTTCAAGGGACGGAGAGCTTTACGTTATTTAAAACAACATTCATGCGGCATCTTGACTCATCCTAAAACGTAAAAACAACCCACACGCCAATGCCACTGGCTAAAACAAAGGACATCAAATAATAATTCCTATTGAACTATTTATTATACTGAAAACAATATCTTTGGATCCTCAATTCATTCAAATCGGGATGAAGCAGAAGCCAAAAGACGGCGGAATGAACACAAGTCACTAGTATCCTAATTAACTGTGGATATATGGCAGTGGGCCGTCAGACTTTTAAACTATTAATCCGGGAAGAATAGACATGGAAAAAGATAGACGACATGATAAAAGCAGTGTTTTTCCTAATGAAAGCAGGATCACTCGATTAAATGACTCATTGTGGGAAGGCAAACTATGACTCATTTGTAGAAACATCGTGCGGAGGGTTTGGAGTTAATAATCACATGATCCGCGTGGTTGTCGACGCGCGAGTCTCCATCGCTGCGTCGACCGGCCCGCGTGCGCGCAACACGCAAAGCGGCGGCCTGGTTCACGTCCCCCCGTGCTGCGGCTCTAATGGCATATACAAGCGATGCACATCAGGCCGGGTTTCCGCAGGGAGCTCTCATTCAGTGGCAGCAGCTTCCCACTTGCTTCCTATCCGGATATCTGACCGGTCCAGATAAATGCGCCCGTTTCCTCCTGCAGCCTCAGACCGCATGGCGCAAAGCGGCCAAGCGCCTCACAGAAAGTACAGCACTGTGAGCAAATACCAAAAATATTTTTTTAAAGGAAAGCTTGGGAAGGTGTGTTTGAAAGTATTTATATATATAAAAAAAAAACCGGCATGCAGATAATGATCCAAAACCCAATGAGTCCTTCAGCCTCTGGATGGCTCCTCACTTATCAGCTCAATACTTTGTGCATGCGTATTGAGTATTGTAAGCCATACTGTGTCACATTTACCAATACATTCCAATATTTTTTCATTGGAAATAATCACAATATTGAGGATGTAACTCCCGAAGACTAAATGTACAAAGAGCTTTAAAGTTTCACCCAACAACAAATGTGATCATCAATGCATTCTTTAAGAACAAAGAAAACATGTTACGCTGTTAGCCTGACAAAAGAAATGATTAATGTCACCATGACCGTCGGGAACTTATTTATACAGTTTCATGAAGTACCAGCTAATTCATTTATAAATTAAATAAAAAATATAATATTTATTAAAAGTTGAGGTCGTAATTCATCAATCGAATCAATACGGAACTATCATCATGCGTTTTTTTTTATAAAAACGTATGATGATCTCCCATCTGACTCCTGCAACGTCTTAATCAAAGCTTATATCCTTCCACAGTCTGCAGCCAGACGAGCAGGCACCTGTTGTGCAAACTGTCAGACGACAACCACCACACTGTGGCGGCGCAATGCAAACGGAGACCCGGTGTGCAACGCCTGCGGCCTCTACTATAAACTGCATAACGTAAGTCTCTCGCTGCTGATCGCCAAGTTGGGCCCGACAGGGTCAAGTAGACGGGAAATAGGTCGGCAGGTTACGCTGATTGTTGAGGGATAAGCAAGGCAGAAAAGAGAGAGAGAGAGAGAGAATGAGAGCGAGAGACGTTTTACTCTCAGACACTGTTGCACTCGTTGGCGTTTTCTTTCTTTGTGCTTTATTGTTTCCACGGTAGGCGTAATCCCCTTGAGAGTCACAATGGTGGGACTGTTGTTGAGCGGGCACAAGGCTCCACATGAATAGTATTAAGACTGCCGGCATCAGGATGTATAATAGGTGCAACGGATGCTTATAAAGGACAACTCTGATATTTGAAATGTTTTTTGCAGTCAGCAAATCCTAAATGAATGAAGCATTGTGCGTGTAGCCAAAGTCAAATATAGCTCATTTATTGACATTGATTGTAGTCAAAATCAATTTAAACATCTTTGATGACCCAAACAACTGCTTTTTGGTGGCTATGCTACATTATATTACATCAACAGTGCATTAATCCACCGCTGAAAATGTGCTATTGGTACAAACTATAGCGCACAGCTGTTTCAGGGATTTACACAACCGTTTTAAACAGAGCCCTGTAACCCATTTTTAAAGATTGATGTAAAATCCATTTAGGTCTTTTCACAAAAATGATAGATAGAACGAGAGTCTAATAAAACCCTCCCCTCCAAGCTGAACCCAGATCAGTCACATCCTCACTCTTCCCGTTCTACACAGGTGAACCGGCCTCTGACCATGAAAAAAGAGGGAATACAGACACGCAACCGGAAAATGTCCAACAAATCCAAGAAGAACCGGCGGAGCTGCGACAGCTACGAGGAGTTTTCCAAGAGCTTGCACGAGAAGAGCTCCCCGTTCGGCTCCCTGGCAGGACACATGTCCATGGGCCACCTGCCGCCTTTCGGCCACACTGGACACATGCTGCCCACGCCCACCCCCATCCACCCCTCCTTCGGGCACCCGCACCACTCCAACATGGTGACGGCTATGGGCTGAGGCAGCGAGGAGGGGGCTCACCGTACCGCCGGGGGAACCTGAGAGGGCTGGAGGACACTGTGTGCAATGTTACAGACACGCAGTCCGCGTGTCTTCGTCTTGATTGTCTCTTGATTGGTTATGCCAGTTGTATGCTGGGGAACAGATGTCTCATGGGCGCAAATGATCTTCGTACTACTCATCTATAGGTACTGATTTTGATGGAGGAAGTCGGAGCGGGGGCGGGGCGGGGGGGGGGGGGGGGAGCCGCATGTAAACAGCCGCATGTAAACACAAAAAATGTCATTGCACCGCGTAGTTTTGTCCCCACTGACTGCAGTGTTGCTCGGTGTGCCGTGCCGAGCAGGTTCATAGTGACTGTGAATATTGTAAAGTGTGTGTGGAAGGGGACGTCCCCAGTAAGGGAGATCACTTGTGCAACATTAAATGAAAATATGCTGGATTCTTTTGCTTACGGACAATTTTAGAGGAGTTTTCACAAATGAAAGAAACCAAACCAAAAAGGTTTATGTATACTAATTTGACACTGTTTATTATAATTATTATAATTATTATTGTTGTTCAGATAATTTATTTTCACTGGCTTTTTCTTTTACTATATCACCTGAATCATAATATGGATACTGTTATCCCATTTATGAATATATTTTTAGCTGAAGCACTATCTTTGAGCTGGTCAACGTTTATACTCGTAAAAAAATAAAGAGATCAAGTTCATTACCCCACCGCTCCTTCTATTCAATGTCCAGCGTTCAATAGGTAAAGGTCTTTAAGATATACAAAACATATAGACAAATGTTTTGCTAACTAGTCTGTCGTCTGTTCCATGATGGGAATGGTCCCACACAAGAAAGAAACAATCCATCACAGTAATTAATAGGAATAAAACCTGCATCGTATAACCATCTTAGGGTTATTTCCTCTGCGTCACTGTAGCTTTCTACACATCTTTGTTCACATATGGACTCACACACATGTTTATGAGGTTTCTTGCAAGATGAGAAAATGCTCTCATTTGTGTAGCAAATATGATTCTACAGACATGAGTGCTAGCTGATAGACTTCTACCAGCATCTCTGAGTCCGTGCAAACAATCAACAACTACAAATCCAACAACCATCACCCAAAACCTCCTTTGAATCGTTTCCTGGAGTCAAAGAAGTTACTCCGCCGGGCCAGGAAATCTACAACTACAATGGGGGAACACTATGCGTAGCATTTTCTAGTAACTTCTCTATCATGACTTTTGATCCACCTTTCTATCTTCCTACCATATTTAGAAAGCACATGCAAGATGTCACAAAAACTGAAAATGTTCAGGAAGTTGTACAATGTCGATAACAAACAAACCCTATGAAAATAGCGTTGGTGAAAAAAAAAACTAATTTGCAAAATTATATTTATAAAGGATCAAATTCTATTCATTAAAACCTGTGGATGCAGAGGGGCGTTTTCCCCGCCGATAACACCTGCTCGGCTGCATAATGCGTCACACATAGCCACTCTTTCATGGAAAACCTTTTTAGTGATCCCCAATAGAACAGTGTGAATGCTTTCAGCCACTTGTGGACATTAAACTCCACTTTCTAATTAACAGGTTACTTAACTGAGCAGCGGAGATTAGTGCTGTTGACAGGACTTGAGCAGGTTGAGCCATATGTTCCCACAATTACTTAACCAGTTGCATCTGCTCACTGGGTAATACTTCTTATGAAATGGGTCTTCTCGTTGTCTGTTAAATCGCGCCATTGCATGGATAAAACTCCTGTCCTTTTACTGCAAAATACGTTCAACATCACTGCTAACCATGTCATTTGAGACTTTGGGATGTGATCCTTCGCCAGTAGTTATCATTGTTGCTGTAAGTCATGAACATGAATCACAGGGAACATCACATCTGCTAAAAGGTCAAAGAAACAATTTCATTGTTTGACTCAAAACCTTTTAAAACAGAACCTTTTTTTAAACTGCATTGCCACACACTGCCAGCTGAAACTGAATCAATGAGGAACAAATGCATTCATTGTCACTGTCCTCCACCTCAAGCCAATGAACAGCAGGTGAATGTCCATATGAAATGCATTTGCCATGGTAAAAAAGTGTGGAAACATTTAGAAAAGATCAGCAGTAATATCAGCAGTAATATAAACTCTACGGTTGATTAGTAAATTACGTAAAATGTTTTTCGCGTCTTAAAACATCCATCCTGATCTTTGCCCCGCGGCTGCGACAGCGAGCGCTGTGACGACGTGCAGCTAAGGGTCAACTTGAGTGCAGCACGCCGCCTCCTCTCAAGACTTCCCCGACCTTTCACCCTGGAAGCACTTACACTGTCATGCTTTCAGGCCTTCCCACTCCACACTCAGACTTATATATAGACACTTTTAAAATGTCACGTCCTTGCTGATTACATAAACGAAAGAATGTAATCTTCCAATAAAAGGAGATAGAAAGCAGCCAAGTATCTTCTCAAGGTGAACCTCTGCGAGGACCTCTGTGGAGGAGAAGTTTGGGGACTGGGTGGCCACCCTAAATCACCAGGGAGATTTGTGGCTCCCACCTTTACACGGGCGCCCCCCCCTCCTTCGACCATTTGTTTTTCCACCAAACTCAATTAAAGGAATCGAGAGCAGGGCCTAAAGTGACTCCAGAGGAATGACTTCGCAGAGATGCGGTGATAAAGCAGATGAAAGGGGGAAGGAGCGTAAACTCATCCAGTTCAGAGCCCTAATAATGATGAAGGGAGCGACCGCCTGCCAAACGTGGGAGACGTCAGGGATATCTCGTCAACTAACAGATAGAAAGTGGGCCAAAACAGCATCGCACCAAAAAATATAATAACAGCACTACTTTGGATTCCCAATTCTACGTGCTAGAACACCTTTAACACAGTAAATCAGATCCCAGATCAGTACAACATGAAAAAAATTCATATTTCAGAGATTCTTTTTTTCACTTGTAAATCACTGCAGATTATGTCAGAACACCAAACACACATTTAAATGTGTGGCCATCTGTCGGCTTTCATCTCAATTTGTCATGAGGTGAACATGTAATAAATCTGCTCATGCAGACGTTTGTGTTTGTCATCATTTCAAACCAGATGTAAGTTTGTGTATCCCTGTGGAACCGAGTAAAGCTATAAAAGACTGAGTTACATTCGTTCTTGCATAAACGTGTAGAAGGTCAAGATTGAGGTGAAACATTTTCATCCATTTTAATACAATATTCACAGTTACGCCGTCACCATGCATTTCTGACTGCTGAAGATTTCTGACTGCTAAAATCAAATCAAAAGTGATCAAACTAGCTTCGGTCCGTTTTCCGTCCATCACATTACGAGCATGTTTAGTACTAAATGGGATGACGTTAAATGAAAAATGCCACGCGTGAGGTCACCTAGTGCGGACTTTTGAACGGAACTCTAGGTTTGTGGAATACAGTGATTTTACTGTATTATAAGAGTGTAATAAAAACGGTGAATGTAAACTTCTACATCATCATAAGCAGGGATGCTTGTTGGTATTATCACGACATTTAGTACAGGTGCCGCGCTTACAGCCCAGAGAGACAAATAAAGCTGCCATGTGGGCGATTACTTTACAACAAC
Organism: Apeltes quadracus; assembly: GCA_021346845.1. Lineage (NCBI taxonomy): Eukaryota > Metazoa > Chordata > Actinopteri > Perciformes > Gasterosteidae > Apeltes > Apeltes quadracus. The sequence continues at coordinate 1,528,249 of CM037933.1, forward strand.
ATAGTTCTGCACTATTAAATGATCATAAAGCTCCAATCGGTTACGAGCTTCAGTGAGATCTGGGTTTGATACCCAACAGTCGTTGCCTCTGCTAAGGTCTCGATGTTTGGGCAAGATAAAACACGGGGATGTGCTGCAGATGTGCTGTTCTACACACAGGTATTACATAGCAAAGGATTTATTAACTTAGAAAAGTGAGAACAAGCTTCTTCTAAACAGGAAACGGGAGGATGCATTTTGACAGAAAGAAGAAATCCGAGCATATGTATCTTCATTCAAGTGTCGTGGAGCAGTGGTACACTCACACTCACACACATACACACACTAAGACTTTAAGGCGCACACAGTGACAGTAGACCCGGCCCTGCAGAAAAGGTAGAGCATACTGACACACAGTGCATTCTCTCTGAAAAGTGGGACAACCTCCAACCATCCGATCCACAACCACTGACAAGTCCCTTTCAAACTGCCTTTCTTCTCCTGGCTGAGGCAGACAAATTCATCCCTCTTGTCTCCGAACAATCACCTCTTTTCTTCTGCAGTTTTCACCAATGAAAGAAGGAGGGAGGGTCAAGGAGAGAGGGAGGGAGGATACATCTGCCCCACAGAGCTACGGTGCGGGCACCAGGCCAGTGCCCTGTGTGTTAGGGCCCTTGGGACTGGGCGTCTGGGCCCCACTATCTTATAACACAGTTGACAAAAAGCCCACGGCTAAGCCCTCAGGAAATCTGAGAGGCGGGGTATCTAGGCCGGAAGAGCAGGAAAGACGGACAGGAGGGACAAAACACCTGAGGTACGTTGCACTTTTGGTGGCCCGCGGATGCCTGAATGCAGAGATTCGGTCGAAACAAACGATGCAAACATCACATAGGACCACGACGGAAGGAGAAAGGGCCCCAGATGCACACGCATGGTGCGGCAAGTAACCTCACGTCATCAGTAATTTAAAAAAGTCCGACAAGCGAGACATTTTAATCACGTAAAGTTGAAAGAAAGTTGATGGTGATTTTCCAGTATTGAGAAGAATTATCGCTTTATTAGTTATGTTTTCATCAGCCGCCATAAGAGCTTTTTGTTTGAACATGAAAATAATCTGTTTATTATTTCACAAGGAAAATAGTCATAAATTGCAGCCCTACAATGATAGTGAAGACATTTAACTAAAATACAAAAGTGTCAACCTAAAGGTGGCGAAAAGCTGTCAGGCAATGTTTTTAAAATGTACAGTGTATATACACTTCCCTTGTATACTGGTGCCACGAGATTCTTTTGTGACTAACAAATGTATCATGTGATGAAATGTATTAAAAGAAAGAAACCACGGCTCCTAATATTTGATGGAGGAGGAAGTGCAGACCTTCTTGTGCCTGTAGAAGGGAAATGATCAGTGACTGCTGCTGGCACACATTCACATTCAGAAAATCACATGTAGACACACACACAATGCACTCTCTGTGGATTTGCATTTGTTTCATGTGTATGTGAGGATATCTGACAGACACAACGTGACGCTCGCTCAGTTTGCCGTGATTTGCCATGAGAGAGACGATCATTATTAAGGGGCTTTGTCCTGGAGGTGAAGTGTGTCTGCTAATAATTTGCCTCTCAGCTGACCTTCCAGTGACATGCAGGCCAACAACTGCTCACAGCAGAGGCCCCTTCTTTTTCCCGGTCCCACAATGTTGGAAATAAACAAACGCAGACAGAGGGAATAAGATGAAGAGAGAGATGAAAACAGACAGAAAAGAGAAGACACGACGACAGAAAAACAAGGGAAGCTGTCAGAGGAAGGTCTCGATGTTTCTCGAACAAACTGGAATCCTCCAGTTTGTTCATCTGCTAGTTGGAACTAGTTGATTTGTGTTTGTGTATTTAAGTGATCGGGTTGTGTTAATTAAGCAGAGCTGAGTGGCGTTCAGTGCCAAAGGGAACAGCTCGCGTGTTGCAACTCCTGTGATTTCTTACTGCGCTCACTTCTCGCTCAATGCACTGGAAATGCTAAATTAATTACAAGCAAAATATGCAAAACCCGACGTACATGCGCACACACCCGACCACGGGTTTACACACACAAATACACAAGGCTTCGATTCTTCCTCATAACACTTTGATTGCAGAGGTATCCCAATGTGACACGTGTGCTGCGATCTCTTTCTCCCCCTTCACATCTTTCGCTCTTCTTACTAGTCTTTTTTTTCTTATTTGCGCGGATTGCCTTTGTGACGAGTGCGCCTCCTATCATCCGCACCGTCAAACTGCTTTTCATTTCCTCTCCTTTTTATTGCCTTTTTCTCCTTCTTATAATTTGCAGTGGGCCTCTTTAACCCTTCCTCTACCCAGCAATTAATTTCTCCTGCTTATTCTTTACTCTTTCGTACAAAACGTGTCCTAAAATCAAAAACATACAAGCAATCTCATACAACCAAGATGCACGCAACAACATAACCTCCACACACTTGGAGAGAATCAGTGGTGGTGGAGTGGTGGAATTAGTGTCGGTGATAAACACGGATCCGCCTCACCTGCAGCCTCTGCTGCTGTTTGCGTGCTGTGAAAAGCAGCCGACCCCCCTTTCTCCCACCGCAACCCTCCGCAACCATTTCCACCAGGCCTCCAGCAGCTTCTTCACGTCGTTGATTTCACTGCTATTGTTGTGGCAGCCCACAACACCCTGTTGTACTGTCTTTACAACCCCAATGTAATCAGGCTGTTTTGTCACCTGTAAAAGAGCCATTTTCCACGGAGAGAGAAATCACTAAAGGCGTACGCAGCTGCTACAACTCAAGACAATGGGTGTTTCCCAAACACGTTAACCCCGTTAACCAGACACCGGCTCCTCATATTCATCAGCATCTAAACGTCTGCGATCCACTGAGGCACGTGAGCGTGTAATGATGGATCATGCACTGCACTAAATGTCCTTTACACGTCATGTTTTCTGTTATTTAGTATAATTTCTTAAAACAAATGAACGCTCATGTATTGTGTATGGACAGTATATTTTTGAGTGTTTGCTATTATCTGTGGAACGAGCTCTCTGACGACACCAGAAAGGGCAGAGAAGCTTTACATCTTCCGCCAGAAACTAAAGACACAGCTCTTGAGACTGAACCTTGACCAAAAACACTAACAAACAGATTTTAATATAGTGGTTTGTAGTTTAATAATGTTGTTTGATGTTGAGTTTTTTTAAAACAGGGTTTTCTTTCCATATCAGTGGTGGTTTGCCTGAGACGAACAAATAGCTGGATTTCCAGGACATTAACTACAGAAACATACAAATATTAGGAAGTTTCACTCCTTCCAACTATCTACAAGCCCCTCGGTGCAACTGAAGCCTTTTTCACATTCCTCTCCATTCAAGTTGGGGTTTGTTCTCCTGACCCGCTGATGGGCGAGTAAGATAGCATCCGACCGGCCTCCCTCCACGCCGCCCTACGACCAGAGACGGGTGGGGGTTAGGAGACTGGTTCCACTACAATGTTTTAACTGTGCAGCGGGCCGGCCACTATGAGGCTCCCAGAGTCAACGTGGGCCCGAGCTCAGGCAGTTGCATCTGTCTGAGTCTTTGACCGTTCGCGGACAATCACACAGACATCCTCCAATGCCGAATGCTGACAGGACAATAAAGCCATAAGAAATGTTCCTCTATTGTGCAAAGAACGGAGGCATTGGGAGATTTTCACATAGTCACGCTGGCCGTCCTCAAGTGCGCAACCTGTAAGGAAATCCGCCTGTCTCCTCTAAACTGGATCGCTTGTGAAATGAACGTGATCAAACCCCCTCGCTTACACCCTTGTGTTTTTTTTTATTGTCATTTAAGAAAATACTTCCTTCATGAACCAGTGCCCCAGGCTGCATACGGGGACAATGACGCTCAGATTGCCGTGACAACGCAGCCAAGGAGCTTCAATACAGTCGCTGTGGATTGAGTGACGCTGTTGGGTTATTAGTCTAATTTCTGAAACCTCATCCTACTTACCGTCTCCCCGCACTCTGATTATTTGTCCTCTGCTCGTGGTTAAGAGTGCCTCAGGTTCACTGTGTTCTGTCACATTGACCTATTTCCTGATTTGTCTTCTTCAGAATGCAATGATATTTAAAGCAGTTTACCTTTTGTCTCACTTGTTATCCAAAGGTTTACCACGTCTAGCAGAAACAGACTGTTTTCGGTCTTTATGAATTTTATGAATTTTGTTCATCAGCTAGTTGGAAGTGTTTAAGATGGGATGCAGCTGATCTATTAGAGCCAAATGCATTTTCATATGAACTTTCATTTCACATTCATATCTGCAGAACCATTTTGGTTTGTTTGTATTGTAATGATTTTAGCCTACTTACATTAAATAACTATAAACTATAACATTAAATATTAAAAAATATTAAATGATCATTAATTTGTGTCTTATTGATTATTGGTATGCATTAATTTGGTCCATGTGTACAGTATTTAAGTATGCACATGGTATGTGTCTATGTTTTCATTACATAGATTGTGATTTATCATCTTTTTCAAACAGCTGGTTAACTTATTATTCAGACAATAGGACAATGCGGAAATGCATGTTGAGATGTTCAGAAACGTTCATTGTTCAGTGCGTTATTCTGCCCTTTTCACAATTCTTAAGATAAGGGCCGTTGCGAAAATTGGTCACAATATTATGTCATTTTTTGTGGGTTCTCCAATGAAAATATATTAGGAAAACCAACGTTACAACTGTTCACTTTTCACTTGTGCTTGTTCTCACTATTGTGTGAGAATTGAGCACACACACACACACACACACACACACACACACACACACACACACACACACACTTGCAGATGGCTGCAGGACTTCTATGTGCTGGACAATGTGCGTATGGGGAACCTGGTTCTGTGAATTTCTATAACAGGAAGCCGAGCTGGAGTCGGCCCACACACCACGGATGCTGGGAGGCTGGAGGCCCCGGGCCCCGAGCGTGGGAGGGGCGCGAGAGCTTAGAGGAAGTCAGTTTCGCTCTGCTAACACTTTACATCAGCCAGTCAGGGGAACAATGACTCGAAAAATGAAATGCTGCAGAGAGGTTTGGATTCCAGTCGGGGGAAAGGTGACTGACACACGGCACAGAGGCGGCTCCACCTCAGGCCACTTCATCCACCCATCACTCCGCTAATCCCTTAGTGACAAATGAGTGAGATGGAGTCAGCGGACATCGGACAGCAGGAGAGAGAAAACACAACAAAAAGTAAAGAAAGCGGTCTGATATCGGGACGCGTGTCTCTGTGCTGAGACATCAGAGACAAACCTGGGGAGGAATGAATGAAGAGGAGGCATGACGATGATCATAGAATACCGCCTGTGGCATATTTACTAGTCTCCATAATCACACGAGGTTGAACTGAGACTCAAGGAAAGGGTTCAGCTGTGTGTAAGAATGACTTATGACCTTTTATTTATTGACGCGTGTGTGTGTATGTGTTTTCAGATTAATAGTCCATTGTGAATTGGAAGGGAGAGCAGCAGGGGATCATGTGACAAGAGTCAGACTGAACCCGGCGCCTACACGCTTTCCAGGGGTCACGCAAGGGTCGCCACGTGGCGACTGTGCCCGCTGCCGAATATTAAAACACACAAACACAGAAACACATACACACATAGAGCAAAAGAGTGCACAGAAACACAAAAGCACTTAAGCGGATACAGTACAGTTACACACATGAACAGCAATACACAAATGACAACAGATCCTCCCCACAGATCATTTTTCACACAGCGGTGGGGACATGATTCATAAATAAGACACATCTCCCTTTCTTATAACCTCTTATGTCCCCGTAAGTCTTTAGGTATAACAATAACCATCTTACATTCAACACACTTCCTTTTGTCTCACGTCCATGCTTTCTTCTTCTTTTACTACTGCGACCCTCCAGTCCTCTTTTCCCTAAGTAATGTAACCTGAGGTTCTCATGTTCTGTCCCTTTTGCATATTATACCGAGACATTAGCGGCATCCGCTCAGTTCAGGCACATGAACGAGGACGTCAGGCAAAGGAGACATTTGGGAAATGATGGCGAGCAACTTAGACGGACGAACACTTTCTGCAGAGTGAGGAGAGACATTAAGGCGCAGAGGAGGGAGGGCTGGAGATCAGGTATCACTGTGTTTTCATGCATTCCCTCTATTACAGTAATGTGCCGGGGCCACTTAACTAATGCACGAAAGCCCTGTGATAAACACAATAAACAGCATTACACAATGAATTAGAGTATGAGAGGTAAACAGAGCCACTGAAAAATGTAGACTGTGCGTGATTACACCCCCCCTCTTCCTCTCTCTCTAAACACACACAGTTAGATGACTAACTTCATTACCGTCCCCTTTCCTCTTAGTGAGCGAAGCGAATTGAAACCTAATTACCACACCAGAGCCAAATTAAAAGCTTTTCCACTCTATGGCTGCAATCCATCTCCCGACAAATGAACATCGCCACTTCCACTGTGTTGATGCTCGCTTTCTCCCTTCCTGCATTCAGACTCCTTCGTTCACGCCAGCACGCTCCCTTTCAAACAACACTGAGGCAACAGCTTGGCTGCCAGCGGCACACTAGCTCACTCATAATAAAGTATCAGTACAATTTCAAGGACGTAATATCGGGAATTAAAAAAAAAAAAAAAAGAAGAAGAATTCTGCCGGATCACACTTGTTCTTCAATACATTTGCTGCGTTCATTTGTAAAGGCCCCCCCAACACCTCAATGAGAGATGGCGTCCCCGGCTGAAGTCTGCTGTCATGTTGACACTTTCCTTCTGTCTTTTATTTTGATAAATCATCTTTTGAACTCAAAAGCGATGCACGCTCACATGGGGAGCAGCTGCACCGCCTTTAACCCGTCACGCTTTTTCTTTAGGCTGGACTTGTTGCTGGAACGTTTTGTTGGGCCAAGAATTAGTTCAGTGCCTTGAATATATATTGGTGGATTCTGCAGACTCAGGGGAAGAAAAAAGTATTGACAAAAAAAAAATGAACTCACAAATTATGGTTTATCAGCTTATTGAATCACAGCAAGACTGTGTGAAAACCCGCTGCCATTTTACGTCTTAAGAAAGCGTAAGAGTAGAATATACAGGAAAGAATTCCCTGCTGCTGTAAGACTATGAAATGTGCCACGGATAACTGTGCTCAGTTATTAATAGCAGTTAGAGATGGGCTGTTTGGGGTTATGGAAGGGTATGCTCACTCCGGTGATGTCTTCTTTAAACAGATAGTGCAGGCTTCCAGAGAGCAAGGTTATCAGACGGGCTCTCTGCCCGCTGCCACTTAAAGGAGATCTCAGTAGATTGAGGCCCACAAATTCACTATTACCGTTACATTCGCTTATCTTTTCTCATGTCTTGTATTTTGACTTTTTACTGGAGGATTTCTGGCTGATTTATAGGAAACCGCCACCATGGCAGATTATTCTTCTTCTGATGGTGCGGCTGAAAACAAAGATGGTCAATGGAAAGCTGGTTTACGATCGGAGTCAATGACCCGATTGATTTACCCAGACCCAAACCGTTAAAATCAACCAATGCTAATACATGTAAAGTGTACTTTGTTTGTTAGATTGTGAATGCTCCTGGTTAAAATGTACGGTTATCACATGGAGGGCAAAGTGCTCTTCATTTGAAAGTCTTTATCACTCGTCAATCGCGGCCGAGTGGGTTTGAATTGATGAGGGATCATTAGGGGCTCAGTCTGCAGGTACTAATGCCATTATTTCCCTGCTGTTTCCATCTCTGTCTGTCCATCCTAATCCAGTTAGACAAAATGAAATAGACCAAAGAGGCAGAGGACCACTGCATGCCACATAACTTTAGCTTCCGTTGCCAACATCATCATACTATTTCCATTCCTATATGGCATGTTCAGGCAATGTGGAAAAAAATGTATCTGATTTTGCCAGTCAAAAATTTAAAATGTCTCCAAGGGTTGTGGTTGACTGACGCTGACATCGTTGCGTCCACTAACCCTGTGCTTCCCATTACTCCTGCTTTCTTCTGAATCCCGCTGTAATCTGTTCTCCCTCCTGGGACTCGCTTGTAACGGCCCCGTGCAGCATCTGTCACACCGTGAAAGAGTGATGGCGGCTGCATTTAAATGACTCGGACGCCCTCTAACAGTCCCTTGGACAATAAAATCATCACACACACTCATCTGATTGTTTGCATCTTAAAACAAATGGGATCGCCTTACTACATCGTAACTGTGAAAACAACCTATTAACAAACAGGAAAAATAAGAAACAGTAGAGGCTGGTGCTGCACAGCGCGGAAGATGACGGTCCACTCAGTATTTGAAAGAGCTGGAGAAGAGAGCGCTGGCGGTCACGAGGAGGGGATGTGCAACACAAACAAGGAGCGAAACAGGTGCAAAGATAACCATACGATGGCACATGGTTACATGACTGCCTGTTTTGTGCTTATATATAGTGGCAGTAGTTGTGTTATCCAACTAGCTTGTCATTTGAGTGCCCGCTCCACTCTTTGTCATGCCAACAAAGCTGCTGGGGTTTGGGGTGTAATTTTAGACTGGGCTGGAATAATGGGGATCAGGAGTAATTGAACCCATTTCAGTAGGACGAAATGTTTTAGGCAAAAATGTAGCAAACGTGAAAATGAAATATCAGCAGGGTATTTCAGATTTACTGCTGTCCTTTGTGAGAGTCCTTGTAGTTACGACTGTTAGTTTTTTGCCTTTTTGTTACTAATTATTACAGTGGTAAAGAACAGCTACCAGTCAAGCAACGACTGCATCAAACGGTGGATTCAGTTTTCTCTGTTGTCATGGGGACAGTTTTTTTAAAAAACATTTTATCCTTTGCGATTGTAAGACTTTAATTTTTGTCATCTGTAATGATTCATGGCCATGAAATTTAAAGTTTGCCAGAAATAACACCACTTAGCTCTTTTTATAGTTGTCAGTAGTCCCTGTTCTGTGTTCCTGTACGCCATGATAGTGAGCCAGTAACCACGACAACAGGATTCTGAAACTAAATGGAATTCAGCCTAATTCATTTCTGCATTTACTTTTTATTTTTCTATTGCGAAATAACAAAATGTCTTTAAAAAAAGCGGCAATAGTACAAAAATCAGACGAAAAACAGTGCACACTCTGCTGTCACAAACAACCAGGTCTCCAGGATGGAGGAGATGGTGGAGGAGAGGGAGAGTGATGGGGAGAGATTAAAGGCAGCTGTTTCTTCATCTTCAGTCAGCATCACCACACAGGGAGATCAGACCCCAGCAGTGGTGCAGGTCTTATATGGAGCCGCAGTCACCGTCTCCACCGCACTCCCCAAAATGTGCTTCCATTCCCCTGGCGTCGCCGTAACCGTCTTTTACTTTGAGATAAGCGCTGTGAGTAATCTCCTTCTCTCCGTTCTCCTATTGCACCCTCTCATTCTCAGCCCTCAGTGTCTCCATTTCTACATGCACATCCATCCAGTGCATCCATCCCGCTCCCCGGCGAGATCTGCACAGCTCCATCCCCAAAAGCTCTAAACCCTCCCCGCTTCCACCCCGGCCCGAGTCCGAGGCCGACCTCGGCGCGGAGCCGCAAGCAGTAACACTCGAGCGAGGGCAGAGTGTGCAGAGGGTGTGTGAATCAGCTCTTTGTCCCCGGCCGCAGACAGAGGTGTAAAAGGAGGAGGGATCCGCACGCCTTTGTCTGGGCAACACGATACTGCCAGCAAAGTAAAAAAGGACAGAGGTCTCAATTCAGAAATTTATACCGTCTTGTATGTATGCGCCGCAGCCGTGACGGAGGATTTCCAGACAGAAATCATTTCATTTGAAACTATCCGAGATTGTTTTTGTGGCTGTTTAAGTGGAAGCAAAAGCACAATGCGCAGGGTGAAACTGTAGACTCTGGTTTTGTGTTAAACAAAAGAGGCCCTCCGATCAGCTGATGTTAAAAGCCCAGGTGGAGGCTGAGGTTCCCTTCATGAGACGCCGGGTACCACTTTCACGCTGCCCGAAATGTCTAAAAATGCACTTCATTAAGTTTCAAGCCAGTATATATATATATATATATATATATATATATATATATATATATATATTATGTAATCAAAACGTATTTAATTATCCAGTTATAAAACAATTTCACAAACATTTAAAAAAACCACAATTGTGATTCCAGGACGTGTGAATAATATATAATATTCTAGTAATATATACTATATAATATTCTCTCTGATCACTTTTGTAGCCTGACATTTTCCCATCATCTGCCTACAAAGATAACGTTTAATGTATGTTTAAACCTCCTCTACTGACACCTTTTATGTCTGCTTCACAGAGCAAGCGACCAAAAGGAGACAAAAGACACCCGAGTCTGGTGGACAGGAAAGCAATCAGAAGCAACTTTGATTTTGAAAATAGATTTCGACCTAATAAAATCTCAATGTTATTATAGTTGCGTACAACTAAACATGTTTTTGTTATTTCTCAATAATTATCTTGCAAAAAAAAGAGAGAAGGCTACACAAGAAAAGCTCAAATAGAGGGAAATTGATAATTGCTATTTTGTCCTTTAGAATAACTGTGCCATTATCATTAATAAAAACGTATTTGCAATCTTCTACAGATTCAACAAATAATAAAGGTAAGTTGTCATTTGATACGGCAATAATCTTATAGCCTGGAAGACGGCGGCGACGATGCTGCAAACGTTAATCCGACAGTTACTCATCGTTTCGCTTTGGGAGAACTCACAGACGTCACTTTTACGACGCACTCGAGCTGGACACTTTGCGCTCATGACTTTGGCTCATTTTCTAAGAGTGCACTTCGTCTCGTCTCGGGTCTGGAAAGCCTCCTAACGGCACACACAACACTTAACACTTGACCTCTGACTGGGCGAGCAATGCCACACAGCGTGAGCCACGGGGCTTAAGGGAGGGATGTGGGGAAAAGGGGAAGAAGGGTGTGCATGTCTCCTCTCACGTTCAATCCGAGCTCTCTGCAACACCACACTGTGGTAACTACCTGTGATATTCCCTTCTTTGTGTTCTCCGTCCACGTGTGCAAACTGCGCGCACGTCACCATTTACAGATGCTTTGGATCCGATCACGAATTGGCGTTGGTGCACGAGGAGCCTGGCTGGAGGAAGGAAGAAAGCCCATTTCACTCTCACGCGTCCTCGCATTCTTGCTCTGTCTTTGTCAAGTGACGCTTCGACTCCATTCGGGGAGCCGCGACCTTTGTGCTCTCCGCTGTGTGACAGAGGACTAACAAGCTGTCAATACAAATTAACTGAGGGAGGAAGAAAAAGCAATTACAATCTCCTTTTAATCCCTAGCAGTTACAAAAGTCAAGGATTTAGTCCGTCTTTGGTCACCTCACCTGTGTGTGTGTGTAAGTCCTAATCAGGATATAGTGAACATGGATAAAGTCTCTCTTTCACTGATCAGGATAACATGTCTAATTAATCCAATCTCTGGCTCTTAAATCGCCATTCAAACGGAAGGTGAGAAAGATGAACGTTCGAAAAGCCGTGATTCTTTTAAAAAAGGGGACAAAACAGGTGGGAAGCGATTGAGCCGCTGTCAGGCGGAGTGTCGGTGAGCGGGTGTGGGTACAGGTGGTGGTAAGGAGGGCAGGTCTGGATTAGTTTCTACCTATTCGCCACCTTCAGTCACAGGAATTAGACAGGGGGGGCCGGGTAGAAGGCTGATAGTTTTAACCGTCTGAAAGGAGCCCAGATAAGGAGCAGAGAGGGGCAAGGCGTAGAGGGGATCGAGATGGGAGGGAGAAGTTAATTACCTGAGCAGAGGGCATGGAGGGAGAGGTGATTGGAACGAGGGAGAGGGAGATATCTCACACGGCTACCCTCCAGAGGCCCTGATGCATACTGAAACAGATTTAAGGGGGAGGAGCGGGGAGAGGGACTTTTTTTAAGTGGCCTCATGCTCCTTCCAAGACCACAGACAACATTGGAATATTAAACAGGACTCAAAGGGAAACACTAATGTTAAGGCTTTATCCCGCAGTGCCGCCGGCCTGCAGCCCTGCAGCGATAAAAACCCCGAAGCGGTGTTCCAAGTAAACTTTGCTGAGGCGCAAATGCGAGATAAAAGCGCATGAATAGATTTGTTCATACGTTAAAATACCGGCATATAAAATATGTCTTTTGTTAAGGAACCTACATTTAAATAATGTGATCACTGAGCAGCAGGAGAGATTCACCACCCGTAACGAGGAATGCAGGGACCTGGAGAGTTACAGCATCTGAGAGGAAAACGGAAAAGCAGAGCACCATTTATCGAGGGGAAACTTCAGAGCAAAATGACTGAGGCGCCACATAGATAGTGATCAGAGCGCGGACGTGCACCCTGGGTCTGTTAACGCAGCACTCAGTGCATTTACATCCCCATCATTACCGCCCTTATCATTAACATCGTTCAAAGCTGCACATAAAGCCCTTATAAAAGCTGTAATGGAGAACATTAGTTCACATTGTGAGAGGTGAGCTGTATGGCTGGTCCAAAGTTGTCTCAGAGTAAGGGAGGTGGGGGGGGGGGGGGGGGGGCGGTATTCTGGATCCCCCCTTTAAAAGGAGGAAGCGGTAGAGCTAAGGCCGACTGTGATTGGCCCTCGCGGACCAGCCCCGCGGCTCATTCGCTGGCTGCTCCGTAATTTTGTTAAGGGCACGGGTTGCTTCCTGTGCTGGCTAAACATTTCTGTGTAAATGAGGTTTGGATGCCTGAGGGGACCTGAGGCTGGGAGGAGGGGGGAAGGGGGGGGGGGGGGTGGTCCCAGTTATGGGGCCGGTTGAACAGAGCACCAGCAGGACACAGGAGAGGGGTAGAGGGGTGGAGGACAGGGAAGTGGAATGAAGAAACAAGGCCGAGGTAATGCTGGTTAAATGAAGTGGAGATAGAGGAAGAGATACAGCCGCATCAAACTTGCATTGGCTTCGATCGACGAGGCCTGGTTTTGGTTACCGTCCCAACATTTCCAGACGTCAAACAGACGTTGACCCAACCATATGACAACTTTGTTCTCGCCGACCTCCCAGGTCATTACCAACATAATGTCTCTCATAAAGCAGAACAACAACAAACATGCAGTGGCTGGAACTGCTTGCACTTTAAAGGGCTGTTACGTGCCCTTAACCTCATTTACACCTTCAATCACGGGAGGGATTTTAGTTCAACAAAACCTTCTTCATCCTTAAATAAAAATGAGTCACTCCTTCATGCAATGCTGCTCAGGAAGGGATATTGGAAGAATGATGGTAATAGCGTGAGCGAGACAGACATAGAATAAGAGATGCCCTGAGCTGAGCAGCTGTTTTATGTTTGCTGATAAATACTGATCAGATCACATCTCCGGCTTGAGTCTGGATGGCAGGGGCAACCCTACCCCATGGTAGACTCCAAATGCAATTACAGCTGAGCAGTGACAGTTAGCGGCCCAGGAGCCAGGTACCTTCCACTCCCCCCGTCCCCTGAGGCCGACACCCCCCTCGCTCCGATCCGTCCCTCCCCGGGCTCCATTGAGCCCCTTGCAGGCCCATAATTGGATTGGTCAACAGTTAACTCCATTACAGCAGAGCAGTCAGGCACTTGATATTTCCAAGTTGTTGGCAGTAATTTGCTCTTATTAGCAGCTTTTACTGAGAATAAGAGGCATCGTGTAAACAATCACCTGAGTAGGGTTTGGATGTCCCGTTCATGTGTGTCTGTGTGCGCGCTCATGTGCATGAAAGGGTGTTTGTTTCAGAGGGAGATTCAATTTGCGGAGTCAAATCTAATCAGAGGACATTGAAATCTGACAGGACAGAGTGTGTTGAAGAGGGTGTCAGAGGGGCCTGAGTGGCTCTGGTTACCCCAGAAGTGATGCAGTAACAGGGAGCGGGGGGGTGATTCTTGGTCCGCGCGTTAGGGTACGGACAAAGTGTCATACCAGTGTCAGTGCGACACGTATGGTACACATGCAAATGTTAAGGAACAGAAGTAACACTCATATTCAGATCACAATTTCTTTTGACGTTAAAAGCACAGCAAAGTGAAAGAAGGAGGAAAACATGGCTGCCAAATTTCTTCTTTTTGACAATGTTTTTTCTTTGTTTTTAAGATTTAATGTTTCAGTATTTTGATTACAAAATAAGTCTTTGAGGCAATAAAACTTATAAGGATACACAATTTATTGTACTCAGCTTGTTAAAATAGTTTGTGGTTAATATAAATTTAGTTGGAAATACCCATGAAATCTTTTTTTAATGGAGACATGGCCGCAACTGTAGTAAACCTTCAGTGTAGGACCGCGAATACAGAAGAAAGTTCAACAAAGGGAGGAAATAAGAAACAAAGGAAGGAACAACGTATTTAACATACACTAAGACATAGATTCTTGATCTCGTTGCGTGTGGAAAGTAATTTGACCTCACACTTCATTCAGGAACACGAGGAACATAAAACGGAGAGCAGAGGCAGCTCCAGGTATCTGCAGGAAGCAATAATCTAACTGCCGATAACAATCTGAGAGAGAAGGAGGGTGGTGGGTGGAGGGGGGGGGGGGAGCGCTGAAAGCAGAGGTTTTTTTTATTTATTTGTTATTTCTCCAGTTTAGTGTGGATAATACCTGTCCAACGTCTTGGTGAGGTAGACTGAATCCACCAGTGCTGAGAACGAGACGAAACGAAACGAACGTCTCTGCGTATGTGGTCAATGGGGTCCAAACAGATTCTACTCGATAAAGAAGGAAGGGATATTAAAAAAAAAGCTTGTTCCATGTTAAATCAACCTTTCTCACTCACTCACTTTCTAACTCTGCTCACCATGTGCACATCGAAAAGACAGCAACTCTTTCCTGACACTCACTCTTCCCAACCAGAGTGTTGGAAGGCTTAAAAGAGAGCGACCAGGCCTGGGACGGGTGGAGGCAGGAGGGGGGGGGGGGGGGAGTGAGTTCGGGGCTGCGTCTGGGTGTCTGTCTCTGAGGAGGACCCCTCCACCTGTCGGATCCCACATTCCTGCACATTCCAGGGATCCCAAAGACAAAGCGTGGTGAGAGGGCCAGGAACTGACCTTGCACCTGCCTGTCAACGGCAGATCTCTCTGATAGAATCTGCACGGGACCAATACTCCAGAAAAACACACAATTGACCAGCATGTACACGCACAGTCACACGCACACACAAACACAGACAAAAAAAACACTTCCTTAATGGATTAAGGATCTAGTGCGTCCTGCATGACGAGATGTAAGTATTCCTCTTAAAAGATGATAAACCACATTGACCAGAGGCAGTGTAGCTCCCCTCTGCTCCGAGCACCTGGGAGGTTAAATGCAGAGGGAACATTTCACTGTGTCCTGCTGTTTGACAATAAAAGCTGCGTTTTTGAAATGTGCTTGTTGCTTTGTTATTGTGCAGTAAGAAATAAGCTAAAGATGGCAGCCTGCTAACTTGGCTCAGCTTAAATGATGACAAAAGGCACGCAGCTACACCGTCTCGGTAAAAAAAAATACGGTAAAGAAAAAAGGTACACGTGAGCAAAACATTTATTTTAAAACTTTGATGGGAATATACACAACAATTTGAAAAAAGAATCAGCTGTTTAAACAAACGTCCTAGTTGCTGATCAGACGAGCAGATAAGTAAAACCCCAAACAGGCTGCAGCTCCACACAGATGGACAATATCCTGAAGCCATCCATCATATTGCTTTCTATCCACCTCGGTTTCTCTCCACAATGAGCTCCGAGCCGCGTAGCCTTTCAGCTGTTAACAGAGTGGAGGGACGGCAGCGAGAGGTGGGGCCCGGGAGCACGGAGGCCGCAGCGCCTCATGAATGAGCTCCATTCTCCCTGCCAGGACTTCAAACGGGCCCGCATCATTCAGCCAGCCAGGTGGAGCAGCGGGCGGCGGAGCTACGCCCGCCAGCCCCCAGGTTTCAGATGCCACGAGCGCACGACAGACTGAGTGACACGGCGTCCAGGGGCGAGCCGAGGGGACCGCGGTCACGCACATACGCCTCTGAGCCGTAACGCTGACTTGGAAGCACCAGGAATGGCAAAGGGAGGAACAGACAAATCTCCAACCTGGACATCCTGGATGTTTTGCACTCTGTATCTCAGTCTGTGTGCTGGGCTAGTGGTGTCGTGGTGTTGATAATGCTGATATCAATGTAGGATAATGACATCTAACCTGTTTTAATATCCCACTGGCTGTTCTCCTAGTTGGACAATTGACAAAGAATATCTCTGTTGTTAACCCGTCCGGTCCTCTCTTCATCCTGGTGAAACAGATAGAGGGAGGGCAGGGCGACTCTATTCTGCCTGACCCTCTAGTTGGTTATCTGACGAAGGTTTGTGCGTTATGTTTTATGGTAGTTGATCGTGGCCACTCGACACAAAGCTTTTGATTCCACCAGAGGTGAAGCCGTGCGTTTCAGAAGCCTCTCTCTCTGTGGCGTTTTGATCAATACGTCCGTCGGAGCGACTTTTCCTTTCGGGTTAAAAAAAAAAAAACGAGTGAGAAAGCACGAGAAAACACAAAATAAACAGATTTAAAGATGAATTTGACTGATAGCGCTACTATTCATACATCATGATGATCGTTTTCCTTTGGCCATGATAATCGTGTAGTGAAATTCTGATATTGAGCCACAGGTCTGAAACTTATCAAAGAGTCACATGCCCTCAAGTACACACAATAAGCCAAAAGGATTGGTCTCCACTTTTTCCAAGTGTATTTCCTAACAGTACTGACACGTCAATATGGCCATCCAATCGGTTACTGGTTTCTGAAATTGAAAATTGTAAAATCAATCTTTCTTCTTCAATATAAGTGATACCCATCACATCCTCACTTTATTTCCCTCCCTTCATGAACCACGATCTTTTAGCTTCATGTCCCTTATCTGTGGGTGTTATAACAAGCGGGAATCTTTATCTAACCCTACAAGATACAAGGAAAAAGAAATAAGCATTTCTTGTAGAAAAAAAGAGAAAAGCACCAAAAACTTCCTCCACAGAAGTTCTGACCACAGTGAACACACTTCCTGCTGCGCCTCCCAGCGGCTGTCTGTTCTTCCTCCCTCATTCTTTGGAAAATAATGCAACATTAGAACGTTCTTCCAGGCTTGATCCATTCAGCAGTGGATCCGGGCTCTACTGTACAGCTTCTTGAAGATGCCACACGGGGCCTCTCACTGGGCTCGTCTTTGTGTTTGTTCTGTAATTATGCGCTCTCTCTCTCTCTCTCTCTCTCTCTCTCATCCGCCCAGCTCCCCTCGTGACCTCTGGGTGAGGGTCAACATCCAAGATGCCCCTTCCAACCTACACAATGGATCTCCATTCACAAGCCAGGGGGGGACAGAGAGAAAGAGAAGGAGCGCACAGCGTTCTCCCAGACATCAGACTTCCTATCGCTCCATCTTTCCGATCCTCTCCCCTCATCTGTCAGAGCAAAGCAGACTCTGCCCAAATCCTCCGACACCAGACGCACCGCCTGCCCCCCTTCACTCAAACAAACAAACCGGGCCCAAATACCGCCGCTGTGCCAGGAAGAGGATGTACACAGAGTGTGAAACGTTGCCAAAGCCCACTGGAACGAACGCCACCAAGCGACCACAGGCCGCATTAAAACACCACCCGTCTATTTCCTGAATGGCAGCTGATTCCAGAGCATCCATGTGTCACCTGCTGCCCTGTGCGGATTCAGCCCGGTGCCAGCGCCACAGTCCCACTGGGAGGAAGGAGTGGGGGGGGGGATCGGACCCCCAGGGCCCGGGGGTGAGAAGGGGGGAGTGGAGGGCGGCAGTGGAGGGTGCACAGGGCTGGTGTTGATGGGTGGGCGGGGAGGCAGCGAGGATTTAAATGGAGATTGACGCCCAAGGGGGTAACCTGGCAACAGGCAGGAGCTTCTGTCAGATTAGGATCTGAAAGAGAGAGATAACCACTTTACTGCCCCCTGGACTGAAGAAAGCTGGAGGGCTGCAGCGTGTGTGCATGTGTGTGTGTGTGTGTGTGTGTGTGTCCGTGCGTGTGTAGGTGTGTGCTTAACCCGCAGTGCCCATTTAGAAGCAGGCAGCTGCAGAGTTGTTTCTAAGGGCCTGGTTAAAATGCCACACAGCAAAGCGCATCCATCACTGACTTCTATCTCTGACACGTAGTGCAAGAAGAAGAAGACACGCGCACAATGTAAACACATGGAAATAATGTGGCCAATTGTAATACTTCACATGCATAATTCAAAGTTGGGAGAACATTAACCTAAATAAATACAATCTCTGTCTAGAATGTGACATTGTGACAAACAATGTTCAATAAACCACCAGCCTGTTTTTACATGACAATAGTCCATCAGTATGTTTTTATAGCGTCTGAACAGCAGCAAAGACAAACAGCGACCTCTTAGCGTAGCAAAGGTCACGCAGGAAAAGCCTGTTGAAGCCAGTTGGAAACTTGAATAGAATAGAAACCAGAATTAGAGCAAAATGATCAGACGTTATATCATTCATGAAAATAATTATTCAGGCCTTGGATGTCTTGTATTTAGAGCAAAAGACAACATGTTGGTCGATAAGTTAAAATGTCATTTTCGAGACCCAGAAATCTCAATAACATTTGATAATATCTGTATTTATTTGTATAAATATCTTGGTGTTCAGGTGAAAGATCCAAGTGACTTATGTGTTTTTCGGACATTCATTTTCCCTCCAGACTATTTCTGTAGCGCCATCATCGGGACAAACATTTACGGTTTTGGAAACTGTTAAAAGAAAATAAGAATCAAAGCGACGTAGGCAAAAATAGCAAAAGCGTCTTTTCCATCTTCCAGTGTCACCCTTTGCTCATCATTCAATGACACTTGAAGACTCAGGCAAGTGATTCTTGTGCGATATTTTTGCGTGATGTTGTGGATTGTGAGAATCCATTACCCGCTCACATGTTAGCATGCTAACAGTCTAAAATAAGATGGGTCACATGGCATCACTGCAGACTTGTTTTCTGTTTGAGTTTGCGATACATCCTGCAGCATATTGGATTTTACAAACCTAATTTACTAAGTAGAAACCAGTCTTTGGTGAAATCTTTTTTAACACACAAAAAAAGATACGATGGATTTATAGGAAGACCCGTCCACCAAATAGACATTCTGATGGATGGGGATTGGCAGACTGATCAGACTGAGGATTGATGAATACAAGAAGCCGACTCAAAACAAACTTGTATCCGATGTCGCACACACACCGACTGCCTTTCCAGGTCAATCAATCTGTGTGTGACTCTCCTGTTTTAAAATAAGTAATCCATTAATCATCCTCTGATCCATCTGACGTGCAGGACATAATTATTGGAGAAGGTAGGAAGAGACACAACATCCATGGACCAGAACAGACCCACATACACATGACGCAAAGCCGTAACACAAACTGCTGCACACTCCAGCGCTGAAGGCCGTCTCAATCGCACACGAGTCCACGATGGAGAGGGGTTTGTTAGACGGCACGCGACCGTGTCGTCCTGTCAGCTGTGTTTGTGCAGTGACG
The DNA here is from genome assembly GCA_021346845.1 of Apeltes quadracus. Taxonomy (NCBI): domain Eukaryota; kingdom Metazoa; phylum Chordata; class Actinopteri; order Perciformes; family Gasterosteidae; genus Apeltes; species Apeltes quadracus. The sequence goes on from CM037933.1 coordinate 1,547,782, forward strand.
GAGGGACGGGGGGGGGGGGACAGAGTTTGGACAGTCTCTGCATAAATGAGCCGGAAAAAAAGAGCATGTAAATCTTCTCAACAAGGAAGAAAGGGAAGAGGGAGGGGAGGGTTAAGTTGAAACAATCACTTTTTTCTTTTGTGCAGGTGTTTTGTGTGTGTAGAGAGAGAGAGAGACAGAGAGACAGAGAGACAGAGAGAGAGACAGAGAGAGAGAGAAAAGGCCGTGTTGAGGGTGAATGACACAGACCGACTTAATGGCATTAAGCCGAGTTCAGATCTGCTTTCTCTTTTGGTTTAACTTTCTAATGATTTGCATTTGCCCTTTAGCGACTGCAAACAATGAATAAATGTGTGTTTGTGTGTGTGTGTGTGTGTGTGTGTGTGTGTGTGTGTGTGTGTGTGTGTGTGTGTGTGTGTGTGTGTAAAGCAGAGAGGTGGAGAAGTTGTTAGGATTTAAAGTTTTACGTGGATGAATTACAAAAAGCCTTTATTCTTTTAATGTAATTTTGCATAATTAAACAAAGCACAGCCTTAATTGTTTGGATTCATAACACGACCCACGATTCGTCCTGTAACAACTTTCGGATCAAATGAGGCATTAATTAATCTACTGTACATAAAGCAGTGACACAATAATAAAGAATAAACTAGCAGCGGATGGTCAGTAATAAGTAAAGCGTTATTTACTGTAAAGCTTTAAAACCTAATTTATCTTTTGACATATTTATGAGTAGATAAATAACAAGTTTTATTTTGAAGCTTTAATTTTCAAAGTGTTAAAACCATCAATCCATACATTATAATAAATTGACAATAAATCTGCTTGAGAAAAGACATAACGCCTCTTAATTTGCTGATATGTTGCTAAATATTGAAATTCTACCTTTTTTGTACTTTATTCTGCATGTGAGTTGTAAATGTGCATTGGTGGTAATAAAAGTGCTCTCTTTGGTTTTACTGCTGTAATCAAACACTTAAACAACACAAATCATACAGGTGAAGATGACTGCTGTGCATATTTAGTTGCCCTCCAGCTGATTTAGCTGGAAGAAAGGTACTCGGGAAAACATTTACATTGATAAACTGAAAATGACGTTTCATCACACAGAAAATGTACAGTTCCAACTTGATTCCTCAGTGCAGACAATGGACACAAAAACACACAAAAACATCTCAACGCAAAATATGATGCCTTGAAAACCTCTGAGTACTGTTCTGTACACAACTCTGAAGTACTTTTAGTTTACTTTAGTGTCTAAATGCCATTTAAATGCTTCTTTATGCTGATGAAATATTGTAGCCTTATTTTGCCAACTAAGATTTCCAGCTATAATGAGCCTTTTAGTTACAGTTCATTTACAAGTAAATTAATCAAAAATATAGACAGTTGGTAGAATTAAACTGCAGCCAGTTGCAGCAATAAAAAGCTTAGATTCTAATGTATTAGTGACAATAATCCAATGGTATAATATATAATAATATAAGATTGACCATTGGCCATCCTGCTGCATAAGCAGTATTTTTATACCGGTATAAAACTGATGACCTGTTTACTCTGGAAATGTGAATTTCACTTAAGTATATAGGATTATACCAACAATTTATTTCCCATGAAAGCTCCATCAGTGACCTTTTAGTCAAATCAGAAAAATCAACTAATCACAAAAGGGCAGCTAAACAAAGGTTGTACAACTAGCGATTTAAAAGTCAAAATAAACTACTAATGTCACATGCTACCCAAGAAAAAACGATTTTTTAAAGCAAAGTTGTCACAAATACCGTGAACAGTATGTTGGATTGAGTCACTTGATTATCAATATTCAACACAAAGCAGAGTTGGGAAGTCGACGGCCGTGAAGATGAGGGGATAAAAGAAAGAGAGGCCACTCTGGTTCTCATTTGCAGTGTGTGGACATTACCGCTTCATTAGCAAGCAGCATGTGCTAAATATTATTCCGACTCTGATGGCTATCACACTCCTATGTAATGAGACACAGGCCCACTGAACACACACATCTGAGACGCTTTCTCTTCCCCTCCAACACCTCCTGACCCTCCTTTTACCTCTGAACAAGTGGGTATGTGATATGCCGGTGCAGGTGAACGCTCTGGAGTGCAAACACCAGAGAAACAAAAGGGTGGAGGAGAAGAGGAAAGAAGGAGGGGGAAAAAGGGAAGGATAAAGATCCCTAAACTCTAATCCATATCATAGGCTACAACATCTCCCTTCCTGTGATAGCCGGATCTCATGTCAGCTCCAGGACTTTAGGACCTCGCTCTTTGCTCTCGTATCTCCCTCCGGCCGATTTAGGAGAATTATTCAAATGAAGCAGAAACTTTGTCCGATAAGGAACCTCAGATGTTCTTTTAAGGGCCTTTGAAGGTTGCAGATGGAAAAGGGATCCCTCCAGAGTCGTTCCCTCATTAAGAATGATAATTGAGATCTGGATGTGTTTGATATACACCATTAAACTGAATGTCTGAGCCGGTTACTGACGGAGGGAATAGTGCAATAGGGCAAAAGGAAAAAAACCTTGTGAGCATTATGAACAATTCGTCATAAACTTCAGTTCAACTCTGCCATATTCAATGAAAGGCTGTGAGAAAGGTGTTTAAATGCAAATTACAACAGTAACAAAAGTGACTGGTCTGGTTATGCAGTGAATTAGAATAAACCACAACAAAATGTGCACGCACCTTTGCAACAGGCCGCTAAACACAAGAACATGTTGATTTGGCCGTCCGCATTGAAGACGGAATGTGTCGCTCGCGCTTTACGGAAATACGCTTTGTTTGAAGTAAAGCCAATTTTGAGCCAAAGTGTTCTTGTGGAAAGGAGCCTTCAAAGTGATTTTCAAAGATTTTGAGGGCTACCGTCTGCACGCATCAAACATGTGATGCGTGCATCTCTGCCTCAGACAGCAGATTATTATTCTCACAGTTTGGGGGAAAATGGAAATAATAATAATGAATAGAACGTCATCATTTTAGCTCTGGCTGCATACATCCTTAGTCCACTGTAAACATTTCTATGCAACCCTTCAGGTTTATACATTTATATATATGTATTATTACCATTAAACAAGTGCCACAAATAAATACAAACAAAATGACTGATAATCAATGTGACTGAGGACGCTGACAGTGAGACTTCCAGAGAAGCATTTGGAGAAGAGGTGCCAGTGTCCTGTGTGAATGCATCGACTCATGTGTTGCACACACATTTACAAACCCCAAATCATCCACCGCTCGACCCTTCTGTATTACTACAACCCCACATTTCAGGACAGGAATATCAAAAACAAGAACTGTAGTGAATCTGCCTCTGTGCTGACACAGACCAACAGAGTGGACAATAATGAATTCAAAGTGTTCCACTAAGATGTAATGCAATTGGGCAAATACATACACGTAATCATACTCATTCTGACAAGATGAGAACTGGCAATTTGAGCCATTTTATATTTGATTTGATATCAGTATTTTGTTGGACTTAGTTAAAACAGAAACCTGTGCTGATTTATAAAACGTGGAACAGTAAAATGTGACACCTTCAGCATTTTTTAGCCTGGTGGAGTAGGGAGTAGAAGTCCTACATGGAAAATGTCCTTAAAAAGGAAATAAATGTAGTACTCCTAATTCAGAGAAGTGGCTCCCAAAAACAACTGGAACATTTGAAAGGGGATGGGAATGTGCTCACACTTACCTTCTACACACTGGAGAAAAGGGAAATACATTTCTACTATTCACATTCACTTTGTACAAATTTAAGCACCACAGTGTATTGAGAAGCAAGAATAAGTTGGAAACAGGATGCAGGTCATGGGATAATGTTTATATCAATATAATAAGTGTCATCGGGCTGTTTGTGCTCCCCTGCAGTGAGGCGACGGCCTCCCAATCCGAGCAGGCCTCCCAGATGAAGGCCAATCAGACCAGAGTTCACGACGCGATAAAAGCCACACACACACACACACACACACACACACACACACACACTCTCTTGAAGTCTTTTTAAAATATCACACATTTTAAGACATTTTAAGTAAAACTATGCTGAAGTATTTTTACAACAAAAAACGAGCCCTTCACATTCTCACCACAACAAACTCACATATTTATTAATATAATATTTTACTGTGTCACCCAAAATTGTTGTTCTTTGTTTAAGTCTGATTTAAGTGCATTTAATTCTACAAAGGTGTTATTTGTCAGAGAGAAGTTTAAAATACACCTTTTTTTATTTTAACAAAAACTTGTTAAAACAGAGTCATAACTTAAAAAAAGCATGACTTATTGTTACGTCCTACATGTTCCTGCCTCAGCCAGCACAAAGCTACAGCTGAGCTTTCTTTGGAAACTATTAAGACTGTAAAACATTTAAAGCAACGTTTGTAGCCCCCACATTCAAAATGTCTGCTTTGTCAACAGACATACCAAGCAGAATACAATAAATCGAAATATTATTAACTCTTATTTGCCTGATTATTCATTATTAGTGATCTTTATAGCAAACACATGTAGCTCCCACAGTCCAGGCAACTTAGTTGTTCTCCTTTGGTCATATGGGCTGATTTCCTTTTCAAGTGAAAGGGTGGAAGGGTGACAACAGCGCGGAGGAAAACATTTGAAAGACCTTGAACAAAATGAAAGCTGGCCCAGAAGGAGATCACAGGCTGCAATTACAACAGCGTGCCGCAGCGATGGAGATGATAACGGACGCCGTGGGGCGGACGGAAAGCCGGCACTCTGAACCTCAACTCACCCTGTTCCTCCACCTCCGGCCCAAAGCGGCACAGCAGAAGTCCTTGACGTCTTTCGAAGGCGTCTGCCAGAGGTCAGGCAAAGGCCGCGGACGGGAAGGAGTCGGGAAGTGCACCAACAATCGGAGCTCCTCATCTCGTGGTAAGCCCGCTTCATTTTTGTTGTGTCTTTTCCAGTTTGGTAAATATTTCAGTACTTTTTCTCCAAGGTTTTTGATTTGTTGCATTTTAAGTGACGACCCCAGTTAAAAACTTTTGACACATGAGAACTAAAACTCAATAGCAACAGCTGTCGAGAGTTTAAAAGAATTCAAACTGGATGAGAAGAGGCAGATAGTCTGCTTTGTTGCCATGGCAACATTCTCACTGGTTCCTCTGCTCAAAATGCACAACATTACATAAGAATTTTGAGTGTAAGGATGAAATGGAATTAGCACTCTTTGTGTTTATCTTTGAGGCCTGACAAAATGTACATTGACAATTTTAATACTTTTACATAACTATATATTTACATCCATGTTTATTAGCTAGCAGTCTTTTTCTTTTTCAAAACATGGATCCTCAGAACAATTTCCTGAATCATCACCAGTGTTTAAAGTCTCTGCAGGGTACCTGCAAGAACTGCTTCTTCCCTGGTACATCACCTGCTCTCTAATTGCATCCGCACTCACACACACACACATCCAAGCGAACACGTTCACAATTCACCTCCCTCTCACCCCTCCTCCCTGGGTGGGAGTCCTTTTCCGTCTCCTGATGCATAAATAAATAAAGGGGTATGCAGAGCCCCAGGACGGGGATGGAAGAGACGGAGTGTTAACGCAAGAGAGAGAAAGAAAAGAATAGTGGCGGACAGACGAAGGAGAAAGGAAGAGAAGTAGATGGGGGGGTTGTAATTGTTTCCCAGCTCAGGGAAGTTGGGTCCCAATGCGACCGGGCCGTCTCTCCCCCCTTCCAGACACGAGAGCGAGGCCTCAATCACACATGTGAGCCCCAGATCATGACCTGGCAGGTTGAGCAGGAAAAGAAGGGAGGAGGAGAGAGTTAGCGTGAATTGATTGAATTACATTCGGCCAAAAACACCATGTGTGGGGCTGAAAGTGGAGGCAGTGGCAGGCTGCGGTAACAGTGACTCTCTGCACTCATTAAGCCTGTTGCTACGAGGGCTTTTGAACATTAATACTACTATTAAAATGATAGCACCAGTATATGTGTATGTGTTTGTGTGTGTGTGTGTGCACACTTCCAGATACTGAGACTTGGGGGGGAAAATAGGTTAATTGAGTTTGTTTTATTTGGAGCCCATTTAATGATGAGTGAAAGAAATAAAGTTCTGGCTGTAGGGGGCTGAAGGAGAGACGCAGAAGAAGTGAGGCAAATAATTCAGATTTTGAGCACATCTACATTTGTCTTCTAGGGATCATCGGTACGTTTCTTCTCCCTCGTCTCATCCCTCACTTTCCCGTAGAAAGGAATAGCTCAAAGCACCAAAAATAATTAAGCTTCTAACTTTTATTAATCTAATTTAAAATGGCCGACCGCAACATTGAGCATGGAAGAATAAGGGGATCCCTCGCTCTAATTCTACGTGCGTGCTGTTGCATCTCTCACAGTCATATCAGTGTGGGCAACAGAAGCAAACCCCAACTGCCAATCACAAACAAGCCGCCAGCGACATTAATGAGACGGGACACAGGCCGCATCCCACAATGCAACACAAAGAAGCACAGCCAAACGTCTCCTCATGCACCAAGTACTGTCTGCAGACTCACGGTACCAGAAAACGTCAGGCCCCAAAACACATTTAAGACGTTTTAAACCGGGGCTCAGAGCACGTGAGCGATGACGCTGTGCGTCCGCTGTAAGCGCCGCGTGTGCGGCGTGCAGGGCGGCGGCCTTCAGTTGGCCATCGGTGCGAGCTAACTTTGCACCATGTAAACTACACACAGACAGAGGGAGGGATTTTCTTTTCTTCTCAGGAAGCTGTTACTCTTTTAGACGAATGCACATAGCAAGTAATACGTTGTACAACATTAGTAAAGGCACTTTTATTTCAACCTATGTTGTTCATATATTTGGTTTTCTAATGTATCCGGGTGTTTTGATAAAATTGTTATGTTTTCAACTCCCTTTGTACTAACATGCCTTCCCTTACAGACTCCCTTACAGAAGATAACACATAGTCTATTCGCTTACGTTTGCATTTTTGGACTTGGACATTCAGATCACATGAAGCCTCGCTGTTCATATTTTCTGCAAACATATTTCACTGGAAAACAGAAACTGCCCTCAAGTGTAAAAGAAAACACAAGGACCGATGAGAAGACTAACTAAGGGCTGCATCTCTTGTACAGAGCGATATTAGTGACGCTGTAGTCGGGTCAAAAACTGGGCCAAAGACATTTTTTTTGTCCTGTAAGATTCTAGAAAATCTCCAGCATTCATTGGGGTATTGGGTTTGAATGTAATTACTCTATGACCACTTAGTTCAGGCTGTCACTGCTGAGGTCACATGAATAAGCCTCCATATTTGTCTCTAATCGAGCCACTAATCTAAAAGATCTAAGAGCCTGAATCAATCCTCCATTCTGCCTCTATTGATCTCATCTCCTCCGTCTACCAGTCTCACTCCCGCTTTTTTTTTGTCTCCGTCTCCTCCCCAGCATGCTCTTTGCAGTAACAGATACTGAAGATGTCAGGCAGATTTAACATTTATTGCTCATTTCAAACGGCCTCTGACCCACACACAATACCCTCCACCGCGCCTGCAGACATGCCTGAGAGAGAGAAAGCCGCACGTTAAAGGGCTCTCACTCTTATTGTTGCACTGGCCATGAAATGATGAAGCTCGGCTAATGGCTGCCTTATCTCAGCACCAGGCTTAATAATGGCTGTTCAAAGCCTGCTTCTCCAGGTGGGAGTTATGTAATTAAGCTTCTATATTACACTCTGACCAACCACAATAACCACACGCTTTGAGCTCAGAGCAAGACACTGAAGGGTTTTCAAAGCCTGCGGGCCTTGACCGATGGATGGAAGCAGGATAACCTGATTGTAAATGTCTACATGTGTCCATTTTTCCTGTGTTAGCAATTATGTGGATGCCTATTTGAGTGGGTACAGTCAGTTATGCTCACATCATACCTTGCCTGCAGTGTTTTCACAGGCAGCTGAAGTCAGGGAAACTATTATTCAACACGTTCTAATTAATTAAATTGCACACGGCCGAACCGCAGCGCTTCATTCATATTCATACAAAAAGGAACAGAAATGAGAAAACACAGGGAAACAATCAAGCATGGTATGAAAATATAGCAAGACATCAAACCGAAGAGCAGAGAATCACTAACACGGTCCAAGGATGCTAAGTACAGGAGTCATAGAAGTTATAGAGTGAAAAGGTAGTTATACAAAGTTATATCTATATAGTTATAGACACAGAGGGAGAGAAAGCTCACCCTCATTGTCTATAACTTACCTGTACACAAACACACAAAGAAAAGCTGATGCAATTGAGAAAAAAAAGACGCAAATAATAAAATTACTTCTATTTGTGATAATTCAACACATGCAACGTGATGCAATGTTTTTTTTTAATCATTATGATTAAGTCATTATGAAATGTTTTTAAATCGCACTTTACCACAGGAGCGTGAATACAAGTTTAAAGATATGGTCTTGGAATGAAGTTAGAAAGCTAAATTTAACATTAGAGTCATCTCAATAAATACAGATGCAAGAAAACGTGTTAGTTGTTGTTGTTGTTTTTTTTGTCACCTAACAAAGAATCCCCCTCGGAACTTCATGATAAACTGCCACCAAAACACATGAGGAACAAGAGAAACATGTTTCACTTCACCAGGCTAAAGAAGAAAGATCGGGATCATCAAAAAGGCAGAAAATGAACGGGTTAAGCAAAATGTGCCTCCTATAAGTCAAAACAACATCCAGATGAGTGAGGCGGCCCGCTAACCCGTCCCACACGAAGTGATCCCGAAGATCTACTCTGGCTTCAGAGTTCACTGAGGTTTCACGTCTCCCGTGCATTTCATTAAGCAGACACTGGGAGCCTGCAGATTGATGCACAGAGGCATCGGCAGACGACGGATATCGGGCTTGTGGTGAGTGTGGTGGTCACATGATCTCTGGACAATACAAATTACTGCTGCAAAAGCACTGCGGCACCAAAACAAGCACGACTGCACTTGTAAATAGAAATGTGTCAACTACTTGTCTTGTTGACAAACTTCAGTGTTTCGTGTGTACAGAAAACACAGACAGTAACTAAAACGGTGTATTGCGGGTGTTTCACAGTTTATAGTCGAGAACAGAAGTGACCAGTCAGAATGTTTGAAGATCGTATTCTTTCGTATTTGCAGTCTTTTTTTTCCTAGAAACATTTTTACAGATTTTTAATTTCCCTATTTGATGCTTTACACGTTATTCCTGTTTGGAAAAAAACCAGCAAAGCTACTGATTTTTTTCATAATTATTTTATCACCAAAAATCTCCTCAATCAATAAAACTTTATTTAAAACTCAGGTTCCAAATGAGACAAGAATAATATTTTTTTAAAAGTCCAGCGCTTATGGACTGAAAACAGATCATCTGCATATCTGATTTTCTTTACTAAAGTATTATTAATCATGCAGCGAGTATCGCATGAACAAATCATGGACAAAGAGTTAACGCCTGGAGCTTGTTTTCAAGAAGGCAAAACCAAACTGCATGAATGTGCTATAAGGGGGAGAACCACTGCAGAAATAAGAGAAGGCCAGCGAGAGAGTCACGGCGAGCCCACTCAACTCCACTGCAACGTGTGTCTGTGGCGAGAAGAGATCCGGTTACATGCGTAAACTACCGTCTGGGCAAGTCGGAAGCATTCAAGACACCCAACCCCCCGTCCCAGATATTACTGATTAAATAATAAGAGCATGATAATCGAAGCTGCGTTTCCATTTATGAAATGTAGCTCACAGGCTGGTCTACTGCGGCGGCTGGAGCACCGTCCCCCCAAAACCATTCCCAAACAGTCTGCCTGACTCATGCACCCCATGCCAAATGCACGGAGGGGAAAGAGAGGGGGAAAAATAAATAAATCCTCAATTTTAATGGCTCATTTCCGTGGGACACTACCCTTAAGCCCTGCAAAGAGACAACCCCTCAACCCCAATCCTGCATTAAACCTTCCCATCTGCACGAAAACAGAAGAGTCGGGAGGACGTCTAATCAGATTTCTCCGTTTGGTTCTCCTCTCCAGAGAGTCGGACACGCTGGTGGCAAGTGAGCTGCCCAAACAGGCTGAATTCACCATCACTTCTTTTCCCCAGACTCGTTCATGCGTATTTGTTTGTCTGTCTGAGAGAATTAACTGAGAAATCAGGGAACTGAATGTCTTGAAATTTGAAAAATGTAACTTTAATGGAATGTACAACTACAGATCCATATCTAAAATTTGGTAATAAATATAAAACCTCTGGCATGTTTGGATGTATCATGAATTATTGGAGAAATATTTAGCTTTTGATTGTGAATTTTGATTATGAACACTAATCATAATTGAAATTATAGATAAAAAATAACAAACCAGCCGAGAAATAAATTGGGAGAAAGGCAGCCTTGGAATGAAACAAATCTATGACAAAGATGTAAATAGATTAGATTATAATCCCCCAAACTGAATAATAACCAAAATACCGTAAACAAACAAACCGGATTTAAAACTTTACTATAACTCCACTTTTTAGAATTTGTATGCAGTGTACCATAACTATATACAGTTTGAAAAAAAAATTAAATGTACGTTTACTTATTTATGTGTTGTATTAATTACTTCAATAAAACTTAATATTCCTAAAACTTATAAACTTATTTCTTAAGCAAATTGAGTTTCCACTGATGAAGTCCACGTGATAAATAATCATACAAATATCTTCAGTAGACCTCAAATTAAGATCTTCTCTTTAGCAATAAAACTACAAATAAACCATTCAGTGCATAAATGCTAAGAAAATGTTTTACAGTACGCAGTAAGAATCTTATCACGTGTGTAACCACGCAGTATGTCGAGGTCAACAAAAATGACTGAGGTCGTGTTGATATTAATCATTAACTGATAATGTACTTAACATTGCAGTTCTAATTAGTTTGCTCTGAAGACATATTGATATATTATAAATGCTCAATGGGGGAGAGGGACTAAAGTGTTGCCCAACAATCAATCACCAGAAAAGAGGCCTAAGTGACGACGTGTCCCCGTGTGTCATATAACTTGTCTTTAGCGAGGGGAAGAAGTCTCCCTCCTGAAGGGCCTCTGCTCCTCCGTTGTGTCCTCGCAGTGATGCTCCGTACACACACCTGATTATTAACATGCAGCCATGGAGCCGTAAAAAGAGGAGCGAGGGGGTACCGAGGCTAAACACATGCAGGGAAGAAAGGCCTGATGGGAATCTTTTCACAACAGTAAACACTGCATGAATTAACCTATTAAGAGGGCTGACAATGTGACGCGTGACCAGGAAATGAATGAGGGGAGGGTGATATAAATATATATGCGGTATGCACTGCTAATATAATGCATGAAGTGATGCTACTCTGTTTCTTTGCTATGTTATTGGTCAGCACTACGCTCACATGTTGTTTTTAAATACATTTGCATTTTATTTGGTTTCAAAATTGAGAATGAGAATCACACGTATTTGAATTCCCTAGAAATATAGTTACATTTCTATTTCCAAAGTCAGCTGTATTATATTGTTTCACAGAACGCTTATGCATGCATGTGTGTATAAGTGTGTATAGTGTGTACACAGTGTCAATCAACCCGGATTCTAATTAAGAGTTGCTGTGCAAGGTTAGCGATTGTTGCCAGGGAAGGAAATCACTATCAGCGTTCCATTTTCATATGAATGAGCGCTTTTAATTAAACTGAACAGCTAATGAGAGCCTATATCAAAATAATAAAATGTTTTACCAGCTACGGCAGAACGGAACAAAAAAAACCCGCGACGACGACACACAGCATGGGACGAAGAAGAGCAGAGGAGAGTGAAAGGCAGGCAGATTAACTGGTTCAGAGCAGAAAATAGATATCTGTTGTCTTTGAACCTGTAATGTTATTTCTGCTCTGACGGAAGTTCAAAGAACGCGGAGGCACAGATTGAGTTCGACTTTGGTGCACAAAAGGACCGAGGAGGAGAAAGAGAGGGCGGTTGTAAGTCTGCTGCGTGCGCCAGGCAGAAAGGGAGATCTCAGATGAAAAGCAGAAGAAAAAAAAAAAGCCTTCTCCTTCTTCCATTGTTGGAGTCTGCATGCTCGTGTGCGTGCTTGTCAGGCGTGAACGCATACTTGTGTGCCAGCTATAATTTCTCCATTTGAAGGTTAATTAACGCTTGAAGTAAAAGCTACAAGACTGCAAATCAAAGCCAGTAAACAGTCTTCCAGCCTCGGGGGATTATTAGAAAAATAAATGAAAGCTGCATAAAACAATTAATATATTTGAAATGTGAACATTTAGAGACAGCTTTCCCTCCGCATCCCTTTGATAACACTAAAGTGATCAAGGACAAGTGAAAATAAAACTTAGAGGCAAACTGTGGGACTGCAAACAGCGAACACGACGTGGAGGCAGTCATCGCAATAAATTAAGCGAAAACACTAATCCTATAATATTTACATAAATACAGTCAAACTCATCCCAAGTATGGAAAATGCCAATATTCTAATCATGAAATATGAGTTTCTGGGATAGATTTTTGCAGCAGCCACTGGCTGGGTAAGCAGGACAACAAACAAGCAAGGGGAGGCACCAAAAGCAATGTATGCTCCCCGATAGAAGACGTGGACGCGTGTGATGTTAGCGGTGTATATATTCCATTCGGGGCTGTGCCTGGTAGATGTCAACACCCTCAATCTGGCAAACTACAGGGGTAATAAACTAATTAAGGAGAAAGACAGCCGAAGGGGGCAAAACCGAGGGGGGAAAAATTCAAATTAAAAAGGTAGGAGATTAGTGAGAGAGGCAAAGTACTTTCTACTTATTCTGGAGTTCCGCTACGACATTTGGAAAGAGTGAGGACCAGACAAAGCGTTGCGGTAAACAGGAAATAAAGGGTGAGGGGAGCTTTTGCTAAAAACTGGTTAGGAAGTTATTCCAGAACATCAAATGGACACCGCGGCCCTGTTTTTACGATTTGTTTGTCTCACTGTCCCCTTTTTCCTGCCGTTTTCTCTCCGTCTTAGTCCGTCTGTCTCCTATTAGTCTTCTCAGAGGAGCCGTCCCTGTCGCGGCTCCAGAGCGTGTATCTGATGGGCAGCGGGCCACTGTTTTCATAAACACAGTACTCGGATACACAAACAGCTGCACCACAGGCTCCAGATCCACAGCGCCAGATCTCCTCTGACCCTCCGTCTCTCGCCCCGCTGCTCTAAAAGGCCCCAGCGGACAGAACCACAGCCACGTTTGGGTCCCCCATCCGCCGACGCTGAGCCCCCCCCCCCCCCCCCCCCCCCACCCTCCCCGAAGGCCCCTTTCAGGGCCCCACTGCCACCACGTTGGTCCACGAATAACTGATATGATACACACAAGGAACCACTGCAGTGCACAGTGCGGACCCCAAAGCACAACACACACCCTTTAACCTGATAACCTCGCGCTTGCTTGAAAAAGAAAGCACAGCAGTTGGTTTAAGATGTGAGGTCAGCGCATCACTCTCTGAGGAACGTTTACCTTTGTGAACATGTTTTTTCTCGTTGTGCTCTCCGTCACAGAGCAGCGGCCGTCCCATCGACAGCAACATCTGCATGCATCAAAATGAACTTGCACCTCCTGCGCTGGTAGAAAGTAAATACATTTGCTGAGGTTAAGTGCAAGTGTACGCTACTTGTACATGCTATGCTTCTACTGCACTTGATTTCAACAGGAAATATTGTGTTTCATACTTGACTTCATTGATTTTACAGCTACGGTTGCAAGCTAACTTACAAGTTGAAATTGAACAACGCCGAAGCTTACAAAAAATGATGCTTTTGTGTAAATCGAATTACTCGATTGTTTGTAAATTGAAATAAGCTACACCTGCACCAGCTTCATCAAATATATCTACCAGTAATAATAATATAATGTGATTTATTTTTTGCTTCTTATGGATAACCTAAAGGATCCACTAGTGTAGAACTGCGCCATCGGCTCATTTTAATGACAAAATGTGACATAAATCTCCGGCTAAATGCATTACCGTACAGAAAAATGTAAATAGATTTACTTTTATGCTTCACAACAGAACAATTGCTATATTTTAGGATGTGGGTTCGGAAAGCCAACTCCACAAACCGCACGGCACACGGGGAGAGTCAGCGCTGGTCGCTTTGTTATCTACGATCATGTTTGTTGACGGATCCAAACACAACATGCACCTCTGGGTCGCAGCAGAGCAAGCGGACTCGCCTGAAGACATTTCATTCGCTTGTGAAACCAGCATGGAAATCCAGGAATAACATCTTTTGCAGTGGAAGTGACTTTTCCACGACCCCACGCGTCACACAAGTGGACCTCCAGTGGAAAAGCTCCTCCCTGCAGCAGCAACACAACGCTCCAAAGGGAACCGCTCCAGGCATTTCCTTCAAATTCATGAAACTGATATTTAAGGAGTCTTTTTTTCTCCCCTTTGCTGAAGCGAGGCAGCCTTTAAAGTTGCCTGTTCTACTCTGTGGATTAACTGAAGAAAGTATGAGCAACAAGTGTGCAAAAAGAATAGTGGGTGAGGCAGTTGATTCCCCCTGACCACTGCGTGCACACACCGAACCGTTAGTCAGGCGACTGAATCGTCTCCGCTTCCTTTTGCTCATCACTTGGGTCCCAAGTGCAGGTCCAGTCGGTGAGTCACGTCAGCAGGTACGCAGAGAACTGGCTTTCAAATCAAGGTGAGGCCGCAGGTGACCTCCGTCCGCACGGGACTCTGCTGAGCTCAGCTGGACTGATTGAGGGTCATTTGCAGCGCAGCAACCTCGTCCTTCCACGACGAGAGGATGAAGGCTTCGCTCAAAAAACAGACCACTTTGGGTGTTTCAGGATGTATCAATACTTTGCTTTAATGAGGCGTCAGCACTAATCTGCATGTTTGTCTTTCTCGTCCGTGAGCGAATGACACGGAAACGGACATGGAAACATGTCAGAGGACAGGCTTGAACCATGGAGGTCTCACAGGCGTTCCATTGGCGTAAACGCAACAATTTTGCCTCTTTGATACGCAAAGCAAATTTAGTTTTAGTAGCCGGTTGTGGAATTTCTGTTTTATCCTCAAATTAAAGACTCCAAGAGTTTGCGGTGAAAGATCATCATCATCCCATTTGCAAGAAAATCATCCTGCAGAAAATCATCCTGCGGGTTAAACATGAGAGCACATCAGTTACTATGGGCAACAGTTCATTTAAAACAGAGAGGCTGACAGACTGACGCTGCTTCAAGGGTCGGATGTTCACGGGTTGATTATTCTTGTTGTTGCGTCTAACATCTTGAATGTTTTCTTTGAGTTATTTAACAGCAGCTTATATTTGACCACCATAGAAAGCAACAAGTAATGCAAGTCAAGAGGCTTTAACACCCTGCTCAAGTTTAGTGAAACCTTATACTTGTTCTCAAACAAACTATTTCCCTGAGCAACAGAGGGACGTTTTGGGCTTTTTATTCCCTTTGAATTCACAGCTTGCTGAATTCATTGATATCAGTTATTATATTCAACAAAACACAGCTTACCCAATGAAGCACCAATGATGAGTACATTTAGCTACCAACACTCCTCAGAATTACTTTGAATGTGTGGTGAACTGAAAAGACTAGAAAAGAAGTTTCTACTAAATATGTGTGTAACCGGCGAGATCATGATTTACAAAAGGCATTAGGGGAAAACAGCTGATGGGGGGGATGGGAGATAAAAAGTGCAGGAAATGGAGGAGTCGGCTGCGGCGGTTTTAATTAAACAATGCCCATTTTAATCATAGCTAATTATATTTGCAGGCGAGGGTTGAGAGGACTGAGGGTGATGTTATCTGTGTCTGTGCTCATTAGCACGGTGAAGCTGTCTGATACAGCTTCTGTCATCAAATCGTCAGAAATAAACAGAATCGGTGTCGTGGTGAGGTGATACTGGTAACACTGGGATAGTGAACACCAACACAGACACAGATACCGAGCTGGTTCGGGATCAACCACCGACAAATGTGAAAAAAAAGTGCATGTAGCGATGCTTTCAAGATGAAAACATTCAGTGAAACAATGAAGGGAATATAATAGTGCAGAGTAAGACGAGAGGAGCAGCCTGAACTCCCCACTGGTTAAACTGTTAATTAATGTTGCACGCTTTTATCATTTAAACGGCTGTTAATCAGTCTTTCCAATCTACTCTGCCTTGAACCACAATTTAAACTCTTCATTTTCCCCCCTTCCCTTCGTCTTGTCAATAAACCGTTGCCTCCCGTCCGTCTCTCTCGCTCTCTCCAACGCGGCCGCCTCTTATCTCTTCTCATCAGTGACCGTTTCTCTGCCGTAAACATTCAGGAGCTCACATGTTGACCCTCGACTCGCGGCCGAGGTCAACGGCAAAAAAAAAAAAAAAAAGCAGAGGGGTATCGAATAGAAAACATCATCGACGTGTCGTATTTCGCGCTGTGAGGAAAAGCAGGTAGGAATATGAGCACGGGGCCCTGAATGCACCATCGGCGCAGCCGTGGCGATCCGACTCGGCGTGGCTTGTTGACGGAGTGTGAGAACACACTGCAAGCTGCAGTCCCATCCCCTCCTGCCACAATCAGCCACGGGATGGATTATGCAATCCACCCAAACCTCCTCACCTAAGCTCGGAAAGGGCCGTGGAGAGTGTTTCTCTCTCTCAACACACACACACACACACACACACACACACACAACAGGATTAACATGCATGTTAAAAAGAAACAAGGGCTAACGTGGTGCATGCAGCATCTGTGTTAATGAAACGTAAGAGGATCTTTATTAAGA
This sequence comes from Apeltes quadracus, assembly GCA_021346845.1. NCBI lineage: Eukaryota > Metazoa > Chordata > Actinopteri > Perciformes > Gasterosteidae > Apeltes > Apeltes quadracus. The sequence continues at coordinate 1,564,560 of CM037933.1, forward strand.
CAAGGAGGATGAAAGTAATCATCTTCCAACATTGGTAAATTGATTCAGTGTCTACAATCATTTTAAGGCAAAAGACCTATAATTTTTATTAATTGGGTCGATCAGCTTTCAGCTAATTTATGCTTTTGTGTGTATGGGAAAGTATATGATACTGATAAGGATAAAGCTTTGAAAATGAGGTATGATTATTATGAGCACCAGCTTTTAGATTTAAAGTATAAACTCGGCTCCATTCTCGACTGAATCGCAGAACCGACACAGCATGACATCATGATCTGCTTGTGAAATGATGACATTAAGAGACATTTTTAGGAGCATGACATTATTTCCATATCTGTCTCATGATGAAACAAATCTGACCAGAAAAAAATGCTTTTGATAAAAATTGGAATGGATAGAGGAAGAAAGGGGGGCGAACGAGGGAGAGAAATTGGGAGAGACACAAGGGTGAAAAGCAACAGAGGTTTGTTTTTTTCCTCCTGCGGCTGGTTTTCTATAGCGGGGCCGAGAGGAGATAAGACTAAAAGGACTGTCACTCAGGGGAACAATCCTCCCAGTGTCCCCGCTCGCTGGTGCTGCGTCTCCCTCCTCCCTCCGATTTCTACAGATTCCTGCTGAGATAGTCGCTGTTCACAGGGACAGTTTGCTGACATCATCTACTACATACTTAGTGTCCTGCACTGTCGCTGCCCCGCCCAGCCGCACTTCTGTCACATGCTGGATCCACACACATACGTGCACACATTCACAAAACCCTCGACACGCGGCTATTTCCACCCTGCATTTACCGGCTCATTGAAAAATAATTTCAACTTAAAAAGTCGTTAAAGTATATGCATAATAAAAGACAAACGTGTACCGTCAATAACTTCAATTTCTGAAAAGTCAGATTACTGATTTTTTTTTTTTTTGAAATGATGGACATGGATGCTGAACAGTAAGGATGACAGCATAGCAAACTAACCACAGAGGTGTGTTGGCTAGACACACAATCAAGTTTACAGTTTATAATCAGTATTTATGCCGCACAAGTTGAAAATAAAATATGTGGCCACACTTCAGTGTTGTACGAATGCTGCAGTAGGAACTGCACATACACACTCACATAAAGCTGTGCATTCATAGAAAGGTTACTGATGAATTCAGCTCAGTGTTTAGATTTAGTTTTGCACACAAAATACTGTAATGTAGTGCAAGAGTTACACAGCAAATAGCACTCAGAAATAAACGCTCAGAACAGGTTTGCTTTATTATTCTTTCTGAAAAAGAGCAGTTTTCAGTTCAACACAGGCAACCTCTGGAATAACGGCTATTCTGTGTAAAATGAAGCTCTACAAAACACCATTAAAGTAAAATGACATGAAATTATAACGCCAACGCAGCCTGAAACATGAGCTTTATCCCAGCAGACATTGAATACAGAGATCCGTTTAAACTTCTCTGTAAGGCCGGTGAATGTGCTCATGCCAATCAAGGCTCTGCTGAATTAGAAACATGCGAGTCAAAAGCAGCGATTCTGACTCACGACAAGAGCAAAGATGCCGATTGGTTTACAGATAACTCAAATATATCAGAACCGAAGAGCAGCCTCAAACGCTGTGATGTAGAAAACTGGATTAAGTCCCCTTCCACTAAAGGAAGATAAAGAAAAAGGTTCTTTCTCCTGCGTTCAGCATTCCACAATCATTGACTTTCAGCAGACTGTCTCCGATCAGAGGCGGGTAGAAGAACATGATCATAGCGCTGATACACAGGCCAGTATTCCCCTCACGTCCACGTGACCTGAGAGACGGTCCTCTGCCTGTCGGAAGCACTGGGACTTGATGTTGGGGGCGAAGTGAGTGCTACAAAAGTCACAACTGAACCATCTTTTTATGGGGATCAAAGACGTACCGCTTGAAATGCAAATGAATGGCAACAGGCTGAGAATCCGTTTTGGGCTCCTCTTCATTTGTCGGTCCACTTTTGCTTCCGCCCTTCCCTTTCTTCTTAGAGGTGGAGGATAACAACTGCTTGGTCTCAGCGAAAAGGCCCTCTGGGGAAAAGATAAACAAGCAGGTCAAGTAAAAAGGCTGGTTATCTCTTATATAATGCTTTATGTAATGCATAGATTATGGTCTATTGTATTGCCTTTCACTATGTACAGCACCCTGGGTCGACCTAATCATCTAATTGTAGTGATATCCAACGCTGGACAGCGAGGCTTTGTCCCTGGTTACGTGTGCTGTAGGCGCTGTATCAGTGGTGGAAATGATGCCTTCGTCTTCCTGGTGTAACCGATGAAAACACTTCCTTCACCTGGGCCTCGTTCTCTGGTGCACTGAGCCGTGAACGCGTTCAAAAATGATCCTACGCCGTCATTTCTCACATACATGGCGGCTGTCTAACCTCACGTACAATGGCGCCAGCAATCTTCTTGTTATTGTTATGCCAGCGTGAGGGTTGTTATGGTTACAGTGCAGATGGAAATCTGCTCGTTATCTGTGATCAGCTGAAAACGTCCGTTTATTATCACGGAACAAGCTGGCACGGCCAAACTTCAATGCAAGTGAGACATTAGAATTGCACCAACACTCAAATACATTTCTTTGTAATCAAGATATTCGTCTTGAGTTACTTTCTAATAAAAAAAAAATCAAAATCAAAACAAACTGAATCACTAAAGTCCAGATCAGTGCATGAAAAGCATTTCTAAGAAGGACTAGTAGCAAATAGCAAATAGGCGCTAAAATAAACACCTAATAATCACCAGATATGGTTGTAAAATTAGGTGGAGAAGAAAATAGGGTCGCTATTGACGTTGGTTAGTGAAGTGAAGTTTACTTTAGAAGAGCCGCGTAAGATCACGCTTAAACCACCGTGTTTCCTTTTCTCATCCCAGATAAGAGTATAAAGAAATTGTAATCTCACAGGCCCCTTATTTCATCAATACAAACGACAATACAAACTGCAAATCAAGCTCGTCACATTACATGTTCTTTAGGTTATACACAAATGATTCAAGAAACAAGAAATGTGAGAGTATTGCCTTTGGCTTTAGGGAAATTCACAATTTGAATTTAATAATACGGAAAATAGTCAGTAGATGAAAAAGGTCATAAAAATGAATCGTTAGTGGCAGCCGAAAAATGTATGAAAGAATAAGAAGAATGTTCAAAGGACAGAAGAAGAGACATTTTTACAGATTTCTTATTTTATATACACACAGACACACACACACACACACAGACACACTTTAAAGTGTCAGATGAAAACCCCTGGACGTCTATATTCTACGTTGAAGAAGTGTGCGTTACTGCGTCTGAGGCGTTTGCGAGTGAAGAGGATGTAGGTGAGGTTCTCTTTCTAAATGTTTTTGTTTTCTCTCCCCTCCCGGTGTGGAGCAGTGGGCTCGGAGCAACAGAAGGTAAAATAAACACGGAACAGACTTCCCCCGGAACACAGGCAATCCCCAGAGGAATCCTGGGAATGTGGCTCAGGATGTCGGGTCTACCACTATTACCGCATCCTGAAAACAGCAGCAGACGGCAGAGCCCGGGACCCCCGGGGGGGGGGCAATGGCAAAGTGCTCTGGATGTGTGCATTTGTTAAGAAGCAGACGTGTGCGACTCCTAAAGAGCTAGCGGGAGTTTCATGGGCGTGACGCAGCCTCCGTTGATAAGCATCACTGGTTCTGGTATCGGTGAAACAGAGGTGAGGACGCAGTGACGCCTCACGTCAGGTGAACCTTACCTTGTAAGCGGATCTTGAACTTCCCGCTCTGTCCGAACCCGCCCTCCACAACGCCAGTCTCGCCCGTGGACAGTACGACCTTCAACCCCAAAAAGAGCTGCAGGTTGGTCTCCTTCTTGAACAGGTTGCGGCCAATCACAGAGTATTCGTCAGTCACCTGAGCAGGAGAGAGCAGGAGAGAGCTGCATGAGCTGCAGCACTAACGGCCGACGGCGTTACAACGCAAAGAGTGACACACATAATAAGAAGTACTTCTGAAAACCATGTTTGTGAGCGTGAAAACGTCCGGGTGTGTTTTAGTAGCTGGATCTTATACTGAATTCCCCTGATGTCCAGATCTTGTGGCTTGTCAAGATTTTACTGCCGTGTCCCCTCCCCAACTGTACTACATGCCAGGGGCCACGTTCTCCGAGGCCGGCCGCCTGGCTGTCTCACTCCGTCTCTTGCATACTGCACATTTCATTCTATATTTGTTTGTATTCCTTTCTTATCATCCATCACTAAGTCAATCTAACCCGGCACTAATCTGATAACATGAGGGCACCGCTCTGTCTCCAACTGACCTCCCCCCGCCACCTCCTCGCTCATCTGCCTAACGCTCATTCATTCATGAACATTTGACCCAGACGTCCCTCCAGCGTGACTGATGCGCCGATTAAAAATAATACAGTTGCTCTACACGTCTGACAGACGTATGAATTGTGACTAGATGAGGCCCGTCACATCTCGACAATGCCAGCAATGTGCTCTTCCACGAAAAGGACTTAAAAGTCTTGTACTGCCGCTCTGTGTGAGATAGATGAAGGACGAATGTAAAGCCACATGACCAAAGCCTGACTTCTCCCTCACGCTGTTCTCAATTCTGAGTCACTGACTGGAGCTGTCAACACCCTGAGGTGCTAACAGCAGGTAAGTAGTTCACACGCCTGACCCCTGACCTGAGGCTGAACCTGACATGGGCGCACACGGAAAAATTGTACAGGCCAGAAGAAGAGAGTCACGACATGTTCAGATGAAAATGCAAACCTTTGGAGGGTCCTGACTTTTTTCAAATCAGATGCTGAGAGAAAAAAAAAAACAGCATGAGATAAGCTGAGATATGGATCGGATCGGTATGAACGGGAGCTCCAGGATTCAGGACAGAGCACAACAACAGTCTCACTGGACCGAAAAACAATCTGCACGCGTGAGAGAGAGAGACAGAAGCTGAGCAGGAAACGAGTGGCGGTTAACTCAGACACCCATGTGGGTATTCCTGCGCCACTCAGGTGTGTCCAAACAGGGCCGGCTCCCGACAGGTAGACAGAGCTGGTGGCGTCAGTTCGCCACCCAGGCACGCCTCTGCGTCACGCTGCCTGCCCGTGCATGCACACCCGGCCATGCCTCGAACACTGATCACCGGGGCTGAGTGTGCGTGGTTGTTTGTGCGTTGCATGTTTATAACTGTACAATAGGGGCTCTGTCTGAGGAGGCACGGTCCACTTCCACCAGCAATGAGAAACATCCAACGAGGAACCACAGCTACCGGGAGCACGAGGTGACGGAGAGGGCAGAGGAGATGGCAGTCAGAAAAAGAACATTTCAAATAAAGAGCGTGTCCCACTCACCCGTTCCACCTGACCCTCCTTGTGTTTGGTCTTGTAGATGCGCAGGCGAGGCAGCGCCGTCTCGGCGTAGCCTTTATCTTCAATACCCCTGCAGCAAACGGCCCTGGAAAGCCAACCGGCAGGCGTTGGCGTGGATATCAGTGTCCAGCTTGGAACCAATCACCAGGCAGAGTGCGGGGCACGTGACTGGCCTCTCGAACTCCAACAAGGCCCATTGTTGTGGCTCAGGAGCCTGACTGGCCTCTCCCTGACCAGTGACGTATTCATCCTGGTAGAAGTACTCCCTCTCGAAGGAGAAGGGCGAGTCCAGTGAGCAGGGCTGAGGCGAAGCCGCTTCAGTGTCCGACGGCGGCTCCGAGGCCTCAGCGGGTGGCAGGCCGAAGAACATCACCTTGGCCATGACCGTCTCGTGACCCACTGTGATGTGGAACTTGGCGCGGGTGGCCAGAGAGCCCTTGAAGTAGCCGATCTTCCTCACAGAGATGACTGCTGCATAGAGGGTGCGCAGGGACCCCGGGGTGCACACCACACCTCGCTCCAACAGCTTGGGGTCAAACTGTGTCACACACACACCTACGCGATCCCCCTGCATGGCGCCGGACACCGGCTTCCGAAACATCTGCACGGACTTTATCTTCTTCGTCACCTAACGTCAGGCAGCATAGAGATACAAGTACAAAATATTTTAATATTTATTTAAGAGCATATTTATAACACAACTCACAAGAGAAAGCACGAAGTACATCAATCCACAGCACGGTACGTTATGGTCTATTTCACTTCTACCAAATCAGCAGTAGTGGCACAGATCAACGCTCCAGAACAGAAAACAGTTCATTTAGACATTTGCTGCCACCAAGAGGTGGACATTAGAAACGTGCAGAGAACTGCTGAGCCCGGCTGTCTGGGCATCTGTTCCAAATTACCCAGCGACCCAGGGTCTCCTCATCCTTCCCTCACATTAAACTAAAACATCTTCTGCACCCATTCTGAAATCCTTCCCTCCGCCCGACCACTTACAGTCAACTTCTGAACTTCCGAATCTCTGTGGTTCCCACAAAATGATTTCCAGCGGTCTGGTATGTTACCCGCCTGTAAGTATCAGAGATTCTGAATTCATGCATTTTTTAAGCATACCTTTAGCGCTGGGATTTCCACGGTGTCATTGATGGCCAGCGACCCCTGCAGGATGGTTCCAGTCATGACGGTCCCCTGACCACGGATGGAGAAGCAGTGGTCCACAGCCATGAGGAGGTCACCTCCGGGGTCCCGCTGAGGGAGGTATGTCTGCTTCTTCAAAAGCTGTGCAGGAAGAAGGACACGTATAACGTCTACTTATTTATGCACAGAAATCTATTACAAGGTCATAAGAGAGGAAGAGAGCGATGTACTATGCTCACTGGACAAGGAAAGCATGTGGTTGTTTGTAGCTGTGTGGTAAATGAACACAGCTGAAGACTTGATTTCCTAATGTACAACAACTTGAACAGTGGCAGTCTGTCAGCTGACTGACAGCACTTGTTCATAAGTGAGAACGTATGTGCACTTTTGAGCTAAATTAGTAACCATCGAGGGAAACTGGAGTGTTTCCGGACTTCACCTCTATAAGCTCTGGCACTCCATGAGGCTCCTCTGGGTCAGGAGCCTCCGGGCCCCCGGGCTTTGCTGCCACAGCAATCACTGGACATTCCTTAAATCTGGTCAACACAAATAAACATGACATTTAAATTATTATCATGATACAATGATTAAAGTTACTTTCAATAAATAGCAAGTGGGTCAGACGGACAGACGGCTGGAATCCAGAGAGGGAAACAGAATGTGTAATGAATGAGGAATTTTTGGCAGGAGATTAAATCCTGGGCCACTGAGATCGCATGGGATGCCCAAACCCAATAACCTGTCTGCACTCAACATATATGCCAAAGTACTCTTATACTTGTATGGGATTCAGACCTGGTCCCCTCCAGAGTTTTGTGTAGTCTCTTGGTCATTTTCTCAATGGCACTCTGTCTTTTGTTGGGTGGCAGAAGGTCAATTTTATTCAGGATGACCACCATGCGAGGGCAGGTCAGCTCTCCTATCAGCAGGCACTCTGCCGTCTGAGTCTGCACCCCTTTCACCACGTCCACCACCAGCATCATCAGGTCAATGATTTGGGCACCTAAAGAGGGCAGAACATGATCAAGTGGACGCCATTTATTTTAGACATGGAGGAGAAGCAGGCTGAATCAGAGACAAAATAACGGTTCGCTGTTAAAGACATTGTGCACCTTTAGGAGGACTGTGAGTGGAGAGTACTAAACCCACAAAAGCACACATCTAGGAATGGACACAGCTACCCAAAAATAACATTAGAACAAGAAGAGAAGTTGGGGGGGGGGTCGAAAAGGCAAAGAGCGAGTAAAAGGCTAGAGGGTTGAAACCAGAGCTGCAGCTCACTTGGTTGTCTTTCCTTTCCCTCTTTCCTTTTCTTTTCCCGGCTTTGGCAGTCGCTTTTTCCTGTGTTCCCCGCTTTTCTCTTCTTCTATTTGGCTCATTCTCTTTCCTGTCCTTTTCCCACTTGGGACAGGAGGGGAGGTTCAATACATGCCCCAAACCCCACTGTTTCCTTCCTCCCTAATCTACAGCATGTGACCCCCCGCTGGCTCGTACATTTCATTTAGTGCTTTGGTTACACAACACGACAGCATTCAGTGTCTGAGGACCGCTCCTCTGCTATCGTACCAAGATCTACACCAAAAGGCTGCGTATTTCAATTCAATAGAGTTGGCTGGTATTGAGATTCATTGTCGATCTGTCAATTCTTTTCACATTTAAATTACTAATTGCTTGGCCTAAAAAGGTTTTTTCCCAACTCATAAGGTATGATGTTCACTGTAATGGGAGACTAACAAAACAAGAAAATATTCACATTCAAAAAACTGAAAAGGGGACACAAAACTTCCTTTTTGTTGAATAATCAAACCGATTAATTGATTGTGAAATTGTTGTTATTTAACAAGTGTGTTCTGCTGATTTATCTTTGCAGCCCTGAGTCAATATGTCACAAAGAGGCTTCAAGACCAACGTAAATTCCAATTGAGCATGATGAGCCGTTCTCTGCTTGTAGAGTCGAGACGCCCTCTGCTGGACAGGTCGCATTCATGCAATGAGGACATCTTTAAACGCAGGGTGGGACTTGTCTCCATGCATTATGTTCTATTCTGTTTTTTATTATTGGTTAGCGACGATACCATAGTACAAACTCCTAGCAAATAGTACAAACTCCTAGCAAATTGTACCAATGTGTTAGTGTTAATTGAGACTTTCAAATTCCTGGTTATTTGTTAGTTGGCATGAAATGAAAATACTTTTCTTATAATGTAAAAGTATGACAGCATACCTGGTGCTTTTCGTTAAGTCGTAGATTTACTGAAGACCAGCCCTGAAGTGAAGCCTAGCTTCATTGAGGTTATAATGTTTACAATAGTGAGGTTGTCATAATTTGTGATCCACACTCATTGTGGACAAAATGTCATACAAACAGCAGCCCAAATAACACCTTAAAAAAATGACCACACTACAACAGCTTAACGAACATGCTAACCTTCATAAAAGCCACTGTACATGTCTGTATAAATTGGCCTCAGCTGGTAAAACCATCCACTGCTGTATTAGCTCAGCGTGTCCTGAACGCATCTTTCGTTAAATCACCACCACTTGTGCACAGTTAAGTTAAGTTAAGTTAAGTTATGTTAAGTAAAGTTATGTTAAGTAAAGTAAGTAAAGTCAAGTCAGCTCACCCCCGATGATGGTGCGAATGAGGGAGGCGTGACCCGGACAGTCCACCAGGGTGAACTGCAGGCTGTCGTACTGCTGCCGGGGGCCGTCGTCGGCCCGCAGGTGATCGGGAAGGCCCACCGTGAAGGAGGAGAAGCCGAGGTCCAGCGTGATGCCCCTCTCCCGGGACTGCGGGTTCTTGTCGAAGGCCGCCGTGGAGGCGGTGCTGCTCAGCGCCCTGGCCAGCGAGGTCTTCCCGCTGTCGACATGGCCGAGCACCCCGATGTTGAAATTTAACGTTTTGACGCGACTGTCTGCGGACTCGGACATTTTGACAGCGGCTTGGTGAGTCGTTGACCGAAGTGCGTTGAACTCAGCTCAGACAAAAACGTGAATACGGCAGTATTTTTCCACCCGATTATCAATGACAACTAACGTTAGTTATTTCGATTTGTTTGTATCATTCAACTCGCTGTTGAGAGAATCGTCCTGCTCGCTGTCAGTGCGCTCAACGCGGAGAACAACATGCTGATGCGGAACCTTGTTTCAATCCAAAACAAAAGTAAAAAACAGGGGAACCGACACACCTTAATAGCGGTTCGATTCAAACCTAATATCAACGATACAATTATCGTATAGGATGAAAATCCTATACATGTTTAATCCTGTATTGATTTTAGACAGTTATTCGCACTTTTGCTATTATTTTGCCGTTTCTACTACGACAACGCAATTGGAACACAAGGGGAAATGAAACCATTTCCTGGGCGGCGCTTAATCAGGTAGAATGGATTGACATGATATGAAGCCAATGGGTGTGCCGCATTAGAATGCAAGGGCCAATAGTAATAGTCATCTTAACGGTATTTGGGTGTTTCACTTCCGCTGATGTTCCCTAGTAACCCACATGGAAACCGATTTCCCTGTGTTTTGAGTTTCGGCGCCTATTCTGGTGGCGATAAATTGACGCACAGGAGATCATTTCTTCATCGTAAACCGCCCTTGGGACTTTCACTCCGCGTATATATATAAAGTAACAATAAATATGAAGATCGAAGAGGTGAAAAGCACCACGAAAACTCAGCGGATCGCCACGCACAGTCACGTTAAGGGACTCGGGCTAGACGAGGCCGGGAATGCTAAACAGTCGGCATGTGGTCTGGTCGGCCAGGAGGCTGCGAGAGAGGTAATATTAATGTTTCTCTGCACCCGTGTTATTCGCGTGTTGTTCTGAGGAGCGACTTCGAGATTTGAGGGAGGGGTGGAGGGGAGGATTTCGCGCACATGCACCAAAAAGCTAGCGTTAGTTCCGTTAGCAGTGCAGTGTCGCCATCGTCTCAGGAGGTGCACCATAAATATAACCTTTTATTGGAAAATTATTAATGAATTCAGAAACAATGGATCGTCAATAGACGAATCACAATGCCACCAATGGTGATTTCTTTTTAAATACGTAGTTTTACTCAAGCGGACGATCTCAATGCAAATCAAGTAAATCAAGATGTAAGGAAGGAATTTCTATGAAGAGACTCCTAACTGCTTGTAGGTAGTCATCGCTTTCTCAAATGAAGCTAGTTGCACTGATAGACAGACAGTGAGGACAGTGTACACACTCAAATTCATCTCACACCGATACGATGTTGTCATAGTGCAAGAACATGCCATTTTCTTGCACTATGTTGTCTTATCTGTCTTGTTGTCCGTTGTCTTACTGTCTGATGTTGTGTACCAACCGCCAACGCAGCATCGGACTCCTCTCAGGAGGCTTCACACAGCCTCCTTGTATTGCAGTCAACTCCTGTTAATATTTTACAATTGCTTATCAATTTACTGGATAATGGTACTCTATATCATTTTCTGCTCCTAGGCTTGTGGCATCATTGTAGAGCTGATCCGTTCAAAGAAGATGGCGGGAAGGGCAGTGTTACTGGCCGGACCACCTGGAACCGGAAAGGTGTTTAATTTAATCAGCAATACCGCCGAAACACTTCACTGAATGTGGCTTCTGTTGTTGTTGCAGAGTGTGACTATATTTCACTTGTTCCCCCAGACTGCCCTGGCCTTGGCTGTTGCACAGGAGTTGGGAAACAAGGTGCCTTTCTGCCCCATGGTCGGCAGCGAGGTTTACTCATCTGAGATAAAGAAAACAGAAGTACTCATGGAGAATTTCAGGAGGGCCATTGGTGAGTTCTTGCCTGCAAAACTAGTCCTTGTTGTTTCGGATGGGCTCTGATCTGTGCAGGTCTGAGTTACTATCATGCAAACAGTTAGCACATGAAAGTAAATGATAAACACAGGAAAATGTCAATTTAAAAACGCACAATTCACATAATCGTCAGACTTTCTAGTGAGACGTTCAACTGAAAAACACGTCAGTGAAAACATGGTATGTGTGTGGAATATCCTAACAAAGTATTATGTGGTGTCCGCCGCAAAGCGTTCTCATGAGCTTTGACAGCGGATTCATGAGAACGGTGTTGAAAAGGAACAACGGCTGGAGAGGGGGACGGGGTTTGTCGGACTGCTGACTTTATCTGTCGCAGGGAAGGAAATTGAGCTTAGGCACAGGGAGCGGTGGTCCTCAGTACCGTTGCTCCTCCCCTAGAACAGGATCTTTGGTGGGGAGGGAGTTGCATTTTGAATTTGTCATCACTCGGGCGATAAGAGCGCCCCGACAGACGGTCTCTGCCTCAGGCACTGCTGTTTGACCCTCAACACAAGGGATCAGCCACCTGTGTGCTGCTCACAGTCCGTGCCGCCAGCTGCATGAAAGAGAAAAAAAGAGTCATGTTACACAAGACCATGGTCATACCGGTCATGGGCATGTACACACGTGTTCCCTATCTGTAATAAAATGCGTTGCTCAGGAGACTGAAGGATGCAGCGGCTTAGTTCTCATTCTGTGTGTGTGTGTGTGTGTGTGCGTGACTTTAATGTTGCCTACATTCAGGACTGCGCATCAAAGAAACAAAGGAGGTGTATGAAGGGGAGGTGACAGAGCTGACTCCCTGTGAGACGGAGAATCCCATGGGTGGCTACGGGAAAACCATCAGCCACGTCATCATCGGTCTGAAAACCGGCAAAGGCACAAAGCAGCTCAAGGTCAGACTGGGAGCAGTTCTATTTCTGCTGCGCTTTAAGCATCCTGAGAGCTGTTGCCTGTATGTTAAAACTACATTTGTGGGAAATTTGTCAGCTTAAAAAGATAGATTTGCTCTTTACGCCCCAATATTGATGTGCATTTAACTCTTTCGGATTGTGATTTTTTTTTTTTTTAATTTAACCTCTTTCCTTTCGAAAACTTTCTATATATGATGATAAAACATGTTTCTTCTCGACTAACAATCCACCTTTTACTGACCAAGTGTTAAGTAATTGAAAGTCTCTGTTGTATCCGTAGCTGGATCCCAGTATTTATGAGAGTCTTCAGAAAGAGCGCGTGGAAGTTGGGGATGTCATCTACATTGAAGCAAACAGCGGAGCTGTCAAGGTACGGTTGCTCTTTCACAACTGCCCTTCATTTCGATCAGCCATTCTAAGTAAAATACGATGTAAATGCTTGGATTTAATCCGGCAACTCTTTATGTAAAAAGTTACACCTTTCAAATAAATAAAAACCTGTGTATTCTGTCTGCAGGTCCAGGCCTTCGGAGGGAGGTGGTCGTTTTTCCTTTTTTAATTCCAAACTCCCTCCTCTCTGAAATAATGGTAGGGGAAACCCTGATGTCCTCTCTAGCCCTTCACGGTGGCGTTCTTTCAGCTCTGCATCAAAGCGTTGCTGAATTTCTGTTGTACCCTGAAATTAGCCCCTCATTCCTGCAGCCCTTCATGCTCCGTCTATCGCTCCATCCGCCCACAATGGCTCTTTTCTAGTAGCCGGGCTCGTGGCTTCTGTTGACAGACCACAATGAGGCTTCCTTTAATCGGTGCAGGTGGGCCAGGGGCGCAGGGCAGCTCAAATCAGACGCCATAGGAGGAGGGCCGAACGACACATTTGTTACTGTTGACAGCTGTTTCATGACCTGCCTTGTGAAACCGTTTCGTCTCTCAGCGGCATGGCCTCCACTCCAGGAAGGCATGACACTGGATTCAATTATACAGCTGCTCTCCCTCCGCCCCCCTGCGTCTTTGCTTTCACTGTTGTCCAGAGCACTGTGTGTGAAGTTATTTTTTGTTTAACAGTGAGTTATTATTAAAATTCTTAAAACATTGGTAAACTGTGTCTTTTTAGAGACAAGGTCGTTGTGACACTTTTGCTACGGAGTTTGACCTGGAGGCCGAGGAGTATGTGCCACTGCCCAAAGGGGACGTCCACAAGAAGAAGGAGATAGTCCAAGATGTCACACTGCATGACCTGGACGTTTCAAATGCCAGACCGCAGGTAACTGCCGATGTTTTTTTAATTGAATATCAGTGCAGCTGTTTGTTCTCAGAATAACCAGTTCACAGAATTATCCCTGACATGTTCTCACCGTTTGATCTCAGGGAGGCCAGGACATTCTCTCTATGATGGGACAACTGATGAAACCCAAAAAGACTGAAATCACAGGTGAAAAGAAATTCGACAACAGCTCGGCTTAAACAACCAGCTAGCTTCTACGCTTTAAAAAAATGTATTTGTACCTTTTTATTGTTTACAATACCTACATCCCGGTATTCCCTGTGTGTGTGTGTGTTAGATAAACTGCGTGCTGAGATTAACAAGGTGGTGAACCGCTACATCGACCAGGGTGTAGCAGAGCTCGTACCTGGAGTCCTCTTTGTTGACGAGGTGCACATGTTGGACATCGAATGCTTCACATACCTCCACCGAGCACTAGAGAGCACCATCGCTCCCATCGTTGTTTTTCGCCTCCAACAGGGGAAACTGTTTGATTAGGTAATGCTACACAAACATTTGTGCAAATTCAACAGGATTTATATTTTGTGTTAGCTAGGGTGCAAGATTTGTCGTATTAACAATTACTTGCGGCTCACCAGGGGGACCGAAGACATCAGCTCTCCACACGGGATTCCTCTGGACTTGCTGGACAGAGTGATGATAATCCGCACCATGTTGTACACGTCCCAGGAGACGAAGCAGGTGAGTGTCGGCATTTAAGGAGCTGCGCGCGTGAGATGTGTGCCGTCTGTAACAACGTCGGTGGTTCATAGATCATCAAGATCCGTGCTCAGACTGAAGGGATCAATATTAGCGAGGACGCTCTCACACACCTGGCAGAGATCGGCACCAAGACCACCCTCAGGTAAGAGTGTGCATCGTGTATCACTGTGTGGAGTGAGGAAATGAGCAGCCTTGCATTGCAGTGTAAAATGCTCTTCCCTTCCTTACTCCTAAAAACAAACTTGCTTATACTTTGTGAGAATGTATACTTATTTCCTGTTTTCTCTCAGGTATGCTGTTCAGCTACTGACACCAGCCAGCCTGCTGGGTCGCGTTCAGGGGAAAGAGAACGTGGAGAGGGAGCAAGTAGAGGAAATCAATGAGCTTTTCTACGATGCAAAGTCCTCCGCCAAAATCCTCCAAGATCAACATCTCAAGTTCATGAAATAAAACTGGATTCATCCAGCTGTTACATCTTTCACGTTGATGCTCCTTCCTTTTTATTCTGCTTTTTCCTGTGTTGTTCCATCTTTACCCTCCAGCCCAAGGCTCACTCTAGTGTCCTGGCCGTATCTGCGCTAGTAGTTTTGTTCAATCCATTCCCTTTCATGCAAGTCATTTTTGGAATAAAAAGCAAGACACAACTTGACTCATGTTTCTTTAATATTTACTCTTTTACTGGTTCTTATTCCAATTTAAACAGGACAACAAGGCAATTTGTTAAACACATTTCACTTAAAAAAATGTCCTACAATTGTTTTGAATGCAGTTTTGCTCAATGCTTATTATCCTTAACCGGGAACTGTGGATACATTCTGCTGTTTACAGAGGCAGCAATGAGTGGCTGAATGTAAAACTGGCTTTCCAGTGTGCAGAGTTTCTGCTGTTTAACAAGGAACACCTATTGAAACAAACATTTGGCGGGGAGCTGGGAAAAATGACCGATCCCAAACCCATAAGATGAAACATGTTGCTGCTGCCTGGTAATGGGCACAAAGTCCACCGCTACTTCCTGTTGGCCGGAGCTGAGCGAGAGTTCAAAACGGTCTCCGTCCCGGACCTCGCGCCACTGAATACTGACGGTGCAGCTTTGCCCATTTTCTCTGTGAATAAAAGGAAACAATCAGCTCTGTAGAAGTAAACGCGCTCTTCATCCCATCTTCTTGGTGGGAGGGAAGACTTGGATCTCCCATCAACACAATCCCCCTCCTCCTCCTCCTCCTCCTCTTCCTCAACACTGTACATGGAGTGGAAACTTCAGGAGGGAACGCCCCTCACACAAACCCTCTGCCATAACATGATCTCATTCACACGCTTTCATCTGGAAGACAAATGTGAAATTCTACTTTTATTGTGCGTGTTTCCTCACCACACTCCTCCATTACTTCATAAGTCTTGCTCTTTGCTGGCCCACTTGCACCCAGTTGGCTTTTAGCCTGGGTCAGGTCCTCATCTCTCACCTCGGGACGCTGCATTCGTTCATGTTCTTCTTGACCTGGCTGAGGAAAAGAAACAAATTACAATCATAACACACGTGTTATTTTTTGGCCCAAGTCTGCAGAAAGTATTTTTTAAACATTTTAAAAAAGCAAACAACAATGGTCTTACTTGAGACATGTTTGAGCGATTGAAGCTGGCCTTGAGAAGGTCTCCTCCCCGTCAGAGGTCCCTGTTCTTCTCCAGCACAGCACGCGCAAATGTACCCAACCCAGCAGTGGCTCTCCAGTGGGTGAATCTGTTCTCGAGAGTAATAAGCGACGCAGCGAGTGCATAAGCTCCTCCTCCTTTCGGTCTGTTTTTTTAATGGTCGGCTGTGTTGCCAGCTGCTTCATGAGGATGTTAGTGCTTCAAGTTGTGGCGCTACATTCTCCCAAATAAATCCTGAATAAATTCCATAGATCCTTAAAGTTAACTAATTGATGTATGTGTATCCTCTACCCGGTGATAAGCAACACAAGCAAAATGGGACTCAAAGTTCAAAAGGTGTGACTCAAAATATAAGTAGCTGGATGTTTTAAGAGATTCCACAAACATGGAAGGAACGGAGAAGAGAACATTGCCATCCTCTCAAAGACTGCCATTTCCACCCATTCCTGCTCATTTTCCATAATGACATCATTGCTCTGCCCCAGAGACCTTACATTCTGTGGCTGGAAGCCCAGAGGAAGGACGAACCAGCATGTTGGATAGCCGCTGAACTCAGACCCATTTAGCTCCCCTAAAGTTTAATATGACAAAAATGAATCTTATTGAAACATGTTTGTAAACCCAAGAAAGTGTGCGCCCTCTCGAATACTATAAATGTATAGCAATGTATTTGTAACAAAACTAACATAAGAAATATGAACTTCAGATGGAGATGTATTATTAAGCTTTGTTTGTGGTGTATGAAACCAAATTCCTTACTGCTTCTCCACCTTGTCGAAAACAAACATTTTTTACGAGATCTCGAAAAGGTGAAAGTACACCTTAAAATGGGAGGGGGTTTTTTTGGACAAACATAGCAGAGCAGATTATGTTTGTATCGATTAAAGAAAAACATTCAACTTTTTTCTTAAAAGTACATTTAACTCTTTATCAGCCACAATCCCAATACATCCCAAACTGTAGGACGTACATTATTATGCTTGTATGGTCCAACACAGGAATGATCGGGGCAAAAAATATCAGCGTCAAAACACCCACACATTCACACGTATGAGGTAAATTTAACTAAAAGTTCTTCTCTCGTTGCTTTCACACCGTCAGTAACGGTCAGCTCCTTTTTGTGGCGAAACAGGAGCTTTCTTCCAAGCCAGTCTCCCACTTTGCAGTCCAATTTAAGTGTGTTTCTTTCTGTATTTGGGCAAGAGCTGAGTCCTCACAAACTGAACGAGTTGAGTCTCTGTGACAAGGACAGCCGCAAACACGCCGAGCAGACACAACGCTCCCACGCCGATGTGGAGCAGCCTTAGTAACCAGCCGCCGTCACAGCAGAGCACAACCTGCGACCAGAGGAAAAATATACGCCAGTCAGGAGCAGTGATTTGCACAGAGATCATGTTGGATGATACTGTGATGTAATTGCTGATGTATAGATATAGATATTAAATCTGGGTGTACAATGAATACTGAACGTCTTGTACCTCAGACAGTGATGTGACTATGGCGCTGAGGGCGAGGGCCAGTATCAGGAGTGGCGAGGGCAACAGGCCTCGCAGAGGTCTCCATTGAGTGGAACCAAAGCATCGGTGTATGTAAAGCACGCTGTGCAAGATGCGCAGCGCCATGTTCAGGCAGTTTGCCAATATGAAGCCCACACTGCCGGCCCACCATGTCAGCAAATAGGACAGCAACAGGAAGGACACCGACAGAGCCAGCATCACAAAGTTATACCTGGGGACAGAGCGCAAACAGCGTTGGCTGACAGGTCGCGTGATGCGTTACCGGCTGTGTGTGTGTTGTGTGTCTACATTTCCTCGCTACTTACTTGTCAACCTCTTCCTGGCTCATGGCGGCAAACACAAAGCACTCCGTTACACCATTGACAGCGAGCAGGAGAACATAGCAGCTGTAGCATCGCAGCAACGTGGGCCCTGTATCCAAAAACACAAACACAGGAGGAATGTCTAAGAGCACCAAAAAGAGATAGTCGCATAAAGTGATTGCAACCAGTGTGTTTCTACAGTGCTCCGTTACCCGCCCCGCTGCTGAGCAAAGACCCGCCATAGATATCCAGAGCCAAGTGAGAGTAGGCGTAGCCAAACACAGAGATGACCAGACCAACCACCAGCACCAGTTTCAGCAGACACTCCAGGACCCCCGCAGCAAGGCCAACGTCCTCCTGTGGACAAAAGCTGCAACGTGGAGGGGACCCGGCTACTCAATTCATTTCAAAATGACATTTTTACATCCAAGACTCGCACCTGTTTCTGACTTTTGACATCACGTCCTCGCTCCAGCACTTTGGCAAAGAAGATGTAGAAGCTCTCCTCAATAGGCAGGAAGATGAAGCGAGCCACCATGGAGCCCAGGTTATTGACAATATCATAAACCCCCTGGTCTCCGAAGCTGAGGACGTTCAAGAAGGTCATGACGTACCGCTCCCCCTCCGTCAGGATCTGCTTCAGGAAGGACTGCTTGAAGAAGCTCCACGTGAGCTTGGCCAGAGTCCAATCAACTAGCGGCTAAAAACAGCATCATCATATCAGCTCGTGTCTTTTCCCTTCTCAGTTTGATTTCAGAAATAAAGGTCATGAATTATGAACGGAAAATATTTGCCTGGCCCATTACCTCTCCAGCAGCTCTGCGGGGCAAGAGATCTCCAGCACGCTGCAGGGGAAATCCCTCTTTGGCTGCCGATTTAGAACCCAAGAAACGGACGAAGTAAACAGCGTAGCACAGCACCAGGAATCCTGTGTACACCAACTAAGAAAAACCCACAGCTTAGAATCACTACCTCCAGAGTGAGCACTGACAGAGAAACAACGCAAAAAGAGCACATCAGCAACCGATTTCTCACGTGAGCGGCAGAGAAGATGTACAGGCCCCAGTCGCGGGCAAACACCACCAGCACCACGGTCATACTGCACTTAGCGATCATTGCCAAGCTCTCGGCGACCACCTTCAGACGGACAAACATGTGAGCTTGAGCCAGGACCCAGAGGGGCTCAGCCAGGAGCTCCTGCACCCCTGACAGGGCGAACATCACCACAGCTGGACCGTAGTAGGGCACAGTCTGGGGATCCGGGACCTCCAGGAGCCAGAGCCACACAGCGACCAGCAGGGCTGCCCATACCACACCCAGAGGCAACCTGAGAGGTAAGGCACACGGGTACAAGCTGAATACAGCGGATTAAACGCACTTTAAGCGTGGTGTAAAGTAACTCAACTCACGTCAACCATAGCAGGTTGATAACTTGTCTCCAGCTGTGGTCGGTCCCAGATACGCCACTCAAACAGGCTCTGCGGAAAGCTTCTCTGGATAAAAATACTAAAGTGGAGTATAGAAGTGTGAGTCTGTATAACAAAGAAAAACACAAAAAAACACACACACATTGTATCAGCACTTGTATCAGCTGGTGGGAGTAAAACGTGGTTCCTCCTCTTGGTTGGTGCCACAGTTCTCCGGTCTCAGCAGCTTTCATCCTCACCTGACATTCACAACACCGATCAGCTCTTTGGAGACGAACCGCAGGGTGAATGCGTTCAGCAGGAAGGTGAGGACGCGGAACATCACCTGAGATCAGCGAAACACAAAATCACACCCGCAGTTTTACAATCCAGACCGCATTACGGTGTAATAGTATCTCCGACGTGTGTTCCCATGTACCTGTAGCAACACATTATACGACGCTAGAGTGGATGCGCTCCTCAGGACATCCTGAGAACTCATTTTGGGACGTCCTCTGTGTCGCTAAAGCTTTGTCAAGCGTGAATTTGACAACTTTTCCGCGGCTTTCTGCGAAAGTAAATCATTACAGGGTCACACCGAGGAACCCGTACGGGCGGCTTCCAGGGAACCGACAACAGTAGCGCCTAATTTCAAATGAGCTGGTGTGAGATAAACGTTACATTTGTTGGAGGTAGTGGTTACACTTCCGTACACATTGTACGTAAAGACGTTACGCGATGACGTCAGGGGGAATTACATTGCGCAGCCGCCAGAGGGCGTAAAGAACCGTCTCTGCCGTGAATCTCCATATCTGTGCGGTAAACAAACGTTTTTTTTACTAGCATGTAGATACTGTTATTAAACTAGTTATAGCTTAACGTATATTTTATTTAATTATCTTATATACATATTATAATTAATAACATTGTTCAGGTACAAGTTTAAATAATATATATATAAAGGAAGAAAAAAATTATTGTGTTTTTTCATTATCTATGTTTAACTTGATTAATGCATTTACCATCACCTGAAAATGTTACCAATTATAAGCTGCGTTGCATCACTTTAAGAACAATTTACTATTTTCATTTATTGAGATTTATATAGTCAGGTAACAAAGTGTTTCCAACCCAAATCGCCAAGCTGTCTTTAAGTTGTCTTTTGTTATGTTTATCTCTGGAAAGAGAGGCATAAAATATCTCAACAGAAAAAAAACTTGAAAGCTAAACTTTCTTTAGTAAAATGTCACGTTGCACCATTGATAAACCCTCTGAGGTCTCCTTTTGTTTTAAAGAACCTTTAATAATTTGAGTAAATTGTTAAGTACCAATGTTTTTTAAATATTGTAACAACACAAGTTGATGTTCTTTTAATCAGATGTAAAAGATGGGAGACAGTAAAAAAAAGTATTTAATTTGCTGACCAACACGTTACAACAAAATGCATGCATATCCCGTATTTACAGCATTTCAGTGACTCTCCGCTGTTTAAAAGCATGTACCTTTACTCCACCTTTTACATTGAATGTATCATCTTTTAGTTCAGTTGAGACAGTTTTTGTTAAAAATTGCTCTTTACATGGCACTGTGCCCGAAGGTCTTCTTTGTCAGCAGGACATGATTCATTCAAATTAAATAATAACAATGTTTCCAAGACAGTTAACGTTCCTTATTTGTCTATATTTTAAAGATAGATAGGTTTATGCTGGTCAGGGATTTCTACACACGGAGTCAACTCATTCACTCAACTTCCAGTATAATTTAAGTATCCAGTATAATTTATTCCTATAGGTTTCTTTACCTCTTCATACTGTTTTCATCTCCAGTGGGGTGAATTAAATATATTAAAAAAGGGACACACAAAGATGTTAGCGGTGACGTCAAGTGGAATGTAGGTTTTTCTTAACCTCGCGCCCTATTATTATTATTACTCATATCGGCCTTAACAACCTAAACAATTAATAAGCATGCACACAAACACAATGACGTCAATATCTACAGTACATGGGCCCTTTTTTAATCTTTAAACCATTTCTACACGTACCCAAGCAGAATAGTTTCCGCTTGAAATAAGGACACACAAATACTGATCGTGGAACAGCTCACTTGTTTGTGAGTGTGAGAATGTGATGGAAAAAGGAAACTGTCCGTAAGCAGTAGAGATGTAATGCGGCTCTGGGTGTCATCACAACAGTCACTTTTCTAAAAGGCGCTCCATCGTTGGGTTGATGAAGGAAAAGCCAGCGAATGCCGCCTGATCCATGGAGTCTATGAAGTTCTTATCACTGTGGGAGAGACGAGGCTTCTCGTTGAGGAACTCCCGATCAAAGTTGCTGCAGTCATTGGGTGCTTTCTGCAATTGACAACAAACGCATCTCAGCAAGACGATAGTAACAGAGACGCTCATCACAGATCACAGATCACAGTAAACTTATATCTGGCTCACCACTTTGGGTTTGAAGGGGGGTTCGATCTCTCTCCTCTCCAAGGCCTGCCAGTCGATGTGGGTGAACAACGGCTGTGAACGAATGTTACCCACGACCCCGAGCCTGCGGGTTGGGTCCCTCTCGAACAACTGCAGTGGAACAAACTCAGAGTGGGTAAGGAATGTAGTTACATCTAAAAAAAAATACATTTCTGAATCGAATTAAAATAGATTATTTTCTTAGATCTTCTGGGACATCCTTAAATTTCACTGTTAAATGATCAAATGTGGAAATAACTGTTTCCCTTGAGCAGAAATGGTCCCTAATGGCCGATGTATTTTGTGTAACAGTTGGTACTGACCTGCTCGAGCAGGTCCTCGGCCTCCTTGTTGATCCAGCGGGGATAGTGGGGAGTATCCATGCGGATGGACTCAAATAGCTCATCCTCATCATCTCCATGGAAAGGCGACTGGCCAATCAACATTTCGTACAGCAACACCCCAAATGACCACCAGTCAACGGAGAAGGAGTATTTCTGACCCAGCAGGATCTGAGTTTAAACACAACATCATAAATGAGAATTATTCTTAACAGTTGCAGTCACTTGTTTGAATGCAGAGTGAGGAAAGCAAACCACATTTAAATATGTTTCAGAACGAGAATGAGTCACTTTACCTCCGGGGCAATATAGTCGGGAGTACCGCAGAAAGTTGTGGCACGATTCTCTCCGAACACGTTCTCCTTGCACATACCAAAGTCGGCTATCTTGATGTGCCCCTCATGATCCAGCATTACGTTGTCTAACTTGAGATCTCTGGAAGCAAAAACAATCACAGCAGAATAGTAAATAGACACCAGTGATTTACTTTCCTGAGACGAGTAACCCATCGAAGCGCTGTTCATGTGTTAATCCATTACAAACTTTACAAACGGTATAATTATATTCTGGTTATGCAATTGCAAGCTCCTACATTATTATTTTTTTTAAACTTTTTAGTGGAAGAAATGAGAAAAAAAATCACAGTTTCCAAAGCATCCCCCGTTCACAATTGCATTGCAACACAAATGCCAATGGCACTTTGTCAGAAACGTGTTAAAATGCGTGGGATTATTTAACCAAGCAGTTTCCAGCGTAACCAATTTCACTTTCACAAAGCTCTTGAAATGAAAAAAACTTTGTGTATTTGTTGGTGCATTTGTTTGGTGGAATATAGGAAAAAAAATGCAAAATGGCCGTCGTATATGTACTGTACACCTGGAAGCAGCGCATGTGTTTGCTCTGACCTGTAGATAATCCCTTTGGAATGCAAGAACTGGAGACCACAAATGATCTCGGCGGAGTAGAACCTGGGAAGACAAACGAGGCAGACAGACATGAACTTCTCATCTCAGGTGGAAAGCACCTGTCCAGCCGTCTCGCCGGCGTCTCACAGCTGTCGCTGGTTTCACCGCAGACTAATTTCAGTGTAGGGCTGAATTATTGAGCAGTACATTTGTATGGAGTAGCAGAGGTGAATAACGACCTCATAATGTGAAACCCGAGAGCCGAGGTGAGCGGAGAGAACAGCCTATCGCTGCCTGTCGTCCGTGTCAGGTGGTGAGTGGCCCTGCGCTCTGAACCAATAACTCTTCTTCTCTTTTAATGTAAACCAATAACTGACAAGGTGTTTTCATTTATTAACCATTTCTCACTTAGAAAACAGCTCCCAAAGAACAAGTTGGCCTTTGCACACATGCATGTAGATGCAGCTCTCAGCTTCCTCTAGAAACAACACTTCAAACCCCAAACACAATGTCAACTAGATGCAGTATAAATAAATCTACTGTATGTGAGGAACATTGAGGCGCTGGACTAAACTCTCCACCACCGGGTCCAGAGGTAGGTAGAGGTCGACCTTGGGAGAACTGGGCCTTTGTGCTGACAGAATCTAGACGTATCATCCTCAAATATATACAGTGAAACAATAAAAACACACTCCATTTTATTTTCTCAATCAGTTACGGTAAATTATCCACCCAGACTGAATGCAGTCACTGAGCGAGGAGGACTGTAGTGGATGGCAACACAAGATCAGGTGTCATGAGACAGGACACAGCCTCCAGTTTAACTACAGGAACCCAATTCAGTGTTTGAACACACACAAGTCTGGTGTGTAGAAGCGATGATGTTTAATTGATGGTCTCGATTCGTTTCTAAACAACAACGCAAACACTAAAGTTTACGGGGCTTCTCTCGTCTAAATCTGAATAAAGATCGAAATCAAGATTGCTGTGCTTCACTTTTAGGAGACATTTGCATATTTTTGCCTCTCCTTTTTTGAACAAAAATGTATAATTCCTTATTGTTATCTGTTCATTCTTGAGGGGCTTAAGTAAATTTAAGAATGTCTAAAATTCCTGGTCAAATAAGAAAACGCGTGACAAAAGAGCTGCCAATGGTCCCTGTAGTGAGAAGTGTACGAAGTCATCGGGACATCAACGACGGATCTGCGAACTATATTAAACAACACCTGCAAAGAAATGCTTCATTTTCATCTTTGTCTGTGAATGTGAGACCCCGTAAAAAAAAAAAACCCAGCTGGTGCAGGTGGCAGCAGGTTTTCGAATAAACAACATTCCCGTTTATTCGAGAGCCATTGTTTAGTGTTTTCCTGGAGGGATTCCCTCAGAGCAAAGAGTAGAGAGGTGGGTGGCGGTAACCGATACCTCCCCATACAAACAGCACACGAGCACCAAGAGCGGCCGAGTCCTTAAAAGGCCATTCAGCCGGAGAGACGCAGCTTATGGACAGCGGCCGCAGTGCAGCGCGCTTCAGTATGTCATGTAAACATAGAAGCGCACAGTGGGACAGGGACACAGAGACACTGGGGGAATAAACATAAGCTCATGTTTTCTCATGAACTCCTGCACAGCTGTAGGAACTGATGGCGGTTTATGTTGTGTTTATGACACTGAGTCTGTATGGCGTTACGTCTTGTGTTACAGGTGTGACTCACGTGGTTCTGTTGAGTTCAAAACGCCCTTTCTCCTGAATATGAAACATCAGGTCTCCTCCGTTCAGATACTCCATCACGAAGAAGAGATGCTCCTGTTGACGAGTTTCAGCGTTGAGGGCGCAGTTCCAACGAAAGGTGCAGAGTACTGAAACACGATACCTTGGTGTGGAAGGTGGAGTAAAGGTGTGTGAGGAAGGGGTTGTCCCAGGCTAAAGCCAAGACCCGCTTCTCCACCATGGTGCACTCCACGTCGTCATCCATCAGCACCACATCCTTCTTCAAAGCCTTCACTGCGAAGTACTCACCGCGCCCCTTCAGCTCGGCCAGGAGGACCTGGGACGCAGAGAGGACGAGGAGAAGATAATGGCTTTCGGTCTACTAAGAGCATGAAGCTTGAAATGTCCGGTTAGGTCTCGTCTACGGTTCGTAGTTTGCCTTCATTTAATGTCATCAATTCGATACGAGGCCTTTGTGTGCCAGTTTATCTGTGTTGGCAGGTTACCCTCTCACACGTGAGCTGGGCTTTTTCACACTGACATGGTGCCCACGTACCTTGCCGAAGCTGCCTTTGCCCAAAACCTTGTGGAAGACAAAGTGGTCCACGTTGACGCGGGTCAAATGGGTGATGCGAGAAGCAGGCCGAGAGTTGGCCCCCTCCCACAGTCTGCCGTAGGGAGATACGTCTGATGGACACACAACTGCCGGTCAGCTTTTCATATTATTATTGAAAATACATTCAACGTGTTTGAAAGTATCATTATTAACACAGAGCCTCGTAACAGGGAAACGCTCACTGACCCGGGATTTCCAGTCCGGCCGTCTTGTTAACTTCATCGTAGATTCCAATATCAGGCATATCAGGCAGGTTTGGATCTGAGCGGCGGGTGGACGATTTCTTTTCAGATAGAGAAAGATGAATGAATGAAAGGCGAAAGAAACAGTCTAATGTCAATAATTCGGTTGCCAGTTACAGCTGCATGCACAAGTACTTCTGTTTGTTTTGAGTGGCTGGCCGGGGAAGCTTGTGTTCATTTAATCAAACATTACAGCAGTGGTTTCTGCACCTGCTGGAGATACGCAATCTACCGAGTGCACTTTTGCAGTTTGTTCTAATTTTTGCCTTAAGATTCAGTATCAGCTTTGGACTTGGGCGACATCCAAATGAAGTGTTACCGAGCTCACGTCAGACTCTCCACACTCAGAATGCCAGAATACAAAGCCCATTATTGTAAAGAGGAATGCTGATAAACCCACCTGGCTGACTTGTGTCAGTGCTTCAGCTAGTAGTTTCTGGTTGATACCACAAAGGTTGGCTACTTTATCCTGACACTTGTGATGGACATTCATGGCGCAATCTGAAGACCAGAACGAACACAAAAAAAATCTGTTATTTCCACTCCAACAGGGTTTTCAGATGTGTTGCCGCTGTACCTTCACACTTTAGGCCTTGTTTGACAAGACCCCACAGCAGACTTCCACAGTGGTCGCAGAAGGTTGGACTCATGTAGTTGTGGTTCTTAAAACGGTGCGGCATGTCAATTTTAAAACGCTCCTTCTGGAACTGCAGTGACAAAACGAGAGTCCTCATCATTCGTTCAATGACCCGGGGCAAAGGAATCCTCATGCACCTGTTTTCTGATTGTTTTACTACTACACTGATTTGGAGCTCCTCCCTGAGAACAACACCCCATGTTTGTGATTTCCGTGCCCGCATTATCTAGGTCAGTCTGTCTTTATCTGCCAGCACTGACGATCACTCACAAGAGGCTCTCATTGGATGTGGACAATGACTGAATGTACTAAACTCTTATTCTCATTGTTCCAACTGTTAAGGAGAAAAAGCCCACACTAAACTGAAATTGTGAGACATATGGAGGACACTCACAGTACATGTTGTACTGCAAAAGAAGTGATACGTACCACCGTATCGCGGCTGTTGGCAGCAGTGCCAGTACATCTGCCGATAATTTTGTCTATGCATTTCTTGTGGATGGCTGCATTGCATTCTGATGAAACAAAGAAGATAAATAATATATTTGTAGACTTTGTTATTCGAGCACATTGTGTAACACAAATAAAACAGTGAAACACCATCTAAACTCGTTCGCTATTTCGTGTTGCAAAAAGCAGAGGATTTTTAAAATGATTGGACACTTACGTCTGCATTTATAGCCTTGTTTGTTGAGTCCCCTGTGGGAGGCAAAGCAACACAAATAAGTCAGACTTTATTCCTCTTTCTTCATGGGAATGTTAGTGGTTTTGTGATGAATCACTTAGAGACAAAGGAAAGCTGCAGCACACATGAGCTGATCTCCTCTTTCTACTTCCTCTACCAGCTTCAAAGCACAAATGGCTGGCGATGAAAAGGCAAAACAGTGACAGTGACTCAGACAAATGTCACAACTTTAAGCGTAAGTTCACCTTGACAGTTGCATATCAATAAGTCAACAAGCAACCAGTTTGTTTAATGCCATTTGTAGGAAATCAGTTCCCAAATACTGGCTTCAATCTGACTGTGTGATTCCCTGCGTTTCAGTTTAACTAATCTGCGGTTTATGAGTTGCCTTTAATCAATTTGGAAGTGTGTACACGCGGCGGATGAGGAGGCCGGACTGACCAGACGAATTCTCTGCAGACGGAGCAGAAAGTCGGCTGCCTGAAAAACGTGGCAATGAACTCGTGGTTCTTTATGACGTGGATCTTGGCTTGCTTGATGGCCCCCCGTCTGCGGTTCAGGTTGGGAGCCCCCTCCTCCACCTCCTTGGTAGCCTGCTTACTCTCTTTGAGATACACAGAGAAACACGCCGATGAGTGATCCCACAAAACTGCAGCGGTCACTTTGCATCAACACATGGTGATGAATTAACGAGTGAATGGTGATCTTTGGGGATCAAAAGGAATGACTAATGTGAATGCTTGAAAATTATAAGATAAATGACACCACTTTATATCAAGATCATCTTCCCCTTATTCCTTGTTTTTTTTCTTTTCAGAATCTGTTGATATTTGAGCTTTATTGCCAGAGTTGGTGGTTGGTGCACAACAAAAGACGACAATGGACAACAAAACAACACAGTGCAAGTAATAAAATATGATATAATACTATGGGTTAGTAGACTCAGGCTGGGGGTTAGTTAAAAAATAAAGGAAGAAGTGCAAATCGCCAGTGCAAGTGCACCAGCAAACAGAAAGTGTTATTCACTTATTGTTACTCAGAAATAGGTCCCAATGGAACTCGGTGCCTGCTCGAATGACAGCCATTTGGCAAGGCGAGTCTTAAAGGTACTTGTGACCAAGTTAGAGTACAGAGGAAAGATGCAATGTTTACCTGTATTATCCACTCCTTCCAGAAAATACTGCACCGCCATCATCACTTTC
The DNA here is from genome assembly GCA_021346845.1 of Apeltes quadracus. Classification (NCBI taxonomy): domain Eukaryota; kingdom Metazoa; phylum Chordata; class Actinopteri; order Perciformes; family Gasterosteidae; genus Apeltes; species Apeltes quadracus. The sequence goes on from CM037933.1 coordinate 1,592,437, forward strand.
CCAGAAGGATGCAGATCCACCTGAACACACAAACAAATAAGACGCACGCCAGCCGTCACACTTCTGCTGCCTGTGAGGTCGCTCTACGGGGGGACGACAGATCACGTGTGATGTCCCACCCAGAACTCAGCTCGCCCGTTGGCCTTCTTGCAGCGCTCGGCGAGGACGGACACACCGACGGTGACCTCAGCCAGCGGCTCCTCGGCCGTCTTCATCAGCAGCACCTCCAGCACACGACCCTCGTAGATGTGCGCATCGAAACTGGCCTTCCACGCCGGGTACATGGTGGGCTTGCGCTGAACGAGGGTCTTACCTCGTTCTGGAAATAAAGCAGAAGGTTCAAATAAGGACTTCTTCTTTTTTTTGCAGAAACTACTTCTGTAAAAAGTGTGGCGTAAGCTACCAGTTTCTTACCAGTTGTCAAGGCTTCCTTCATCTTGATTGCGCAGAAGGGAGGGTCAACGAGAGCAGACATCACGCCCAAGTCGTACGAGTTGAAGGCGATCCTCAAGAAAGGAGCCATGTTGCCGAGCGACAGGGACACCTGCTTTCAGAGATGGACGAAGGACGCAGTCTTACGCTGTGAAATGTTTCCATAACGACTTGTTAGTTCGACACGCAGCTAGTTGGTTGTTAGATTGTTACACACACAGGTGCATATTCTGCAACAGCACTCAAGATGAGCAACATATGTGCCGCAAGATAAGTGTTACAGGTACCTGTATTTGCATTGTGAAATGAAACAATGTCAGAGAATAATCCTGACATCATGTCAAGACACCAAAGAGTGGACAGATTTGGAAGAGTGACACAAATTACAACAGTTTTTGTGTGGAGGTCTGACTCTTGATGCTTGAGGTGAAACAAAAAAGGAAAAGTGAAGAAAGATATAACAATAATCATGACGCTTAGTTTTTAATTAATACATATATATTTTTTAATAATTCTAACATGTTAACATTTTCAAAAATGCTAGTTTAAAAAATAAAACGGGTTCTGGTGGTGAGCATTATGCCTCTTGTTATGGAAAAGAAAGCCACGACTGATTGAAAAGAACTCATCACATACAAGAGGATGGACAACATTCACATATTTGCGGTGAAACATATGCCATTATATTGGTGGGAGCTCAATATCAGCCGACACGCTGGGCACTCGCTGTAGCGTGACTGATGTCCTGGTTGCATAAGCTCACATGTGCTGCAGACGGAACCACAACCTTTGCTGGAACAGCAACAGCGGTTTCAGTATGTGCAACGGCAAAAAAGAGACGCCCGTCCATCTCGCGTGTCGGCGGGGATGTTCGGCTGTTGTCCCAGATGCCTCGCTCACTCCTCAATAACAAACAATGTGTTTCAACGCGGTTTAAATGCGCCTGCGGTCATTTGAACCCGTGTTGCTCCTTTGATTGCCTGTTGCTGCTGTGTTTTTTTGACTGTGTGGTTTCTGGGAGGTTTCAGCTGTAACACTGGAGGTGTTTTCCAGTGTTGAAAAACGCTGAACAGGCCTTAACACGCCGCTGGCCGAAATACAAGCACGCAGCACGCCACAGCGGGGTTGGCTGGTTCACTGCACGAACCCTTCACCCGGAAACCACAGGCAATACGCAGAAAATCACAGAGAAGACAGAGGAAGACGGAATGGTGATGAACGGCGCTCAGTCACACGCTCACTGCTGCGGTGATCAATAGCAACCCCGCTGTGTTATATCGAGGTCGGTGGTGATTGATTACCTAGCAAATTGTTCATGTGCAGTTTCCATTTGATTCAACTATTAAAATCAGTACTTCCGTCCTGTCCGCCGGTGTGATGTGACTTCCACCTGACTTCCTAAAATGCATTTGTACTTCCTGATACCGAAGCAGGTGTAACAAAATCCTACTACAAAGCATGAACTATATTATTAAGATTAGAATTTGGGATATGGAATAACAATGAAGTTCTAAATTGTCCCATGTTCGCTTGCATTTGAACAACAGATCTTTGTAAATAAGACATGCGGTTATATGACATGTGTTTGGATGTAGTAACGTGTGAATAACACAGTAACAGTGGCAAAAGTAGTTGGAGTGCAACACAACCGAAACAAAGTAGAGGAAAGCTGTTTTCACAGGTAAAGCAATGATGTGACCATGGAAAAGAATCAGGATGGCCTCTGATTGCCTGTAAAGGATGTGGTTTATGTTGACGGAGGAGCCGCTCACGCCTGTCGGAGACAGCAGTCTGCGATCGGGTTTGATTTATGACACGTGTGTGCAAAGAGTTGCGTTTCTGCCCGCATTCCTTTCTCACAGCGGGGTGTTGCGGGGTGTTGCGGGGTGTTGCGCGAGCCACACTGGATCGCGATGGTTCCTATGTGGCTCAAAGGGACCCCGCGGTCCCTCATGCAGATCGCTATCTATCCGAGCACAAAGCGGTATATAGCCGGTGTGGATCGGATTGCATATTATTGTCCCACCACATCACCTGTGCAACCAATCAGCCGCTTAATTCCCCCCGCGCGTGAACCGCGTCACGGATTCCATCGCGCGTAGTTTGTTTCATCAAACAAGGCCACTCTGTCCGGAAAAGTTTCAGTCAGAACAGCTAGTTAAAAATACGTGTAGACGACGTGTTTCCGTTACTACTGTAAATTAGGACTCGCGTCCGCGGTCTCGGTTGAACGATGCGATATTACGGTTCGTTTCCCCCAACAGGGATGCGTTCCTCTTACGCTGTTTCTGCTTTGCGCAACTTAAGACGAAGTCCACACAGAGAGCACCAAACTATTTGGGGAAACCTCGACTAAAGGTAAAAAAAAGTAACATCAGCCTCACCTCGTCCTGCAAGTTGCGCCGCTTCCTTGTCGCGGAGGAAGAAGCTGCTCTTTATTTTCCTCTCTCGTCTTTTCGCTCTGCGAGTCCTTCGATAGAGGAAGTGCGGCGCGCTCCCGCAGCCCGCTCGGTAAACTGTGACGTTTCCCTGACACACACACCCACGCCCCCACGCGCGCACACACACACACACACACACACACACACACACAAACACTCAACGGTCTGTTGCCCAGGAGTTTCAATGCACTGAGTTGCCACATTTTGAATAAAAACATGTCCGTCGCTTCTTATTTCCAGCACGTGTGGGTCTGTGCAGTTGTGTCACATCCATTTCTTTCAGTCAACTTGATTCCCACCACGGCGTTTGTAGGCCACGTCACCACTGCAGACCTTTATCCCCTCAGCTGAACACCTGTTTGGTTGTCTTTCCACTGTGGCTGTTTGTGAGGTGGAGGGGGGGTCACGCGTCTGAGGCCTGAGCTTGGTTCTTGCTGCTGAGGAGGTGGCTGATTTTGGCTCCCGCAACGTCGTTCTGGTGAACCAAAAGCCCTCTGAATAATCGATTTCCTTTATTTATCTCACAAACACACACGCAGCCTTCTTGATGCTGGTCTCATCAGACTGATGAAACGTCGGCTGGCGTGACTCATGAGGGTGTAATTAGCGGGCTGACCGTGCACAGGTGCGCCAGTGTTCCCCTCTTCCCTCAGAGAACCTGCATAACAGGCAAGTTGTGAGTCATAGAAGACACAGGATGTTCGCTAACACCTCAATTCTTCTGCTCCTTATCTCTGACAGATGCACATGTACAGCTCAAGTAATCCTCTCCTTCTGTTCTTCCTCTAGCAAAACCACACACCCACACACAGTGTGTGTTCCACCCGTGGGAAGTATAGGCTCATACACATGGAGTGGAGTTGATCCATATGAATTTATCGTCTATAATAGAGATTCTGTATATATTCAACATTACATCCCACAAAACACTCTAAATACTTTCATCTTGTTGAGGACCGTCTCTTTAAAACTACCTGCTTCCGTCACTAAAGTGTTTGTGGTCGTATTTGTGCAACTTTGAAGGATTATGTGAAGATTTAACTAAGGAGGTATTTTAATAAGTCATATTGGGTTCTACTCTCTTGCATAAGTTTCAATCTTGTTAACCATGTATTTGTATACAGACAGGCAGTAATACACAAAAGCATCCATCTATAAAAAAAAAACAAGGCAGATGAAGGGATGTACAGCTGGACACATGAAAAGTGTACAAAGAGGACAGGCCATTATTGGCAAAGCCAAGTCTGGATGATTCATGATTTTGATAATAACATAATAAGGAAAGCTACACTTATTTTAGAGTCACCAGCAGAGCCAAGACTCTGTAAGCAGGCAGCAGCACTGCATCGCTCTGCCAATGACATTTCTACATCAAATACCCACTTAATCCACTGCCTCTCCTGCGATAACAAGGAGGAAACTGTTCAGCCGTGAGAAAACATGTGCATTGCATGCAGTATTCAACATTTTGGGTACTAACATGGCTCAGTCCAAATCACCTGCCAACACTCATGGCTCATTAATGGCCATGTCATATCTGGTGGTTAATGTAATCCATATCAAAAAAGGTAAGAGTACGTGTAAAATCCACCATTTTTCGTTGGAAGGGAGAAGTTTGTTGGTTTCGCATCGACTTCTCAAAGACTTCAGGCACATTTTCCTTCCTCAGGACAACGGATGGGCCTGTGAACACGCGCTTTCCCTTCTTTCTCCGCAGTAAGCTGCAGATGACAGAATGGTCACAGGAGAATAAATAGAGCAGCGTGCAGACCCCCGTACAGGTAATACATGTTCAGTCGGAGGCGCAGAGGGTGCTGAAGGCTGTGTTTCTCTGTTTGCCCTGCTGAGGGAGAGAGGGCTATTTAAAGCTCCTGGGGAGGTGGAATAGGTGGAACATTGACTTGGCAGTGTAGGCTGCAAAGAGTTTGCAAAGTAGGACATTCTGGTGTGTCCCTCTGTCCTTCCTGCCGTTTTGTTCTCTTGCTCTCACTGTGGTTGGAAGGAGACACAAGACACGGCGCAAACCCAGATACGTCAAGAAGACGCGGCTAGTTCACCTTATGTGACCATAGCTCAGTCTTTTCTCCTTACTTTACCCCTGAGGATCTGCCTCCCACACGCCGCAGATCAGACTGCATGCTGTTGTAACTCACGACATCAACACAAACGCTGCATTGCCTCCTAAAAACGTTCTGAAAAAAAGGACAGAAAATGTGCACACGTCATTTTGTAAGAGCTCTGTGGGAAAGACAAAACGCAATAGATGAGGAAGTTGGGTTCAGAAAACTATTTCAGCTTCTTTCTCGTCAGCTCTTAAGGACTCCTGAGGCTGAGCACATATAACAGAGCTGAATGCTTCCAACACTATTGAGTAGGCCGTGTGTGTAAAATTGATTATTTGTTGCTCTCTACATTGCCTGCAGGGTTGAGCTTGGATTATGACACCGTTGTAGCCCCACTGTAAAAAACATTTTTTAACCACAACAGCGAGCTTTTCCCCCTTGTTCTCAAGTAATTAGTATGTAGGGTTTGTTTAATGTGCAGCTGGACCTGTGGTCTTAGTCTGATTTCCTGTTTCTGGCTGCTTTGCTGTGACCAGACAAACCACAAGTAGCAGTACGGTACACATTTAAACACTCAAATTGAAATCAAGCACATTTTACACACAGTACTCCAAAAAGCCATTCCACCAGAAGGTGAAAAGGAACAAGTGCAGGAAGTGTGCGATGACACAAATGATGTGTCATTACCTATTCATCAACTGAGGAAAGTAACCAGGGCTTGATTTTAAAAAAGTGAAGCGACTGAGGAACGGGGAAACAGAATTGAGGCTAGAGAGGGAGGGCGGAATGATAAATGATCCGCCCTCTATGTAGGACGACGTGTCTGCAACTTTTCACAAGCCCTAGAAAGCAAACTTTGTGCCCAGTATACTGGGTCACGAAGCCTCTCGGGGGGAGACGAGAAGCAGAGCAGGCCTGGCCTCGCTTTGGCCGCGCAGCACACCGGTCCGCACATCACTCAGTCGCCGCCATCTTCCTGATGAGCCCAAAATGTGACCCGAAGCACTTCATCAAATCACGAACTGTACATGTCAGTGCAGACTCACATTTGTTGTGTAGATTGTGAGCTTCATCGGAAAGGACACAGTGACAAGAAGTCCAAGCCGGTCTGTTGTGCTCAAATGTGCCCTTTAGAGCAGTGGTGCCAAGGACTCATATATAAATATATATATATATATACTGTAAATAGTGGCTATTCAATGTCATTATCCGAAAAAGCCAAACCCCTTCAAATAGAAAACACAGACAGGTTGTTCCCATTGTTACGGTCTTTTACTTGCTTTGAAAATAGTACTGAGAAATTCAGACTTAATTAATCATCAAGCACAGTACAAAGTCCAAGACTCTGATTATTTAGACCAGTGAACTTTGTGAGCCATACTTCAGCGCAAAGTCTTGATTCAAAAGAACGTTTTAAATTGTACTTGTTTTAGGTATTTAATTGGCAAAACAGATTTTCAAAGTGTGAACATGATTTAAGTACAGTAAATACAGATCTACAGATCAGGTTCATTCATTTATGTATCAGTGCAAAAAAGCATAGAAACTGTTCACTGGCAGAACCATCTCCAAAAATACATTGCTCTATTCAGCTACAGACAGAACTAATAACATTTATTTTTACTGAAGATCAGGCCGATCCAGATTTGTGCATTTCTTTTAATGAGTTACTATTGTTTAGCCTCCCATTGATATAGAGTAAAGAAACTGTGGTTAAAATATTTGTCCAGTATTTGATTCATTGATACATTGAAAAATAAATTGTTGAGATTTTCTTTTCTTTTCCGAAAAAAATCCAGAATGCTGTCCATAACTTGGAGGAATGTCGCTGCTTGTTGGGAATACATGTCCCATGTCACGTTCCACACTGGCACTCTTGTCTCATTCAGTCCAGCCAGACAAGTTACAACTTGCAGACACATTCGACTATGTTATTTTCGTCTTTCTCCATCTTCCCCTTTTGGTTTCAGCCTGTTGCTGTAATAACAGTAACTGATGCTATAAAACTGTGGCTTCCTCCATGGCATTCACCCACCTGTATAAGGACAGGATTGGACATTAGGAGAAAGACAGCAGAAAAGAGGAGGGATTCAGCTACACACTTACAATCCTGCACCTTTAGGCCGGACATTTAGCTGCATTTTTAGGTGAGCTCATTTTAAAGGTTGCTCCTCAATTGGGAAAGGATTTTAGTTATATCCAAGACTTTGCTCTTGATTATGTGTACGGTTCATCTGCTGCTGCTGCTATCATGTGTGGGGGATCAAGGGAAACTAAAACCTGTTGAGTGACACAAAATTTAGAAACACGACTGATTGTCTTATTTAACCACCGGATAGAAACGTGTCAGTAACATCCCTGTGAGTCATCAGACCCAAATCTTTAAGACGTCAATGGCTATAAACATTAGCTGTTAAGGCGCTATGCTTCTCACCTCTGGGCTGTGTAGTTGTCCTTCGCTTTAAAGGAGTAATACAACGTGTTTTTGTGGTAAAGCTGGAAGATGTTGGCCTCCTCCTCCGTCCCCAGCTGGTCGGGCAGCTTCACCGTGAAACCCAGCAGCGGTAAACTCTCAGATGCTACTTTCTCCTGCAGAATTTATCGGGGGAAACACCAGTGTGTTATAAGATACGGTGAGGAAACTTTGGGGTATTTACAACTTTTCAGGTGTTCAGGTTAAAGGGGAGTGCATATTTCCCCTCACCTCTTGGACTCGGTAGGTGTAAAGCACCTTGTCTCTTAGGAGGAACCACAGCCTCTTCCAGTTCCTTTTGCTGGTCTTGCTGCGCTGCAGAGTGCCACTGATGGAGCCCTCCTCCGACACGGTCACCTGCACACAGTGGGAGCAGTAGGCCACTTGTGAAGGATTTCACCACATGATGGTCCACCACTCAGTAGTGAATGAACACGGGCCCTCTCAGGTTACCGGGGTGAAGGAAGCGGTGCCTTTGCGATGTCTCCAGATGTTGGGAGGATGCATGTTTTGGAACACAGCTGAGAGAGGACGACTGGAGCGGTTCGGACGAGGGCTACTTTTACCCGACACAGCGGGCGCTTCTCCCCCTGCACAAATACACAATTGCTTTCTGAACCACAACTTGAGGACGATGCTATGTGACTGCTGAGTGACACGGCCTGTTACACCTCACTGCAGCAGAGGCTTCACGTACGTTTTAAAGTCACAATGGAAAGATAATACACAGGATATAGAGAAGTAGTCACTTTTCATACATAAATATGGTACAAACTGGAGTTTAATATCACAACCTGCCTTAGCAGCATATTTAAGTGAGTTATGTGAATTTATGTTTGAGCTTGTCTCATACATTTTACATGAGCCATATCACATATCTAGCTATATTATGATGCATTTGGCATGGATGGATTTGTGCACTTACGGATCATTACACATGTATTTGTTTTTGGTTTTACTTTCACTTTCCTTTGTTGTTCTATTTCCTTTTTTGTAGAAAGGTATTTCCTTTCAAATAACTTTAGTTATTCTCAATCTGCCAGCTCTGTATGATTATTTCAGTCTGCTGTAAGTCGGTTCTTATAATAGCAATACTAAATATGTGTTCACGCAGTTTCTCCCCACCTCTCTTCTTAAGCTCACTGTAACAGCGATCACACACTTTGGCCACGCGCTCTTTCATGTATTTCAGTGGATATCGGTTCCTGGAGCAGTTCCGACAAACGATCTGCGTGAATCAACACAAATTCATGACATGCACATTAGAAAACAACACACCCTTTGAGCACGCCCAAGTCGTTGCGTCTCCTAAAAGATATTGTGCCTCATAGAGCAGTGTGTTATATGTGTGCGCTCCTCACTCTTCCGCAGCCGTGGCAATGGTGTCTCCGAAGAGTGAGGCTGAAGTCGGAGGTGCAGTTCATGCACATCGTCGCTTGTGAGACTGGCACGAGCGTGGGCGCTTTCTCTCCAAGGATCAGCCGCAGACGATCTCTGGCCTGGAGGAAACGCACGGAAGCAGAGGACATGTCAATGACATCCAACAGGCACATTGAGGATGAGCCGGGTTCATGGAAACATTACGAATAAGGAGACGCAGCGTTTGCTCACCTCTTCTAAGCAGCTGTTGAAGGCTACAGACCCCCTGGCGTGCTCCGTCACCGTGCGGCTCAGAGTGTAAAACCAGTCCTCTCTTTCAATAAACGAACTGCAAACAACGGGGCCACTGAGTAAAAAAACCTCCGCTCTATTTATAATAGTTAGTTTTAACGTGTGTGTCACCCACCTTGCAGACAAAGTGATGGAGATGTCTGTTCCTTCAATCTTCAGTGCATTTTGGACATTTTCTATTATGGGTTTACTGACCTGAAAAATCAGCAGGATCATAAATCAAAGGGTTGAAGAGCTTTCCACTCTGGCGGTTAAGTCGCAGCATATTTTTCTATTCCCTGTCAACTGCAATTAGGTGAATCATTTCATTGAAAAAACACATTTTCACACATGTACTTGTTTAATTGCATGTGAACTCAGTGGTCATTTGAAGGTAAACATGGTTTCATTGGGAAAGACTCTGACCGTCAATCCAGTGAGGGGCAGCGTGTTCTTCAGTCTGTATTTCCCGTCCTGCTGAGGGTAGGTGTACAGCAGCACGTCATTCATCTGGCAACAGACACAGTTCACAATTCACAGAGAATCCAACAACAGAAAGCTAAATGCTGATCAGAGAACATGTTGAAAAGGTAAAGTAATCCAAAAAGTCACACAGACGTCATCTTTTGTGTAAGTGCAGGACGTCTCCAGTAGGTGACGCACTACTTCAAGATTTGACTTCACTCGATGGGTAACAATTCACACCAAAGAACGTTGTGTGTATTTCTCCTAATGCTCTTATTTTTAACAGGGTGTACAGTCATCCCATAGCTTCTGTGCATAATCATGAGCAGAGTTTCACACTAGAAGGCTGTTTTCACCATAGTGGAGGCTCTAAAAATGTCAAACCCTTACCTTGAATTTTTACAATGATATACTTCCGCAAATAGATAACAAAGGTGAAGAAATCAAACTGGTTAATTAATCTCTGCATCACTCTAACTTATAGCTGATAACATGTGATCAGAGTCGGAGTGGATAAACGGCAGCGATAAAAGTAACACAACGATGATTACAAACATTCCTCCAGACTTTTAGGATCTTTTTTTAGCGTTGAGCGCTGAGCACAAATTAATAAAACCACCACAGGAGGGGAAACAATGCGCTGTGATGATGCCTTATGGATGATTCCCAAAGGGTTTTCCTTTAGTAATCTTTTGTGCTCATAACATTTCAAAGCATTCTCCATGTTATGATTTACACATCCAACTTTAGCGAGTACGTCCTTCTCCCTATCACAATGATCTTAGTCAGCTGAACAACTTGTCTGTATACATTCAACTAATATTTAACTGGTCATAATATTTAACAGCAGGCAGACACGGATAAGCGGCTGGTGTTGACCTTCCCTGGGCCGTCAGTAAAGAACTGGCTCAGGAAGTCGGCAGTCAGAAACATCCTGCCAGGAAACCCTGCTCTTAATAGCTCAGTCTGGACATAGAAACACAGCAGACAAAAAAAGGCAACGATTCCCAAGGTACGCACTGTGGATACTGTACGAAAGGAAGCGAAAAAAAGGATAATACAACTTATTATGACCCCTGGTACACGTCTAGTAACTTAAAAGAACTACAAACAGGAAGGAGGGGTTACCAAAAACAGATGGCGGGGTTGTCGACTCTTCCTGCTGACCTTCATCAGGGTGCCCTCCTTCACGAAGACCTGATTTAAACAGCCAACACACAATACCTGAATACTACACACAGGGGGAACCTGCATAATTAGTGCTGTTTTAAACCATTCAGCTCCTGGTTTGAACGGCAACACGGGGTGGTGCGCGGCAGACAGCGTGAGCTGGCGAGGAAACAATGCTGGAATCAGTCGTACCCGGCCCGGCTGCAGCAGATCCCGCAGCCCGCGAACGCTGTACTCTATGTTGACCAGACGCAACAAGTTCTCCTGAGACACACACACACACACAAGACAAGACAAAGACAAAAGAACAAATAGAGAGGGAGAGAAAAATTAGAACAACGACAAAAGAAAAATGATAAAAGAGTTCTTTAGGCATTATTTTCCTATAAACTCCAAACTGTATTCTTCTTCTTTGCTATTTGACAATATGTCTAACTCTTTTAGACATCGTTCTCGACCCGATCAGACGGATATGTTCTCTTAGGAAAGACACACTTTATTTAGAAACGTCATTATTTGGTTGGAACCTATGCGGCTCGGAAGTCAATTTCTGTGGCGTGGCGTCACCGAAAGGGCCACATTTGGCTCGCGAGCCACAGGTTCCCGACCCCTGAGCTAGATGCTACAGCGGCATGCTAATAAGGATGAAAAGTAATCCTCTCGGTTGAGTGTGTTAGCGTGCAAACACTAGCTAACCTGCACTAAGAACAAAGTTTGGGAGACTGGTGGAGTTCCTGTGGGTGCTGTGACCCTGCGAGGCCCGCAGGGGAAGAAAAAAACAGATTCAGACCTCAATAATATTCATATTTTACAGCAGATCCGGATATTTCTTCAAAGCTTGTTTCTCAGCCTCCGTTTGTGGCCTTGTTCTTCAATACTGGACTAAAAATGACCGTAGGATGTCTGTGTGTTGAAAATAAGTAGGCAAATGTTTGTTTGGTTCAAGACTTCCATACATCACACTCACCCCGTGTTTCAAGCTGTCATTTGTTTGATCTGCAATATCAGACACTACAGCTACAGCAGCTGTGAAAGACAAACACATGGACCAATCAGGAGGGACACTTCCTGTTAAGAAGTGAACAATGAATAATCATGAATTATTAGATGTTCCTGCATGTTCCAAGAAAAATCTAAATTTGCTCACTTTTGGCGTGAAAAGACGACATTGAGGGAGAAAATTTAGATAAATAAATTCCCTGTAAACACACAGTCCCAAACTGTGGCCAGCAAGGCCCGACCCCGTCCACAGCCAGGCCGCTGTTTGTTTCACGGTACCTTGGGTGTCTTTATATTCCTTGGAATCCGGTGAGAGGTTGTTAAGGTAATCTGTAAGAGGATTTAGAGAAATAGAATGCTTTCTGAGAGTCAAAAATGTAAGCACAACGAGTGAAATGTATGTTTTATTCACCAAACAAGCTAAATCTCGTCCTTAACAAGAGACTCACCAGTGAGGAGCATGCGGTACTGAGCTACACGCACAACGACCTGCAACAGCTGCTGCTTCAGAGACACCTTTTCCCCAGCTGGACTCTGCTGCTGAGACAAATAAAACACACAAATAAAACATTTTCACTGTATTCTGATTCTGATTCTGATTGTGTAATCTGCAATCTGTATCACTACTGCACATGAACCATTGTGGAAATCCCATGGACTGAGGCCAAACCACATTCAAAACAGTCAAAAAATCCCATTATCTCTCCCTCTGATAATAATAATAATATCCAACCTAGAGCTTTGTTTTTTTCTATTTGTTGCGTGTTAAAAACAACGATCACATTTAGGACAGAAACTGAACTCGTTACGATGAAAGGACAACAGAGAATACAGCTCACTGCGTGGACATCAATACATATGGTACTTCTCTTACTACTTTTAAAAGGGGATGTCATTGAATCTGTCAGTAAACACTGAAGCTCTGCAAAGACTTAAATAAAAGGAGTAAATAAAATGCAGGGGGGGAATATTACTTTTCAAGCGTAGTATCATAATCTAACTGCCAGCACTGTGTAGTTAAAGTAAATTAAATCACTCATTTTGTTCAGCTTTCTGCCTATTGAACCTTCTTACAGGTACTTTTGCTTTAAGTCACACAAGCTCTCCTTAGATGGATTCAGCCGTTGCCATCTCTGCTAGGACAAAACACATACTTCATCTTTGTCACTGCACACAAACACACACACACACACACACACACACACACACACACACACACACACACACACACACTAAACTTTGCTGGTAAGAGATAAGGTGCAGAGATTGGCAAAGCTCTTATATTTGATACTCTTGATACGTATCAAATATAAGAGGTTAAAAGCAAGGTTTTCCTGTTATTTCTAATCAAAAGCTGTGTAAATTCACCATATTGTCAAGGGTTTTCTATTAAACTAGTTTTACCTCTGGTTTTCCTGTTGTTTAAACATTCAAGCAGTGAGGAAAACCGTTGCATTAATTGTGCCAAAAATACAAGTTTGCCTTCTTTGCTTGCTTTGTATGCCTGCTGGAATTCCAAATGTTACATGAACTATGATTCAATAGCAAGTGAAAGTGGCCAGTGAAGGTACTTAATGTACAGAATTATAGAAATGTATAGTTGGCTCCTTTCCCACGAGCACACCAGAGGGAATACTACGATCTAGTCATTGATCACGCGTGTGCATAACTTTGGAGAGGAATGGTTGTTAAAGATATCCATAGTTGCAGCATTCCACACGTCGTGTTTAGTAGTGCAGGTCTGACCTCAAACTGGTGAACGATGGCGGCAAAGGCCGGTGAGGCGCGGCAGCTGTCCTCCAGCAGGCTCATGCTTCTGTCGTAGTGCCCGATGTAAGTGGTAAACACCAAGAACTCTGCTTTTCTGGAGAGGTAGATGTCTGCAATCCTCTGGCTCTCCTCCCTGATGGAAGGACCAACGGAGGGAAGAGTGTGGAACGTAACTCATTTTCCGTTAACGCGTCCGCGTTCGTTCCTTTGAGCGGAGTTCTCACCAGTGTCGGATGCGGTCCTCCAGCTCGCTGAGGATCTGGCGGTGGAGGGTGTAAACATCCGGAAGCTCATTGAGAATCTCTCGAAGCCTCTCTTCGTCCAAAACGGGATCTCCCTCCTCCCCGACCGCCGCCCCCACTGCTTCCCGAAAGTCCTGACAGACAGGCGAATGTCGAGGAAGGAGGAGTTGTTTTTGCTTAAACTCTGACTAAATTCTCAAAATGACTAAAGGCTGCATATCTCCATTTTTTTTTAAATCGTGTAATAACAGAGCTGAGGCTTAGGCCCAACTGCTGTGCTGAAGCTGCTCAAAGGCCAACAGATGGAACAGAAAAGGTTTGTGCTGTGCAGTTTTCAGGTGAGTCTACGAATCGACGCTTGAATAAAGCCATAGATCAGGTCATTCATTATGATACTTGCACTACAACAGTTGATTGAAACAGAATGTAGATGCTGTACTTACTTCCTGGAGGAGCTTGAGGCCTTTCACGTGTCTGTGGACAGAGATATAAAAACAATTGTATTCATTTTGACTGATCTTGTATGTTGGATGGGAGGAATGGTTTACATGTAACGTTTACTTACAATCTCTCTGTATCCACCAGCTCTTTCGCAATGTAATAAGCTCTGGATCTGCCGTCAGGCTGCAAACGGTCATATTAACACAATTACATTTTATTTGTAATAAGCCCAGGGTTAGGAAGAAATTAAGCATTTTGGCACCAGTTCAATGAATATATCTGGCTCTCGGCTCTAAATCGCATCCAAGAGGCAATGGAATTCTAAATGAGGAGGAAAGTTTTGTCGTATCCCATTAACCTCCATTAACCTCCATTAACCCACATCAAACACTGCCTTGTGTCTAAGCATGTTTTTTGCTTTTCTTCAGATATTGTGTTATTTCTACCTACCACTTACAAAAAGGTGACACAAACCCAAACTGATTATTATGTTTCAAACTTTTCAAAATGGCTAAAAGTCGTTTGGTGAAATAGTAAACTGATTAATTGAATTTAATCAATGTACTATTTTTATGTCATGCAGAATATCTGAAATATTCCAACAGGTATCTTAAATTCTCAATCAGGTTGTACAAAAATGTATTTCCACCTCTGCACAAAATCAACACACATACTTAGTCAGAACTAACCTGTCTGTCATAAATGCAGTCTGAAACTCCCTCTTCCTCTTCAGAAGTGCGTCCTTGGTCTTCTTCACCCGCCGTCTCCCTTCTGGAATCCCCCGCTGAGACGGCCACCGAGCACACGTTGTAGGCCTCTGTGTAGGCACTGGTGAGGCAAAATAGAGCATAGATACAAAACAGTAAGTTGACAGATAATTACAAACGCTGAGGGGTCAAGTCTCAACTAAACCTCTGATTGTAAAGGCCACTCTCATGTCTGTATAGTAAATATAAAGGCTGTTAGCTTAGCTTAGCACAAAGACGCAAACAGGGGGGGGGGGAAGCAAGACTGGCTCTGTCTTAAGATAACACAATCTGTACATCAGGATCAACATCTCATAGACAAAACATCTGCAGACAAAATATGCAACTTTTCTACGACAACAACAATTTATATAAAAACAATCTTTTAATCACCTCAAATGATCCAAACTATTGGCCTGGATTTGGATCTACACTTGAATTTAATTTAACCCTCCATCTTAGTCATTTATGGTCATCTTTGTTGAAATATAACTATAACAAACAATGTGAATAATACTGATAATCTGATCCTGAAAGGCCTGCAGAGAGAACTCCACCCAACCACAGTATTTTATGCAACGAGAACGTCTTCTGCAGGGAGCACAAATGAATGTGCTAAGGGCTGCGTCTGAGTAGGGATTGTAAGCGATGCACATAAAGAGTTACAGTGGTGATGCAGTCGTCCTCTATATGTTACCCACTGCCTTGCCATGTTTCACTACAAGCACCACTGGATTTTAACCCCACTGAGACACAAATTAGCCGTGTATGAAGAACATATGTGAGCAGTTCAGATCTCTGTGTTACACACATTAGAGCTACATGGCCCATTAATGCTCACTGGATCAAACTCTGGATGAGATACCAGGGGGGTGTTCAAACTACAAACGACATGCTCGGTTCCTACATTAAGCTTTCATATCGCCCCCCACAGGAAGTGCCACTGTCCCGTCCCGCTATGTTGTGTGAATGCTTAAGGCAAAATCTACAGAGATAAATTGCAGAAGGAGATTAAAAAAAAGTGTCCATTTCCATTTTGCCCCAGGTTCACATCTGAGCCTATTGGTCCCCGGTTGAGCAGGAGCTTAAATGATCTCCAAACTACGATTTGCTAATATTGGCCCTTTAGGCTATACAACAATTATATTTGTAATTGAGTTTTATTATCTAATTCCTAATGCATCAAAACCCTCTTAAAAACTATTAAAAAAAATATCTAAGATCTCAATAGAGGTATGATATTTACCTGTTCATTTTCAAAAAAATATACGTATTACTGTACGGTAGCGTCACTCAAGTAGGAGTTTACACAATATAAATATTAACCATATCAAAATAATTCTTCTACTTAAGGAAATACAAAAGATGACCTTTTAATTATAAAAACAATGTTTGTCTTTCCAGTATTTTAGAGCCAATGTGGACATAATGTCTTGCAAACACAGTCGCAACGGTACACACGTTGAAAGGGAAGCTCTTCAGTGAACAACTGCTGACTCAGATCGTATCTAAGCTTGTTGTTTTTGACTGGATAGAGAAGAGCAATGACTCCAAAATGCTCCGACTATTAATCATCCCGAGCGGCCTGTATGATATGGGCACCGCAGGAATGCAAGGGGGGCGGGGCTTAATGTCAGCACAGCGTGACTGATCATACCAACAAATACAGCAGGGAGGCACGAGGCTTTACCTGCAGAAATGGTGGACCCTTGTTTACATACCTTTCTGTTTCCTGTTCAGGGGACTGTGTCGTGTTCTTGAACCCGGGGAGGCTGCTCATGTCCACGTAGCCGTCGGTGTCATTGGCAGAGGACAGCATCCGACTGGGGCGTCCAAAGATGTCTGCGAACGGCGGCTGGCAGACGGGCCTCCGCCGGGGCACCTGAAGGTTCTCGTAGTCCGAGCTGATGGCGGGAACGTTCTCATAGTCTGAGGTATCTGCGTTGGGGAAGGAGATGGAGCGAGGCTTGGTCAGGGCAAGATGTGCGAAAGGCACCCGGGAGCGTTCCTCAAAGGACTCCACCCGGACCACGTGGCGATTAAGAAAGGCCACAGAGTTCCCCGTTCTCTTGCTTTCCCTGTACAGCAAGAAGGAGGAGGCCGGCTCTGAGGACCCGTGCGGTTTGCTCGTAGAGCGGGAGTTGAGCTGTGGAGAGCCACTCGTGCTGCGTCTCTCTAGTTCCAGGAGTCTGCTGGGCGAGTGGTGGCTGGACTCCGCCGAGGACTTGAACAAGGAGGGGTTCCCGTCCTGCTTGCCTTCTGTTTTCCGCCTGAACTTAAGCATCAGGAAGCGCTTAATGGAGGATTTCTTTTTCCGGCTCTTCTCTGACGAGTCTCCTTCGATGAGCAGCGAGGGGGAACTCTTTGTGACGGGCCTCTTGGTGATGTAGGCCAGCTCGAACGGCGGCGGAATATCCACCACAGAGGTCGGAGTGGACAGGCCGCTGGACGACAGCGGGGAGCGCCGCGAGAAGCTCCCGGATGAGCACAGGGCGCCGCCCTGCTTCGGGGAACCCTCCCTGTAGCTGTAGACCCCGAGAGGCGCGTCCTGTCCCTCCACGGAGAGGGAGCGCGGGTACAGGGACAAATAGTGGGGCTTGCTGCAGCTCCTGTGCCGCGCTGAGCTCATCATGGGGCTGCTGCTCAGCGCCGGTTGACCAAAGCCGCTCGCGTAGGGCCTCTGAAGGAACTGCCCTCCGAACTCAGCAGCGTGATCGTTAGTGCGATGCGAGGGTGCGCGGGAGAGCGTCCCTGCTGTCCTCTTGTGAGAGGGAAAAACATTTTCGCCCTCGCAGTTGTCCCCCGGATCCTCGTAGAGGTGTTTCTCGCCGACGTCCGGCTCCGTGTCCGTGGTGTCGTCCAGAAACGCCACCATGTGACCCTCCAGGTCTTCCTCGAAGACACCCGGGCCGCTCGGAGAAAGCAGCTGGCTTTCCGAGAGAGAGGACGACAGCGAGGTGTCCGAGGCGGTCGGGACTGAGATGGACACAAGCCTGAACCTCGGCTGGCAGTCTGCATGATCGAACAAGGCCTCCTGTGCCTGAGCTTGGAGCTCTTCGGTCATTTTCAGATATAATCCCATCTCATTTTCATCCCTGCTGTAGCTGCTGTACTCGAGAGGGTTACAAACCTCAACGTAATCCTCAGAGGACACACACTCTGTTCGTCCATTTTCCGCTGTTCTCCCATATTTCCCAGCTGATACTCCACCACTGTGTACAGACGAAAGTGGAATCTGTGCTAGTCCATAAGCTTTGTTATTCCTGGGCATCATCGCTCTGTCAATAATGTCCTTTGAGGAGACGTAGTGAGGCTCGTGAGTCGGGGCGTCCACCACGGCAGCATGTTTCCTGCTTGTGTCACAGACCCGTTTCTGGCCTCCGGGTTTGAAGTCATGAAAAACGTTCTGTAGGTTTTCTTCCGTTTCCTTCTCCTCTTGGCCGCATTTAAACCCCAGGATGTTACAAGTGATGCCACAATGCGCAGCGGTTTCCTTGTCTTTCTCCTCTCCCTCCGTGAGAAAAACTTGTTTCCTACCAGCGTCCTTTGTGTCTCCGTCGCTGAAGAGACCAGGTTTATCTGTGAGGGACTCGGTCCAATCATCTGCTGAACAATCACCGGTTTCCTCCTCTTTCATCCGGAGATGTCTTTGCCTCTCCCTCACGACGCCTCGATCTTCAGCCAAACAGCAAACGGCCTCCTCGTCGATGCTGCTGCTGGAGATGTCTCCCACTGAGAGGCCGTCTGCGTCGGCCAGCGCCTCGCCTGCGTCACAACCTTCCGCGTCCGTGTCCTGCGTCACATCTGCGTCGACCATGTCCGCTGTGAGGCCGGCATCGTGGCTCCATGGTGTTTCCGGGGAGCCCGCCTCCTCTGTTAAAGCGCTGTCGCTCGACCTCCAGTCCTCAGCCACTCTGTGAATCATATCTTCTTCCTCTTCCTTTTCCTCCGTCCCGTCTCCGTCCTCCAACCCCTGAGCATTACTCAGCGGTGGTTTGAGGACGCAGACGTTAAATGGTTTCTCTGCTGAGGACCCGTCTTTGTTCAGACCGTTTTCTGTCTCGTGCTCCTCATCTACCTCACCGTCTGAGTTTAGTGCGATGCCATTGGAGCCTGCTGCCTGGTTGCCATTAAGCTCGGCTGTGACTTTAGGTTTTGGGGCTATGAAAGGTTTGGGACCCCTGGATGCAGAGAAAAGAGGGGAGGGCAGCTTCGGGCTGGCGTGACAAACAAATCTTGGCTTTGGAGCAACAGAAGGTTTGGTGGAGTCTGAAAGAACAACAGGAAAAGGAAACTTAAAGATTACGAGCTTTAAAATAGCTTACAGGTCATTTATGTTATGTCCATTTGACCTAAAACCAAATTCTAACTCACACACAGCAAAATGTTAGGGTGTATCATATTTATTTCTTATTTACACTACATATTTATATTAATTTCATTTGGTCACAGTTTGACCACCAACAGAATTTGTCAAATATCTGACAAAAGAATCAAAACTTTAATAGCTTCTCCAAAAAAAGTTGGTCATAGAAAGATGGAATATTTCAAATGAGTAATGTAGGATTTGACCTCCTTCAATAAAGAATACAAAAAATGAAGGGATTTCCCTGGTTCACTTCCTGTGATTGAAATGAGAGACACTCCTTTCATGGTTGCCTTTACAATCACTAAACCCTCACAGGGACGAAACAAGGACCACATCAGAATTCCAGTTTGTATTTGATATCCATAATCAATTCACACGATTTGGTCAATCACAGAGAAGAACATGTATGATCAGACTCAACATAGCTACTTTATTACGAACAATTCACATTGTTCTTAAAGTGCAGGTATCTACCTCCACGACTGACGAAGAAAGCTTTTATAAAGCGCCTATAACCTCACGGCTGCATTGTTTGCGTGGGTTTAAAAACCCCCAAAAAGAATTGATTTAAATCGCGGTAAAACAGTGTGATTCCGGAAGGTGAATTAGTGAATAATGTATTATAACACTTAACGCTTGCTCTCACATAAAGAAAGACTGCACCTCGCTCCACATCCTGTTCGCCATCTGGAGCTTTCCAAAGTCATGAAGAAAATACCAGACAAACAAAAACGGTCCAGCTCGCTACTCATTTACTCTGAATACAACATTTACCGAGTGGTGGAATAGAAAACACACTCTTTTCAAAAAATAATAATAATCTCACCTGTGTTCATTTTGGCGAAGCGACCGTCTCCAACATCTCGTCCACCAGCTTCTGTTCCCAAAATGTTGAATAATGCGTAAAAACGGAGCCAAACTCAGCCGAAGTGAGCCAACGGAGGCTGAGACGGGAAACGCCGCTCAGCTGGTTCGCGCGTCTCGATCGCGGCGCGCAGGACGCGACTGGAAACCAAATGCGGAAAGAAGCTCGACCCGCTCAGAGGAGACCGGGATCCTTGCTGGAAATGTTCAAATCATCCTACGACTCCGCATTGTTGGCCATTCATTTTTGCGAAGAGAAAAAGGTTACTGCTTATTAATTTGGTTATTTAAAGATCTATTTCAGACAATTTCTAACACAACTTTGCAATAACAAACGTCTCATGATTGGCCGAGAACGATACATCCTCAAAACGCTGTTGTTTTACACGTGTTGGTGAAAAACGTCAATTATGTTTAATCTTAAATCATCTCTTATCGATAAAAACAGGCTCGCTTCCTCGTCTGATTGGTGCACGAGGCTCTTCTCTACATAACAGGAAGCTGCTCTCCCCGTTTCCTGCACAACCCAACTTCACATCCTCCAGCTTATGGACATCATGCTCACGTTTAACCCCCTGTGTGAGTTAAATGTGAGTAAAGGAGACTGACTACACTGACTACATTTAAACAATATATGTGCTGCTGCTGTTGACAGGAGCATGAACATGAGGAGTGGCTGTGATGGTGGATCAATGGGGCAGCAATAGGCTACACAAACACAACAAGTCCACCTGATTATATTTGGCGGCATTCACGTTGGCGAATGGACTGACCGTACTTGTATGTTACCATTTTCTCATGCCATACACGTGATTAAATGCAATAACATGTACATTGGATGTAGTCCTGCCAAAAACAGAAACGGAGGCTTTCTGTTCTTAAGAGTCGTTAATGACGAATACTCTCCTTTTGCTGTCATGCGTCACATGTTGAGGTCAGACATCAATCCCCCCGCTGATGGAAATCCAGGCACATTTAATCCATAGCTACTGGCAGAGTGTCATACTGTCCAAATTCAAACCTAAGACAAATAAACACAGTGGAAGGAAAAAACTGACCATTGTAATGAAAAAACAATGGTGCTCTACGGGCTCTGAATCGTCTCCATTATGATTTATTAACAGTAGTACAAATATGAAATAGCTTTAACTTTTAATGTTCTAAGCATTTCCTCTTACTAAATCTTTTGCTAGATCAGGTCCTGAGCTCGCTGGTTCTTCAAACCTGCTGCCCTGCAATGCCCCTCGTCAAATCCAAATCAACGCGTGATGTATAGATTTGGAGTTCAACCTAATCAATAAATCATCTTTCATGTGGATCTCTCTCATAAAGGGGTTGAAATATAAGAGATCCGGGTCAGACGTGTATACGGCCACGATGAATTGCATGTGTACACGACCGTGTTAAACTACGTCAGGTTGTGTTTGGTACCAGATTGGAAAAGCTGCCTCTTGTTTGCGTCAGGCGAGGAAAGCGTGCGTCTCCTCCTCTCTGAGGTGAAACAATAAGACTGGGGCTTAAAAAAGGAACTCCATCTTGATATACTCCTTCCTGTGACTGTTTTCAAGTCTTTCAGCAAAACTGCAGCACGTAGGGCGTAGTCCCAAAAACCTAAAGGAAAATTCCCGTTGTTTTTAACGTGGGCCAACTTGTTGACGTCGTCGCAGGTTTTCTGAACATAACGACACTTTAACGTTTTCTCATTCGCAGTCTCCTTTCAATTCATTTACTGGTACTTGAAATATCGCAGAAGAATTTGGGTGCAGATAAAGGAGAAGTTATTGAAGTTTGAGAGGCATCTTATTTTTGGCATCATTTAACAGCAAGTTGGCGATAACCTTTAAGGCCTTTAAGGGGAAGGCTCGCCCTACAGCTCCCTGCTCGCCGTACCGAGCCCCTCCCACGGGGTGCTGTCACAAAATATAGAGGAAAACATAAAAAACACAGGAAAGTATTGTTGACTTGTGTTGTCTTTGGCGTTCTGTAAACTGCATGTAAAGTATTTGAACCAGTAGGATGCAGGAACAAACTCTTTTTTTCTACTCTTTTAGTTTCCTGTCGCATCACTAGAAGGAAGAAAACACGGTTGTTTTTGTTCTTCTGTGAGAACTTCTGACAAGTGAACAATGGGATAAGTTCTGACCAAAAAAAGCTGAATTGTGACGTGACATTTACCAAAAATTAAATTTTTACATACACCAATAAGTATATGATAAGATATGTTTTTCTTGTCATAATGTGTTTGAATCCTTGCAAAAGTTTTAGGAAAGACTGGCTATATGTCACACATTTATATCTTAAATCAGCTATTGGCCGAGTCCTGCTGAGACGTCCAGACAAGCGCAGAGGACGGGCAGGAGACGGGCAGGAGACGCATATATTTTACAGAAGTTTATTTTTTGTTTGGCAAACTGCAATTTAGGTTTCATTAATAATGAAGAGAAATGCAAGCAGGACAGTGTCTGTTTTTTATAGGAAACATTAATCTTCTACTGCAGGACACATTGAGATGCAAGTAGCACCTTAACAGCCCCTGGATCTAACAATCAATACTGGCCATGTGACACCAGAGCGAGAGAGAGTGACAGTGGTGCTTCCAGGAGACACAGCGTCCTCCCTTTAGAGCAGCTAATCTTCACATTTCCCCATCAAACCACCTCAGTGACCTGAGCTGATTAAAAACTCTTCTTCGTCCGGATGAGTGGGTCAGAATACTCCCATATGAACCTAGCATAGTTTGAGTGATTGAGATGCCCAGTGATTTGCCTTTGTTGATGGAGAAGTTGAGTATATTCAAACATTTAATATCATATAATGATGACTGCAAAGTTATAAACACAAATAACTGCTTTAAATAGATATTGGGACATTGTTAAATTGTTAGAGTAAGAAACAATCACATTTTAATTCAATGAATACAAACTTGTTTTTAATTATTTGAAGTATTAAAAAACATAAAACTACAAATTCAGAGCTCTGTTGTAGAAATAATAAACCTTTCAAAAGTTACAAGTGACATGAAGCTTAACTGAGTCTTAAAGACGGAACCCCCACTATGATAGACCCAAGGAGGGGCGGCATTGTCAAATGATTTATATGAAATTACTTTGGCTAACAAGCCACTTAAACACTAATCCATTTAAACACTAAGTTAATAAAACCTCATTGTTTTTGTCCGTGCTTAAAACAATGACTCTCCTAAATGCAATGTATGAATTCACTCTAAAGTGAAGTCTAAACAAGGGCGTCAAATTGTGTCTGCAGGGTTACTTCCTGCATCTGTTACTTGCAGGTAAGGTGCATGCTGGGTGCTTTAAAGCAGGCAGAGTGTGCGGGTGGACTGCCAATGAGCCAACAGACTCTTTTCTTGTTTTTCACTCCCTTTCACACCAGCACAATTTATGAGGCCATTACAAGCGTGCATGCAGTGTCAACAGTGCCGCGCTAATATCTTCATCCTGCACCGCGAGGAGCTGGTCGGGCTACACGTGCAGCACGCAGGAGACAAAAAAACCCCACAAAACACGTAATACATCAACGTGCCTCAGCATTTCAAACATTACCCGGCTTCTTAAAGTAGCCGGAAACTCACATAATGACTCATAATGAAGCTCAAGCTTCCACTTGTAATGAAGAAATCTGTTGATGAAAGGAGGAAACTGAAACCCGCTCAGATCCAGAGGGGTTTAAAATCAGTGCAGCGCACCTTGTAACACGCCAACACACCTGGATAAACAGTATTCAGGTACATGCATCAGATACTCCGCTTACCTTCCACAACTTCCTGCCCTGTCTGACGCTGTCGGCCACAAACCCGTCATTTATCCATAAATAATAATAATTAAAAAAAATACCTTCTTTTTTCCTAAAAGTCCTGGGACATTTTTTCGTTTTTCGTAAACATTACTCAGACAGGAACAACTTGGTTCTCAGCAGAAGGTAGAATCTGGAGGTACTTGTTCTTTACTTGAGTAAGTCAATTTTCATCATCATTTTAGATTAAGAACATACATTCAATATTTATCAGTAATGTGGATATAATAATGGTTGTAAGAAAAAAATAACGCAGCCTTTTAAATCAGAAAAACAACTTATATTCAATGTTCAAAACCAAAGCTGATATCTAGTCTCATATCTCGATATTAATGTAACATCTCGCCTAGGTAACATCACATTAGTCCACCTTCTCTTCAACATCAGCCAAATACAAATGTGCAAATGGCGCCTCCACAAAGCTTGATTCAACCTTGCACGACCGTTTTCACTTCCCCTCCGAGGCGTGGAAATGCAATCTGGCCCCTGACCCACGAACAGCCCCCGCAGGCTCTCACAACACACCCTGGGGTAAAACCAGCGGCAGCTAAGGGCTTAACAATCCCCTCAGGCCCGAGAACGACATTCCATGCCTGTGTTACAAAGATGCAGCACCTGCGTCGAATAGCTGGTCAGGTGGATCTACTAGTTGGTTAATGTGGAAGGAATCAGTTATTATGTGTCAGGACGCCTCCTTTATCAAGATCTTGCAACTGACTCTGACTTTTCTGGATTAGAGCAGAACAGCACGTATGTTAACGACCCGAAAGAAAGGGAATGCAATTTTAAGGTAGATGATGTGATAGTGGCACCAGCGGGAAAACACAACTGGTACCAGGATCATTTGCAACTCAAGTCATACTCAATAGAACCAATTAATTGTTGCTTTTGGTCTTTTTGGAGGAGTTATGGCCATTAAGAGCTGTAGTCAATTGCCAATTTGAGATTCATTTTGTTCTTTTGTTAAACGATACAATGTGTTTTGAAGAAAGATGTTAAATACACCATAAATTCAGCCGCCCGACGCTTGAACTGCAGCCCAGTGCTGTCATTAGAGACTCCACAGGGCCTCCGTCCCTCTTTCTCTGATCCATCTGCTGTTGGGGAGACACTGCAACAGGCCTGCCATCAAGCTCACTGACACCAGTCGGCTTCGCACGTGTCTGTTTGACACGACGCAGCAGGAGCGGCACTACGGGCCCGGTGGCAAGAGCGGCTCGATGGCTGCGGCAGCATTAGCTGCCATTAACGCACACAGCAGCTCATTACGGCTCACCGTGGGGTGATGCTGACTGAGGGGCCGGGGCGTCCATCTGAAGAACATTGCCTCACAGTGTGCTGGTGGCATTACACGCGACGGACCATTAAAGAAGCCCACAGCGTCAAAACACAGCTCTTATTAAGCAGTGGCGGGTGTTCAGGAAATAATGTGTTTTAATTATCTGCCCTATGGATGTAACTCTGATTTGAAGGCATTTGGTCAAATAGCTCTTCTTTTTTTAATGCCTGTCTTTGTATCCAGCTGCCGTTCTTCTCTTCCTGTATGTTCCAGCTGACATGAGCGCACACAAGAACAACTCGCATCCCAAAGCCGGAACCATGTTTCTGGGGTGGCGGGCGTGGTTTTGGCCCAGCTGCAGGGGGGCGGGGGGGCAATCAGCCTCAGCTGGGGGGGCAACGAGCGGCTCCAGCCGGTACTTAAGGCAGGAGGCCGCTGTGAGCGGGAGGACGCTGGAGGAGCGAGTTCCTGCGAAGAAACGGCCAAGAGCTATTGCAACCTGAAGTCTGGTGGTCTGCGGCCTTCCTGCCCCCCTTAAGGGTCCAAACCTGTTACAGTTGCATTCTGAGAAAATGAAACCAAACGGCTGTCCATGTCAGAGGGTACAGAACAAAGGAGTACGTTCATTTGGTTGGATGAACCTGCTTATGTATCCAAAAGTAGTAAGTTGTGTTCAATTTAATGTTCAATTTTCCACCTGTCTCTCTTTCAGTCGACGGACCTCACAAAAAGCCCTCCTATGGTTTTACGAACCCACTGGAAAAGCTAATCTCAGTTAATTTTCAGCTTTCTACTAATGTTGTCTGCTACTGGTGTGATTATTTTCTGAATTCCGTCCATTTTAAAACATTTGTAGAATTAAAACTCAAAATATTTGGTTTAAAATGTTACAGAAAATGGATGTCTTAAGACTTACTGTGAAAACTGCAGTCTGCCTCTTCAAAGGTTTACTAACAGTATTTGATTGCTCAATATGCTTGCTTTTACTGATCGAGCCTAAATGGCCTATTGTCCTTAATAAAGCCAGTGGTTTTCCCTTTTTTTCCTTTACTGGCTTTAATTTTACTGTATATACGCTGAAGAAGGATCCTAAACGGATCCCATATGTTCAAAATCCTGTTGTGCAGCTCTTTTGTGACCTTTTCAATATCAAAGATTCATCTCTCCCAGTGAACCTGCTGCAGAGTGTACCTTGGGATTTAGGATTTATGAGTTTGATTCCTTCTCCCAGTTTGTGAGACCAGTCCCCAGTTGGGTCATTGACACTCTGCATCATAAAACTAATCCAAGAATTAAAACAAGTGTCTTTTCTGAGCTCGTAGCACATCTGGGCCTCAATGGAGTTCTGCCAGAGGTGCAGATTCTGCTTTACATTTCAGTCCAAGCAAAGCAGAGTTTACAGGTACAAGTTGCTGCCCTCTCAGCCGCGAAACATTCAAATCAAACTCTTTTGTGCAGATTCAACAAAAAAATACCCAATTTGTGATATTTGACAACGCCAGGCTTTTGCCCGTTTCCAGTCTTCAAGCTAAGCTAAGCTAAGCTAAGCTAACTGGCTGTCTTCTCATCTGACTTGTCTAAAGCAAATAAGCATGTTTCCCAGAAATATATATTCTTAACTATGCTGTTAAGAATGTACATCATCATAAGCCAAATAGCACTTTATGCTTCTAAGTACAAAAATAAATTTGAATAGCATTGCTTTTAAAGGAGAGGTAACTAAAGTAGAGTGAAAGACGTTTTGAGAACGATATTTGTTTTTTTGCCTCATTGTGGTCTCTCACTGGAGCCATGACAATATTCTGTCTATATTATGTAAAATGATTAAATTAAATGTATTTTATGTGATCTGGACTGCATTGCTGTTTAGTTTTAGTTTAGTTTTAAGAACTAAAGATCCCCTAAAGAAATGTTGTTACACAGCAACTGTCTTTTAATTAAACAACGTCTTGACTCAGCCTCTTACTGCTGCTGTGCCTGTTTGTTGAACTTTTGAATTTGTTGGAGGCATCAATAAAGAACCAATCTGGGACGGATCCAGATTAATAGCACACAAAAAATAATTAATATCATGCCTGTTTCTTGGTTGCCTGTCATCCCAGTAAAGTGTCATAAACCAGGCCAGACCTCCTCCTTACGCTCTCTCCTGATCCAAGACCTCCAGTTCCATTAAGACGACATTGATTGTCTGCTCAGGTCTAGAGAACATAAGGCAGGATTACTGCAGAACAAGTGTTAGACCTCGTAACCTTCCTCCTAGAGGCTCCATTAGCTCCTGCACAGCTTTACAGCTGCACCGTAAACAATATGAACCGTTAACCGACACCTACACAGAGCGTGGAAAAAGTAGATTTGAACAGTCCATGTGATGTCTGGTGAAAACAATGTTTTTTCTTTTAAGATATTAGTCAAAATCAAATGCTGCTTTCACAACCTGAAGGTCAGTTCATTTCTATTATGAAAACAGCAGGCTGCCATCTTGCTCAGCCTCAGCAGGAATAAACCGCCACAAGGCGGAGATCATTTATCGGTGCTGCTCTGAGAGGAGGGCAGATCTGTCAATGAGACCCGACTTAATGTCCCGAACAGATGATTACTGTAGACTCATTAAGGCGGTGAGTCAGCAAACAAAATTAATCTGAGAAGATGCACATACTTTCTTCAGTGCCGTAGTTTTTTGTGCGTTGGTATTTCTACAGAGGTAGCTGACAAATAAAGAATCTGCTTGTGTGCTAAAAGTCCAGTAGACGCTAACATCATAATGCTAACATGCATGCCTGAGGAAACTCTTTAAGTTCTGATGTTTAGTATTTATAATCCTTAGGTTGATTATATACATTAGGATTTAGCATATGTGGATTATTCATGTAAATATGAATGTTTAATTATATTCCTATCTATTTAATAGTTGTTTGGACATTAAACTCAAAACTGTTATTAAGTGTTGCCGTCATAAGACAAATTACTGCATCGTATAATGTGGCTCACTGCACAAATGTTATTTATTTATTTATGTCCATCTTAATTTTAATGCAAGATTGCCAAAAGCATTTCTTGCTTTCTAACCATTTAAACAGCAGATTTACAGGTCCATCTGGTGGATACTTTCATACTGCAGCTGACTTTACAAATAGTCACTTCACTTTAAACCCTCATACTCATCTCACCAGGAAGAAGCTTTATATGTCCAACACTACTGAAATGACCCAGTTTTGCACAACAACAAAAAAGTCACAACATCCATCTAATTTCTAGGTATTTATTAAATTCTAAAACTATATATTTACACTTCATTAACACCAATTATGACAAAGTAGTGTTCCTGTAAAAGGAAAGCATGTCGTCCAGACTCTCTGTGGGCTGTGGACCCTGGCTGAGGTCTGCAGGCTGCTGAGACTGAGGCTGAGACTGAGGCTGAGGCTCAGACTGAGGCTCAGACTGAGGCTGAGGCTCAGACTGAGGCTCAGACTGAGGCTCAGACTGAGGCTCAGACTGAGGCTGAGGCTGAGACTGAGCAGGATACCCGGGTGAATACTGAGGAGGATAATGGGGGGGATACTGGGCAGAATACTGGGGCCAATACTGGGGCGGATACTGGGGCTGATAGTGAGGGGGATAGTGAGGGGGATACTGGGGGGGATACTGGGCAGGATACTGAGGGGGATACTGGGGTGAATAGAGGTTTGAGTACTGTGGGGGAAACTGGGGAGGCAGCAGATGTGGTCCAGCAAACTGACGAGAAGGAACTTGAGGATAAAGCGGAGGAGTAGGATACTGTGGATTAAAAGGAGGAGCAGACAGAGGCGCTGAATCTGCTGGGGGATCGGTAGGTGATGCTTGCGATGAAGTCCGTGGTGGTGATGGAGTTGGAGAACTTTGTTGAGGAGGAGGAGGTGGTGAATGAACCGTTTCAGGCTGAGACTGTGGTTCCTCCTTCCTCTCAGAGATTCCTCCTGGGTCTTTGCTCCACTTAAAGAACATCTGTGATTTATTCTCCTTAGTTTGAAACTTCCCTGGTCTCTTCCCCTCAGTAAAGTAGGCAGAGGGAGGAGCAAAATCGGAATCTCGCTCTTCGCGGCGCCGACTTGTCCACTCGTTAAACATAAATTCTGGAAGGAAAGGTTAAAGAAGTATTTGATAAGGAAAGAGTTATTTTAATCCCGGGGGTTGGGGAATTCCAATCTGTTTTCTAATCTATAGTTTGATAATCCAACTGCAGATTCATTGGCTGGTAAAGAAGGTGGAGCTGAAGCACTTTACTGTGTGTGTGTAGTTGGAAGAATTGGAAATGCTCAATTCAGCATATTACAATACACCAAAACATTCAATTCCTTTAAATCATTATATTCTACAAGACTATCCAAGAAGACTCATAATTACTATTTGACTTATGTGTAACTTTACATTTTTATAGAAATAATGCAAATCATACAGTAACAGTCAAACGTTTGGACGCACTTTTTCGTTGAATGAAAAGTTTGTCCAAACGTTTGACAGGTGCTTTATATTCCTTCAGAATTATTTTATCATCATCAACTACAAATTTTGCCAGCTTTTCAAAGAGATACTATTAAAATTATTATCATGATTAACTTCATTTTCCTTACAACAGACATTTTGACTTGTCATATAAGGGAGAACTGAACTCTATTCAGCAATTATTATTTAGTAATTTAATAAAACTTTTCCAATATTGCTTTTTAATTTTCTTACTTTTGCCAAACATTTACTTCATGAAATAATGTAGTAAGATACATTTTTTAAATATGAAACTATAATAAAGATGACCATACCTTTGCCTCTGTCCCATTCTCTGACATGAGGAACTCCTGGTTTGGTGTCCTTCCTTTCCTGGATCTCCACTACCACCTTCTTCACTGTGCTTATTTCTGGAGAGTCCTCCGGTGGAGGAGAGGATCCTAAAAAGTCCCCTTCGTCCTCTCCTCCTAAGAAAAGGAATTCAAAACAATCCCTCGTTAACATTATGTGCGATTATGCAAAAATACTTTATATGCAAATAACTCAAATTATTTGATACTAAATGAAGGCCATGGGTGCATATCATCCGAAGCAGTCGTGGACTTGCCTTCAGTCGCTCCCTCTCCCTGCGGCTCCTCAGTGCCATCCAGTTTGGCCTTCTTCATCTTCCGTTGCCTCACTTTGGCCAAGCGGGCCCGCAGGATGGCCTGCCTCTTGTCCTTGAGCTGTTCCCTCTTGGTACGCTGATCTGTTGTCTAAAGCACAGGACGAATATACACGAGAAATAAGAACTGAGCAAATAATGAGGGACATTATTCATCTGTTTGGACTCTAGGTGTATTTTATTAAAATGAATGATATATGTATGTATACATAGATTTGTATATACACAGATTTTAATTGTGTAGCAGTACGGACCAAACTACAAGATAAACATGGACAAGATATGTCGGTCTGTACAGTATATTGTGCATATGTGTTTACTGCACAAATACATGCAAGACTTTACTTGTAGTGTGGGTTAGTAAGTTTTCAAGACAACTTTATAAAGACACACACACACACTAAACCCACATCTGTCCATACATCAGCAGCTCACCTGGTCTCTCAGCATGTCCAGAGTTTCTCTCTGCTTTCTGCGTTGCTCTTCATCATGAGCGAACGCAAAGTAACCCACTCCGAGATCTCGAGCCTCTGAGGTGAACAGAAGACACACATTACTTCTACAGCAAAATACTTTAAACCTAAATCCTTACTTTTAAATGTGAGCATAAGCGTTACATTCATTAATTTAAAAAAGGTAACCTTGTCCCCTGATATCCTCGTAGTGGATCGGTCCGACAGGCCTGTTCATAGCCTCCTCTTCCTCCCTCTCCCACTCCTGCCTTTGCAGCTCTCGACGCATGTCCTCTGAGAGTAAGGTCTTATCATCTGAAGCTTTTCTACATGGAGGAGTCATATCCAAAAACATTGCAGCTCTCAGTACAACACCAACATTGACAAACTATCTCCTGGTCCATTAAATACTTTTTAATTGTAGTATATTATTTACCCTTTTCCTTTAAAGTCTTGGTCCATTTTCTTAAAACTTGGCAGGTCTTTCTTCATGCATCTTCGTGATCGGCCCAAAGTGTCAACATAATCCACCCTGCAAAATAATAATGCAAAAGGAGAACAGTTTACAGCTTTAAGCATTGTCTTCACCATTATAATGTACGTGGTTTTACTTTTTTTGAATTAGAAATCACTCAAACGTTACCATTCCTCATCTGGGTTTTGAGGAGGGGGCACAGATGAGTTGTCGCTTTCCTCATCCTTTCTTTCCGTTTCCTTCTGCGCATACATTTCTCTCTTTTTGTCAATAATCTTTTGGGTGAAATCAACCAGGAACAGTCCCTCCGTCTCTTCATCTGAGGCATTACAAGACAAAATGATCAACATGAACACACATCTACGCACAACTAAATACGAGATACGTGTCAATTGCACGCAACCAACCAGGAAAGTCTCCTTTTGTCATCTGCTCATAGAGTTTGGCCTTCTCCTCCAACTTGCGTCTGTTAAAAGTAGATACACGCGGAGTCAGGCGTTTGTGACTATAATTAATGACTCTGCTGGTAATCTACGTCGTGTGCTGCACTCACCTCGATGTGTCGAGGCTGATCTGCTCCTCAGCCAGCTGCTCGGCGTCTTTCTCAGCTCTTGCAGAAACCCCGGTGTTTTGTTTAGTCCAGACATTAGGTTTCTACACGGGACAATGAAGACATGACACCCTGGTTCGTCAAGCTGTCACTACAGGGATAAGTAGAAAACAAGTCACAGGAGAACGCCGACGTTTACTGTACCTTGACTTTGGGCTTTGATGTGAATCCAGCTCCACTATTTTCATGCCCAAGTTTTTCCTGTTTGAATTGTTCTTGCTTCCTGTACAGCTCAGCTTTAAGGTCCACCAGCTGTTAGAAAGAATACACACACGTTTGTATTCCAGATAGCTACAGTTTGTACATGCTAGCATGTCGCCTGGATGCAACGTTAAGTTCGCGTTAGCTTTCCTTATGTCACGCAGGTTATCCATATTGAGAAGCTCCTTCGAAAACATGTAAAAAATAAAAAATAAGCTTCTCCATATAACTCACCGACGAAGCGGTCACGGCGAACGGTTTCTTCTTTTTATCCATGTTTAGGAGTAATGTCTTACACCATATTGATATGGCGGCTGCTGTGCTGACTTCTTCGTTGTTTCTTCTTCTCTGTGTAGTTTCCTTACCGCCCCTAGCGGCGTTTTGATGTAAATACAGTACCGGCAACTTTCAATCTTCCTCTCTTAATCCCCCAAAAAGTCTTCATAACCTCGAACTTTTCCATTTATTTTTGTGTGAGGTGCAACTGTTTCCCTGAAAAGTATCTTTGAATAGATCCCATCATTTCCTATAACAAAGAAAAGGCAGATTCTGTATAAGTCAAAAGGTAAAAATAATTCTGTTATTTATTGTTTTAATCCAATCAAATGTACGTAAACGGCCTACGATTTAGTCAATTTCGTCAGTTTGGTGCACAACAACACTATAGGAGTATTATTAGCCATTGTGTAGTGTGCATGTTCAA
This sequence comes from Apeltes quadracus, assembly GCA_021346845.1. NCBI lineage: Eukaryota > Metazoa > Chordata > Actinopteri > Perciformes > Gasterosteidae > Apeltes > Apeltes quadracus. The sequence continues at coordinate 1,625,238 of CM037933.1, forward strand.
TATTGGGGTTAATATCTAACTATATTGCTATGATTTATCTCACCCTGAGTAAACATAATTTGTAATAATGTGTATTGCACTTGTCCTCTGAATAATAACTTAATATTGACATGTTCCTGTAGACGTGCAGTCCCAGTTATCAGTTTCTCTCCGACAGCGATTCAATTGTCTCCACCATCACATGGAATAGATAAGAGGATCAGGCGCCCTGCTATTAGTGTACAACAGAGAAATGCCCACTCCATTATCAATTTAAACATTTGAACAGTCCAACGCTACCAAGATGTGAATGCACTATTACATTTAATGCATTTGTAAACCAAAATAGAAGAGAATGAAACTATATAATGGGGTGAAGCCACAAGCTTTCCAACAGTCAGACATTTTGAAGGAAAGGGAACGGATGGCTGTCAAATCTGATTAGCAGATCAATCTTTTGAACTCTTTATACTTTAGATTAGTTCTTCATACTTTGTGGAGGAGATCGAACGGTGATTTCAATTCCATCATGTTTGTGAAAAGAAACACCTGTTGGCTTGTGTTTCTGCTGTGCTCCCTGACCTTGTGGTGCGGGTCGACCAGCGCAGGCTCCAGCTTCCTCAGCCCGTCACAGAAACCTCAGGTAAGATGCTCTCCCTCTCCCTCTCCCTCTCCCTCTCCCTCTCTCTCTCTCTCTCTCTCCCTCTCCCTCTCTCCTTTTATCATCTGGATTCATTCTTTAGCTCCTAGAATGTAATCATGCGAGTATCTCTGTTGTGGCTTAAAATCCAATACTTGATTCTTCATATTGTACGGATAGTGGATAAACTTTATTCATGACCTATATGAATTGTATCCTGTCATTTACTGCACTAATGTTAAAGGGAATGCCTTACAATGAGGACATTTCTCTGTTCCGGGTCGACCACAGGGGAAGCCGCCCAGACTCGGTCGCCAAGTCATGGAAGAGCGCAGTCAGCCTGCTGTGGACGACCACATCCCAGTGAGTTGAAATAATGTCACCGTACTACCCCTCATGCTTCGAAATCCTCCCTCTGACTGTGTGGTCTTCCTCTCCTCCGAGTGGATGAGGCCCCCTGTCGATGTTGGCTTCCCTGCGGGGGAGGAGGACTTTGAGCAGTGCAGTTTAGTGCTGCAGGTCATTCGCCGCCTGCTGGGAAGCACAGAGGCTCCAACAGGTTCGCCTGAATCCTGTGTTTTATGCATTTAAACGTTTCTTGCGGTGCATATAAAATAATTAGACTTACAATTTTGAAATGTTATTTTTTGACATGTTTCATCTTGTTCCAGAAAGCCCATCACAACTTTGAAGATCATGGAAAAGAATGTAAATGTTGCCAATAACAACTCTTTGATTTGTAGTAGGCTGCAGATGTGTTGGTCTCCTCAAAATGCTCTAAAAACTATGTTGATCAGTCTGCCGGTGATTTCCAAAGAATCTGCTGATATTCGTCATTAAAAACAAAAAAAAAATGTTTATCAGGTTAACCCTTGCATAAAAAGATCTTTCAACTTGTTTATATATACTAATTAGCTTAGATCACATCATTATGAAAGCTTGATTAAATAGAATACAAAAAGCTGATATAATTATAGTTTATATGAAACTTGAGTTATGATTTTGACAAATTACTAGTTAAACATTGATCTTCCACTCTGATGTGTAAAATGTAGTGGAATTTGTTTTAATTCCTCTTAACTTTGAAAACTGTCCACTAAAGAGCCACTCATATCCAGTGCAGTGATCCAATGTTGTTCAGCATTAAATCCACCTTTGTTTGTTTTGACCTTCAGAGACCAACATGTGCCTGCAAAAATAAAGCATTCACTCATCTTTTGTTTTCTTGTCTAATCTTTAACCAAAAGAATAGAAAAAGGTTGAATCTTTATTGTCATATTGCCAGTTACGCAATTGCCATGACACATAAACTGGTAATTGTGGCACAATGACCAGCATCCATCCCATCTGAGGGATCAAACAGAGCAAACTGTTCCGATGTTTGTGTGTCCTGGATTCCATCAGGTAGCTTTTAATAAACACAGATAGACAACCACGGACCGTATGTGCTCCAAACTCCTTTCCAAAGAAGGTTGTAAAACTCTTAAGCAAAAAAGGGGGTTTTGGTCTGTATTTAAACAAATTCCTCTTGATGTTCGTGCAAGAGAAAGACTTATTCATCCATCAGTTATCTGGTCTCTGATCCGTCAGAAAAACTCCCATGTAGACTGAGCCAATCATTCCTAAAATGTAAAGCACTTCAGTCAAAAGTGTGTGAAATATGTTATTAAAACAAGGTAATGGACCGTCCTCACAGCCACTTTCTGTCCTCGAGAGGACATTGTGTTTCTGTATGAAACCATACTCTACTTGCTTTCCATTTGCAGGTGCTCCAGTCAGCACTTATGAATTCATAAATTCAATAAAACCCAAAATGCAGAATTAAAGAAAAACTGGATTATAGGTTTTTAATGTGTGTCCACCGTACAACAAACCACAAACTTAACGACAGCTGGACGAGACAAACATGCAAACAGCAGATGTCAAAACAGCAATGAGATCAAATATTACCAAAGGAACAATAACATATAATATTTCAGGCAAGAGACATAATTGTCTCCTATTTGACTGTGAGTCTTTTAGTTTATTTAAAATTACTTTTGTGAACTCTATAACAAAAAGGCACATAGGACGTCTGTATCTGTAACCAGCGCTCCACGACTGAGATCAAACGCCGTAGAGTTGACGGGTGTTGTCTCTGATCGTGGAGAGAACCGTCGCCATGTCCTCTCCCTTCAGCAGGCTCAGCTCCTCCAGCGTATGGATCCCCATTCCAGGGTGGGAAAATCGGCAGAAATCTTTCCTCACCTGTTTGGAGACGCACACTTATCACACACGTTATCGAGATGTACTTAGTTCCATTGTATTGGTGCTGTCAACGCTGGAGCAGCGCTCAGGTTTCCTTTTAAATGTACCTGTCTTGGCAGGAAATACGGAGCGTCCGTCTCCAACACGATGCGGTCCAGAGGGATCTGCCGCACAGCATCTCGGGCCTCCGTGGCCTTGAAGTAGGTTATCAGGGCGGTGAAACCCACATACAGGTTTGGGAACTCTGTAAGGAAGGGCTCAATCACTGGATAGCTGTTTGTGAAACAGTGCCTGAAACGCAGAAGGGAGAACATCTCTCGATGAGTTCTGAGTAATAATGTTGAACTTTGAGTTGATTTAGAATTTTTTTTACAAATCTACTGCCAAAAGTGACAAATGATATATTTAATGAACGAGTAGTCAGAGCCAACCACAGTAACAAAGACATTGAGTTTCCATATTTAGAATTTAATTATATGAGGCTATTACTTGAAAAGGCCAACCTAAATACAATTATAACAGGGTGGGATTAAATTATCAATTTAAGGGTTGTAACTTCACCAAAAAGACAGAAATTTTATGAGAATAATGAAGACTTTTCCTCCCAAGACACCTGTGAATTTTGTAGTCTCTCGGCACACACTTCTTCATAATTTCCAGCAGGTCATTGTCAGCATCCCTGCAGTGGATGACCAGAGGCTTCTGCATGGACACGGCGAGATGCAGCTGGCGCTCAAACACCTTCACAGCGGAGCAGAGAAAAACAAAACAACGACCACAACACGTTATTTTGCAATGAAAGTATTTCTGATATCTTCCCAATAATAATGGTAATCGTAGTTTAAGCTAAAACACTCAGCTACGGAGACATTCCCGACCTGTTTTTGCTTGAACTCGTTGGTGGAGTTCTTGTGGGAGTAGTCCAGGCCAATCTCCCCAAACGCCACAGCTTTTGGATGCTGCATGGCCTTTAGTATGTCACGTTCCTGGACACTCGAGTAGTCTTTTGCAAAGTGGGGGTGGCACCCAAATGCCCCCCACACCATGTCCTCAGCCAACAAACCCTCCCACAGGGCCTCCTTCACCATGAGCCGAGGGTTGCAAAAGTTGGCAATGCAGCCTCTATACTCTGGAGGAAAGCCGCTTTTGTAATGATTCCGGAAGCTGTTGAATGTCCCACTGAAGCCAAGCTTTCCGTACAGCATGTCTATGTGGCAGTGTGTGTCCACAAAACCAGCCTGACTGTCCGGGGAGGGACAACTGCTCCACAGAGGTTGTGCGCCAAGTGACAACCTTCTTTTAGGAGTGCCGCCGTGAGTGAAGGAGACGGAGGGGCAACGCATGGAAGCACTATCGGACTGCCTGCGCGCGGTTGCCGACTTCACGCGAGGGTTCAATGCTCTTTTTGAGTTCAGTGGCAGCGCAAAGGGGTCCCTGTAGGCCATCATGTTGGAGGGGGGCACAACTGTGGATGTGTGTGGCGGGGCAATGTTTGTTGGGTGGGCCTGCTTTACGGAGACAAAAACTGTCCGGTGTGCCGGGACGACCTCAGGAGTTTCATTTGAGGAAGAATAGGTGAAAGAGGATGTTTTAGCTCCCTGGGGAGACACTGATGGACTTCTCCATTCTTGGATGTCAAAAGGTCCTTTCTGTTGAATCTTGGAAGTAGACGAAGGATAAGGTGTATACTCCAGGGCAGAGAGGTACAAGTCACAGCACTCAGCTTCTGGTTCATTTTCGGGAGAAAAGGACTGGACTTGAGAAGTTGTTTCTACAAGCACAGAGTTTGGTGCAATGAACATCTGGGGTGAATCCTCTTCATTTAGCAGAACACCCTGAAAGACGTAGAGAAAAGGATTAAAAGATACAAGATCTCTTTTCCCCCTGCGACCTGATGACTTTATTTTGAGGTTACTATATTGTAAGGATGTACATTGAACATTTGCTATGGGTGCGTTTGATGAATACAGAAAATGTAAAGATTAGCTAAATAAAAAACAATCTAATAGATTGCCCTAAACTAAAATATTTCAAATAATATACAAGCAAGTAAAACTAGAACAAAAAATTGATTTCTAGGTGACCGTTAACTTACTCTGGAGTCTGTTTGAAACTCAAAGCCGTCAATTTGGACTTCAGTGTCCTCCAACACCTTGATGGGGGACCATTGTTCCTCCTCGACAGTAGTCGCTGTGCTCAGCTTGGATCAAGGGACACTTTTCTCTGTCTGACCTTTCACATGTTGCTGGAGTGGGTGTTTCAGTCTCAACTGGCGAAGACACAAATGACAAAGTCCTGGGAAAACTAGTGGTGCTGGCGTTCGCGCTGTCAATGGCTGCGACCACTGCCTTCCTGTAGATAGCCTTTGAGCCCTCGTCGGCTGTCCTCGCTTTCTTTTTTATGATGAAAGAGCGAGTTGGAGGTGATACCATTCCCGGAATCTCTGGGGATTTCAGCTGTCTGGGTGAGCTGTCAATATGTTTCTCCTGATAATGATGGTTGAAATGTACAAATAAATCAGTGATGTCTTTACAGAAACTAACATAATGCAATAAATAACAGATGAGATTCTAACTAACGAAATACTTAAGATATACCACTACAAAGATGGGCAGAGTAGGATTTTCATAAAAGGTTTACCTCTGAATTCATGAAATCTTCACAATTTTTCCTGTAAAGCTTCCTCAGCTTGACTTTACCCAAAGACGCCGTGCTTTCACAGAGCACCCCCGCTTTTCTTTTGGGGGTGTCCAGGCTCATCGCTGCAAGGCCAGCAGGTTCTGGAGAGTTACCGGGGGGCAAGGCATCTGCGACTTCAATGGGTGAGGTTTTCCATCGAGAGGGTGTGCCTAAACCAGCATCTCTCCCCTGAAGATTTGTAGGCGTGGTGGTTGCAGTTCGTAGCCACTTAATCAGCAATTTCTTTTTGCCGCTGTCCATGTCAGCTCTCTAATCCAAACCAGAGTAAAACAGGACCATTTAGTACAAAATGCAAGAACACAAAAAGATATCACAGCATCACTGTTCAATTTCTCAAATTAGTTGTAGCATTTTAATTATGCTATCATGCTAAAGTGTATGTTTATCTATCTTTTATCTGAAAGGGAAAGTGTACAGTTTTAAAAATAAATGGCACCTTTAGATTAGCGGGTTAAAACAAATTAAGCATTACAAGCTCAACTATAATACAAAGTTTAAAAACATAAATAAGCACAAAAGGCATGCAGTGCAAATAGAAAAGCAAAAGCACATCAAGTTTCCGATAAAAGCTAAATAATGTAATTGTAAAAACAAGACACAAAATGAAAAAAAGGCTCAAATGTTAGTAAATTGTATTTGTGCACCCTACAGCGACCTTTTTTATATTATACTGAATAACTTTAGCTGTTGTGCCGATTAAACGAGACGAAAGTGGGCATCAATTTAGACTGACAATCATACTATTTTTTTTATAGAACAAACACTTAATCCAGAAAATTGCAAACCGGGGTTCGGGTAGTATAATGATAATGGACCTCAAGGAGAATGTTGCTGTTGCCATAGTAACCAAAAATGAGTTAATTTTACCAGTCTAACTAAATTCAAAAATTGGTTTAAACCCTACATTGTAACCATAGAGTCGGTTTAAAGTTTTCAACTTTTCTTTAATTTTAAGAATACCGAAATAAAAATCCCAAAAGTATTTTGCGCGCACATTGCGACCACCAGATGGTTAGCTAACGTTAACATTGAGGTTAGGTAACATTAGCTAACGTTAAGCTAGTGTGCCATTCCTGTGGATACGGTTTCTCTCCGAATCAAAAGTTCCCTTCTTTTTTCGGGGGGAGTTTGTGCAGCTGTGACTAGACCTCGGTGGGAATGTGTGGCAGTCATTGTTGACATGTCAGGACACGACATTCCGGTAGCACCCTCAATTTAGCAACTTGGCAACTGTTAGCTAACCTGAGCTGTTTTCACGTGTGAACCTGGAAAGAACCTCCATGTTCTGGCAACGAAAAGACGCGTAATGCCAACGTATTTATTAATATTACGTCAAACTGCGTTATTACAAATTCATATATAATATATATTATTCAAATAGGTAATTTCAAGGATTTGTCACGTTACCTTCTCGGGATCCGCACAGAAGGAACGGACTGCAAAGCACGTTAACACAATGAGTCGGTCGCTGAGCGTTAGTTCAGTCCTCCATTCTCCTCTCGCTTCCGCTTTTAACGTTTCTAAATAAGAGGTTAAATGTGACCAAGTGCTTTAGCAGTTTTACTACGGTATTCAATTACAAAGTGTGTATAAATAAATTAACCGCTAGATGGTGTTTGGTTTAAACAAAAGAGCGAATTACTCTACTTCTCGCGAGATCGATTCTACGGGATGTGACTAATGGGCAACAATAACCGCGAAAACTACAAACTTGATTTTAGCAATTAGGTACACAGAACACAACACAAGACACATTTTAATATAGAGCACAAATTATCTTGTCATTATTCCTAGTGCCTAAAAAAAACGAGGATTTAAAGACTAAAGAAGAAAATGTAATATGGGTTTCACAGTTCAGCCTAGAGCAGGGCTCATCAACGTGAAAATGGAGCAGGGACCAGCATATATTGTATTCAATTGTGTTTTACATCAAACTGGAAAAGAAAATACGTGACAGTAGTTATATGAAAAGACAGATATGTATCTTTGAAATGTTTACATTCCTTGTATCAAACGTAAGCAGCTTAGGAGGTCCGTATCACATAATTAAGGATAAGGGAGAAAAGCAGGGGGAGATTTGAGCTACTTTGTCATCTTTGAAAGTGTTAAGAACAGCAGGATCAGAAATCAACTACATTTATTGAATGTCACACATATTCACAAGAAGCCCCCACTGGCGCAGTCTGATTCTCTCTCCTGGTCAACTCTTACTTTAATATGCTCTTTTAAGTATTACTTTCACAAACATTTGTTCTTCAGCAGGGTAGCTGGAACAGATCTAAGATAAACTGGAACCTATAGGTGGGGACAACAGTTAATAGTACCACAAGAATACAAACTATGTTTTTGTTAATAATCATAAGTGTAATTACATTTTATATCATTCTTTTCAAAGAAGGGTGGATAATTGTGGTTACCATTGTTTACCATTCTTATCAGAATAACGACTTACGACTGGATCCCATGTTTTTTTATTTTCTCCAGCCTACATGTTTCCTATATTTATGCAGTCGGTTCACCTCGATTCACAGAACCAAAGGGTTATGTTACTTTGTCGCTAAGCAACATGTTTGGGAACAGTACTCCTGCTTTTAGCATTTGGGTTGAAAATGACATCCTTGTGTTTGTGAGCGTCAATTATGTGCAGTTATTCAGCTTGTACCAGGTAGATCAATCTAACAAATAGCTTAAATATCAAGTCTTCACAGCTTTCAACCAATAAGAAATATATCTTTTATTTATTTCACAAATGGTGACGGTCTTAAGTTGAGATACAGTAACAATGTTATAGGTGAAATTTGAAACATGGCAACAGAGGAACAAAATAAGCAAAAAAGCCTAGTCTTGGATGGTAAAGACAAAAATCTGATTTTGTTTTTCCGCTGCAAGACAAAAAGAGACATTATCCATTTATGGTGGCAGGTATATTCTGATAAAATGTCCAGATTTACCAGATCAGGATATCAGTAAGATTTTTTTGAGGGTATCAGTAAACTGGATAAGTTTAGATCCTCTTATGTCAGGCATAACTATATCATTTTACCGTCCATAATAGCATTTTATTACTGGCCATATACATATATATAAATAAAACTGTATATATATGACACATATATGTCCACGTTGCCTTTTAAGAATGAACATTTAAATGCTTATTTTAAGTAAAAACCATAACATTTATTTGAATATGCTGCAATCACATTATATACAATCTCCTCTTCCTAAAAGGCAACTGTTGGGTGGACCTTTTTTCTGCAGAAGTCAGCACTTGCCGAAGCCAATGGGATAATATAGCAAATAGCAGATCATCATTTGCAGTAAATATGAGACCTCAGGAGAGGTTTTTGCAACTACCGCCTAGTCGCTCCGTCACCTAAAAAGTACTTTATTATCTGATCTTACATTTCATGAATTCAGGCTTCTTCAATTCTAATCGAAAATAATATGGTTGTCCAAACGTGACCATTATCCATACAGTTTCACAACTCATTCCTCCTGGCATTGGATCCTTTCCAGCAGATGCTGCTCAACTCGCTGGTTCATGCGGTGCAGATCTTTCAAAACACTGGGCTGATCTTCCAACTCCTCATGGAGACATCGAGCTATTTCCAACCTCCTGTAGTCTTCTGCTCGTACCAAACGCCGAATAACCTGAAGAGCACGATCCTTGAGGCTGTAAACTGTAAACCCAACACACAAGGGGTTGTCAAACGTTGAGAACGTGTTAGCCAAGGACCATCTTTTCTTCAAACTGCAACAACTACTAGATTGAAAAGCCCTGTTCTACAGCCACATAATCTAAATCAATAGGGGGATGCATTTCGCCTCTACTACTCGGTGCACACTATGTAAATTTACAGTCATCAGTTATAAGAGCCAATTACTAAATAACAGCAGAACAGGAAAGACAAGAACTCAACTAAAATGTTGGAAGTCAAAGGGACGGTCAACACTGCTAACTTAAAACATTCACGCCACCTTAATGTGTGGTGTCAATCTATAGCTCATATTTAGCCATATGGGTGTTTGTATAGTCCGTTTGATTGCGGTGACTGCTCATTGGATTAATTAAAAAGTAAAAGCTCAAATAAAACTGCACTCAATTCCTCCCCTTAGCTACCTACACTCGTGGCACCAGGGATGACAATGTTTTTTCAATGAACATGAAAACAAAAATCATGCTATCAAGTGAAAAGAGACACTTTTTAATCGACTGAGTGTTAATGTGAAGTAAAATTAAACTGTAGAAACAGCTTTACTGCTGGCTATCCAAATGTAAGTAATTGGTGTGCTGTATCGCAATACAATTTATATTTGTATTTTGTTACGTATTTTTTTGTAAAACCTTTTACCTCTATTTCTTTGAGGCGCACTCCCACAATGCTTAGGGCCGTCCCACTGTCAAATAGTTAAGTGTTTGAGGGTGCTAAGAGCACCCTCAAACAATTGGCCAACAATTGGCCAATTTATGCATCATTTCAATAAATTGGCCAACACGAACTGAAGTAATTACCCACAATTCATAGAGTTTTGGCATTAAACAATACACCGGGTGCCTCGGGGAGAAAAATAAAAGTTTGCAAGAGGAAAACACATTTTCCAATTTAAGATGATACAATATATGTAACGTATAGTATGGTTATACTTTATTAATCCTAATGAAGCCAACAGCCTTTGAAAACACAGAAGTGTGATTTATTCTGGAATTTATTAACAAGCAAAGTCATCTCTGACGGGGTGTACAGCAAGATGGGATTAAACAGTGCATCATAAAATGGACAGGAAAGCACTTTGGGTTGTATTTCTGTGAGTAGTAGTGAAATATATGTGACTATGATGGCTAAAATTTAAAGAGATGGGGCTAGTCATACCTGGTAAATTGATGTCAGCATTTCTACCCTCTGCTGGTTTAGGAAGAAACAATTCTTTGCCGTTCACTTTAAGCGGCTCATCAGAAATTGCATCCCTGAACATCCATGGATGACCTAGGAAAATAATTCATACAACACATTTTAAAATGAGTGTAGATTGCACTGCCCACAAGTGATACTGTACCACTTCAGAAAACGATGAGCCTTTTACTTAATGCCATCATCATACTGCCACTGGATAATTTCTCCCTACAGGAAACAGTGGCATCAGTCAAGCACTGCAACAAAGTACTATTTCAAGATATTTGAGTATTTCTATTTTTTTTAACTAAACTACTCGACTAAAGTTCTTAGAGAATTATTGTACTTTCTCCCCCATCTATTTGACTTCAGTTGCTAAAAACAGCTATTTTTCTAACCAATAATACTAATATAATTTATAACACTGATCCACAAATATGTATTATGTCATGCCTTATTCTAAAAGAAGGACATTCTGCATAATGAAAACTTTTACTTTTGGTACTTTACATTACGATGCTAATACTTTCGTACTCCAAATGATAGAAGCTTCCTTACCGATAAACGTGGTCATTTCTCGTCCTGTTCCCGGCTGTAAATCAACGTACGCCCGAGGTTCCCCGCGGTAGTCTATCCACAGTGGGCGCACGACGCGGGGACTGAGGTTACGAAACAAAGCACGAATGGGAATGTGACAGTTCAGGGAGCGAACCAGCGGGAGAGACTGCTCTTCCTCCTGAGGCATTGGTGCTGGTATCTTACACGTTATTGTTAGCGCAGTGGGATTAGCTGTTTTGCTAACGCTAGCTCGCAGTGGGGAAGCTAACCATGTCCGTTGCCTGTTGTCAACATACAGATCGTACAAACAATGATAAATGTATCATTCGCTTCGCAAATTACATTAATACATCGTTTACAAACAAGGATTACGAGCGACTGATACATTAAACTACAGCGGGAGAACCTTCTAGGAGCACTTCTTAATCACAACTCGCTGCTTTGTTTACATTCACTTTTCCGGTTAAAAGTATGGGACGTCAGAGTGTTCAGTGCTGTGATTGGTCGAAAGAGATAATGACGTCTCGGTCACATATGGGAAGTGCTTCACGAGCCATACTGTTATGGAGCCAAATCCAGGTCAAAAGTTTTGTTCATTCGAAAAAAAATGTGAAGCTGAAAGTTTAAGTTTTGTTATTGAACATTGAAAAATACAACATTGTATCCAAAATAAAAATAAGCGGACCAAAAATATTTTCGGGTCGTTTTGACGGAAGTGCGCGTCATCATGAGTGGCAGCTTAACAAATAAGGCTTAGGACAGATTCGGACATCCCGGTTCAATAGCTCGTCAGCGGAGCATTGCTAAAACACAAACGACACCTCTCTGTAACCGCAGTGATGCAGACAACTAGCCAGAACTATAATTAACCATAATTTTAGGAATACGGACTGGTCTGCGAGCTGCACGAGTCACATCGATCTTCTGAGACGAGTACGCAGCGGTCGCCTGCAAAGCGACATCACCATGGTTACAAAGAGCTGCGTCTGTGTTTCAACGTTTTTGTTGAACCAGCTTCATGGTGCAGGCCCCAGGCCCCAGGAAGTCTGAATCTGTGAATATTTTGACAACTCTACCAAACTCAGACGCCATCACAGTTGTTTGAGCAAGTGGGAAACTTCATAGATTCCTTTGTGGTTAAACGGTACAATCGGAGAAAGTTCATCGGTCTTATTCTGTGGTTCATGGCGCGTAGGATCCAAAACAGCTCGCTAAACAGAACTTTGTCTGTGAGTCAATCGTTTTACATCTAATCTTAAATTTAGTCAAAAGAACGGGTTGATTCGAAGCCCGAAGTCTCGCGTTCCTGAAGGCAATGCGATTGAGGAAGCTGTCACTCATGATGACACGCCCCTCTCAGTCGACGCCCCCCTTCTGCCACATAAGGGTCAAAAGTCTAAATGTAAAAAAAAAAGGATCCGAACCGGAAAAACAGTTTTGAATGTGAAAAAAAGAGTTTTGAATCTGAAAATAAAAGTTTTGAACCTGAAAATAAAAGTTTTGAATCTGAAAATCTGAAAAAATATATTTGATTCAAAAAAGAATTAAACTCAGTCAAAACTATATATATATTATGATTTTTCAAAATACCATACAGGAGCCAATTTCCTTCTAAATCTCTTTCAACAGACTACTTTGACGATGCTCCCACTTGCCGCCGTTAATCAAATTCTTGTAATATTTACAGTCAAGTATTATCAAGGTCTTAAGTATCAGGTACCAACTGTTGGGAGGCATCAGATTAACCTGTGAGGAACAAGGTGTTAAGTAAAAAAAAAAAAAACTTTCTGTTCCCACCAGGTGGCGCTAGGACTAATGTTAAAAATGATCATGTGGATGTCTACAGGGTGAAAAGTTCCTGAAATCTGAGACATATGGAGCAGATTATTTAAAATATGGTTGAGTTACAACAATTTTTTACGCCAAATGGTGGTTCTTAAATGGAAATTCTTCCGGCAAAATATGATTCTTAGAGCCCAAGGCCTTAAGAACACGATGCCCCGTAAATGAAAAGAATCGGGTGTAATCCCTAGGAGGAGATCGTTTTTTTACAACCCCAAGAAATCATGAAAATAGGCCAAAAATAACCCAAAAAGGCAGATTCTCAATGATTAACTGCAGTGCCCTCCATTCTTCAAATATTCTCAAATAATTAGGATGTGTTCAGAGGTTCAATGTCTACATATGTTACATATTTTGGTGAGGGCAGGCCAAGTAATTTAGAAATTAGGAATCTTGCCAGATTAAGCCACACCCATTGCGAAGTTCATTGGCCCATATCTTCTAGAAAACATTGAGAAATGGCGGAAAATCTAGTTATGAGCATTTGCATACCATCATTGACTTTGGAAGAGCATGTGCGCCAATTTTCAAATCGATGGGACATTGGGGGTGGAAACTGGCCCAGTAGGGTACTTTTCACTTTTCTACGGGGCGCTATAGACATTTCCTTTTACTCAAAAGGCGAGATACAATAGGTTCCTCTCCAACAAAGTCGTAGCGAGGACCCTAATAATAATTAAACCCAAAAGCGCAACCCCAAGAATATCTAAATTTCACGCACTTCCAATGCCCGTGCCAAGATTCTTGAGTTCACCTTTCAAAATCGCAGAAAATCTAGATAGGTGCATTTGCATAGCATGGTTGACTTTTTTGTAGAGCATTTCCGAGTGGGAAAAATGTCAGGTCAATCGGTGATCGGGGGGAAAAAGTATAAAACATGTAAAGGGGGCGCTAGAGAGTGATTTTATGAAAACTGTTTTACCATGGCAACGGAATGCATGGCAATCGAATGCCTGTATGCATGGCAACGGAATGCCTGTGACGTCACAACGGAATGCATGTACATTACAGCTTTGATCTTTCTTCCAAAACAAATCAGATGAATCAGCTCATTGCCTTTCTGATACCAGAACCGTGCAGTTGGATATTTTCTCGATTGAAATTATCTGCGATTTGTTCTTTTGAAAGATTTATCACCATTTTTCAAAGACTACATTGAGTCGTTTACCGACAAACACCAGCCTTTATCAAGGCTTCTAGCCTTTTTTTGTCGTTTATCGACTATTAACAGTCTTTTTAAAGACTACACAAGTGATATTCACCATGTACCGCGGAAACTACCAGAGACCCGCAGCTGGCGCTTCACAGCCCGGGTATCCTCCGACTGGATACAATGTGAATATCGCACTTTCTCGTGCCAACAATGAAGTGCACACCCTGAAAAGGCATGTGGCAGAACTTAATGCCAATTTAATCCGAAAACATCTGGTCCATGAGAAGATGGTATGTGAGCAAAAAACAAAGCTTTCAGACCTCATCATGGAGAACGAGAGTTTGTCTCTGAAGCTCACTGAGACCACAGAACAACTTTCTGTCAAAAGTGCTGAACTCACGGTCAACAACCAGACCTGGCAGCAGAAGTACGACAAACTGGAGGAAAAGACATTCAAAGAACTGGATAACCAACGACAGTCCTTTGAGTCTAAAGTAACAGGGTTACTCTCCACCAACGGTACTCTAAAAAGAAAGCTTCACAAGCAGCTGGCCGAAAACCACCAGTTGGAAGCAGAACACAAGCTGCTCAAGATCGAGACAGAGGCCATGGCGAAGACTATCACGGAAAACGAGGGTTTATCTCTGAAGCTCACTGAGACCACAGAACAACTTTCTGTCAAAAGTGCTGAACTCACGGTCAACAACCAGACCTGGCAGCAGAAGTATGACCAACTGGAAGAAAAGACATTCAAAGAATTGGATAACCAACGACAGTCCTTGGAGACTAAAGTAACAGAGTTACTCTCCACCAACGGTTGTATCCAAGAGGAGCTGCACAAAGTGCTGGCCGAAAACCACCAGTTGGTAGCAGAAAACAAACTGCTCAAGATGAAGACAGAGACTTTACAAAAGAGCCAAGACGAGATAAGCTCTCTTAGTGATTTAAGTGAGTCCTGCCTGACCTTAAAGATCCGCCTGATGGAGGATACCATCGCCAATGGAAATCAGATCCTCAGCAGCAAGATCCAAGATTTACAGGCCGAAAACCACCAGTTGGGAGCAGAAAACAAACTGCTCAAGATGAAGACAGAGACTTCACAAAAGAGCCAAGACGAGATAAGCTCTCTTAGTGATTTAAGTGAGTCCTGCCTGATCTTAAAGATCCGCCTGATGGAGGATACCATCGCCAATGGAAATCAGATCCTCATCAGCAAGATCCAAGATTTACAGGCCGAAAACCACCAGTTGGGAGCAGAAAACAAACTGCTCAAGATGAAGACAGAGACTTTACAAAAGAGCCAAGACGAGATAAGCTCTCTTAGTGATTTAAGTGAGTCCTGCCTGACCTTAAAGATCCGCCTGATGGAGGATACCATCGCCAATGGAAATAAGATCCTCATCAGCAAGATCCAAGATTTACAGGACGACAAAACCGTCCTTGAGAACATCTGCCTCTACTTAAAAAAAAAGAGTAGAGGCATTTTTGGGAGACGGATGCAAGACCGGCAGACGGAGATTGACAAAATGAGGCGAAAGATGCAAGACAGGGAGACAAAGAATTAAAGAGACACCTTCCTTCATCTCCCACTCCACCCTTCCTCATCCATCTGCCGCCGCTCTCCCAAATACTCCCCCCAATATTTTCCCCAACATTCCCCCGCCAAGTCCAGGCATGGACTCGCCCCCTCATTCATTGGTTAATATCATGCTATTGGGTAGTTGTTTTTTTTCCAACTCTACGGCTGGAAAGTAGCACGGCACAGCGCCTGAGGAACGAGAAAAGAGAAGACAAAGGAGACCATCCAGGACGTCAACATCAACGTGCCTGAGACTTGACACCAGTGAGAACACCTTCCTTCATCTCCCACTCCTCCCTACCTCCTCCATCTGCCCCCGCTCCCCTCGTCCCCGCTCTCCCTCCCTCTCCCCAACACTCCCTCCAACACTCCCCGCAACATTCCCCCGCCAAGTCCAGCCTTGGACTCGCCTCTTCCTTCATCGGTAAGTATCATGCTGATGGGTATCCTTTATTCCCTGTGTTCCAGTAGGTGTTTTTTTCCAACTTCATTGGCTGGAAAGTAGCACGGCGCAGCGTCTGAGGAATGCATCTTTTTCATCTCCTCCATTCTCTTCTTTGGTTAATGCGAGGCCGCAGATGAAGAAGAGGGGATTCCTGTATTTGCGCGCATCCACTGAACCCGGTCATTTGGCCGATGTTTGGATGAACTACGACGGCTGGTTCGACGAATCAATGGTAAAAACATCTTAACGTAGTTCGATAGTTTCATTTAGCCGTCATTAGAAAATGGGTTCTCGGTTAAATTTTTCAAGTTATACAGCGTGCAATGTGGACACATATGTCCCCATCTTTAGTTTCAGTAATGCCATGCCAATAACAGAATGATGCCATGCCAATATTACAAACATTATCTTACTTAATATTTATTATTAGTTTAGTATGTACTATCATATAAGTAATATAGGACTAATGTCATAGAAGTAATATAGGACTAATATCATAGGATGTAATATAGGACTAATATCATAGGATGTAATATAGGACTAATATCATAGGAGTAATATAGGACTAATATCATAGAATATAATATAGGACTAATATCATAGGAGTAAAATAGGACTAATATCATAGAATATAATATAGGACTAATATCATAGGAGTAATATAGGACTAATATCATAGAATATAATATAGGACTAATATCATAGGATTAATATAGGACTAATATAACTAACATGGCATCATACTTAGTATTTCTAATATTATATTACAAAATATCATACAGTGTTTTCCCTACCATGATATCCTCCGGTGCGCCCGCCCCCCAATGTTGGGAACCTAGGGAAAACACTGATATGACATAATATAGCCAAACTAATATAGGAGAACTAATATAGCAGACATGGCATTATAGTTTTATTTCTAATATTATATTACAAAATATCATACAGTGTTTTCCCTACCATGATATCCTCCGGTGCGCCCCAACGCCCATGACCCCCTCCGGTACGTCCGCCCCCCAATGTTGGGAACCTAGGGGGAACACTGATATGACATCATATAGCCAAACTAATATAGGAGAACTAATATAGCAGACATGGCATTATAGTTTTATTTCTAATATTATATTACAAAATATCATACAGTGTTTTCCCTACCATGATATCCTCCGGTGCGCCCCAACGCCCATGACCCCCTCCGGTACGTCCGCCCCCCAATGTTGGGAACCTAGGGAAAACTCTGATATGACATAATATAGTAGAACTAATATAGCAGACACGGCTTTATACTTTATATGTCTAATATCATACTAATAGCATAAATATAGCATTATAGTTCTATTATAATTTAAGACATTATTATAGACTAATATCACAAATGTAGCATCAGACTTCATATTTCTCTGATATGACATAATATAGTAGAACTAATATAGCAGACACGGCTTTATACTTTATATGTCTAATATCATACTAATAGCATAAATATAGCATTATAGTTCTATTATAATTTAAGACATTATTATAGACTAATATCACAAATGTAGCATCAGACTTCATATTTCTCTGATATGACATAATATAGTAGAACTAATATAGCAGACACAGCTTTATACTTTATATGTCTAATATCATACTAATAGCATAAATATAGCATTATAGTTCTATTATAATTTAAGACATTATTATAGACTAATATCACAAATGTAGCATCAGACTTCATATTTCTAATATATAACATAATATCATAATATAACAGATGCTATATTTCTAGCCATGCCTTTAATACTTAGACAAACTATAGATGGGGACATGTGTGTCTACCTTGCACGCTGTATAACTTGAAAAATTTAATTGAGAACCCATTTTCTAGTGACGGTTAATGAAACTGTTGGACTACGTTAACATGTTTTTACCATTGATTCGTCGAACCAGCCGTCGTAGTTCATCCAAACATCGGCCAAATGACCGGGTTCAGTGGATGTGCGCTAATACAGGAATCCCCTCTTCTTCATCTGCGGCCTCGCATTAACCAAAGAAGAGAATGGAGGAGATGAAAAAGATGCATTCCTCGGACCCTGCGCCGTGCTACTTTCCAGCCAATGGAGTTGGAAAGAAACACCTACTGGAACACGGGGAGTAAAGGATCCCCATCAGCATGGTACTTACTGATGGAGGAGGAGGCGAGTCCATGGCTGGACTTGGCGGGGGAATGTTGGGGGGAGTGTTGGGGGGAGTGTTGGGGGCAGGGAGGGGGAGCGGGGAGGAGGGGAGTGGGGGCAGATGGATGAGGTAGGGAAGAGTGGGAGATGAGGGAAGGTGTTCTCACTGGGGTCCCGTCTCAGACTCGTTGATGTTCACGTCCTGGATGTCCTCCTTTGTCTTCTCTTCTCTCGTTCATCAGACGCTGTGCAGTGCTACTTTCCAGCCGTAGAGTTGGAAAGAAACACCTACTGGATAGCATGACATTAACCAATGAATGAGGAAGCAAGTCCTTATATATGGCCTGGCCCAATTTAATTTTTTTTTTTTTCTGTTTATTTATTTTTTTTTTGTTTAAAATCTAAATTGCCCCCCCCCCTTCCCCCCTGTGGGTTTTCCTCCCTTCTTGGGTTTCCCACATAAAAAAAAAAAAATCTCCTCCGTGAATCGCCACCTTAACGTGGTGGAGGAGTTTGCGTGGCTCAGTGACCCTGTGACCTTTGTTGTCTGAGGCAGAAGCCCCCTGCAGGGCGGCCGGAGGACAGCAGGTCTCAGGGGAGAGTCCAGACTAAGAGCGATTCAAAAACCCTGATGTTTTAGTTTAGCGGCCCCACGTTGTGGAACGTGAAACCAAACTAAACGATAATAAAATGGCTCTCACAGCTTATTATCTATATTTCAAAAGTCTTTCAAAAAAACAGCCAACACACAGAAAAAATGGTTCTTAAATGGTTCTTTAGAAGGCAGTGTGGTTCTACAAAGAACCGTCACCTTCCAAAGAACCATTTATTGATTAGATGGTTCTAAATGCTAAAAGATCACCTGTGTGCAGAATGTCAGGTCAATCGCTGATAATAAGCTAAAATAAAACATGTAAAGGGGACGCAAGAGAGCCATCCTTTCATACCCTGAAGGTATGAAAGGAAGGCCTTACTCCTATGAAGGTTCATAGGAGTAAGGCCCTAAGCAGCCAGCGAGCCGTGAGCCGGCCCAAGCTGCCGGCGAACCGCGAGCCGCAAGCCGGTGCGACCAGACGGCGCGATCAGATGGCTCACATGTATGCACTGACAAGTGTGAATGATAGCTCCGGTATAAGGTGTCTGTTTAGTGAGCCAGAGATCTGGGTTTCTTATAGCACCGGTGACTCTGCGTAGTGGGAGGGGGGCCCCCAAATCAAATTCTGCTTAGGGCCTCCAAGAGGCTCGGGCCGGCACTGGTTTTTGGCACTCATCACTCACCAAAAGTTTTTGAGTATGACAAAGGCCTCAAAAGTGCGATTAAAGTAGCAAAAGAATATTAATAAATATATATATATATACAGGGTGCGATTTGTGGGGGGGGTGGGGGACAAGGATTTCCCCCCCTTGATAGCGATGAATGCAACTTAACTGCTCGCCTACTTAAACTCTTGAAATCTAACGATCTTCGGTGTCAATTTCTGAACGTCATCCAACACAAACACATTGTAACATTTTAGTGTTCGCAGAGGTGCGCGTGCGCTCGTGACGCGCATCGGTTTCCCCTCTTTGTGCGCCGCTCGGCGCTTAATTCTGCTTCCTCCTCGTAGCCAAACCGTCCGTACGCGTGAAAGTGAGCATCAAGCCAGTTGGACTTTAATTGCGCTGAGGGGGTATGCCGTTATATTTGTGCCACAATCCTGAGCGCGTAATTTTAAGTTTTGAGCACAGAGAACTATATTTTAGCAAAGAAAAACATTCCGTGCGCGCAGTTTACTCATGTGCCCTCTCCACAAACTCGTTTTGTGCGCGCAGGCAGCCGTTGCTGCGCTCTTTTTTATCTTTGAGGGTGGTGTGGAGATCCGGGTTTGGGCTGTGGGTCTGTGTGAAGTGTCCGATTTAGGCGATACTTTTTGGGGCACAGTGTGTCCAATGCAGGTGCCTCTTTTAGCCTAAATGCTGCAAACTTCAACAACTCGCTGAGCTACCGCGATGCTGTAGAAGTTCTACTAGCAATTTCATTGGAGACCAACAGCCAATCACAATTGACCTTCTTTAATTCTCTAATTGGTTGGTTTTGTGGCACAAATGTAACGCTGCTGCAAGTCGAGCGAGCGCGTGAGTGAAACGTCGAGCGAGCGCAGAGTGAAGAGGTGGAGCGACGCAGCGACGGCTGCCTGCGCGCACAAAACGAGTTTGTGGAGAGCGCACCTGAGTAAACTGCGCGCACGAAATATAATTTTCTTTGCTAAAATATAGTTCTTTGTGCTCAAAACTTAAAATTACGCGCTCAGGATTGTGGCCCAAATATAACGCCATAAGGGGGGGGGGGTCGCCGTAGCAGAGAATAGGAACCAGCTCTTTAATAATACGAGCAGTGCGGAGCTGCATTACTGTGAGTGATGGCCTATTACTTTTGTATTGGTTTTGCATATTAACAGGCTTTAGACATATTTTATTTGTTATTTATACTAGTAGCCTACTGTGATGGTTTTCCACGTCCCAGATTTTTTGGTGCCCCCCCCAGGCATTTGGTTCCCTACGCGCAGTGCGTGATGTGCGTGTGCGGAGCGCCGACACTGAGCATATCGTCTTGTCAACTTAATTAACATTAAAAGTTTTGTCATGTTGTGATGGGGACTAATCCACGGACCCGAAAAAGGGCCGGTCTACCCTTTGCGTTCTTCTCCCTAGTTATGCAAGCTAAAAGTCCAATGTCCAAAAAAAAAAAAACATCCCCCCCCTCTGCTTTTTTGTCAAATCGCACCCTGTATATATGTGTGTGTACACACTATTTTTAATGTTTAATGTATATATATATATATATATATATATATATCATTTTAAATTAAAACATTGAGATACTAACACGATTTTGGGTGGATCAGTGGGACATTGAACCAATAATGGATTAATGGTTCATTTGCATACCATGATTGACTTTTTTGTAGAGCATGTGGAAGAGCATATGTGTGTCAATTTTCAAGTCGATTGGACATTCGGGGCGGAAACTGGCCTAGTAGGGTACTTTTCACTTTTCTAGGGGGCGCTATAGAGACATTTCTTTACACCCAAAACGGGAGACCCCAAAATTATTAAATTTTTTAACAGTCTTTATCTTCATGCCAAATTTAACAACTTTTTGAACACGATAAAGCCCCCAAAAAGGCCCCTAAGGTGTGAGAAGTATAATAGTAATAATTCCATCAAATACAATAGGTTCCTCTCCGACGGAGTCGTAACGAGGACCCTAATAAAACAATGAATTACGTAAAATAACCCCATCTTGAGTTTTATTTTACATTTTATTGTACAAGTTTATTAGAATAATATTAGTTAAGGATGCACAGCGGATTAATTCAATTTGGACTGCCTTATACAGTATAAGCTCCCATTGGGCCAAACTCCACACCGTACACAAGCCCCACCCAGTTTTATACTCACATAAAGCAAAATGGCACAGCTGAGACACCCTCCCCCTCCCTCAGAATGCAATCTGTGCTCAACCATTGCAGTATCAAGTACCCTTCGGGACTATTTAAAGAACATACAAGAAGGTAGGTACACATACTTGCTTAATGCCTTGCTAAAAGGCATACTTTTTACATTTTATAAAATATTGTCAACACACTGAAAATATCAATATACACAGTTGAGTGACGGACCAGGCTATTACGCGTACGTGTTTTTCGATTCCTTTTGTTTTGGAAAAATAACGAGTGACAACCTTACTTCCCCCCCACCAGCCTATTCCTCAGCCTGCTGGCCAGTCTGAACTCTGTAAAGACACAAACACAATGTGTCCCCTGAATGGCAGCGACTTTGCAGAGGACGTGGCCAGAGACGAAAATTTGGCCCAGCTGGAGATCGCGCTCCTCAGCGTCGTCTTCATCGGCGCCGCCATCCTCAACACCGCCCTGCTGCTCGTCCTCTGGGGACAGCGCAAACAGATGTCCAGGATGCGCGTCTTCGTCTTGCACCTGTGCGTGGCGGACCTGGTGGTCGCTTTCTTCCAGGTGTGCCCGCAGCTTATCTGGGACATCGCCGACCGGTTCGTCGGGCCAGACCCGCTGTGCCGCCTGGTGAAGTACCTACAAGTTCTCGGCATGTTTTTATCGACGTACATGATCGTCGCGATGACAGTGGACCGATACCAAGCTGTCTGCAACCCGATGGCGAAGTTCCAGCGGTCCAACACGGGACTCAACGTCCCCGTGTGCGCGGCGTGGGGGGTATCTCTGCTGGGCAGCTTTCCGCAGCTTTTTATTTTCTCCCAAGTCGAGGTGGCACCTGGTGTGTTTGACTGCTGGGCCGAATTTGTCCAGCCGTGGGGGCTACAGACTTACATAACCTGGACCACTCTGGTCATTTTTATTTTACCTGTTTTTACGCTTGTTTTTTGTCAAGTGCGCATCTGTCGTGCCATCCAGATGAACCTCCGTCAGAAGACTCAGCTGCAAGGAACGGCGGCTCACCCGCTTCCTGGCAGGGGCAGCGGGGTTGCCGGCGTGCCCAAGACCCGGGTGAAGACGCTGAAGATGACGGTGGTCATCGTGGTGGCTTATATTGTCTGCTGGGCTCCATTCTTCACTGTGCAGCTCTGGTCCGCCTGGGACGCAAACGCGCCGAGGGAAAGTAAGTGGCTTATGTGGTTTGATGTGGTAAATCATATTGTTTATTGAACTTTTCTTGATCAAATAAGTTACATTAAATATATGCTAAATATTCCTAACTGACACTTGCAAACACACGACGCTTTGTTATTCCAGCTGCAACTTTCACCGTCCTGATGTTGCTGTCCAGTCTGAACAGCTGTGCGAATCCCTGCATTTACTTTCTGTTCTGCGGTCAGTCTCCCCGGAAGCTGCGGACATTTCTGTGGCAGCGGCGCCCCAACGGCAAGGATTCAATCCGCAAAGAGGCGACAGTGGTCAGCACATTGTACATGAGCTTCAAAAATGTGTCCGAGGCCAACTGAGAGTAGTTTCAATCTGGAAACTGGAAATGGGCTGCTTCCCTCCGAGATCTGCCTGCCTTTTGAAGGACTTTTCCTTCTGAAATGAAATGCTGGACCTCTATGTAAAGAATCACGGAACAAGGCTACTCACTACTTCAATGTGTGGGCACGAATCACATTGTGACAGCTGTTTTGAAAGTTTTGATATGGCATGAAAATACCCCTCATATTTAGTTGAGGCTGAATGCATTGGATTGAATTGATGGAGAGAAAGAGAGTTCTTTTACAAAGAGTGAAATAACGTGTTTTTGTGAATAATAAAGCTGTTGTATTAAAGGCTCTGAAATAAATGTGTCTCTAAATGTTCTGTGGTGAATAACTATTTTAAAATCACACTGAGTGACTGTTTGTTGTTATCATTTGCTACATCCAAAAAAGTTACATTTTTGAATGTATCCTACGGCCAATGGTCCTGAAAGAAACTACAATTAAACCTGTTGTCTGGCAAACATGGTCGGCGTCTACTCACTCACGAGGCTCACTGCGGCTAAAAAAAAGTTATGCTGTTATAACAAACCCCAAAGTGTTTTGTAGCCTTAACGCAACATTCCATGAAGACAGAGGTTTATGTTGATAGGATGAACGCAACAAGCGTTGATTGACAAGCTGTTACTGACATGTGACTTGACACTCAAGGGTGGTGTGAGAATGTGTTGCAATGGTTTGTGTGCACGATCTCCTGGTTTACAGCGATTTTAATACTGAAGCAGCATCTCTGACACCGCCTGGAACATGTTACACATGCAGGGGCCGAGGGACGCAGGGATCTATTTTCAGCTGCACGCCGGTAATTACAGGAGCCCTTTCACATTGTGAATGCAAACAAAAACCCTCGCTGATGTTTCAGCTCCCAAACCCCTCATCCCACAGGTTTCTTATTTATTATTAGAAAAAACCCAACACTAGATAAAACGTAAGCACAGTAAACTTCAACATAACAACATCACTTTTAATTAATACACTTTATGCATGTTAAAATGGATTTTATACAATTCTACACTGTAAAGATTTGAACGCCTGCTGGTTGTCAAAACAGAGCCCAGAGGATGCTTTGTGTGTCCGTATCGGGCCTTTTAGGGGCGTGAAAACCCGGTAAGCCTCCGCAATCAATATGGACAATTCAGAAACAAATGCTCCATCAGGACAAACAGAAGGTCAAGTTTCTGTTCGATGTTGGGAATGTGTGCAAAGGTGGAAGCCAACAATAACAATAATAACAACAATAATAAAAACAGTTCCACCCGAGAATGGTAACAGGATTCAAGAAGACCTTCAGCTGGAGTTTGTAATCTGCTTTGACTCGATTCATGTCATATTATTGGGTTTGACAGTAACATCATTTATTTTGTCATTCTTACGTTACATTTTTTTTTATTCCTGAAGGAAAGTTGAAACTTTGCCCAAATAGTCAGAGCACAG
This sequence comes from Apeltes quadracus, assembly GCA_021346845.1. Classification (NCBI taxonomy): domain Eukaryota; kingdom Metazoa; phylum Chordata; class Actinopteri; order Perciformes; family Gasterosteidae; genus Apeltes; species Apeltes quadracus. The sequence continues at coordinate 1,649,865 of CM037933.1, forward strand.
TGTAACATGTAGTGCTGATGTGCTAACCGTCCCCGGGGGAAGAACCAGACCTGTTTGAGGACCTTCAGCAGGACAGATGTTTGGGCTTTGACCAATATCCTGCTGTTGGAGGGCAAAACTACACTAGAGTGCATTTTGTTTCTCTACCAAACGACCGCGTCAATCTACCACACTAATTAATGTCAATTGCAGTAACATTGTGAAGTCCACCATCTTTATATTCCACTCATGAAGCGTAAGGATTTAAATACACTTTTTGTTTCACTCATTACTACGTGTTGTTGGTCTTCGCAAGTATAAATCATACACTGAAACATAAGTGTTACTTTTTCCAAAGGTAAATTATTCCCTCATATGATGGAGAGATATTGTATGCGTGTTTATTTTGTTGTTTCCAGTTATAAATATCCAATAACTATGCATATCTCCATTCATTTATTTACAATACGTTATCATTTTGATATGTGCACATCTGAAATAGCCACTTGTTTCAGCAGTTTTCTTGTGAATATCGGCTCCTTTTGGGACTTTTAGAGTCTACATATGAAAGAATATTTACGATTTCACACTGGCTTCTGGGAAACTGATGATTTCATGTTTACACTAAACATTCAATTATTTACCATCTTTTTTAATTAAATACCAGACAAAATAAAAACAGCATTCAGTAAATGTGGTTGAGTGTCCTTTTAAGCAAAAATAGCATGAAACTCTACCAGACAGAAGCAGGGAGACACAAATGTTAGAGCCCCAAAACAAGAGTACTTTTCATTTCCCATGTTGCACATCCATTACTAGAATATCTCATACGCGTTATCCTGCTTGGAGAGTCCTGCTGAAATATATCAATCAATAACTGCACGTTTTACTCAACATGTTTGGGCTATTTCCTCTTGGCAAATTAGTGCCCCAAGTCCAGTTTGGAAGGAGGCCAATGTTTTCTTTTGTGAAGCATTCAATTTATTGACGTGGGTGCGATGACGCCTGACAGCTTGGTGACCAGCGAATCAGCGATATTACAGAGAATATTTTCAAAGGGGGCTCAACACAGGATTATAGATTGTACATGCAATATGAAAACATTTATGAAACAAAATGATATGATATTGTTGAAGAGGCCAACGCATTACTATAAATACGATTCAAAACGTGAATGTAACATAAAAAAATACAACTATTAGCACAACTAGCAAAACAAATCAAAATATCTGACCAAATGACCAGCAGGCGAGTTGGATCGTTGGAAATGCTGGAGGAAAGTAATGACAAAAAAAAAAAAAGATGCTTCAGCCGCTTCGATTCCTGTGAAATAATTTAACCGTTCAATTGATGCAGTAAGAATAAGAATAAAAGAGTAATTCAGCACAAAGCCCTGCATGAAACCACAGTGTCAAGTCATTTTCTTCTGCCAACAAAAAAGACCATATAAAGGATGATGTGACGAAAGCCTCCTTGAATCTGTAAAGACCGGGTCTATTCCTTTATTAAAATATCCAAAAACACTAAATTGGGAAAACCGTCAGATTCTGAGTGATTTAGTATTGCGATCGATAGCTCACGGATGAAAAGATTAAATCCTAAAAATTCGATGTGACACGAAGAGACACTTAATAGTCGAATTCTACAAACCGTAGAACAACCGTTACGTTGCACAACACTTGATCTGCCTCATATTTACAGCAACATTCATACAAACGCAAGAAGCCCTGAAAGCTGAGACACTTTAAAAATAATAAGATCTTCTTCACTTCCATCATTTACAATCTTCCACTGATTCATCAAATCTTTCAAAAGACACCGCGATGGGGCATAGGCACACCATTTTACCACACAGCAGAGGAAATAAAGACAGATAGAAGATATTTCTAATTTCCCCTTTCTTGATTAATGAAGTACATCATCTGACAGGACAATTAGCTTTGGTTGAACACTAACCAAAAAGCAATTATAACAAGTATATTACACATTGTCATTATTATTATCCCCTCAGTTTATTTTTTATTGTATAAAACACTGGTGGAATAATAGAAAGCACACATGGATGAGCAGGTCAATTACTTTCCAACCTTCTGCTATACAAAAATACATCAGATTTAATTCCGACATTCAAAATATTCCTCATAGAAACCGATCTACACACACATTCCCTCTCCAACTTACAGCAGCTGAGACCAAAACAAAATCTGATAAACCCACAAAAGGATCCGAGTGCGGAGTGAATATATATTTTCTGTTTGGTTTAACAACAGATTAAAGTAGGTGACCGACAATATGTCTATCTCACCTGCATGCAGTCTGACTCTCCTTCATATAGAGGGAAGGCGTTCAGAGGGAAACTGTGTTTGTGTATCTGCAGCTACCAGGGAATCAGCTGGACAGCAGCGCAGGTCTGCAGGTCTAAAGGAATCAATCCGTTACACTCCATCTCGCTCTAGAAAATGCACCAAAGACCTTTGAGAACAATCACTTCCTCTTCGCTGTTCTAATTTACTCTCTGAGTGACATTTCAAGGCCTGCTGACCTTTTCTCATAGAATGCATTTGCTGCCACGGGTCACAGGCTGCGTTGTGATGCATCGATCACTGAGAGTAAAGCCACGCAGCGCACGAGGATCCAGCTTCTTTTTTTTTTTTTTACGTTCACCGACGCTGTGACATCACAGGCAGAACAGACGGGAGCCCCGCCTCCCCTCCTCCCCTTCGCCGTGGGGAATACGGGGGAGCATAGCCGAGCGGGTCAGACCCCAGAAACGAGGTGGACTCAAGTCCTTCTTGCTGGCGGTAAACTTCCAGCCCATGTGAGACCCGCAGGTTCGGCACTGAGCAATTGTCCAGGCGTACCTGTGGGGAAATTAAGAGGACACCATTTTTTAAGATATAAAAAGATTTGGATCTATAAGGCACCACAGGATGGTCTCATACAACTCATTATAAACCGCTCATACGGATACTTCCTGTAGGCGTCATTCAGAAAAAAACACTATACAATTGTTTAATCATTTTATCAAAAGCACTTTCTACATATCATTTGTTATAAATACTTCATGCATTTGTAGTGATGTCTTAAAAAGGCACAGTGACTATTTTACACAGAAAAGCCAAACAGTTCTAAATCCATCCACAATGCAATGTCCTAATACAGTTAGACTAATTGTGGTATTAAAGCATGTCTAAAACCCCCGAAAGGCATAACGAGGGGTTCAGAATCTTATCACTGTGTGTGTGTGTGTGTGTGTGTGTGTGTGTGTGTGTGTGTCCGTGTTTACCCTGGAAACCAGCTGTGCAGTGTGGACGGCCGGCCGACCAGGTTGAGGTTATTGGCTTTGTAGACGGTCAGAGTCTCATGGACGTAACCGTGAGGGTTGACGTATGCAGCCATGGGTCCGTACAGAGACAAGCTGCAGGGCGAGGACAGGCAGGAAGGTCACACACACACACACACACACACACACACACACACACACACACACACACACACACACACACACACACACACACACACACACACACACACACGAAGTGAGAAGAATTTCACTTAACGGTTCAGCCGAAAAACAAAACATTTTTTTAATGTTTTTAAATGTTAAGTCTTTTTTAAATAATAAGTAAAAGACAGAAATTTATGAGAAACTACATCATATTGCATGTCAAGGTGAATTCAGTGCATTTAAAAAGTGGTACAAAGCACAAAACCACTCTGGAATTTGTACATCTCAGAATATAAATTACATTTGCAAATAAATAAAAAAAAGTGTTAAGATGACACAAAAGAGGTGAAAACAATTTATTGGTTTTAGGAAACATAACTATCTGGATTGAAATCCTATGTGGTCCAACTGTAGTAATTAAATAAATAAACACACAAAAAAGAGGATTAAGGATGATAAATGTTGTTTTGAACAAACTAATTTAACCCCACAAGCCCTTGCAGAGAATAAAGCTACAGAAAGAGGCGCAGTCAGATTCTCAAAGTCCATTTTTCCAACTGCCCCAATGATTTGGTTACTTAAAATACATACTTTCATGCATTTGCTGTATACATGTTTAGAGATCCTATTATTAAACACACAACCATTCGTTCTCTTAGAATATCTAGATGTCCTCAGACAGAATTATTGGTAAACTTTTCCAATAATTGTAGAGTGAAGGTCTGGACGGTTTCGTTAGTACTTCTTGTTGGAGTCTTTGAGAAAACCATTGACTTTCATACATGAAAGACAGCTATTGAGTTACATTAGTGACATGAACCCCCATTGAAAGCTGTTTTTTCTCCTTTTATCTGGTCCCCTCAAAGTTATCCATTACAACATAAAATACTGACGTCCTCACCTGAAGATTTCATTTTTTGTGGTGATTTCTGTGTCCTGGCACTGCTTACAGCACAGTGATGTGCACTGAAGAGGAGAGATAACACAGTTTAAAAAGGATTTACACAGATCAGATGTTCTCAATGCAAAGTTATGGTTGAGGCTTATTGGAGGATGCTGTAGTAATCAACCCCATCCGTTATGCTTCCACAAGTAAGTAGCTGGAAATACACAAGTTCATGAGGTCTGTAGGGACCAGCGAGACTCGCTACATTAAAAGAGGATTATTATCCTGAATCAGACAAGAACCGGCAGACCCCTTAGCATTTTATAAACCCGGTGATGCAGGGTTACGAGTACGAGGTGCTTGCGTGTGAGAGCAGTCACACGCAAGCACAGTCACAATGCAGTGTTTAGATTTAGGAAGCAAAGATACCATTAAGCCCAAATGTTTGTCATTTACCATATGATGCTCTGTAAAAATGTTGTTAGACAATATTCCACCATAAATGCAGGTGAAATGTGACACACAGCAAATGGATACTGTGCATTTACTGCAAATCTGTTAAAATCCATTGTTTCAAGTAGTAAAATGAAACCGTGTTTGCTTACACGAACTTATTTTTACCGGTTTACATTGTCACTTTAGACTAAAACAAAACACAGACCGAACATCACAGCGTAAAAAAAAAACACACAAACCCGCACGCGCTCTGTGCAGAACAACGCCGGCAGGAACATCAGATCTCATCACACAATGACGCCATGGTGTTCTGCACAGAGGAGAGGAGACAGGCCGAGGTGGCCCGGCGGGATGGAGAGGGTCAGGGGGGCGTTGACCTGTCTCTTACCCGGTCCATGATGTCCAGCTCACAGCGAAGTCTCTGGATGGCACTGCCGATCTTCAGCAGCTGCAGCCGCAGAGTGTCGTCTATGGGCAGACAAGCCGCCACTCTGTAGGAGAAGTCTGACGGGAAACCAGGCAGAGGGGAAAGACGGGGATGAAAAGAAGAGGACACAAATAAAAGAGACGCATGTGCGTACGCGTCTGCCATCAATCCGTAGCACACCGAGCAGAGGCTGACCTACGGCGTTCTTAGGCAGAGAGTCATCCTTCAGATTCTCGTCCCATTCATGGAGCTGTTTCTTCACTCTGTTCATGAGCAACTCCTGCGTAGTGAGACACAGGAGGCAGAGACAGCCTGGTTTGCGTTCATTCCTATGTGGCGTTTATATACAGCATGGGGGACATTCCATGTGGTGCACGGTATCTGCAGCACTCACAGAGTCGTAGAGTCCGTAGACCCACGGCGGCCACGGCGTCAGACTGGCGCAGTGAAACTTCCTCTGGGAGTGAGAGCAGATGCACCATTAATCTCCATTAATCCAAACACATATTCACACAGCGATAATGAAGTGCCAGCTTGTGATGCTGGACATACACAAAAGCCTCTTGACACTATTGTTTAAAATAGTATTATTTGTCAACCTCTGGAGGCAGGGCCAGAAAAAAGTACACAAAATTGATAAAACAAAATGTCCGAAAAATATTCACCTTGGACTTGGTGCATCAAGGATTGACACTATTCACTATTTTCTGGTGGTTCATAATTCCAGAAATGCACAGTGCAATTGAAGAAGACATTAATAGCAATAATCAATTTCGTTCTGATGTGATTTTTAGTATTTCATAGCAAAGGACGTTGCATATTATTGTGTACAACATGTACTGTGTTTGTGGGTTTCACCTGCTGGTAGTTATTCCACCAGCACTGGGCCTGTTTGCAGCTCTGACTCGGCGGCTTGGAGGAGGGGTGCATGTGCAGCCTGTACAGGGGGGGCACGGCAGAGAGAGGATCTGGAAGGATTCTTTCTGGAAGGATCTGTACTTTGGCTTGTCTGATCCTGGCAAGACAAATCAAAGGAGACATTATACTGGTTGTTGCAACAAAAACAGAAAGAAAAAAAAAGAATAACATAACAGGGGAATGTCAGGAGGAGCAGATTAAAACCAGGGTGCGCTGGTTCGATGGCTTTAGGTGTGTGACAAGATGTCTGCAGATCTAAGATGAGCTTAAAAAGGGGCGGTCTTTGCCTGTAAGGAACGCAAAATATTCCTCCCCAGCCAACATGACCCCAGTGAACTCACTGGAGCTCAGACAAACAAGCATCCACTAATCTAAACACCAGACAAGCTATAAAACACCTTGAGGTGAAACTATGAACCAGCACGCACACAAACGCACACCTAAAAATGGCACGTAGTTCACACCTAACAGAAGACAATATTTCATTTCTTACTACAGCCATTAATGCACAAACAAAAAGAAAACCTAAGCCATAATATAATGGCACTAGAATAAGATTTCCAAATAATTATTTATGCAGCATGTTCCACGTTTCACAAGCAGCATGTATTATATCGAGGAACGTTCAGGAAGGAATGGAAGGGTATTAGAATACAGTATATGCTGTGTCAATATTCAGTACAGGTCACATCAGCCGATTACATTTAAGTGGGAGATTATTTATATTCTATGGCTATTACCCTTCTAACAAAAGGGTAATAGGATTATGGGAACGACTTTATGTGCATTACACAACAGCAATGACGACACAGTTTTATGGACGTCAACGTCAATAAACGAATGAACAAGTGGACTGGATCTACAGTCCCACCACAACACTGAAATAGGAAGAGCTGCTCATGGATGCTTCAGTCCTTTACTGCACGCTCAAACAAGAGGAGGATCAAACAACAGGCTTTGCATGAATAGATCTACACTAAATGCACTAAACACAAATCCCAACGGGCTCATCTTTAATGCATGACTGCGAGTTGTTAGTCTGCCCTCTAGCTGTGAGCGGAGTCATCTTGAGGGGAAAAAAAAAAAAAAACGAGTCTGATATAATAGATTTAGTCTATGGCTGTAATTCACCTCTGAAATGATCTCGTGCCTACAATACAATGTTTTTTGTTGAGACATCAGACCCTTTCCAGAGGTTTTTTCAGGTTGTCTTCTTTGAGTATATAGTCTTCATGTATCCAACATCATCATCATCATCATCAAGAACGTGAAGACATTTTGATTATTTTCAATTTGTTGAAACATTTAGTCAACATTTGTGTTTGGACCCTGACTAAATGATTAAGATGGAAACCTTCAGGGTTCCTAAGGACAACAACAGGCTCTCTCAATGGGAGAACCGCGACACGATGTTCACGTCATCATTCATGGAGGTCAGCTCTCATTCAAATGTGCACATGCATCCAGACCCAACCTTTGATTAAGAGGCAGTTGAACTTACCCATCGGCTTGAGTTCTTATCTCATGGACCTTGAATCTCTGCCTGCCTACAGCTTTCACTTTGACAGTTTCAATGCCATATTCTTGCTCTTCTCTGTATGCATAGATTTCAGCTGTTGTCCCAAACTCTGCCTCCGACTCACCTGCGTCACTGCAGAAACGGATACAAATAAAACCATTCAAAATGACAATGCACAGACCCCTTAAAGGGGTCATTTAGTCATTTAGAGTTGCACTTCTAAACGGCTCACAAAGATAAATCAAGCAAAATATCTTTGCTCGATTCATCTTTTTGTTTGCTCTCCGTCCAGTCCGTTGACGATTTGCAATGTTCCTCACCTGTGCGCGAGCACAGCGAAGGTGCGGTCTCTCTGGACGATGCCGCGCATCATGCTGACCTCCTGCGGCCTGAAGAGCTGCAGCGGCAGCGTCTGACCCGGCACCAGCATCACGGCCGTGTGGGGCAGCACGGGGATGGTCTGGCAGCTGTCTTCATCGTGGACTGTGCGGCCGTGAAACTCCTCCATATCTGAACCCAGGTACTGCCACCACAGATGGGGGCACGGGGGGGTCAGGGCCAACACGGGTGCAGAAAACCAACTAAACCAACCCCCCAAAAACACAGCACGAGGGGGCGTTACTCACCGCGTGGGACGTGGGGAGACTGGGGTCAAAGGTGATGCTGGTGGGCTTCTCCGCATCCTCGTTGTCTCGGTCTTCGGTCTCCATGTCATCTTCCTCCTCAACCGGCCCCTCCGCCTCGTTGTCTGCGTCACAGCAAGCACAGCGGCTCAAAGTGAGGTGCGAGCTCCCCCAACGTCAGCTAACCAAACCACCGCGGCCACTTAGCCCGAGTTGGCGAGTCACCCCGACGGCGGAGGAAATGACCGCGAAGCGACAGCTCGGGCGGTTCGTGAAATGAGTCGGGACGCGATGGCCGCCGCGGGTGAACGTTAGCTGGCTGCTAGCAGCGCGCTTCCGTGGCCTTCAGTTACCTGGTAAGAGCTGTAACTGGTTTCCCATGTTGTCGTTGACGTCGTCTTCACCTCCTCCCCTCTCGTCGGCCATATCTTTGTGTTTACAATACAACTCTTCTTCTGCGGTGTCCGGGCGGGTCGCGTGCGCCCCCTGCTGGCTGTGCGGAGGAAAGGAATCCAGAGATGTCTGAAATCGATTTAATCTTCTTGACGGTACATAATCATTATTCTTGACCACGTCAAGCGTTGTTAGGAAATCAGTGGAACTTTTATGAGAAAAAAATCTGCTCACTGATGTTTTATGACCGAATCAAGTCGTTGAATACATTTCAAAAACTACTATTTAAACTACATGGCAGAGGATATTAATTCCACTTTTATCCACTATATTTGCTTTGCAGATCAGATTCTGCATGGATACTTTCATAATTCACTGCCAAAATAGATGAAAGCAAAAATTTATAAAGCTGTAATTTTAAATTTAAACTTAATATGTACAATACACCAACAAGTTGATGTCCAGTGCAACACATTGGTTACTCAAACCTTTGAAATCTAAGTGCCTCAAATGACCGAACTAATGAAGTTCAAGAGCAGGATTTATAAAAGCACAATATTGCAGTTTATCACCAACCACATGAAGCCAAATTAGAAATTAAGTCATGAAAATGGGAGCTTATAGACCTCCAGTTTCCCTGCTGTACCCAGTTAGTCAACATTAAAGCAGTTGTTTAAATTTAGCTGGGCACTACTAGTACATAAAGTCAACTAATGTCTGGTGTGGCACCTGGCATAATTTACAAAAAGGCAATGGGCTCCCTTAAGCTAACAAGCAACCCCAACTTTCATATTGCCAGTTAAAGATGGGCCTTCAATATGTCAATAGTTGCAATGAAGAGGTAACCTTGTTGTAAGTTTTAATCAGTGTTCATTTATTGTTCACACCCCATGACAGTTGGTAAACAAGATGTATAATGATCCGTGAACAATGCAGCTGTAGTTCTTAAGTCGATAGTCCAGCGTCTTTGCTTTTTTCAGTCAGACGTCCACAGAAGTGTCCATGAGATGCGCAGTCATCAGAAATCATGGTTCAGGCTTCCGTTCCATTGATGGAGGCGCCACTTCAGCCCCGAGTCAGTCAACTGGAGAAGCGCCAACGGGAATCACAGCTTTCTGGAAGAGGGCTTACTTGGACCTCTGCCTCATCTTTCTCCTTTTACGCTTCAGCCTGTTGAAAAGCAGCGGTCAGGAAAACATGGACTTAATTGTGCAGTAGGACCATTTTAATATAAAGCTTGTAGTAATATTCTACGAGCTCCAAGCCGGCATCAGGGTCACCATATATTGTATGAAAAACTATTTGCACCAGTTATTTTGATTAATGTCTTCACATTTAAATGGCCTCAAAAATCGCAATGTTATGAAATGCTAGTGTTAAATAATGACTACATCAATCAGTAAAAAAGGAAACTACTTTCAATATAAAAGATCAGCTCAATTCTTACCTGCGCATACGCTTCTTCCTCCACTGAAAGACAAGAGGGAGATTTATTACAATACAAAAACTGCAGTCACGTGCGTCACCTTAGCGCACCCACTTAACGGCCATGCAAACTACGCAGAACGCAACTGCACTGGTGCGTAGGTTGAACTAAGTGAACACCATTGTTAGTCAAACACTTTCAGCGGAACTCCCCCCATTAAACACATCCGAGTGTTTCCGTCCCCATTGCGATCGTTTGAACAGGCAACCGAAGATGGCCTCCCGTGCGCAGTGGCATTAAATCACCATTTCAAAACACATTCAATTTACTTTACTCGGGATTTATATTTAAAAACGGAAGCATTATGACTGGGCAAGGATAAACTAACATTTGCAGTGAATATATAACAAAGAGGCCGGGGTGGTGCTACTCGGATGCTAGCGAGCAACATTGACTGCAACAAGAGCACGAATAACAAAAAACACAGCTACTGGTTGGTTTACTCACCTTAGCTCTCATCGTGAGGAGAAGGTTCTGTAAAAACAATACAATTAAATGATTAGTGCCTGTGGATGATTCGTAAAAGTGGAAGATTAGCGTGGATTAATTTGGCAGAAGCGCAACTCTTCTTACCTCAAAGCGAGAGGAGCAACGGAAAGAGGATGTGACGAAGGAAGAGGGGCTTACTTATACTGGTGCTGACGTCATGTTTAAGCGCCAACTGCGAGGTTCGTAGCTCGAAGGGAAATGTAGTTTTTAAGATCAGACCGGCGTGTTTCATACTCAAAACTAATTTTTATGACACATAGCGCCTTATTTTAATGAAATATCCACATAAAAGAGCAGAACAGGATAGTAAATTCAAGTAAAGTAATTCAAATTAAAATTTTAACGACGAGCCGTAACTTCTTGGAAATGCTACTGGGCATCTGCTGATATATATTGTGTGCAATGTTCAAAAGCTCCAGAATTGACCTGGAAAATCGATTTACTCTACTTTACTTAATCATTTAATTTATGCTAACACAACTTCTGTAACCTGACACAATATTCATGCAAAACCCATGCTGATACTCAGAAGTGGGTAATATTGATTTACTTATTTATAGGCTACATGTAATTTAATATTGTGTTATCTATATGTATATATATCATAGATAAAATGTTGGGAGATCCAGTAACTAGGCACGTATGTTAGAATAGGAACCAGATAAAATATTATTCCTCCTCCTTTAACACCACAAATACATTTTATTAACTTAAATGTTGTCTTAAATAGGTGGCTAGTTAATTGCAGCCCTTTTCCAATAATTCATTTGAACAAAAACCTCCAAAGAAAAGAGACATACATTTTTGAAAATGTTTTAATTTCATTAGATAGAAAGTTCCAATGCTCACTGATTGAGCTACAAAGCATGATTTTACTTTCCACGACATATTGAGCCGTTACCCATTCCTCAAACTGAAACTCAGACCTGAAATTACCAGTTATTGTTCCAGGTAAGACCCCGTAAAAAATGTTTTTTTTTACTTTAAACCTCAAGCTTCACACGACCAATGATGTACTAAAGTAACAGGTGTCAAATATAAAGTTTTCAGAAGTGGAACATGAGATTCCATAATATTTTAAGGACCATGGTAGTAAAAGTAGAGGTTTTGTTCCCTAAAGTAGAGTTGATTGGGAATGTTTCTTGTTTGTATTCATAAATATATTCCTGTCTTTTGCTCAGGTTAATACTTTAAAGACAGTTAAAATAGTGAACACCATTGTTTAAGCTGAATTAGGTAAGGTTTGATGATGCAAGACTAACCAAAAACAAATACATCACTCAGATGTAAAAGCCATAATTCTTACAAGTGTCCTTGGGATCACTGTCATTTGACAACTTTGTGTTTATAAACCAAACCTTTACTGCGAAGGAAAACCGTTGAGATGGAATGTTTCATCTTCCCTCCATAAAAATAAACTGTTCAATAAACTTCATTCTCACACTCAAGAAAAATGTTTAGGGAAGGTTTTTCATCAAAATCTTACACAATAAATACATTTCGAAAACTTGCTGTGATCCATGTTTCTGTCGGTAACCTAAAAAAATTCTTCACTCTAGTTGTAGGGGAATGCAGTAAAGGGTCCACGAAGGATCTAAAATTCATCGGCTTCATTTGAAAATGAAAGGCAGTTTGGGATGCCACGTTTCCTCTTGTTACTCCGCAGGGTTTGGCATGTTTGGAAAAAGATGTATTTCGTTATTCTACAACTTCTGTGTCCGCGTCTTGGAGGCCTGTAGCATGTGAAAAGGGGAGGAAATGATTAGTGAGGTGACACAAAGTCAAGGACGGCATGAGGGTTCATTGTTTGAATAATAATTTAAACTTTTTGTTTAAATTATTTAATCCACGGTGACGACTAAGACTATATATAACGACTTTGATTTAACTGAATGAATGAGGGAAATATACATTTCATAAACACCTTTGAATAAAAAAACTATAATAACCCATGTTGCATACTAGTACTGGTTATATAAGGAAGTTAAAATAAACAGTCCAGAATTGTTCAAAACATTTTAATGAGTAAAAAATGTATGACGTGTACCGTCATTACAGGAGGTCTCATAACATAAAAAATCCCAACGACAAACAAACACATTTGTTCTGAAAAGCTTTGTTCATTTCAAAATGTAAACAGAAAAATATAGCTTGTATTCTGCTCAATTCTGTTGGTGTGTGTCAACACCGAGTGCTTTTACTCCTTGAAAAAGCCCCAAATCATATAATACAAGAAATAACAGCCTGTCGAAAAGTCAAGCAGGTTGGGTTTTTTTTGTAATTCTGCCATTTCTTACATTATTAACACAGGGAGGTCATATTAAAAACGTTCTTCATGTAGGCACTGCGTTTGATTTTAGAAACATCCTGCTGTGCCAGTAGTTCGGATTGTCAAATGATCTGTCGCCAGCCGGAGGTTCCCCAACTCGCACTTTTACGTAGGATTCAAACCCAGATTGATGTGCCTTTGTGCCCCCGGCTGCTCCCTCCCTGTCTCTCTGCAGGTTGTGGTACACCACAGCTTCTCCGGGCCGTAAGGCAGCAAAGGAGTCCATGTCCTCGTACTCATACGCCTCGTTCTCGTCCTCGTCCTCTTCCCTTCCCTCTATCTTCAGCTCCTTTTTGTCTTGAAGAGCTTGACGCAGCTTTGGCTGTCTGTTTGTGTAGTGATAGTTACCGTCCTCCACATATTCATCCTCCTCCTCCTCCTCCTCCTCCTCTCCACCCATCCTTGCTTGTGTTGGAGGAAGAGTGACAGGCACCGCAGGGCTTTCATCATTTTCATTACCCCTGATGTCCATGTATTCATATTCACCCGCGTTAGATTCCTGCTGCTCTGAATCAGAGTTGTGAATGCTTCTGACCTCCACGGACGATGTGGTGTCACCTGAGCAAGCAGTGACTTGTGACGACACGGAGGAGGTGCGCTTCTTGTTCGGCCTCGGCCAGTGACTGTTATGCCTCGGTGAGACAGCTTTCACAAATTTCTGCTTGTTCATATACTCATAGTCTTCTTCATCGGGGTCGTTGAGGAGGCCCGACGAAAGAGACTTGCCCGTCCTACCAGTACCGGCACGAGATGGGGAAAGTAGGGTATCTAACGAGAAAAAAAGTGGACAAAGTTAGACTTGTAGTCGAGTCATGGAACTATGGACTACTCCTTGAAGGGGTGGTTGTGACTCAACAGAACCAACCAAGAAATAACCAGCAAATAGGAATTATGCTCGCACCTCTCTCTGGGCTGTCTCCGGGAAGCACATATCCATTCTGATCCTCTTCCTCCATCTCTGGTGACGGAGTCTCTGCTGGCCCGCCGGACAAGCTGCCTCTCTGCGAGATGTAAGCGCTGTCCTGGCGTTGACGCCGCGTCTTGAGGCTACCCGCCTCTATCATCTCCAGCTCAACTGCCGTGCTGCAGCCCTCCGAGCTCTCAGACACGGTCCGGGCTGAGTTAAGTCGAGAGCGTGACTGCCACGCGGCCTACGAAAGAGGACAACCAACACACTGACGTTAATACAGTTGCAGGAGTAGAAATGTGCAGTAGGATGATCACATCTTTAAATTATTTAACTTAATCATCCTCAGTTATAGCCACAAAATAGATTCCATACAAAGTAGACTGTTTAAGATACCTGTCCTGGGCTGTCAACACCTGGGGTCATAGGCAGATAACCCTCCCCGTTTGATGGAGAAATATTCACCTTTATGAGAAAAGACAGGAGTTAGATTTAGACTAAAGACATTTTTATATAAACTGGCCATGAAGGTGACAGGAAGTGGCGTCTCTTACTCTGTTAGTGTCCATCCTGGAGAGGCGACTTAGGCTCCTGTGAGGGGCTTGAGTCACACCATCCACCACCTCCTCCTCCTCTTGGTCCTCCAGCTGCAAGTCAAGGTCATCCAGGTCGTCCAGGTCTGCACTTCGATGTCCAAGATCATCCGGTGCTGCGTCCTGTTGGTCGCGGTCCTCCTGGCGGAGACATTTAATGATCAATTAGCATACTGCACGTGTGTTTCTATTGAAGTGCCACAATAAACAGAACCAGGCTTCCCACAGAAACAACAAGTGCCGTGCCGACGGGATGGCTTTACTGATCTTTCTTACTTTGATCACCAGGTAGCGAGGCGGGTCTCTGGCCATTCTGGTGAATTCGTTTGCCAGCTCTTTGAATGTTGGACGGACATTCTCATCAATCATCCAACCTTGAAATAAAAAATACAAGACATAGTTGGCCACTTGTGTTCTATGGAAACAATGCACAATGAGCATTTTCACCATATTGTTGCAACTTGTTAGCTTGCTAATATGTTGTTATTTGATCCAAACACAAAGTCAGGATTGAGTTTTGAGAAATAAAATTTGGTCGTTGAGGCATTTTCAGTCGGAATCATCTGCAAAGATTGCTAAAACACGTATGTTTGAATTACTGCTTTGATTTTGTAGGTTCACCTAGATGTAGAAGAAGTATCGAAGACAAGTACTCACACTTGACCATGACCATGTAGACGTCGATGGTGCAAATTTGAGGTTGAGACAGACGCTCGCCCTTTTCCAATAGATCAGGAACTTCCTGTGGACGCATCGCAGTGTACGGCTCAGCCCCGTTGGACATCATCTCCCAAACTGTCACACCTGAACGAAGGAGACAAATACAGTGTGGTGTGAAAAGATCCCTACCTCCACTTCTTTTTATCAACACTCAGTATAACCTCAACAGGGATTTGTAAACTGGTTTAAACCTCACCGTAACTCCAGACGTCGCTCTGATGTGTGTACCTGCGAAACAAGATGCTTTCCAGGGCCATCCATTTGATTGGTGTCTAAGGGCGTAAGCATGGAATGTCTTTCATCACACCAGCGAAAACAACAGAACAGTGAATGTGCGTACAAACAACTTCATCGTATAGGATCAGTTAATGAACTTTGATCATATCGCTGACTATTGCATCTTTTCTCAACTGGGCTACGGACCTTGACCTCATTGTAGAAGTACTTCTTGTCATCAGGGTGAAGCAGGTCTGCAATGCCGTAGTCTGAGATCTGTGCTGTGTAATTATTCTTCAGGAGGACATTTCTCGCGGCCAGGTTCCTGTGGACCATTCTGTTCTCCTCCAGGTAATACATCCCCTGGTGAGAAAGGACAACTCTTCTGTCAAGCGCTAGTAATATCGGTGCAATAGGAATAGATTGGCACCTTACAAACTGCCTACACAGAAAGGTTGGTCCTTTACCTTTGCGATTTGAACACACCAGTTGAGCAGCCTTTGTGGGCTGAGTTTGTTCTTGGGGTTCCTGACGTGCTCCAGCAGGGAACCCTGGCTGCTGAGCTGGGTGACGAGCTGCAAGCTGGCCCCGGGGCAGATGCCCAGGGTTCTGACTACGTTGATGTGGTCCATGCTTCCAATGGTCATCATGTGCTGTAGTGAGTAAATTGAAGAGTTGCTAACCTCAAATTCAGGTTTTCAAGAATTGTTTAGGAGCAAATATTCTCTTCTTGTAGGCTGGCAAAGGTTTGATTCAAGAAGGTTTGGATTTAAGGAGGAAGATTACAAATCATATTGTCCATTTAAACATCTCGCATTTCTCAAGCTCATGCAACACATTAGACAAACGAATAATCCTCATATTGGTAATATATCGATGCTGAAGAAATCAGTTCTTGAAAACAGGCTTCAAATACATGAATATTAATATTATTTGTTTTTTCTCATGACCGTTAACGTCTGTTAATCTAAACGTCCTCCTTGAAATTGCAAGCAATACATCCTTAAGATTCTTTGTTTAAGCTTAACTTCACTGAGCATTTGATGCATGTAATGTATTTTCCTTTGAGTTACGTCCTCTTACGTCTGTCAGTTGATGGAAGGTCTGCCGTTTGGTGCGATCATGAATCGTCTTTATGGCCACGGGAAGTTTCACCGTATCACCCTCAGGAATCCAAATTCCCTGTGTGGTAAGAAAAAGAGACATATTCTGACATTCTGAAATGAATACCAAAGGTTAACATGGGAAATATGATAGAATACAGCCACAATCAACATTACCTTATGCACTGATCCGAACACTCCGTGACCGAGCAGCTTGTACTGACGCAGCTCTGACGTCTTTAGGATCCGAGCGTGGACCTTTGACCCTTTCTCTCCGGGATCCAGAGGTTCAAAACTCTGAGAGACCCACAGGAAACTTGCTCAAACAAACTTCAACTGAAGAAACAACAACATCGTGAAGACCTCCGACTCTAACTGACCTCTCCGCTCTCCATGTATCTCCTCATTGCTCGCTTGCGACGAATGGCAAGACCTCGTCGGTACAGAACAGTCAGCACAAAAACAGAGAACGAAGTAAAGAGAAAAGCGATCACTCCAAGGACGATGCCCGTGGTCGCTTGTCTGATGACGGACGAAAAGGAAGAAGAGATGTTACATAACCTACTTATAAATTGAATTTCTAAGTTACGAAAAACATGTAAGATGTAATCTTACCCAGAGATGTACCGGGAGGACCCCAAACAGTCTCCTATTCCTGGTCCGTAGCATCTAGGAACATAAAAAAGAGGTGAGTTTGAACCAAAACCAAACGTGTAAATGGACACAGAAAAAAAGTCAACTCGTAGCTCACCCTTGGGTGCAGTTGATGTGGCACGGCTCACAGCTGCCTTGCTTGTTGGGGTATTTAAAGATAAGTCCCTCCCCTCCCATCACATGCTCAGGACACACAGAGACACAGTGTGGACCGTCCCGCAGGGAGGCACATGCAACACACTGATCCGCTCCCTTAAAGGGGAGAGGAAGGGTTCAGTTGGCGGACAAAAGCGAAGCAGAGATAAAGCCGTGGCAATATGGAGTATAATTGGGGGCCAATCACTGTTTGGCCTCACTAGTATACCAGTATACCAGTACAGATGAAATCCTACCGGGCCTGTGCAGGTCTGCTTCCCCTCCTGGACCTTGCACTCAGAGTGACATGGCATACACTCCCCCGATTGAGTGGAAAACTCCCGCCTCTCCCTGCAGTCAGAGTCAAAAGTCAATCCCTTTAAAAATCTTTTGACAGACTGATAAGATTGAAACCATTAGGGCGCCACGGCAAACATTACTCATATTGAGACAAACACGGTGAATTATATTCTTCATATCTGTATTTTTTTATGATACTCACCCAGTTAAGAACATGCAGTCTGGCACGCACGTTCCTGCCCTGCTGTACTTCTTACAGGACATACACTGGTTGGGCCCCGGCCCCCAGCAGCCGTCAGAGGAGCACAGGGGGTCACACACTTGCTCGTCATCAACTGCAAATATAACAGAGTAAAAACTGTATCATCGGAAATACTGGAAAAAGGGGGGCTGTTAAAAATGATCTTCCTTTACTCACCGCACTGGTTTGGCTTTCTGTTGTCCTCGATCTTGATGTGCTTCCCGCGCCGCTGTGAGCGAGAGCCGCCGGTCATGATGCGCGTCCAGTTAACGGTGCTTTGGTAGCAGAGCTTCTTGTTTCCCGTGATGTAGACGCCGCCGTCGTTGATCTTTTGCAGCGAGCGTAACCCCAGCGAGGTCAACGAGGGGATCCTCATCACCAGGAGAGAGTAGCACCTGAAATAGAAGGTGGGGATGAAATGCTTTGTAAAACAATATTGGATGACAATGTTGCTTCTGTGTTTAAAATACCAAAAAGGCCCTTTGTACACCATCTTTCTGAATTTGATTTCTGTTTACACTTTTAAACAAATTGAAGCATATTTAAATACTTAAGTGTTCAGGGTTCCGAGTAAGTCAAAGTCATGTGGATGACAGGACATAAACTGATTTCATGATTCAATTCAGAAACTTGTTTTTATTACTTCAGTGTATTTCTATTCTAAATTTTTGAATTTGTAAAACGTAAAAATTAAGTCCCTCTATCTTTGCTATCATAATTAGGGACTCCAAATATTTAAGAGAAATTCAAACAACATTTAAGTACAATTTTTTCGAAATGAAACATTTAAGGGCTGCAAAACAAACACCACAGTATTTTCATTTCAGTCAGAAGTGATTCAACGCTACCAAGATGAGTTCATTTGCTTATACGGTGTAAATTATTTCTTTGCTTCCATAAAATCACATCACATTCCAAAATCTAGCAGCCACGTAGCCACCCAGTTTTCCTCAGACAGAGCATGCGAGTCCCGCCACCATCTCAATCACACAAACACAGAACTGATTATGAAAAACCAAGAAAAATACAGTATAGTAAAATCCAAACCAAGCATTAGGATTTTCGATTGAGGTGCTTTTCGTGAAGGTGCGGATAGAAGTGGACATATGCTGAATATTTACCGTACCTTTTACAGCTCACTCCTCTACATGGGGTAAAGCGAGGCATAACAAGGGGGCAGAGAGATACAAAACAATCAAATTTGGTGATGCTTAGTCTGCAATGCAATAACATGACAATAACCGGATCTTCAACGGGAGCGACAAAAACAATGTTAGGACGAAGAATTACAACAACAACTACTGCTCACTTGTTAAGTGTCCTGCCCTGGATTGTTTGTAGGTTGGAGAAGACTGACAGGTCCGACGAGTTTTCAGGCCACGACTGGATGCTTAAGATGTCTGAATATAAAACATAATTGCATTCAGGAGGACTTAACCAGCATGTAAACGCTGCGAAGTGACATCAAAACAACATTGAAGGTTTCGTCACACCTGTAATTTCCCGAACAGTGTTGAAGATCTTCAGTTTCTCTGGATCGAGAGCTGGCACGTTGTTGTACTCATCACTTTAAAAAGAGAAAAGAAAAGATTAAAAAATAAACGTGTTGCAAAAAAACGTCCTAAAAGCAGAAGCAGAAATACTTCTGCGACCTACCAAATTCCGTAATTAATGAATAAATTGATTTAATAGCAACTACGGTATGTGTGCGTTTACCCTTCGATCCCCGTCACAAGAAAGTGCAGACTGCCCTTGATCAGAGTGCAGTTTATGAAACTGTCGATGTTACGAGCATCTACTGTCTGTTTGGAGGGACTTCCTGTGCCATCGCAAGCTGGGAGGAAGATGAAGAAGAGGCAGAATAAAATGAAGTCACCTTGAGCAAACAAGTACAGTGCTGGAAATAAGTGTGCACATTTACTCAAATATCATATGTTATGAATGATATAATATAATACAGTCGCCAGGGATATTGTTCGCCCAACTGTCTCCCATGATGAATTAAAAATACCTTTTGGACAGACGCCAACACAGGGTTCACATCTTTTCACTCCATTTTTCTCCACCTCCCTTTTATCAGACGGGCAATTGCTGACGCAAGAGCTTTCATCCACCAAAAACTTATCTTTTGAATAGAAAAACAGATGATAGATGCTGCTTTATGAAAAGGGTTACAATTCAGAGAAAAGTCTTCAAAAGTAACTTAAAAGGGGCATTTGTGTTGAGGAGAACAGGAACTTGTACGTCCACTCACCAGGGCACTGGGCCACACAGATGGAACCCCACTGGTACTTGGCGTTAGGATTGGGCTCCAGTTTGAACGTGTGCTTGTTGTAGATCAGTGTCTGGGGACACAGAGGCACGCAGGCGCCCGAGTTGTTGAAGTTCCTGCATGCCTGAAAGAACGTCACATACGGACAGCAACGTCAGCTCGGATGTGTTTTTAGATGCTCGTCGTAAATGTCTTGTTAACTTGCTGCTTTGGCGTCAAAGGACGGCGTCGGCGTGTCTACTGATGCAGCAGACTCACGTAGCAGTTTGTGTCCAGGGGTCCGGTGCAGCCTCCAGCACACTCAATGTGGCAGCACTCGTTTGGGTTTCTACCAAAGCATCTGTTACACTGAGGGGCGCACACAGTCTTTGTCACTGCAATAGAGTTGAGTGTGTGTTAATTTATTGTTATATTGCAGCAGTGGTACTATAAACATTACACAATTGAGTTGATACGCGGGAAGCGAATGTCACTCACGGATCTGGCACGTGTCATTTCCTGAATCCCAACAGCGAGGGTCTTTCTCTCCACATGCATCATTACAAGGCTCTACAATACACATATAGTACGATCGTTTATGTGAGAGCAAAGTTCTGACATTAAAATGGAAGTTTAATCGATGCTTGTGGTTGCCAGTCTTTCCACTCACTAGCAGGCCCATTGCCCTC
The DNA here is from genome assembly GCA_021346845.1 of Apeltes quadracus. NCBI lineage: Eukaryota > Metazoa > Chordata > Actinopteri > Perciformes > Gasterosteidae > Apeltes > Apeltes quadracus. The sequence goes on from CM037933.1 coordinate 1,670,627, forward strand.
GATCTCAATATGAGCAATTCCATCCTTCACGATGTCCAGCCACTTCACCTGCGGGGCGTAGCTCAGGTACTTATTCTGGATTATCGTGACTCCTCCCTCCAGTATCTCTGTGGGCGACACGCAAACATTTACATGGAAGAAGAGAAATTAGCAATACAAGCCCGAACGCGCCCATGACTCATCCTTTACTTCCGCTTATACTAACTCAGCGTAATGAACCGGCGCTCGGAGGAGCACTGGCAGTTGGGACATTCCAGGGATTTCCCATCGCCGCAACTACACACGCCGTGGAGTCGGGGCTGCGCCGCGTGGGAGCGGCGGAGCTCCGACCGCGATCGTCATCATCGCCCAGCCTCCCGCGCTTTAACACACTGAACGCGTGGCTTCCTGTGTGTACCTGTGAGGCGCGTGAGGCCCAGTTCCTGCAGGCCGTGCTGCCCGTCCTTCTGGTAGTTGACCATCACGGCCAACGCGTACTTGTCCTCGTACAGCGTGGTGCCTCTGATGACGCGCAGGTGGTCGAGAGGCAGGCGGCGAAACTCGTTGATGGCGATGAGAATGTAGCCCGTGACCTCCCTGATAGACTGCGGGATTAGCAAAAGCATGAGAAGGGAAAATTAAAGAAAATCCAGGTGTTGACAACAACACTTAGTCACGGGATTGTTGTCAGTCACAACCTGTTTGCAGCAGAGGTGTGTTATGTTGGTATTGTCATTAATCCACATCACTGTTGTGGATTAATAATAATAACGTAATAATGAATGATGTATATGAGCTCTTTATGCATCTGAGATGTAGACGGCGATGAAGAGGTGCCATCGGGTTCATATCTTTGTCTAGACTGGTTACAATGCACTTTCAATGTCACATAAACAGCAGCTCTGTGAAAGTGGTATTGATGATCTGCTCTCACTACAGGTTGGATTTATTCATTGCTCTGAGCCTCACCTGCAGGAAGGAGAAGTTTCTGGTGTGATCCATCCTGACAATCTCAAGGTTGCCCATCACGATCTCACAGCCGGCGTACATGTTCTTCATCAGGTTGTACTGGACCTCGGAGTCTCCCGTCGTGCTCAGACCGTTTTTGGTGCCGAAACAAACGCCCTCTGTAAGAGCAAGGAACAAACTCCTGTTCATTTTGGTGATGCTTTACGTGCAATGACAAAACTCAAAACAAAAATTAGCAACTCTTTTCCCCAACTGCTTGTTTTTCCAAAGCCTTGTCTGGCTTATTCCTCCAAATAAATTCATTCAGCTGATTCTACACACTGCTGTTAACACTCACAAATATTAGCTTCTTCAGTGCACTGCAGAGCTAAGAAAATGTGTAGCCTATCTTTATGAAAAAAAGTCGACGCCGAATTTCAGTGTTGATGTCAAAGCATCTAAGATCTACAGACAAAGTTGTATTGACTTGCTTCACATATATTTAGAACAGTAGTGGGATCTGTTTTATCCGAATATGCTCTCATACTTTGCATTTTACACAGTAAACGTCAGCAGTAGTTTATTAGCAAATGCATTCTAATAAGAAGTATCCCAAAAGTAAAAAACGCAACCTTTCACTAATGTTTACGAAGTTGTATCACAATGCAAATAGTCCTCTGCTCACACAATATCAATGAATGTACTGTAACAGTGTGACACAGGCTGAGGATCGCGCACAGGCCCGTCTTTCTTTGCTACAAACATACAAGGCCTTGTTTATGGTCTGTGGGAGTTCAGCCATTCAGCGTCACTCCAAGGCTACTTTGCTATTCAAATGTCAGCGAGGAAAGAAGCAGCAGAGAGAAAGGGAGGACAGAGGATTAAAATGTTGTTCAAAATGTCACTTACTTTGACTATAAACACAAACACATACTGGATTTACACATTGGTAAAAGACGTCTCTTAAAAGCTCCAGCGTATAATGTTTATTGATATGATAGAGCACTTCCAAGGGTAAGATACAGTTGAATTTGATCATTAATTCAGGCACAACCCCCATGAATACATGTTTAACCCAATTTGGTATAGAAGAGCTTGAATGGCCTTCCGCTGTCCAGCACGTTTGGCGATGAATTGGCCAGCCGATTGCGAGCAGGAACTTATCCCTCGACAACTAATCCCCGACTTCACTGATGCTTTTGGAGTTTAATGTGAGGGATTCACTGCAACTGGGCTCCAGAATCTCTCGTAAATTATGAAATTTAATTTAAGGTTAATAGCATTGGTAAAGCGCAAAATTCTCAATAGCTGTTTTATTATTTCGGGGGAACGGAAACCGGTTATCTCTGTATCAGCTTTATCATGAAGCTGCGGACTTATTGTTGATTCTGTTGTACTCATTGAGGACTTACGGAATATTTCTGGTCACGGGTCACGAACCTGATATATAACCGACTCTCACAAACACATTCCTTCTACTGACAATAGATTCAAAATGGAGCCCAGTACGACTACAAGATCAACAAGCGCATGAAAGGGCTAATGATGATTAACCTCACAAGGCAAAGCAGTGTGTGTCTGTGTGTGTGTCTGTGTGTGTGTGTGTGAGAGAGATAGAGAGAGGTGCGTGTCCTATGTCCATAAAGTCCCGATAAGAGTCACCTTATTGTGTTTCTGAGAACATCGCGCTCACAGGAACTGGCTGTGTTCCCAAAAGGCCACTTCCCTTAAATCATAAAAAAGTGTAAATAATTTAGTTTATTATGTCAGAAAGTCTGGTCGTGATTGGAATTTTGTTTATTTTATTCATAACAGTCTGTTTATTTTCATCAATAATCAGGACCATTATTAAGTTAACTTTGTCTAATATGTAGTAAATCTTCTCCAACATTTCTCCACTTTGGATGGGCAGATTGTCACACTATTCCTTGGACCACATAACATACATACATCATAACAAACAAAAAAAGAGTTGCGTTACAAAATGTGTGTTTGGATCTTGACCCAGACCGGAGCTAAGTACGTCCTGACCTCACTGATAACTGGAGCACTCCTCCAACGACATGCGGCTCTTAACATTTACAACGCGGCAGCATGGGTCACGTCTTTACATCAGACGCCCCGGTTTGCATGTCAAGGTTATCGCACTGAGCTGAAATGACTAATATATGCTTTCAGAAAACTAATGCTCATTAAAAGCCATTCAGATGAAACGATGCCAGTTTATGAGCTGCTCGAGGGTGAAGCTCTTTATCAACCCCACCTTGAGCTATCGGCGCACAACTGTTGACTCTGCACCATTCAAATTGCCTATTGGGAAATGCTTGAACATTCGCCCACGTATGTATGGTATGCATACAGTCGAACCGCAACTCACCCCAGAAGGAGGGAGGAGGGGAGGAGTGGGGGGGGGGGGGGGGAACCGGTGTGATCGCAATACAGTGTGTCACAAACCCGCACAAACAATGCAGGAGCTGCAGCTGCAGAAGCCCTGAATCTCAACCGGCTGAGTGGGGTTTTTTCTGTCAAAGGAGGACTTTCAGTGTTGGCAGATGTGTTGATGGAGTAAAATGGAACGGAGCGGAGGGTTCGGCGGTTAAAAGGCACACACAGTAATACACGCACACAATGGCTCGATTTTGCCTCATCCAGTGTGTGCTGACACTTCACTCTCTGTGTGTCTCCGCTGCATGTCTGCCTTCCTACTTATTTCATCACTAACTATCATACACAGTGCATGAACTCCAAGGAAAAGAGCCTCATTGTCCTCGGCACTGAAGTGTAACCCAACACATGGTGAAAACACAACACAGATCAGGTTCAGCTGTTGTTTTTTTTTCAAAAAGAAGAGAGGGAGAGAACGAAGAGAAAGGAGGGAGGAGGAGATAAACAAGCTCAATAAAGCGGTTGAGAGGATGAGTGCGGTAAACAGAAACTTGGCACAGGGTGTATGCAGAGATTACTGCATACCTCACAAGTGAGCCTGCACGCACAGACAAACACACACATTCGCAAGCAACAACACACCTGAGCACATTAACTATTTCATTTTGTGGTTTCACAGCCAGATGTGGGTTACAAATGGACTGCAAGATGTATTCTGTGTGTTCCCAATACTAAAGATCGCTCAGACTGTGGTGAACACACGGAGGCTTTCGTAACATCGTGCTCTGGCAACAGGAGCGGCAGCATATTTGTTTTTTCATGCAGGGCTTATTTGGATGTCACACCTGTACGAGTGCAAAGGCAATTTAAAGAAACACCACATGTTGTTGTTTTCTTCAGAGATGTGAAATCTAATTTCACACTGACACATGAGCCCCCCCGGAAACATCGCAGACTTAAACCATGAGACAAGACATATGCAAAATGTCCCTTCCCGTTGGCATAACAACTGCAGTTAAAAAAGTGTGAGGTGTTGTTTGTTTACAACGTGAGCTTCTTTGTGTCTGCTTTGAAAAGCATTCTCACTTAATATTTCAGAGAAGATCTATACACACAAAAGACATATTTTGGTCATTTTATTTGATTATGGTGGTCAATTTAGATGCCATGTTCATTAATGGTTTGCCGTACGTGCGTATTCTGCATCCACATAACAAGAGAAATCTCTTTCGTAACTACATGGATACTGCACAACAAAATCCTTAAATAAAAGGACATAAAGTTCTGCTTTGACACCACATTGTTCTTCTAAATGATCTATCTATCCACAGGTTGTGGACCTGACTAACTAAAAAAACTAATGTTTCAATCAAAGTTTGCATCAATGCCCTCTTTTAAATATAAAAATGTTTAATGAAACATTGAACCTCTTCTGCTGTAATCCTGTAGATTTCATAGCTGCGGAAGTAATAAAGTATTATCTGATGTTATCTTATTAAGTACAGACCAGCTAAACTTAGTTTGGAGTGTTTTGTATTTTGTTATACAGGGAAGTGGTTACTTTGCTATATTTGTTGGACTCATTGTTGGCAAAAAAAAAACGTTACAAAATTGCAGCCTCTCTTATTGGTACTTGGCATTTTCAGTAATTAAAGCAGGACTTCTCATAAAAAAAGAAATATTTTGAATTATTTTTACATTGTAGTATTTGACTTAACGCAATACTTACACTAAAGGAGCTTTGCACTTATCATAAATCTTTTTTCTCATTTTAAAGGAAGGGTATTTTGGGCTGAACGTGGTTGTCAGTCAATGGGCTGCGTAAGGGTGGGCCACTCTTTGAAAAGCCTTGAAACAATTGAGCCACACATGATAACGCTCACAGAGTCGTGGGAGAGGTGCGGGTGACTCACAGCAAACAAGTTGTACGTGTGCGGAACAGGTTTCTCGTGTGTGGTTTTGTGAGGTGGGACAGGTGTTTTGTTAGCAGCAGAGCAACTCCAATCCAGGCGTTGGGGAGGATTTGTCAAATGCACTTTGAGAATAAAAACGTGACGATACTGAATTAGACAAATGGATTGTGTGTGTGTGTGTGTGTGTGTGTGTGTGTGTGTGTGTGTGTGTGTGTGTGTGTGTGTGTGTGTGTGTGTGTGACCCCACCGTCTTGTGTCTGCGCGGTGCAGAGTTGGAGAGCCCACGGCAGCAGGACGCACAGCACCTGTTTCAGCTTCCTCATGGTGACGCTCACCCTCGCTCAAATTTCCAAAGACGTGACGTGTTTAGACGAAAATTGCCATCACATTTGTCCTTTCCGCATAAAAAATGTCATCGTACCAACGGTAGTCCTTTGAGGTAATCCAAATTGTTTTTCTTAATCCCTTCTTTCGCTTTTTTCAAATGTTGAAACGAAAACCCAAATCGGCCCTAAAACGGAAACCGGTTGGTGTTTTCTCTGTTTGACATTTAACTGAGCCGTAAGTTTACGCTCTGCCCGCTTCATCTCGTGCGAGAGGAATCACTACAGCGCAATGATTGGAGAGCGCGCAGCCAATCAGCGCTGGGAGCGTCTCTTTCTCCGGCACTGATTTGTGTGGGAGGGACTTCAACGTGGCTCACAAACATGGATTCAAGATTCAATCACTGAGCTTCATTCCCACACTCAGAGGAAATTAGGATATTTATGACCATGAAACACAAGGATGGTGTATTGTAGTATTGTGAATTAACATTGCCTGTTTCAGCAACCTTGAAACCTGTGACAAAGTATGACATTGAGCATTTTTTCCACCATAAATAAATAAATACATCCTGTCTAACAATTTTCTCTATGAAGACAACAAATCATGATCCGAAACTCCTGCTGCTCCTTCGTATAAGTTGCCCTTTGGCACTTGATCCAACACGTTATACATCTGCTGCCTTAACGATCGGGCTTTGACCCCTCCACTCCTTTTTGCTGCCCTGGTTATAAAAGATTGTTTTATTGCTGCATCATTCTATTGCTATATGATCCTATGCCCTTCAGACTTATTATTGCACAGGTTCAACTTTAACATATTGAATCAATTCAAGCGGCACAGCACGAAGTTCTCCACCTGACGCCGGCCATCTTATCTTCTGTCATCATGTCAGTTTATCACTCGAGCTTGGTGCAAACATCGTCTCCCTGTAAGAGTGGGCGAGCCAGCTGAACTGCTGTGTAAAAACTGGGTCTACCTGCAGTTCTAGTCTCTCTGTATCTCACACACACACACACACACACACACACACACACACAAGCAATAACTACTTTTTCATGTGAATAGGTTTAATTCCAAAGAGTGATGCATGCACTGAGAAAATGTCTCTAGTTCACCAGAAGGTCATACACTTATTTTCCAGTCACTTATTAGAGAATTCAAAGAGCGTTCAAAACAAATAGTTAATATTTGACTCCTACCAGGAAGTCAGGTATATATTTTTGTCAAAGCAAACGTACTCTGAATGTGGCTAAATGACAAAAACAACCACGAATTCAGAAATACTGGGGCCATTATTCAAAATAGCTTTCATGCGGACCAAGACCTTTAGTAAAATGCATGTTTTAATCTTTTATTCAAACATTTTTTCTATTGGTCTTAAATGTTTTCTCCAACAGGAGTTCCCGCTGACTATAAACAGAATAAATTCTGGTGTGTGGATTTGTTATATATGAATTGTTATTGTTCTTGGACACAACCATTGTTAAAAATACTAGCATTTTCCTTTTAATTTGTAAATTTAGTTGAAATGACCTTCCCTTCCTTGTTGTTTGGGGATTCACAGACCCACCTGCTAACGATAAAACCATTTTCAGTGTTTTTTTGTTTGTTAACAAAGAGCGAAACAGATAAATTAGACACCACTTTGATTTATAAAATGTAAACACAGCTCTTGAAACCACAACAACACTTTGGCTAAACGCTGCCCTCCTCTGGTGACAGTTTGTCACAGCAAGATCTTCTCCATCCTTTCATTCACTTCTACACATGAATTTAATATAGTTTAGTCTTAAATCCAGGAGTAACACTCAGTCACAGTTCATGAGAATATTTAGCACACAATAAACTGTTTTATTCATCCGAAGTCCATGGATTCTGCTGGTATCAGTGGTGGTCAGCTGATGAGTGTATTGTTCTGCTTACCCTGCATTCAATCACAATGTTATCACAGAAAAGAAGGAATACACGTGTCTATTAAATATTAAAATAGTTGATAGATTTGTCAACAATATTCACGTTCAGTAAGATAAAGTTTTCTTCTTCCAAATATGCAAGTCTGAGGCAAAACACACAGCGGGAGCAACCTGATGCAGTTTGAGTACTTGTGTGGACCTATGAAGGCAGACGAGCTGTGCAGGTCAGCATTGTTTGTCTTTTGTGTACTGCTTTCACGTTAAAAAGACCATAAAGCGCACCAGACTGTACCGAGGACACATTGACAACTAAATGCAGAGAGCGGTGGTTTGGTTAGTGTCTGTATCCAGCAGCAGAACACGAGGAGGGAAGTTAGAGAAAATCCACAAACAGCGTAAACATGCATGCAGCTCCGAGGATGGTGAACTTAACCCGGGTGCGTGCAGCACAGGCCGTCCAAAACATGTTGTGCATTTTAAAATATTTTAAAAGGGCGGCTTCAATGCTCTGGGTTGCCAGTGAGACGACACGTGACCTGGGAAACTCCTGTCCTGGTGTCTTTTTTCCATGTTAACACTGACTGGGCCACTTCACACACCTGCATCGCTCTCACAGTAAAATCAGCCAGCTGTGATTGTTCCCGAACAAAACACCCACAAAAAAGTGCACCTGATACAGATTAGTTGTTTGTACAGAGTACCGACAGTTGAAAAAGACACACAAAAAATTCACATTTATCTCATTGCTGACTCGGTGGAGTTGCACACAACTTGCTACAGCACTCATGGACACACGGTACGTGGCACCTAAGAACGAGGGTCGGACGCTGGAAAAGCAAGTCTGTGCTGTGAATGCACATTTAGTTTGTGTGTGTGTGTGTGTGTGGTTGAATAGGAAGTTTATGTAAATCTGCTTCTAAAAAAAGACTTAAAATGAAAGCCTAAAATCTCCCCCAACCCCTGATTGTGGCGTATTCATCTAAACCAATGTCCCAGGTAACAGGTCAAAAATCTGGACGGCTCCTTTCTCCGAGTCTTCTTCTCACTTCTTGTTCTTGAGCTGATTGGCCAGCCAATCGAGGCCCTCGTAGAGGCCGTCGCCGCTGGTGGCGCAGGCGGCCTGGATGTACCAGTTGCGGTGGCGCAGGGAGTGTAAGCCCAGCTTGTCCGTGAGCTCAGCAGCGTTCATGGCGTTGGGTAAGTCCTGTTAAAGAGGCAGGAGTTCAGAGGGGTTGACAGTGTGGAAAACAACCAGGAGGGGCAATGCCGATGTCCTCTTCTATTGTGCGTATTAAAACTTGCACACATTTACTATGTGAGCGTGCACATACAGGCGCACATGTGATGAAAATTGATAGTTGTTTTGATACAATCCTTTTTTTAGTTAAATATGCCAAATATTCTCAGGTTTCTTTTTCAATGGGATGATTTGCTGCTATTATTTGTCATATGAGGCCATATTAAGTGTATTCGGATGCTTGAGTTTGCAGTCATCACCTTGAGCCCCGTAAAACTGTGGAGCGTTTTATTGACCGGCACTTAAAGCATCCAAAAAAAGAATGAATTGAAAATGACATTTGTAGACTTGGTGATGTGACAGTTGATATACAATTGAAACAGGAAAGATAGATTTTATATATTCACATTTTTTAAAACTATACTTATTGTCTATCTGTCTAAGACTTTGATGATTAAATTAAAATCGCTTTGTCCAAAAGTAAAATCTGCCCACCAGGCCCACTAACCCAGCCCACACTGAATCGTATTTGTATCGCTCTCTCCATCGCTCGCCGATAACGCTTCTAGGGTTAATACCGTGTTTAAACTTGGATCACAAATAGACAGAAGTGGGGAGTTTCTTGCCTGTTTGTTGGCAAACACAAGCAGGACGGCGTCTCTCAGCTCGTCCTCAGCCAGCATCCTCATCAGCTCCTCTCGCGCTTCGTTAACACGCTCCCTGTCGTTACTGTCCACCACAAAGATTAGACCTGGAATAAAAAAAGAAACACGTGTTTTCTAGAAAAGAAAAGACATTTGCCCAGAGTGACCCTTTCATTAGCTCTCACCCTGTGTGTTCTGGAAATAGTGCCTCCACAGGGGGCGAATCTTGTCCTGCCCGCCCACGTCCCAAACAGTGAAGCTGATGTTCTTGTACTCCACCGTCTCCACGTTAAACCCTGAAAACAACAGCAGAGTCACGCGGCGTGAAAAGCAAACGTGGTGGTCCACACATCGGGCGTGACAATGTGATGTTTTGACTGAGCTACTACCGATGGTTGGGATGGTGGTGACTATTTCCCCCAGTTTGAGCTTGTAGAGGATTGTTGTTTTTCCTGCAGCGTCGAGCCCCACCATCAAGATCCTCATCTCCTTCTTCCCAATGAGGCTCTTCAGCAAATTCCCCAAAATGTTCCCCATGATTCAGATGAAGTTGTCGAATATCAGCGTGTTGATATAATTGTGATTACGGTCGCCTTTGTGGGAAGATAGACACCTTCAGCAGGGATACATCCATATATATATATATAGATATATAGGAGGGCTAAAAAAGAACAGAAGAAATAACAATTTAGAGATAATAGTATTCCTGTTTCCATATTGCAAGATCAAACTAATCAAACATAAGACATTGTACAGAATCACAAAAGATGCTGCAGAGAGGACAAGCTAACTAATAAACTAAACCTCAAAATCCTTGGTTGAATTACCATCAAGGGAAAACTCCACCTCACTTTCCTGAACAGAAACTCTCCCTGCGGACAGACAGGTGTCAGTTATGCTCACACAGCGGGGGGGAGATGCATGTGGGCGCCATCGCTCCAGGCTGCAGCACAAGCTGCTATTTCATCTCCATTAAATGTTATCTTGCAAAAATGCCAAGCGCTCAGGGCACATGCAACATGTCCTACATTACAATAGCATATAAGTAATATGTAATAATCATATTATATGTTGATATGCCGCCACAATACGACTCATCGTGTCCATTCCGCTGCGGGGGGTTCAGGTGTTGTTAACCTCTAGCAGGGGATGCAGCGGTAACATCGGGTAACGTCACGGCTACAACGTTACGTCAGTAGCGAGTTCCCCGCCGCATCCATCCATCCATCCATCTGACCATCCATCCATCTATCCGCTCCCTCAGCGGCCGCAGCTCGGACAACACGGAGACTCCGCGGCCGGCACAGCGATCAGAAACACGGCCGCACCTGCGGATCGTCGGGCTGGCGGGCGGATGAGCCCGTATCCTCACTACACCCACCTTGAGCCGGGGAGTCCTCTGCTGAACGCCTCGCAAGATTTTCTCTTGCAGGGACAACTCAGCAATAGAGGAGATCTCGCGCGATTTGTGCACAAAACCCCACCAACGTGACGTTGTCCGGGGAGGGCTGAGCACCAGGTGTGTTGGGCTGAGGGTAGTTTTTAAACTACACGCCTCTTCAATTGCAAATGACCATCAATTGCCACATGCGTCCATTAGTTTGTTGTAACATGTGTTTTGATCAGATTTGTGTTATTTGTGTTGTTGTTGCAGAGTTATGTGTACTTGAAGTTTAGCAATTTGCCAGCACATTGACACGTGTTTTTATGTTTTTAAACGGTTGTTAATTGTTTCACGGATGTCTCATTTTCTATCTATTCACTAGATTTATAATACTCTTATAGTTGCATTTGGATCAGTATTCTTTGTAAACACAACGTTGGTTTTGTTTTACAAATTTAGAGCTCACATTTCGATTTCTATGAGGTTACATTATTTAAAAACCATTGGATTTTCTAAATCTAATTGTTATTGCCGCCCTAAAAGCTCAGATCAGCTCTGGTTGTTCATTTATCATTCTGGCCTTGCTTTACTTAAGGCTCATTACATCACTTGGGAGAACTGGTGGGATGTACTTCCATGCTCCAATCAGAGATTCGCACCATTTTAAAGTTATGGCGATGTTATGCCAGCCGTCTGGTCTGCTTGAATAGAATCTGTGCTCTTCCACATCCTCCAGAATTCCATCTCAGCCTCAACGAGAACGTGCAGGCTTGGTGCGAAACTAAAGTTGCCCATGTCTATTTACTGAAGCCGATTGGGTTTATTGTATGAAAGCATATATTTGCACAGATTCGATTATGTTTTAAAAGTATTACTGGGTACATTCCATGTTTCAAAATATATTGTATTTAATATATTATTATAGTTCTTTCTTTCTTTTGGGGCTCAAGGAGGAGGAGCTCTATTGGAGCAAAGCTGATAAACAGACGACTTTTTCAGTGTGCACATTTTTGGTGATTTTTTCGACGAAACATTATTTAGCCCGAAACGTTGACACTTTAGAGACAACAACAAGTAAGTATTTAAATCATTGACTCAACATGACTCTCACATTCCTACAGTCAGGTCAGGAGGACTATCGATCGGCGACGACGTGGCGTCCGTTCAGCATGCATCCAACCGGGAACGCTCGCCTGCATGCTCGTGCACGGAGCAGCAGCACTGGCCACCCCCCCCCCCCCCCCCCCCCCCCTACTGGCGCGTGTGCGGAACTGCGCTTCCGCTCCCCCCCCCCCTTCCCTTCCCTCCCGGCAGACCGATGGGATGCTGGCGGAATGTTCTGAGGCGGGACCTTGAGGGAGACCCAGGTGTTGGGACAACGTCCACGGGGGTCCTTATCGCTGCGGCGTTATAACACATCAGCGTCACCGCGCGCGCAGCCGCTTCTTTCCTGTTTCCTTTGGACACAGAAGCCACAGCGCGCGCGTGTGTGGTTTTTTTGTGGGGAGAAGAAGAAGAAGAAGCCTACGCGGAAGTTATCCGACGGCAGCTGTTTTCCAGAAGTTTGCGATGAGGAGCGGCGTCTTCCTGCTGCTGCTCGCGGCTCTCACCTGCGGCCTCGCGCGGGCAGAGGACGGCGCAGGCGAGGAGCTGCAGGTGGAGACCCTGGTGAGTGAGACGCAGTCACAAAGGCCTCCGCGGCGGCGGCGGCGGCGGCCACACGACGACACCCACTGTCACACTCATACTGTGTATACGGTGTTAACGATGAACTCTTCTGACCCGAGGTGAAACCCGAAACTTGCACAGTGCTTTCCACGATGGGAGACACGCTGCGGATCCACTACACGGTGAGTCCGGGTATGCACACACGCATGGTAAACCATGATGCAGCCTGTAGTTTTGATAATAATAATAATATGAAGGGGAAACCGGCCACGGAACCAGTAGTTGTCTATGTGGCACCGTCTGCGTGACCCATGTGGACTCGCGCCGCTGTGTGCGTGCGCACATGGACGATGTATAGATCTGTAGCTGTTAGGAATGCCTACTATGATTTAACGTGTATGACATATTGTGCTTTATTTGGCCTAGGGGGCATTTATAAGACTCTACCGCGTGGGCTTCCACCTCGCCTCTCGTTTCGCTATGGAGGAATGGGGGGGGGGGGGGGGGGGGGGTGGTACACGTCAGCAATAAACTCCACCACTTCATCCATGTGTGCACAGCAGCCTGCTGGAGGCCTGTAGTTCCTCATGCATGTTGATCCTCAGGAATTTTAAAGCTCAAAATGTTATGGTTATTGAACCTGTGTGCCACATACCTCAAATATATTGATACTGCACACGCTTTATACACTACAGTGTGAACAAATGCACATAATCAGAACCAATATGCCATAGGTTTTGATCATTGTTTATACAAGTAGTTGTTACATTGAAAACTATTCTACGTATTAAATATACGTCGGCTATTATAACAAATGTTTACACATTGTACACTACATTCAATAAAACAAGTCCGATATCACTATTATAACACGTCTTAATGAACTAACGTCAGATTTCAAATGGAATTTATCCTACAGTCCTTATCTGCGGCAGCTGTTTCATTTGTCAAAATCAAGGCCATTCTTATTCACAATTTCAAATTAAAACGTCAAGAATATATTCCCTTTACTCCTTCATTTTACTTAATTTAAGAAAATGTTTTAAAGAGTTACACAAATAGATAGATCCAACATTTATATCTACCCTTTTCATTATTTCGTATTGTTTAAGGTTAAACATCTGTAGAGTTGTAGCACATGGATTGTGTTGAATTTAGACCCTGTCTCCCGTTCTATGCTATAAAATAAGCTAACATGCTTCGGACAGAATCCGCAAACAGCCATGACACCATCTCATACCTGACGTTGAATGTTTCACTGACCAGGGTAAACTGATGGATGGAAAGGTGATCGACTCATCGCTCTCCATGGATCCTCTTGTGGTCGAGCTGGGGAAAAGGACAGTTATTGCCGGTAAATGAACAGTAAATCCTTTTGTGCTGCTTATTCGGTCACAATTTGATTTGCTCATATCTGAGAGATAACCGCCGGCGGCTGTGTGTCGGCTGAGGAATGTGCTGGCTTTGCTGATTGTCTTTCTCTGTGTGTCTTTCTTATCAGGTCTGGAACAAAGCTTGGTTGGTGTTTGTGAGGGGTAAGTAAAAAGTACGGGTCCACTTGAAGCTATAGGTTATCTTTGCAATAGCTGCATGCAGTCTTGACCCAATTTCTCTTAGAAAATGTGTTTTTGTATTTCTCTTTCTATCATTTAGGCAAAAAATCAAAGCCACTATTCCATCCCACCTTGCATACGGAAAAAAAGGTTACCCTCCTACCATTCCAGGTACTGAACTTAATCTTATACAGAAATGAATGAAAAGGTTCCCACAGTTTCATAAACAACATGATACTAACATTTTAATAAACACTTCTTAAACTCAAGTATAGGGAGTGTCTAGTTGTCGGTGACTTAAGTTTTTACCCAATGATGCTGCATGTGACAATGATTCAAAATAAACTAGTTTTATCACAATGAAGAAATGTGTCACCCAATGTGGCTGTTTTTAAATGCGTACATGGCACAACAAAATGTAATACAACAATATTTATTAGTTTAATAATTGAAGATTGTTTTTGTTGACAATAAGACAACTGTAGAATATCAGAGTTTTTCTTTTGGTGCTGTTATTTGATACCATTTGATTTTGTATTCATGTCCTCATTTATTACATATACAGGATGTAGATGAGTAAAACATGAAAGGGAGAATCCCAATGCACACCTGATTTGAGCAAACATTGAACATGTCGTAGGTGACGCCGCCCTTGAGTTCGAGGTGGAGGTGGTTTCTCTGACACAGCAGACGTCGTGGCAGAAAATGGTCAACGACGTGTTGCCCCTCGTGTGTTTGGCTCTGGTGCCCACTCTGCTCGGCTTGGTGGGACTTTACCTCTACAAAAAAGCCAACGCCGAGAAGCCAAGCAAAAAGAAGGCGAAAGATAAGAAGAGCAAGAAGAAATAAGGACACGGCACAGAATTATTTAAATAAATTTTTAAAATTGTACTTGTTTTTTTTTTGTTTGTTTATTTAATATAAATACAGGTGTTTAATAGGTGTAGTGAATATGTTCAGAAAATAGAGTACATTAAACTGACAACTCTGCACCTGCTGGGCTACACTTACAAAAGATAAGTCAACCTATTACTAAAAGCAGAGAGATCAACATGGAAATGTGACCCGTTTAGTTTAAGAAGCTGTGCCTTTACCACAGAACCACAGTATCGGCGTATTTTACCGTGAATGTATGTACTAGCACGGATGTGCACAGACCTGCTTCACAACAAGGCAGAGCACCATTGAGTAATAATCTTATGAAGAAACATGACTATTTACCAAAAATAGAACCACACAATAAAATGTGTTGTTAATAGATATTGCTTTGGAGATGCCATACTTTAAAGACATTGAAAGAAGAACTATAGCGACTGGCTAAAAAACTGCTCATCAGCAGCTTTTTCATTTGAACGTTGCGGTCTCTCCACACCGCATTGCAGTGTTTGGTGATTTCACGTGGCTGTATTGCAATTCCAGAGACACTTTTAAACCCGATGCTAGAGATGCTGAAGGTTGACCCACAATGAGGGCTCATTGGTGCGACTACTTGAATGTCCAGTGAAAGAAAAGAAGGAGGTATCAGGATTAGGTATTATGATATACAAAAAGCTGTCAGTCTACCAGCATTTGTAGTCAAATTGATTAAATGAAACCTCTCCTGCTTCAAATACCTCCACTCTGATGTCATCAAAAGTGAACATCAGAACTAAGTGCTCATAGACTTTACTGTCCAGTGTGTAGAAATGTTGGAAGTTACATCCTACAAAAAAATGTTGACATAGTGCCATTGAGTATTTTTAGTTTGTAGTTGTGTAAGATACAGGAAATGATAAATAATAATCCCTCAGAGAAATTCTGCATCAAAAGGACAACTAACCACTGTAATTGTTTATTAATTCAAGAACTGTCACAAAGGTGACTTTTTTAAGGTTTACCATTGAATTTGTGATTTATTCTATTATTAGTTTGGCAATCTGAAAATCTTTCAACTTGATTAGTTGTCCACCGCAAAATGTTAAACATGTTATTTAGTTTAGATTGGCAAATTAATTTTCTAATCTTTCAACGTAAATCAAAAATAAAGTCTAACACCTCCCTGTATGTTTTGGAGCATACAAGCCCACTCGTAATTTAAAATGAATATGGTTATCGTACCCGACAGTTATAAAAGATATTAGACAAGGTGGAGAACTACGGAAATTAGGGGGCTTTGGACTCCACTCACTCGGGTATGGAGCCTTTCTTGAAATCCCTCCGCCAATAGAATGTTATTGATGTTACGTTATTTTCCTTGCACAGCATATGTGTACTTTGTTCTTATTTGAACAGATAATTAAAACGCATGACGCTGTGTAGTGTAAAATAGATTAAATACACCAACGGGCTTATATTTTGTTGAAAAATGTATTGAGGGCGGGGCGGATGGCACTACTTCTCTCAGTGCAACCTCTTCCGGTTCTCTTTCCAGCTTCCCGTGCAACATGGTGAGTGTGTGTCAGTCGCTGCCGTAAGACAAAAACCGAATTAACCATCGTTTTATTTCAATAATCAATCATACTTCACTCTTATTATGCATTTCCACCACATAGTTAACGCTCAATGAGGTGGGAAGTTATCTGTTATCACTCCAGTATATTAAAAATAAAGTCTTGGCCTAATGCTAGCTGTTAGCATGCTAACCGTTTTTGTGCATGTGTTCATGCGAACCGGCGACGACTAACGTTAAAGTGCGTAGAAAAATGGCATCGCCATGTGGATTAAATGCGTATTTTGTTCCCTATTCGACAATCTGTCAGTCGCTTTTAAATCGAAAACTTATTTAAAATTATCTATAAAAAATGTGAGGGTTGCGTGTTGTAATGGCAGCCTACTCGAGTCACCGCAGCCATCACATCGAAGGGTACGGTGATCGTGTTTATAGTGCGTGATACCAGTCGCCATCTAAATCTTAACCAGTTAGCACGGTTAACTATACTGCTGTGAGGGTTTGTTTTAAAAACGTTTTGAGTTTCTTTTTTGATTTATTTTGAAATGCTCATCTCTTACACATCTACGGATTTGGCAATTATGGTTGTGAGTTGCACTGGGGATTACTTTTTTGTAATAAACCATTGCAGGGTCCTTAATAGGATGCCAGTACAGTACCATTTTTTTTTTAAAGAAATAATCCACTATTTGTTTCAGTACATGGCTTGATAAACCAGGCTTTGCTCTCTAATGTACCAAACAGCGCATCTTTAGTACACAGCCAAAGTTTTCCGGCAGCAATTAAATCCTCTCATTCTGGCATGTGTTTTACAGACTAAGAAAAGGAGGAATAACGGTCGTGCCAAGAAAGGCCGTGGCCACGTGCAGCCCATCCGCTGCACCAACTGTGCTCGCTGTGTCCCAAAGGACAAGGCCATCAAGAAGTTTGTCATCAGGAACATCGTGGAGGCCGCAGCCGTGAGGGACATCTCTGAGGCTAGCGTCTTTGACTGTAAGTGCATTTGCGTTGGTTTTTCCTGTCAAACCTCATAATTTGTCTTGTGTATCTTGACCCCTGTGGCTTGTTATGTAACATTTTTTCTTTTTCTTTTGCAGCTTATGTTCTACCCAAACTTTATGTGAAGCTGCACTACTGCGTGAGCTGTGCCATCCACAGCAAGGTGGTGAGGAACCGCTCTTGTGAGGCCAGGAAAGACCGCACCCCACCACCCAGATTCAGGCCCGCTGTGAGTACCTTCTACTCCACTGTACAGATTTGTTTGCAGCTCCGTTAAGCGTTTGAGTGGCATTATTGAGGGTCGTAACGGGTAAAGCACAGGTTTAAGAAATCGCATGATTGTGTCTCCTTCAGGTGAGTAACTGTTAAACTGGCACACCTGAATGCAACAAAACCATTTTGGAATGTTGCGTTATCCGGTTTGAATGGTGTCTATTGGCTATCAATTTCATTTTCCTTTCATTGCAGGCTGGTGCACCAAGAGCCCCTCCAAAGCCCATGTAAAGCAGAATTTGAAGATGCTGTACACCTGAAGAATAAATTCAAAAGTCTTTGCAAAATCTTCAGTGTGTGAAGCTTATTTTTTACAAAACATTATTGGTGTAGTTTTGGGAAAGATAGGCCTGTCAAGTTCTTATTTGCAATATACTTTCTTGAAGTTAAGATAAAATTAAACTAATTCATAATGATTCATTCTTAAAGCTCTGCAGATTTTTTTTTTTTTTTGAAGCAACATCACACCTTTCACAAGATCAAAAGTTGACTAACTAGGCAAGTTAAAGGGAACTAATAGCGCTAGAAGAAAGGTTAAAAAAAACAAGACCCAAAGGAAGAGCTTATCTTTAGGTATTTAAAAGCAGATTGTTTTATTTGGTTGTCCTTGTATCTAGAAAGGATTTGGGGTGTTGATGCTAACAGGATTGGTATCACATGCATCAGGCTTAGACGCACATTACTGATTGGTGTTGCACACAGGAATAACTACAAAATCCACAACAAACCCTTAAAATGTGGGGCCACCTACAATCTGCACCACGTTGAGTGTTGCACTTCAAAATGTTAGTATTTTAACTGTAGAGTGAAAAGAATGCTGTTGTGCCTTTGGCCAGAGGTCTTTTCTGCAATCTAACCGGCTTATTGTGTGAATTACAGAAGTCTACATCACAATGGAAAGAGAATTGGCAAAGTGCTTTTTGTTCATGCAAACACATTAGTGCTGAATAATTTAGTCAAACTATCAAAAGTTCGATTTGGTTGCAGGAAACATAAGGAAACATATTTAGCGGTATGTTAAGGCAAGATAATTGTTAATGAAGCGACTGGATGTGAAAACACAACTTCTAAAGATTTTTTTTATAAAACCACAATCCATTTTAAAGGAATGTTTCAGTCATTTGCCCCGTTGCTTTCTCACACCGTCCCAACCATCCCCATTTTGCATTGTCTTCTGCAAAAACACAAATACCAAGGTTTTACTTTTGACTAAATATTATCTTGCATCTCCTTCCTAATTATGCTGAATGTACAAATATGTTGATTCTGTATTTTCCCACTAATGGGGAAAAGTGCCCGACAGTAGAAAGTATTTCTTTGGCCCAAGCATGGTGGAACCATTATTTGGTACAATCCCAAACCACTCTCATGGTGATCATAAATAAAATTCCTCAATATCTACATTTGGGAGCATTGACCACTATTTAAAAATGTGCAACCCCATAGAGGACTGAGTTAAGTTTGACAAAACTATGGCCATGAATATCCATTTCAAGCTGGCTCAGTGTCTGTTTAGACTATTTAAGAGCTCTAAGAAGCTGATGCTACAAATCACCAGTTATGGTAACTCAAGGAAACTCACCCTAGCCCAATTCGGTAACACAGACATAAATAAATGTGCATGCTTAACAATAACTAATAATTTAATTTAGCGGCATGCTATGTGTGACGTTGGTAGGTCATGGTGAAGAAAGGCACAGTACAATTAGATAAGTGTTTGTTTGCAGTTCAATATAGTCAAGAAATGTGAAATATTAACATATAAAAGGCCCTTAACTTTACAATAATCTAATTGTGGCAGTGATAATCATATTCCTTTTGAGAAAAACATTCCATCAGTGTTTCTCACACTTTAAGAGATTTGTTCAGGTCGTTAATGTATTTCATAAAATAGTTTAATATAATAGTATTCTGGCAGGGATCAGTGCAACAAAAGCAGTAACAGAAAAGAACAAACATGTCATACACCAGCGCCACACTGCATTCACACAGAGGCTTTTCCAATTATTCTATTGACTTCCATAAAACAAAAGGGTCCGTCACGTGCTCCCTTTTTCCATACACACTCAGATCTATCCACCCCACCCCTTTAAAAACAAAAGTGCATTTCTAATTCACGGACAACCCCTCAAATGTATCTCAGATGACTTGGACCTAGCTTATGAGTTTGGTCTGCACCTCGCTTCTCATTTTAAAAAGTAATCCATTTCAGAATACAACCAACATTTGCAGAACGTAACATTTGTTGGTCAATCATTTTGATGAAGTGCTTTAAGTCATGAAAATATATATTCCATTGTGCCTATAAACTTCAGATTATTGTTTTTCATGTGTTATCTGTTAAAGTGCACAAGTGGGGACAGTTTCTTGTGACGGATACAAGTCAGATTTGTCTTTGTAAATTGTGCATCAGTTTTTAATCCTGGATTTTGGATCAAGGCACATCTGCTGATTGAAAAATTGCACTGGCTCTACTTAACAATACATTTAAAAGTGCATCTTGAAATTGATTAATCTTTCAAAGTGCATCAAAGACAACCAGGACCCTTATTGTAACTTTCGAAAAAAACAACAACACATAGGAGCATGCCTGTAATGCCGGTACGTTCTCACTGTACCGGTGCCTGTTAAAAATGTTCATACCACTTTCATGTCATTGTCTTCTTCAGCTTCTGTGCAGACCAAACCCAGCCGGGTCGCTGTCTCAGTGTATCACTAGCTCTGTTAAGCAGGTTTCATCCTCAGTCGAGGACGTGCTCACCACGAACAATGTGGGAGGAAAACTCATAGCGGTCCTGGCTGCGGTGGCCGCAGATGTTACACTCCAAAGGCTGGCGAAAACCGTGGCAGCCCATGTGGATGGTATACATGACGTGGTCCAGGAAAAGCACACGGCAGTGGTCGCAGCGGAAAGAGCGCACGGCTCGCCCCTCCCCGTCTACAACCCGAAGCGACTCCCTAAAAGTGGAGGAGGAGGCCGCCGCAGGCGAGGTTCGAGTGAGTGCGTCACCAGACGCCCATGAGGCGGCCTGGCAAACATCTTCTCGTTTCACCTCCATGTCTTTGGCGTGGTTGGGATTGTGTCCGCACCGGCTCCTGTGGTGTGCGACAGGAGGAGGTGCTGGGTGATGGTCGTTGGAGTGTTGAAGATGGTGGCCGTTGTTACTGAGCAGGGTCTGAGTCATCGCCATACTGTTGCAAGGCTCATCCGGCATGCTCTCTGTATCCGTAGAGTCCTGGCAACCGTTGCTAGGCGATGGTGCGTGACTTCGGCTCGCCGGCTGATCTTCATGACCCTCGGCGGCCTCCCTTCCACCTACAGCTACAGCTCCCGACTCAGCCCCAGTCCCTGAGCAATCCATCCGTGGGCCAAGTGCGGCAGAGATGTGTATCGAGCTGTGGATTGGCCGGAGTTCTGATAAAGATGAAGGGTGAGTCGTGGGATGGTGTAGAGGCCTCCGTGTGTCTGATAAACCTCCAATTCCATTTCCTGCCACACCTGCATATTCTCCTCCAAGACCAGGAAAGTGTGGGGTTTCAAGGTCACCGGCAGGCATTTCCACGTCTTTATCCGAACCAGCGCTGAGCTCATATGGTGCATCTGGAAGGTTGAGATGCATGTGCTTCTGTCCTGCAACTAAGAAACACAATCTTATGATACTGTTCTGTGGAACTCTGGGGAGAAAAGAAAAAAAATACATGGGCAGGCAAATTGCTCAGGTAAATGAACAGCCTGCAAAGTTATTTGGATTTATTCTGGATGCCAACATCAGGTTGGAGTTTATGATAAATTCAACTTTGCATTCAACTTCCAAAAGCATTTGAATTACAGTGCTTTTGTGTTTAATGCACTAATAAAAGAGAAATGCTCATTAATGGCTGCTTGGTAATTATACGGTTTGTCTTGATTCCAAAGACCACAGCTCTTCTGCACCAGCCTTGTGTAACTGCTATCAATAGCCCTCAAAACAAAGCACGGAAGTTCCCTTTGACATTTGGTTTGGCCAATCCTACAGCTACGAGACATACAACTGTAAAAGGTTAAAATTCTGCATAAAAAGATCAGTACTATTGTTGGTGGTATCCAATTCAACCAATTAAACTGCTTTCAGTTTCCTCAACTTGTCCACATTGAGACCAATTGCTCACCTACAAATTTTTGTGGTGTGGATCTCTTGCGTTTGGTGATGCTGTTGGCGAGCCGATCAATAAATGCCATCTTGTCTGAGGAGGGTTGCAGTAGAGAGTCTGGTATAAACTCTAGCTCTCTCATCTCCTCTCCTGCGTAGAGTACAAACAAACTGAAATGTTATTTTAGGGGTCTACCTATTAGCCAGACAGCATTTATCCCAAATGTTTAAGTTGTGTGCTGAAGGGAAAGTTCACCAGGGGTCGTGTGCATCACCTGGTTCAGGAGGTTAGCTACATTTCTACACTAGATCCCACAACAATCTCTTTTAGGCTGATATTTACAACCCGATTTTATTCTTTTTCGGTTATTGTCTTATCTGACAAAATGTGTTTCTTTTGACATGTCATCTCCATGAAAGTCATGGAACCATACCTGGATTTTGCACACAGGAGGGCTGATGTGACTCCAGACTCTGTAAATAGCTGTGGCAGCGTTCACGGTGCTCCTCCAGGGTGCTCTGCTGCTTGTAACTACGGCCGCAATAACTGCACTTATAGGGCTTCCCTACAGTTGGAGAGGACACTGGGGAGAGGGGGGGGGGGGGGGGGCATTGTCGTTTTCACAATATTTTACACTATCATAAGCTAATAATGATCAAGCTTGAATTTGTCCAACCTGCATGAGTGCGAAGGTGGCCACTGAGCGCGTCTCGTCGTCGACAGGCATAGCTGCAAAAGGGACATTTAAAAGGCTTCTCCCCTGAGTGCAGCTTGATGTGGCGGAGCAGGTTACCCTTTTGAGTGAAGGAGGCACCACACTGATTGCACTGGAATGGTCGCTCTCCTGCGGACAGATCGTCAAACCAATTTGCTTGATTAAATCCATAGTGTTGGGTGCATTCAAAAAATTATCCATCATCACAGCAGCTTTTTATTGCCCCTTCATCTGGACTAATGGCCGGCATTACAACAACATTTTTGTTCATTTCTTGTGTCAACTGATCAGTCACCTGTATGGCTGCGTTTGTGGACCATAAGAACATTAGGCCCAATGCAGATCATTCCACAGATGTCACACTTGAGCTTTCCATTTGGCAGTCTGGTCGCTCCAGCTGGCATGGTTTCAGCATTGGTAAGCTCCCTGTAGCCTTCGACTTGCTCAGATCCTTTCTCTGGACCTCCATCCTCTACCCGCTCCCCTCTTTCATCTTCAGTACTGCGACCTCGGTCTTCGTCACTGTACAGCTCCACTTTAATGGAGTTGGCTGCAGACACACAGGAGCGAAGATGAATAAATCCTTGGATTAGATTATGTGTCAACCAACGTGTGGCCGGATTTAAGAGAAAGAGACGACAGAGTGCGTCTTACATGTCCTTTATATACACTAGGAATGCCTCGAATTGATGTTGTTCTGTAAAACAAATTAATTTAAAAAACTGATCACAGTAAGATTTTATATTACTATATGTTGCATTAACTATGCAGAGCAAAGACCTGAGGAATAATGATCCTAATCATTGCATTGTCTGTTATGTGGGGTAAATGTATTTCACTGACCGCTGAGGGAGCGACTGGGGGAAGTCTCCTTGCTGTTTGGTGTGCTCACTGTTGGACCTCCAAGAGCCCCAGAAAACTCTCTTTCCATTGAAGAGTCCCCACTAGCTGCAACCAAAAAGGAAACCATAGCAGAGTGTCATTTGAATAAAATTC
The DNA here is from genome assembly GCA_021346845.1 of Apeltes quadracus. Taxonomy (NCBI): domain Eukaryota; kingdom Metazoa; phylum Chordata; class Actinopteri; order Perciformes; family Gasterosteidae; genus Apeltes; species Apeltes quadracus. Next base: position 1,694,120 of record CM037933.1, read on the forward strand.
AGGTAAATTCATATGTAATAAAAAAAAAATTAAAACTTCTACCTGATATGAAAGACCGGCCATTGCAGTCATCAACATCCATACTAGTGCAAACTGAATACTGAAATGACAATAATGTAAGGGGTTCCGATTTAACGGTATGATCTCTAACATATTCACTCAAAAATAACATTACATCAATCCTCATTAATGCAATAGAAAAGTTGAAGTAAAATTGAAGACCGCATTATAAATAAAAAAACTGTTGTATGTCGATTTAAATTGTTAGAATTTATGCATAATTCAGATGGGTATTAGAATACAAACATTTTATGATCTCAAACACTTTCAGTGACCTCCCAAAAGGAAAGAAAGCACTCAAATCTAGAGCTAATGTCAGCTAACATCCATATATTAATAACTGCAACCATACTTAGCTGTAACAATTGCTTATTCCACTAACGTAAATGTGTTAAGATTAGTGTTAATTGACGTCAGTTATAATACCAGAATATGTTTAGGGGTGAAATTAAAGCTCAAATTACATTTAACGTTAGTTGACCAATGAAAACATCGGTGAAGAAACTTGTTAATCTAACGATAATAGTAGAGTACGTTGGACGTTTAACGTTGCATAAGGCGTTGAGGTAACCTGCGTTTACAGGTCGGCCTAGATGGCTAGCGTTAGCTTACTTCATGTGACGGAAATGACCGTTAGCCGAGTTAGCTAAACTCAATAGAACGTTACACCAGTCTGTCATTCAGCTAGTTACCTCCCAAGGCATTGGGCAAAGTTACAAGCCATTAATGTGGACAATGGCACATGGTAGATAACGCGGAATTGTGACATCAATTGACTGAGACGCTAAATATCAAGTCTCTTAACATCTTGTTTATCGCTAGCACAACAAACCAACGTTAGCCTGAACTGTCTCGGCTAGCTACCCACCACTCAATGTTTTCTAAACGGTTGCTATGGCACCCACCCCCTCCCTGATGCTATGGCTAGCCAGCTAGTTGTTAGCTAGCTAGCTTGCACTCCCTGAATCCCTGGCGCTGACAATTACAGCAGAAACCAGCAGAGTCAACTATTTAAAAAAAGTACTTTAAAAGTTGTCAGATTTTTCCAGTTTCAGTTGCATTACCTGTGCCTGTCAGGGCCGTTTCAGTTAGGTTAATCTGTATTTTCATCTGCCTGTTTATGACGGCAGCATCTCCCGGCAGCGTTTACCTTTGGCTCCAAACAATTTCCGGTTAACCACCAGCAGCGAGTAGCGTTAACCACCATTAATCTGCTTCAAATTTAACATTGGTTCATATTTATTTAACATGCAATGTTACACATATACACATATACATTCGAATAAATAATAAGGTTTTTTTAAGATAAGGGGTTTAATTCATTAAAACTGAAGAGACAACTTTTTTTTTCTCGTGGCAGTTTTAAATAAAATAAGACCTTAAACGGGTCCAAGACTGTTTACAGTATATCAACAGCAAGTCTTGGGGTTATCTGTCCCATCCACAATGTTTGAATAAACGATTATGTAACTTTTTTTCTGTGTTCAGAAATAGCAGTTGGTTCAAAAGCTGGCTTGGTGGCATAGTATTCTGGTAAAACCAATGACACGAAACCTCAGTTTTGTTCTCAAACCAAAGTATTATGTAAGTATTTAATTACAAATTGCGTAATATAAGATATTTCAATAGAGCCTACATTTTCTCCTATAGATTAATTGAAATTCTACTTGAAATTTTACTTTGTTTTAACAACATGCCATTGTATGTAGTTGGGGCCTCCAACACTGACCATAAATACATATAAAACATCACAAATAAATGCAATGCACCTTTACGGTCACTGTTTCCTGTTTAAGGCATGCATCACATTTCAACATTGCAAAAGACCACTAAATACAAATCAGAGGATAAAGTGGAGTTTATGGGTCTTAAAATGATTTACTAGCATAATTCAGGACTCTTTATTTCACAAACAAGAGGTAGTTGAATGTAATACAAAAAGAAACATCTCTGGTCTTATAATACATAATTATAGTTATAAAAATTAGTTGGCTCAGTAAACTTTGTTTGGGTTCCTAGTCTGGAATTAAATGATGTTCATAAATAACCATGCTCTTCTTGCTATTCCCCTTTTACCACCAAAAGAGATTTACATTTTTTGCCCTATTTGGTCAAAAAAGGAAAATAGCACAACTTAAATATGCATACACAATGGGTGTGTTTGTGTATATCAGTCTTACGGTAGACCAGTCATACAAGGACAGTGTACTTAACTGAAGACAAGCTATTTAACGTCTTACACACTAATCCCAACAGCGTCTTGCCAGATGGGTTTTCGCTGATTAAAATCTTCTCAACAATACCTGTTCGGGTTACTTTGATTACATTTGCCAACTTCCCATCCATACTGTTGTTTATTAACGCAATGGAAACCATGGCTTTTTGATGTGAAAGACTCAAAAAAATGCCCTGGTGATTGTGGCCTGCAGGTCACTCTGGAAACATCGAAAAGCTGAAAGAAACTAGCTGGGACGCACAAAGAGTGACCTCTGCTGTCCACAATGCGCGTCCATGTCAGTTATGACGTATTGCCCGGTTTTACGACGGTGCGCGCTTACACAATGACAGTTTCCGTCAGTTTGACTTGCAAAGCGTAACCGCGTTGAGCGAGCGTTTCTTTAATTTCAGCTGGAATGCCAATTTCATAATTTAAAACTAGCGATCCATATAGATTACAATATCAGATAAAGAACGGGATACTTTTGGAGATAGGTACACGTTGTACTCGCTCCACTCCGAACTTCCAGCTCGAGGCCCAGCAGAGAGCTTGAGCAGCAGCTGAAAAGTTTGTTGTTGTCACGTGATGTGAGACGAATGTTGCGATAAAAGTTTGCTTAGATAGTAACAGCCGGTGGCGTACTTTAATTTTATAACACTTGGAACACATCATTCACCAACATGCCCCAACCGAAACATCGAAAGATTGCTGTTATAGGTTACAGATCTGTAGGTGAGTAAAGCACACGAGCTCGTGTTCAGCTAATGCTAGTTAGCTAGCTGGCTAAAAGGCTAACGTCCTGGCTTTGTTTTCCTCTTCGGTCTATCCGACCTACACAAGCAACGCAATGTTACCCGTGTTCGTGTTTTGTGAGTGTGTGATGAGCTGTTGACCACTAAATTACACGTGCGTCGTCTACTGTAGCCGTACAGCTGTAGCCATCGGCTACTAACGTTAAGTTAGTTGTGATCTGTTTTGGGAAGACACATTTAGCGACGACATCCTGGTATTGAGCCAATTGGTGGGTCGAAACTTGGTAGAGCAGCGTGTTTTACCAAAAGTAGAGAGTTCATAAAAATCATCTTGTAATCATATTCGACCAAACCACCAGTTACTTAAATGTCCTTGCTTTTCTGGTGTTGTATATCGCCAATCAGATTATGTGTTAACTAGAATACATTTATCTGTATCGTCAGTTAGTTTGTATTATTCTTGTCATGTATTATACCTGTTACTCCGATTGTATCACCAATTGGATCATAGCACCACAGATTTTTGTTGTTGTTGCAGATATCAGTACACCGTAGTTCAGTGTGACCCTCTCTAAATACTTCAGCTGCTTTGATGATGGTTACCAGTATATGATTCATTATGGCCAAAACCTTTAGCATGCCAGTGTTGCAGGAATCCCTGAGCCACTGGCATAATTTAATGGCCCACTATGACGCTTCACGTGAAACTGATTGTGTTATGTCTTGTTTTTTCTTATACGTTTTAATTGAATTGAAGGAATTAATGAGATCTTTCCTGGCACTGTATTCGTGAATGTGTTTTTTTATTGTTCTGTAGAGTACTAGTTTTAAAAGATGTATTACAAAATTTTAGTGAAACCATGTTGTGTTTGTTTGCCTTCGACAGGAAAGTCATCTCTTACAATACAGTTTGTGGAAGGACAGTTTGTGGACTCCTATGACCCCACCATTGAAAACAGTATGTTTAATTAGATTGATTATAGGAGTTTATAAGTTGAAAAGTCACAATTTTTCACTTAATGTAAATAGATGTTTTGTAAAACTAGTCCATCCCTCTCACCAGCTTTTAACAAACTAGTCAGCGTGAATGGTCAAGACTTCAATCTTCAACTGGTTGATACAGCTGGACAAGTAAGTTGTTCATTTACTAACTCTTCACTTGACATTAGTGCTAAACTCTTGATTTTAAATCAACTCTTGAGCTAATTAGAACTGATCTGTTTAATTCTAATATTTCACTGCAGGTTAAATCCATTTATTAGCATTCAAGCACAACGTCATAGTGACACTCAAATGTTACAGTGAATCTGGGAAGTCAGTGTTATTTACCATGCCACATTGGCCTTAATACTTGGCTGTAATTGTGGTAATTTAGGCTGGAATAATGGCGTCTACTCTGTCAGATTGACGGATTGTCCGTTTTTATTTAAAGTGATTGCTGTAGTGCTATATTCTTGTAAATCTAGCCCCATTTAATAATGTGTTGTGTTTGGTAATAGTGAGACCCAATAAGATGTCTCCCCTGTCTGTAGGATGAGTACTCAATTTTTCACCAGTCTCACTCAATGGACATCCATGGTTATGTCCTTGTCTATTCAGTGACTTCCAGTAAAAGGTAATTGGACGACTTTGTTGTAACATATGTATAGTGTTATTTGCTGTTAAAGGAGTCTTAAAACACTAAGATGTAAACAACGTTGTTTATCTTACGATTGATGCTAGGATTATGATCTCATTTACACATTTACCCTAATAATACATTATTCCAAAACAAAAAATATTTTCACGGATTAAACCTTCTGTTGTGTACATATAAATAGATTTATATCGTTTTCGACACTTACAGTTTTGGTGTTGTATTCCGCTTGCCTGTGTGCCTGTCTCATCATTGCTTCAACAAAATATTCCGTAGTGCAGGGTAAGTGCAGAAAGTTAGTAATTAACACATTCTTCTCACAGCAGTTTCTTGTCTTTGTTCAGTTTTGAAGTTGTGCAGGTTCTACATGACAAGCTGCTAGACATGGTTGGAAAGATACAGTAAGTTTTAAGTTGGAACTAAAATGCCTCAATCTTTGTTTTTTGCAAGTTTGTTTTCTTTTTCTTCTTCTTTTTTTTTTTTTTTTACAACTATTTCTTATGTTTCTTTTTAGGGTGCCAACTGTTCTTGTAGGGAACAAAAAAGATCTCCACATGGAAAGGTATTCAGAATAATCTTTTTGTTTACTTTTTATCTAGTGTATCCGCTGATATGATTCTTTGTGTCCAAACTGACAATGTATAATATTATACACTCAGGGTTTTCTGTGAGTAATTTTTTTTTTTCCAGGGTCATCAAGGCAGAGGAGGGAAAAATCCTTGCTGATTCCTGGGGTGCAGCATTTATGGAGGCCTCAGCCAAAGAGAATGAGGTAGTGATGGGGGTCTCGTTAAATACCAACTCACCCATCTCGCCCCATGTATATATATATATATTCTGACAGAGTTTCGCACTCTAATGAAAATATCGTTGAAATGCAGACGGCTGTGGAGGTTTTCAAGCGGATCATTTTGGAGATGGAGAAAGCGGATGGAAATGGACCCCCGGAGGAGAAGAAGTGTGCTGTGATGTAAAAGTGTATCCAGGACATCAGGAAGCTAAATTGCTGAAGAGAGGAGCCAAAACTTCACCAGCTCGCCAATCGAGATCTCACCGACACCATAGAAGCCAGAGTGGAAGTTTTCTGCTCAAATGTGACGTCTTATTGATTTACATAGCAATTCAATCGCCCAGCCAGTTGGTAAACTATGCCATTAATTGTAAGGGCACGATTAGTCTTTGTTTTTGACAAAGAATCACGGTTAGTGCGTTCTTTAAAATATTGAAACATTATCTATAACTTGGGTAAATCTTTACTTTTGTACCAACTGCTAAAGAAAACATGACACTGTCAAACAAATTGGTCCTGAGCCATTACGTTTTTTTTGAAAAGATATATAAGTAACTATTTGTAAATCCGACGTTGGAGACATCATTGGCTTAACTCATAACTAGTAGTTTAGTTAATGTACATACAGGGCTGGTTAACCTTATTAGGGACTGGTATTGTTGCAACAGTGATGGAGAGTCAAAATTCACATTGCTTTAAATGTGGTGTTAAGATGTCAGTACCCCTCACAAAACAGATTTCTTTGAACTACCGTGAATGAGATTTCACTCAAGACCTGTCACTGTTTCCATAGTTTTTCTCTGTAATTCTGCTCAACTCTTCAGGTACCCTTTCACCAATGAACTTTCAGACTGCGTCTTTGCAACGTAGGAATCTGTAAATACAACTCACATTTTCAGCACTTCTGCTAAGCAGGTTTAGCTAATCCTCTGTTTATACAGTTCAATGTCTCCTTATTGACTGTAATGAAGATGTTATCTTATGGACAGACCTCAGAAATGTAGTATAACTTGAAATAGATATTTGATATTTACCAGTTATGGCCTTTTTATACAATTAAATTTAGAATCTTAGAGAATGGTTTGATACTGTTGGGTTGTATTTTGCGTGGTGCCAGTTTGCGCTGCCGTCAATATCCTGATTATTTTCCTAAAAATGAAATATAATTACGAACATTATTGAGTTGCAATTTCGGGATTGCATTTTAACACTGCACCAAGACCATTTAAGTGGCTGGAGGCTACAGCGTTAGTTTAGTAATCTGATTTTGATGTTATGGTTTATGCAGGCTTTAAATAAGCAAGCCAGGATGGCATGCGGTCCATTTAATTCATATGGTGGACTTGCATGCACACTGTCAGAAGCTAGAGATCCTTAATGTCTTGTTTTTCCTACATCCTGTACCCTCACAAATATGCGACACAATGTGGATTTCCCCTCATAATCGTCATGTTGTGCTTGTAGTCGTAACTTTATCACATGCTTGGCTAAGTAAGTAGTTGATTGATTGATGATGGTTGAACAGAAGCTGGTGACGCTGTGTCTGGTGCCTTACAGTTCCTCAAACTCCCTCATCTGCTGCCCTCCATAACTGAAGGTGCTCTTAAAGTTTTTTTTCTTTTTGTTTCTTCTCCTGTGGACTTGACACCGTTGGGCAGGTTGCACCTGAACACCAATATGCTTGTGTGGGTCAATGTTTATTCACAGATCTTGCTGTAAACAGTTTTGTATATAAATAAATCTGTTACTCATTTGATGGGCTGATTTTTGCTGTTTTATTTACTGTAATGTCTTAATTGGACGCATTAAAACTAGAAAGTAGACATATTGTAAGGTCTACTCAAGACATTTTTTAACAAACGCTTACAGACATTCCGCCTAATGCCCAAAAGTTGTTGTAGGAACAGGTGTTTAAATCCCACAACTTCAAATGGATTAAAGGGAATAAAATTACAAGATACATGATCAGTCTGCAGATATTGTGGGTGGAAGATGAGGCCACCGGGTGATGGTCAGGTACGTGTCATTCTGCAGCCGTTCCTTTAAGCTTAGTACCAGTCAGAGAAAATCTGTTTATTTTCAAACTTTGGAAAAGTAAATCCCAAACTAACGTGTGCAATAAATGCACAACCTAGACACACAAACGCATTTTATCAAATATAGTAAAAGAGGAAGGGTTAACTAATTCCAGAAGATGGCAGTCGTGCAACACTAGGGATGCAATCTGACATTAAAACACAAGAAGAAGAAGAAGAAGAACGGCCGCTCGTCGGCTCAGTTGCTCATTGCGAGAAGTAGCGGAGGACGAACCGACCTGCCGACTGTGAACGGACCGGCCACAGGAAGGCAACATGGAGTGTGTAAGTTATCTAAGCTAACGTCTAAGTGTAGGGACTGTGGGCCTCTACAAACGCCTCCCCGAGTAACGCGACTTCCCGAAGGATGCCGAGCATAGCGGCTGGATAGCTAACCGAGCTAATTCGTGACAGAGTAACGTAACTGTAGGTTCTGAGGCTCGCGCGTTACTCAGTGACGGTTGGCCGCCGCACAGGAGGCCCGTGTTCCCCCCTCAGCGCGACTGTGCTTTAAATTGCAATCCACTTTTTAGGACCGTGTGTCACACGACGTCAAAGTTAACGTCAGGTCGAACCAGTCAAACGTTGGGCTGCTCGGTGTCAACAGCCCGTGACGCTAGTTAGCCTAATGCTAATGCTCTACTAAGTTATTTATATATTTTTTTTTCTTTAAAGTGTTGACCTCGACGCCCTATGTCGTTTCCCACCCCCCAACTAGGAATCGTACATTTCGAAATAATATTTTATAACAGTTGCAGTGCCACAACTAAAATACATTTTTACAACGCTCACTCATGTGAAACCGTTTAAATGAGCTCACTTGTTGACTGTTCGCGTTACGTGCGTGCAGATAGAAAGCAGCTCTGCGTCATGTAACTTGGCTCAGCCTCGATTAGCGGGGAAATGCGTTGTGTCAGATAATCAGGGATATCTGAAGAAAACGCCCTTCGAGCATATCAGGTAAACTGATTTAAGCAGACCCCCACACACACACACACACACACACACCGGCTACTTTACATTAACTGGACCTAAAGCCAGTCCTTATCCAACACCTGGGCGTTGTAAGAGAAATGTACATTAACGAAACAACGTTTCGGTTGTACCTAACTGCAGGTCACACACATTTTAAACCTTTTGGCTAGTACCTCTGTCTTTGGGCCAGTCGTGCTTCATCCCACAACCTGCTCAATCAATATATTTGCTAAAGTAGGGCTTGTTAAGATCAGACTTTTAAGTCACATTTGCCCGCCTGGATAATCTGAACTTCTGCTACCCTTTTTAATGCATTTCAAGATTCCAGCAGCTATTGATGATCTCGAAAGGCAAAAAGGACCTGGTCATAGAGGGTAGGAATTTGTATATATATCTCAGAAATATTGCTAGTTACCAGCTGTGATCGGTTGTTTAAATAAAAGTAATCCAAATCTCTAATTCCTTCAGACTCTGAGCACAATGTGTACACCAGGTTCATGAAGTCCCACCGATGTTACGACCTTGTACCGACCAGCTCCAAGCTGGTTGTGTTTGATACATCACTTCAGGTAACATAAAAGCTTTGAAACAGAAAATGGAATAATTTCTCTAATGAGATCATTTAGACCTAAACGTTGATGTAATTTATTTTACAGGTCAAGAAGGCGTTTTTTGCACTGGTCTCTAATGGCGTGAGAGCAGCGCCTCTGTGGGACAGCAAAAAGCAGTGTTTTGTTGGTAAGCGCTGTCCTCATTTGGAAAACTTTCTCTCTGTTAAAGACAAAATAAACAAAGGACTGACTCAATTCTACTCGTGCATCTCTGCAGGGATGCTGACCATCACAGACTTTATTAATATTCTACATCGCTACTACAAATCTCCATTGGTAAGATGGACACCAAATGCTTATCGTCCCCGACTTATTTGATGATGTGTAACATTTAAGTCTCAAACACAGGGTGTTTATATTGTCATATTTAGGATTTGAACCATAAATGTTCCCTTGAAGGGTTTCTATTGGTACCACGAGAATGCTGTTTTTTTCTTGGTTCTTTTAAATATGTGAACTTTTTTCCATTTTACAATCTTTCAGGTACAAATATACGAATTGGAGGAACACAAAATTGAAACATGGAGAGGTGAAAAGTTTTTTATTTAATATGTAATGTATTTCTTTACATTAACTCTTATAATCCCGGAGATCATCACTATATTTTCTGTCATTTGTTTTTAATAGAGTTGTACCTTCAAGACTCTTTTAAGCCTTTGGTTAGCATATCTCCCAATGCTAGGTGAGTTTTTATTTAATTTTTGGAGATGAATGATTTGTTTGTGGTATTTCCAGAGAACTTCTGCTCCGTACTTTCTGTTGTTTAAAAAAAGGTGCTGGGAAACATGAGGTTTTATTTCCATTCATGATATTTATCATAAAAATCCTTTTCTTCACTTTACGTTGTTACAACTATTGTTAAAATGCAAACTGTCTACAAGCTAAAATCTGTAACTAGTATTGTGGCTATTTTTACCTGACTCTTTTTATGCACCAATCTTTCCTTACAATATGCTGTGATTAACTTTTGTATCTGTATCCCAGTTTGTATGACGCAGTATCATCTCTGCTGAAGAATAAGATCCACAGACTGCCGGTAATCGACCCGCTGACTGGCAACACGCTCTATATTCTCACGCACAAGAGGATCCTTAAGTTCCTGAAGCTTTTTGTAAGTGCCGTAGATACTCCCGCATTGAATACTCTTACATTATTTTCACATTATTTTTCACATCCGTTCCCCTACTGTTCTTATGAAGGGTCGTCTGCCCATTGTCTGGTTATTCTCTTCAGATATCAGAGATGCCGAAACCCTCGTTCCTGAGACAAACCCTAGAGGACCTGAACATCGGAACTTTCCGAAACATAGCCGTGGTCCGCTCTGACACGCCGCTTTACACGGCGCTTGGTATTTTTGTTGAGCAGCGGGTGTCTGCGCTCCCCGTTGTTGATGACAAAGGTGTGTGGTCTGGTTGAAATGACGTCCATTCTGCATTAATGATCACAACTCCTGAACTGTCTTTGTGTGCTGATCTTCTGCCTCTCGCAGGTCGGGTGGTGGATATATACTCAAAATTTGATGTCATAGTAAGTTGTCGTCTGACTTTTTTTTGGGGTGTTATTAGCACTTTGTAAAAGCTGCTTGAAATGATAATTTTCAAATGACCATCTATAGAAAAAGACAACGTACTTTTTGAGAATGAAAGGAAAACACATCCTTGAAGGAAAACTAAAATTTGATAGGATTCTTTTAGGGATTTGAATATCTCAACTTCTTAAGTATTTAATTCACCGGATGAGCCACAAACCTATTATGTGATTGTTTTAATGCAGTATAATGATCAATATTGGGAGATAATGTGTCATTCGGGTAAAGCATTTTTCAGCGTCACTCGGCTTTGGCTGAAAGATTAATGAACTACCAGATGTAAGAGGCATTTTCAAACCCTAGACTTATGTTCGTGCAGAACCTGGCAGCAGAGAAGACGTACAACAACCTGGATTTGACGGTGACCAAAGCGCTGAAGCACCGCTCGCAATACTTTGAAGGCGTGCTGACCTGCAACCGGCACGAGACTCTGGAGGCCATCATCAACCGACTGGTGGATGCCGAGGTGAGAGCCGGATGCCGCTGCGTTTCCTGTGTTGACGCATTTCCTGTTTTACAAAGGTAAAGGTAACGTGACGGGTTCCCTCCAGGTGCACAGGCTGGTGGTGGTGGACGAGCAGGAAGTGGTGAAGGGGATCGTCTCCCTTTCAGATATTCTCCAGGCGCTAGTGTTGACTGATGGAGAAGAGGGTGAGTACAAATCGTGTAACTGTCAGATTTTGGATTACACACATTTGTATTTGCCACAACAGCCTATTAGAAATTGAGTAATCATTGAAGTACCAATAAAAGCAGTGTAAACATTGTGTTGGCGCTGCACTGAGCAATGATTAGATTCTTCTGTCCATAGGCACGGCTTAAAGGAGTCATCCTGATGGAAATGCGACACAGTCTGAAGAGGAGGGTGGAGCAAAGGGAAAAAACGGACATGAAAGAGGGTCATTTTGACAGTACATTGAAGTATCCTCACCCATTCCCTGTAATCGGGCTTCCTGTCACACGTGAAGACTGCTCCCTCCCTGCAGAAATGTGAAGCTTTAGCGATGCAAAATTGTAGCAGCACAGACGTACAGAAGCTCTAAGAGATTCAAGAGACGAGGCGAGAGGAGCTGCAGCTTCTGAGATGACCAGGCGTCGTTCCCACTTCTGTGCTTGATTTACGTGCAGTAGAGGACGACCATTGATTATGGTTTGATCACAGAGGTTTTCCCCCTGTAGTAAAAATTGGAATCAGTTGAAAAAAAAAAAAACTGATTTACCTGTATTGCCTTTTTGTTTGCATCATTTAATGATTGACAACCAGGCTGAAATCTACATGCACACAGAGCCTGAGTCATTTCAAACGCTGTGTAACTGATTAACAATGGGTGCAAGTTGTTTTGACATTGCTTTAAACTCGTTCAACGTACAAAGAAATGTTACGTTTTCCCGTCCTTGGTTATTCAGCTAGTTTATTTGAATGGAGCAGGGGATTGACTTCTTAATCGTTTTATTTCTTTTTATACATACAAAGACAAGCTTGACGCTACTAAGCTAATTTATGAATCTTCTGCTAGTGGACTGTTAATTGTGCTGCATCCTCCCGAAAGGCAGAAGCTCTGGATATTTGTAGATTTCATGTTTTGCCTTTTGGTTTGTGCTGTCAAGAATAACAAATCTTTAATTCCACTTTTTAATTTTGTGGTTTGTTACTCCTATATTGTGTTTTGGCATTTGTTAAAAAATCTCATTAGTTCTTTAAAAAAGGTTCGCAATCATTTAAAATGCAAGCCAAATTAACACTTTTTGGTAACTGTCAGTAATGAACATTAAGTGCATTTATTCAGCACTTTTCTGTCCATTAAGTTTAGGTGACTTAATCAAATACCAGCTTTCCATCCTTTTTCCTAGAGATAGCCCAAAGTTGTTTTGGTGAGTTTCAAATGGAAGGTGAAGATCTGTGTGTCCGTACAGTCAGTAGTAACCTGCATTGAGATTGATTGAAAAGATGAGCAATAAAGTTTCAGTTTGTTTTAAATGGCATTGTTGAGTGCTTGCATCTAATATGTTGCATAATGTATAACGTAGAGAAAGATTTACAAAGCGGGATTAACTTTAACCGTAAATCAAAAGAAGCTCTGAACAACACTGACATGGAACCTGCATGTAGAAAACCTTTTTAAACACACGGTCTGAGTGGGTCATCATGGGGAAAGAGGGTGAAATAGACGCCATTTAGGAAAACATTTGCATTTATTACTTTATAATGTACATATTCACATCCTGAACTTTTTTTTTTTTTTAGCATGCATGTTTGCCTCGCAGCCTCCTATTCAATGGGGTACTTTGAGGAAGATATTTAACCTTAAACACTATGCATTTCATACATTGTAGGGCAGATACAATTTAATAAACACTTCTTCAGTGTATAGAAATGATTGGCTGCCAAACAGCAAAATTCCACAATCTCTCAGTACATTGATTCCAACAAACATCCTGTGAGACTCGAATACTAAAAGGGGAGTCAGCAAGTGTTGGTCAAAGCAAGACATTTAAGTATTTTAGTTTCAATATTTGTTCTCCCAAAGAAAAAGTCAGATTATCTTCATTGCAATGAGTTGGCATGATTCGTACAGTCTCATTTTTCACTGTTATGATCTTAGATAAACACTAGAGGCCATGACCAGAGATGATTCTGAGAGCAGTTTGGTTTTAGTGAGGTCAGTAGTATTGCACGTGGGACTCACAGCATACAAATATAAATAACACGGGAAAGCCTCTTGAATTTGCATACAGGTAATGACAAAAGTACACCTATCTCATAAAAACAAACATTTAGACTGATTAGCAAACAAGCTGGGATGGGAAACATTGATTAAAAATCCAATGCTGCTCTGCTGTCATACAGGGCTGAAGGAGAAAGTCAACACGGAGAGAAATGTCGCTTCAGAGGTCAAAAAGTTCACAAACTGCAAATCAAAAGGTAATTTTCTTTCCACCAAACAAAAAGGTGATATAAAAGATTCAACAATCTACCACTTGAAGTATTAACTTAAAATCTAACTTAATGTCACATGTACAAGTTCTACCGTAAAAAGCCAGTGTACGTGCAGTAGTTGTGCCCCGCGGCGAAAAGAACATTGGTCAAGCTTCGACGGCAGGTTACGCTCTGTACGTGGATCCAGAGGGGATTGAAACAACCTTTAAATATTCTTCACATTCACTTCACATGTTTTCTTCAAAAGTGTGTCATCAAGGGTTGATCGTTTAGCACGAGGAAAACCTGAGGTGAACAACAGCTTGCAGGAAGGGCTCCAGGCAAGTGGTCCAAAGGCTAAGTTGTGTTTGGCAAGTTGCCCTAAAAAAAAAAACTGACGTTTGAAGTCTTAAAATACCGTGTCAAAGTAAAGTAAGCGGGCCGCAGTTGCACAAACTGTCTGAGCTGCTTTGTACATGCTTACAAAGTAACCAGCTGACCACTAAACGACACAGCAGAACCAGGTGCATTATTCTCCATGAGCAGTTTGTAATGTGCCCGAATGCTTTAGGTGGCAAATAGAAACCTGCACAATAGCTTCATAAACATCCAAATATTAATAAGATCTAGTTATTAAATACCAGAATGATAAAATATACGTAATATAAAAATCCTCCTAAACTTCCCAGCTTGTCAGAGACTAAAACAGCAAATACCATTTATTAACTCTCAAGTGACTGTTATCAAAAAGACCTTGAGGAAATATAAGGAACCGCCATAATGTTAATTACACAGCCTGCCACCGACTGCATACGAGTACGCAGGAAATCCTCACATCCTCCTTAGTGCGCAGCGAGGCGAGGAACATAAAGGGCGGCAGTAGCTGAGGACAAGACAGGAAAGGTGTTCCTGGTAGTTTGGCCGGGCAAGCGAGGTAGGGTTTGTAATAAATCAAGTGGCTTGAAAACTGGCAGGAGTATCAATGGAGTGATATTTAACAAAGTGCGAATCTCCGTCTCGTTCTCCTACTTTGTGCGTTCTCTACAGAGGGCCCAGCCTCCTCCTCCTCCTCCTCCTCCTCTTCTTCTTCTTCTTCTTCTCCTCAGTGTCACACAGTCCGGACTCTTTCTCTGCTGACTCAGACTTTCAGGTCCTCTTCGATGCTGAGCTGCGAGAGGCTCTTCTTGATGCGCAGGGCCGTCAGGCGGGCCGCTCCGTTAGCATACCAACACTCCCTCATGATTTTGCCCATAACCCGCAAAGCCTGCAACCACGGGGAGGGGGGGCAAATAAGGATCAAGAGCCTACAATACGGTATAAATGATTGTGATGATGTGAATGTAGTTCAAGAAGTTAAGTAGAGTTCAAGGCTTGGTTGAAGCACCATGTCCCTGTAGGAAGTATGGGGAAGGGTTGCCCGTGTCACACTCATTTGGCTCGAGCGTGTAAATAAATATATTAATGTTGCATTGAAGGTTTATTGCATCATTGGTTTTCTTCAGTCATTTTGTCCATAGTTTTTTGTCATAGTTTCCAGCTGTAACTCACTTAAGTCACTGCTGAGAACTGGTAAATTTGATTGGACAGGAAGCAATCCAAACAAATAAAGCAAATCAACAATCCTGCAGGCCTTGAACATCGCCCAACCAATACTGGATTTAATATGCTGATTATCAATATGTACAGCCCCCTCCGCCCCCAAAAATCAATACAGAATTATTAGAAGCTCTTAAATTGTTTGTGTAAAGAATTCTGTTGAACCTTTCTGTGCGCTACTTGTTCAAGTTCTTCCCACTGACATATCCTGTTCTGGTTGAGAAGAAGAAGCCTGATTAGAATGGAGTGACCAATATTTAATTAATGATTTCACCATGGTAACCTGGTAACTATTTTTCTGTGATTTCAGTGTACCTACAACTCAGCAACTAATCTTATGTCTTAATAAACTTATGCTGTGATTGCAGAACTTAAACATTTGTGCTTTAAATTATTGAATGAATGGATGCATTTTATACCTCATAGCTCTGCCACCAGTTAGGGATGTTGGGTCGTAACTTTTGGTCACACACCAGCTTTCTCATCTCCTCTATGGTGGGATCAGAAGGTACCAGGTCGTAGTAGGGCAGCTGGTACTCTTCATGGATACCTGACAGCACACGACAACGTCGGGGTCAGATCATTTGCTAACATCAATACAAAAAACAAAAGAAAAATCAAATAACAGGTTGAGTATCCAAAGTAAATACAAAAGAGTCTGACCTCCACTGTTACAGCGGCGAGTGATCTCCCAGTAGACCAGCCCCAAGGCGTAGATATCAGCACATTTGAATGAGTCGAAGTGTCTCATGTTGATGGTCTCGTCCAGGACCTCCGGAGCCATGTACCTGAGAGACGTAAAAACAATCCTCTGTTCTAATCATGGGTGAGGATGAAATGATTTTCTGGGAAAAGTGTCACGGGTATCTATGAGAAAGGACAGTCAGCAGCCGCCGTGTGTTGACACAGACCTCTTGGTGCCCACCCTCTGATTGGGCGCAATGTCGATGGTGTCTGAGGCAGAGTCGTGACGGACGGCCAAGCCGAGGTCGGCGATGGCGCAGGTGCAGTTCTTCTTCACGAGGATGTTCTTGGACTTCAGGTCTCTGTGGGCAATGCCCGGTTTTCCTGCCAAAATATAAATGTACATGTCAGATGTTGTTTTTAAAATGTCAATATAAACAAATGGAAACTACTACCATTTGGGCAATTTTCCCATCAAAAATAGAATCAATCCAATGCAAAGAAAAGTCCTCAACTGCACTGGGGGGGGGGGGGGGGGGGGGGGGGTCTGGCTTCGCTGAAACGTGTCGCAGTCACCTTGTGTTCCTAGAATCTCCATGTGCAGATGTGCCAGGCCGCTGGCAGCCGACAGTGCCAGTTTGATCATCCCCTCGGTATTGACGGAGTAGCGATTCAGGTAGTCAAACAGAGAGCCGTGCTCGTGGTAGTCCGACACCAGCCACAGCTGGGTCCACGTGCCGTTGTCTGGGGCGAAAGCAGGAATAGACACGGAATTGATCATTTTAAATGAGATGGATTCAGGTCTTCCGTGACAAACAAACATGCCGTCACTGTTCCGCACCTTTGTTGTCGGCAGCTATGAAGCCCAAGATGTTTTCATGGCGCAGCATGATGGTCTGATAGATTTCCGCCTCACGGAACCAGGAGCGCTCCTCTCTGGACGAGAAGATCTTCACCGCCACGTCGCCGCCTCGCCAACGCCCTCGCCACACCTCCCCGAAACGCCCTTTGCCAATGATATCTTGGAGGACTATTGTTCTGGCCACGGTCCGCTGGACAAACAGAGGCAGGCCTGCTCGGAAAGGATGAGAAAAGTCATCAGAGCTTTTATGAAAACAATTATCCCCCAAAAAAAAAGAAACCGTAAACTGCAACACGAGTGGCGGCCTGCAGTGACTCCGCCGCCGCGCTGTGCACTGACCGGAGCCTGAACCCGACGTGGACAGATCGTAGATGAGGTCCTGCAGGGTCCGGTCTTTGGTCATGTAGAGGTGGTCACACGAGGGATCCTCCACCTCCAACCTCTGCCTGTGGCAGTAGGCCCTCTGGTGGTACTGATACAGGAACGCCCCCATGAGCAGCAGCAGACACAACAGAAACAGCGGCCCTGCGATCACAGCAACTAGTTCCACCGGCCCCCATGAGCCACCTGGGTCGTATCCGCCCCCGAGACCTGATTCAAAAGATACGAGGGGGTAATTAGAATAAAACACCTGGCAGAGCAAAGACCCATGAAAAGGACATTGCTCCCTGAGATCAACTCCTTGGTGTGCTTAGCAGCAAGGCATAACTTTCGACAAACTTAACGGGGAGGGTCAACAGTTGACTCTTGCAACTTTTGTTGGTTATTCCCAAATGTTCAGTAGATAAATGCTACATTTTATAAACTGAAAGGTTTTTCCTGGAACAATTGGTGCCAGTTTGTCCTCGACTCGACTTTGGTCCTTGAAACGGTTACATAACCTGGCACAATAATCATTATAAGATAACACACTACTGAAGGGACACACCCATTTCCCATGAGAATCCCCTCCAAGTCTCTTAAAGGATGGGGATAAATACTGTTGTTTTTTACTGTCACATTCACTCTGTATGGAAAATGTATTGTGGTACGATAAACATTACATTGTGTTCAGATGTTTAAAAAAAACAAATCAAAAAACAAACTTGAAGGCCAGACGCTCGGTGAAAGGTTCTCCAAACGTGTACGCTGCGTGATACCCGACAGGACGCACCTGATGGTACTTTGAGGTCAACGTTGTTGCAGTAGTCGGTGTAGCAGCAGTGGATGTTGAGGAAGCCCTTTGCACTGAGGCAGTAGAACGGTTGTCCAGGCGGCACAAGATTGTCTCGTGTGATGCAGAGACGGATGTGCTGCTCTCGGCCATCGATGAAGGAGGTGGAGGCCATGCAGGCTCCATCGGTCTCACACTGGGAGCCAGTCTTCTCACACTGGGCAGTGGAGCAGTTACACCACAGAGCTGAAAATGTGATAGTTTGCATGATTAGAAAAGTCTTTCTTTGAGGACACGTAATGTGCAGCTAGCAGGAAAAGTTTACATCACACTATAATCTATGGAGTTATAAGCAATGTGCAACATATGATGCCCGGGAAACATGAAGGAGAAGGACATAAAGGACAAGCAACACTTTGTCCCTGATGAACCCCTATACTGATTAATTTAGCGTGTGGCGTGTGACTTTGTGATGGCAAAGGTCATGGTTGGATGGACATGGACAGACGGTTGGAGGACGATGCTGGTGACGTCAGAAAATAAAGGAAGTGCTAGAGGTGGGGCGTGTTAGGCTGGCTGGGGATTTCGAGAGGATGGGTGGAGAGTCTGTGTGTGGACAATATCATTTGTTAAAAAACAGAGACTGAGACTTCCTCTTTGAAATTGAATAATATCATTAGGACACAAAAATGATGCCACTAATTCTGGAAAAGCCGAGCTAAAGAACTTGGGTTCTCGCTGTCAGAACAATCGCAAACACATGCAGCTCAACATCAGTATCGTCCATAGGTCAGGCAATGGAAATGTTAGTGACTTATTTTGTGGCGCTGACTCATAGAGTGCCAACTCCTACTTGCCAGATACTTGTGGTCTAATGTGAGAAACGGAACAAACAGGGAGGAAATAATAAAGATGAGTGATGACTAAATATCCATAAATCCATGTCTATAAATGTCAGACAATTGCAAACCGGAGTGTTTAAAAAAACAACAACAAGAGAACAAATACAGGCAGGATACTGACCACAGCAGTGCAATTGTGATGGAAGTAAATTGTAAAACAGGTTTTTATTAACCTTTAACACAAAAAAACAGATGTTAAAATGAATCACTACACAAACTTTTGTGAAGTACACAGCAGTTTGTTCCACCAATGGAAGTCTGTTGTACCGGGTCTCTCTCCGTTTCCGACAATAACATCTCCAGATGAGACGAGATGTTTGTACAACTGTACGTTCCATACTTATGCGTATGAACAGAATCAACATATTCACGGTGCACTGTGTTGGGATACAAACGGCCGAACTGCACAGTTAAGATGAGTTCCTCGCACTGTCCCGGTTTCACAAGTTGCAAGTCCCTACTGGTTTTTGAACCTACTGGTTTGCCTGCGCGTGCGTGTTTGTGCAGCGGCAGATGTTGTCTGCATGGGTCACGTGATTCGTCCCACATTCGCAAACATATTGCTGAAAATGTTCAAAATGCATCACATTTTCATTAAATCGATTACTATTTTACAAGCGAGCACTACATCACTGTCACGTATAAAAAAATACATTGAAGAAAACCCGCAACAGGAAGCGCCTCTCCAGCTTTGTATGGAAGGTATAATTCATGAGCACTGGACTAGCATTAATAACATCCTCATGGCATTGTGATCCAAACAGAAACATATAATTGTCTTAATATAAACCAAAGATCCAAATTGTGCTGAGGGTTCTCCTCCCAGCCAGGGTGCGATAACAAAGACGTGTGCACCATGAACAACGTGACAGGTTTTTACAATCCGTCCAATGCATATGACAATGTGTAACGTTAAATGAAACAATTATTCATTCATTCATTCATTATTCACTGACCGCGCACCGTTTTTTCACCGAGCGGTCGCTACACAAACACCTCTCACTTCACTGCGGATCCAGCGGTTAGCCGAACCAGCTGCGACAGAGAGACCGATATGGTATCGTGACTGGTCACAAGTTAAATGACAGCGTGTTAAAATCATTCCCGGGTCTGCACAAATAAAGGCTGACCCGCTTATATGTCTGTGCGTCAATGAAACGTGTCGGTCCGCCTGCACTAACGTTAGCTCACCTAGCTAACGTAGCTAACACATGCTAACGGCAGCTAGCAGCTAAGTCCACATTCACAGCAGCAGCAGCTCATGACCACAACAAACAACAATTCACTCACCCTCGCAGGTTCCGTACAGGACGACCTGGACAACCACCACGGCCACCGTTATCCGAAGGTGAGCCATGATCATTAAACTCCCCGTTCATCGCATTACGACATTAGCTGTGAGGTTAGATGGTGCGAGGCGTGATAGTGACAGATAACCTCGGCTGTCAGTGAACAGTTGATCGCACTCACGTGCTCCACCAGCAGGGGGCGGCAGAGACTCAGGCGCGATTTGCAAAACGTATTTTAACCAGTTTGTCATTAGAGTCTCACAGCTGGAACATCTTCCCCGAATGAAAGGAGGGATGTCTGTGTTTTTGTCACATTTCTTCACATACATGTTTGTATGACCAAGGATTGGTGTCTTCCTCGCCCTTCTGGCTGAGGAGCAGTTGACCCCACCTCTCACTTGAGATACAAACTCAGTTAACATTAGTTTACGGAATACTGTTGCTTGCTGGGCATGGAAACAAAGTGAGCTAAAATAGATTTATAAACTGAGTTTGGTGATAATTTATCACTACAAACCCACCTTTCACATTACATATTGTCGTTGGCTCCGTTGTTAATATGAAAATATTAATTAATGCAACTTTAAACACCAATGAATGAATACATCAATTGATTAAAACTTTTTTGTCATATTTTTATTTTTTATTTTTCCCAGTTAATAAGATCATGATCATACATATACATTTTTATATATATGTGAATACATTGTTGGCATTTTTGCTCCATGCTGTACAATATTTACAAATTATTGTGGTTAGCTATATACAAAAATACACAATACATAAAACAACATTTCATAATACTACAAATGAGCTATGGTATAGCTATATGTTTTATAGTATATATTTCCAATTAGCATGGGGAATGGATGCAGGTACACTTACAGTAGGTTCCTGCCTGGCTGTGTTTCATGTTCATGTTAATGAGGTAGATACCATAATAGCACCTGTGAAACTGAATAAAAAATATGGGTTTCATACATATCTGGGTTGTGTCCTAATTGTTGAAAAGGTAATGTTGGTGTTCATAGATTTGAGATATATATAATGTGAGGTTCTCTTTCACTCAGGTTTAGGAGAGAAAGAAATATCTCCTCTCTTATATATTTTCCTTTTAGGTCATGGTTCTTTATTTTCTGTAAATAGCTGAGATATTTTTGTTGATAGTATAGAGTTATAGAGTACTATAGATTTTTTTTAAAGTACATATTTTTCAAAAGTAATGCTTCATACAACAAAAGAGCACTTTTTAAGCTCTTAAGTTTGGGCCTTCTTGTTCTTGTTTTCTTTCTCTTTCTCTTTTTTTGCATTTTCTTTCTCGGCTTTCTTCTTCTCCTTCTTTTTCTCCTCCTTGATCTCCTTGTACCTCCAGATGGGTGGTTCCAAGAAGCCCTTGCCCTTGCCCTTCTTCTTTTTCTTTTCTTTCTTCGGCGTCGCGTCTGTAGGCCTGATGACGTCAATCTTGGGGATGCAGCCCGAGGGGAACACGCTGTTCCTTCTCGCCATGGAGCGGGAAATGAACGTGGCGTTAACTTTGGTGGAGGCCAAAGAGAGGATGCTCTCTCGGCGCTGCGTGTCGCCACAGCACGCCACAGAGATGGAATCGGCGTTTTGGATCGCGGGGATGACGTGTGCCACTGAGCCGTTGCTGTGGCACACCGAGCTCCCTTCCAGGTCCTTGGCTGGGTGCTTTTTCATCAGCTCTGGCACAGCCAGGCGTCTCTTCCCCAGCTCGGGGGGGCTGGTGGGGCAGAGCGGGCGGCACCCCGTCGAAATCAGGGGACTGTGGACGCTGGTGGTGATGCGCACCATGTGGTCCAAGGCCCCGTTGTCCTGGGGGTCACGGGGAAATCTAAATCCGAATGTGTTTTTGAGCCGCTGGGTGATTCTTTCTGTGTTGCTTTTGTGAGCTGTGGCCTGTGCGACCCTCTCCTGGAGCTCAGGCCAGTCGGGGACGTAACTCTCACAGCACTGCTCCGCTACCGGCCGCAGGTTGAGGCGGCGGAGACGGCACAGGGTGTCATAGCGGCCTGTTTTCGCCGCCCATTCCTTGGCGCATTTCCCTCTCGTGGAGTCGACTGCGTGTATGTGAGCCCCTGGAAATGAAGATGGTAGAGACGGGAAATGAGAAAAGCAGTGGTTCATTTGGATTCTAAAATGAAAAATCTGGTTATAGCACAAAAAGCAAAGGTGTTGTTAATTCCCTTAAGAAAAGTGTATTTCAATTTACAGCTACTGTTAGCACAACTCGCACAAACCTGAAACGGAAAGGTTCAACTGATATTAATGATATATATATTAATGATTATTTACATGTGTGTGTTTTCAGTTATTACATTCTGAAACAATCAAAATCTGTACCACAAAAAGAGACAATTACGTAAACAAAAGAATATATAGCTAATATTTTGATAATCTCTTCAATATAATATGCGTTGTTGGTAGAAAAAAACTATTTGTTTTTATATTTCAATGACTAAAGGGTTAATCAATTAAACAAGCAAAATAAACAGTAAAGAAAATCCTGCATATTTGTGTTCCTACTGCAATGACAAACAACAACTCAGGCCTTAATAAGTAATTGTCTTCAGTCTGCACATGGCTCCGTACGTGGCGATGCTATCGTATGTCAGAGGTGACGTGAGGCTGCGACACGATGTGACGATGTCTTCAGAATGATCCCTTAAACCGCTCGCAAACAGCGTCAGCGGCTCAGCTACTCTCACCACCTGTGCAGCACCTGTTCATTTAGAGCTGTAGGTGATGAGCAGACGTCGGGGTTTCTTAAAGGCCGTCGTGTCATGCTACTGTGTGAGAGCAAAGGTTCTTGCGCTGAAGAAGCTACAAAGAGTAGTGTTTTAAAAGTTAAATGGTAAAATTTGGTGAGCGCCTCGTCTTAAACTAAACACGTAATGGTCTGCGCAGTAATGTGGGATTTTATGAACTTGTGATATTTTGGTTTGAGGCCGAACATTTTTGCCAAACGTTTTCATAATGACAAAAACTGTGATGGCATTAAATGGGAAATCCAGCAAGCAGACATGAGACACGCGTACCGGCCATGAGGAGGGCAGCCATGACGTCATTGCGGCCGGTCATAGCAGCTTTGATGAGTGCGGTGAAACCGCGACAGTCCTTTATTTCAGTGTCTATGCCCGGGTAGTAGTTCAGCAGGTACATGACTGTGTTGACATGACCTGCAGATAAAAACACAGAATTAAGAGATCAAATCAGCTTTGTGTCAAAATTTGTAACGTTTGAAAGCTGGCTGGAACTGTGTGCATTAAGATAGATGTACTTAGGTTTTACTGTTTTCCCTCGATACCAGACGCGTCATGCTGTAAATGATGTTTGCTACTCTCTCATTAAATCCTAATTGTTTTGTACTTCACTGGTTTGTCATCTGAACATGACCTTTTTTGGTAATGTTTACTGTGTAGCTGCGACTTACCTGCTTGAGACGCAATCATCAGAGCAGTGTTGCCTTCATTGTCCTGTTGATTTATGTCTATAAAGGGACACTCGTAAAGCCCATATACAATATCCACGAAACCTTTGCAGCAAGCCACCATCAAGCCGTTCTGTTGGTAGTAAACAAGCATAAAGGACCCTCGGATAAGGCAGGGCGAAATGGCCGAAATCGGGACATAGCTCCTTTCCTATCTTGATTACTATGAATATCTCAATACAAAGCTTCTTTTCTAATAGTTCAATCAATATTCTAGATGAAATGACCTCATGGTGAAGTGTATTTCTGTGTACTCAGTGTCTCATTGCATCCTGGTCTCATACGTCTACTCTTTAGCCCTCAGCTGCTAAAACTTCCACAAGGATGATTCTATATTTGACAAATTAAAGATGTCTTTTTCATCTGATTAAGCACTGAAATGCTAAATTAAAATTACGAATAACATGTAAAAGTCAAGTGAAATATAAATATTGTTGAATATAAAGTAAGGATTGGTGTCATCCGCCAGCTTCAACATTCTCTCCGTTATTTTGTGTTTTAAGTTATTGGAAAATAAATCAAAAATAGAATAATTACAAAAAAGAAAGAAAAACATTTTCATCTTTACACTGACTTAGTCTGAGTTGTCACATTCAGACAATAGTTTGATCTGAGTAATTTGATCATATGTTTTAGCATGTGTTTTGTTTTCATCAATTGAGACATAACATACAACATAATGTTGTATAACGATAATGAATCATATAAAGTCAACTCCCCGCTCCACTGGGCCACCAGCTGATTCATAGCGCTACGATCTGCGACCTTCACCATGCCGTTGATGTCCAGCTCGGCGGCCTCCTCTCTCGTCACCCCTCTCTCCAGGACTCGCTGCAGAGAGGCCAGCTGGTTGCGGGCGCATGCTTGATACAGCGTTGACGCCGCAGAGCCGTCGGCCTCCTCGGCCGTGTAGTCCGGAAGCACCGAGTCGTCAGAGAGGATGCTGTCCGAGTCGGACTCGCCCGCCGACGGACCCTCGTCGTCCTCATCAGGGCCGGAGCCCAGGTGGTCCTCACTTGCTGCAGAGGCCATCTTCTAGCAGCATCACAGGTGAGATGCTGCTGTGTCCTTTGGCGACATCTACAAGGAAGAAGAAAAAAAATGGGCGGAATTTGTCGTAGCAAGAAAAGTGCAATCAGGTCACCTCGAGAGAAAAAGGTAAGTTCATCCTTTTGTATTCACCAAGGTGATTAAATAATCTGCTCATTGTAGACACACACTTGTTAGATAATCCCAACAAGATGAAGCCTTCGTGAAACGCTTCACCCTGAGGGATCAATGGTTTGCTCTCGGTCAGATTGACGAAGGGAAAACACGTGTGTGTCACTCAGGGATTATGAGTGTGTTATCTGTGCGCAGTTGAAGCAGCTCAGTGTGTCTTTTGCGGGTTGAGTAACTGGATCAGCATCTTAAAGCCCGTCTGAACAGTCGGGCTAAATGAGGAACGACCCACCTCGGAATATCCTCAGTCACACGTGGCCGTGGTCAACTCATGTTCGAGCTCCTGTGCTGCTTTCTCAGGACAATTATCAACGATAACGTCAACTGAAATGTAAACCCGTCACCTGTGTTGTACAAGAAAGCACTTCTCTCGATGAAGCGCGTTCATGAACCTCATAAAGAATAAACACTCACCATGAATCAACCGGGTGCAAATGCAGATGTGTCTCCAGCCGTCGGTCGGCCCTTGTGACTTCTTGTTGGACGCCCTCTGACTCGCTCCGACTCTCCTACCGTGTTTCCAGAGCCGCTGAGACGTCCCGGTCTCCTCCTGGGACTGTAAACACAGGTGCTTTAACAATTTCCGACGATGACATCCAACGGAGAGGAGGAGTCTCTGCGGACTATTCTCAGAGACACTTGAAGTTCAGCTTCTGTGCTTAGCTCATCCCAATTACAACAGCTCAATGGAGATTACTTCCAGGCCTTTTTCATCTTGCAACACAACAACACTGTTGTCCATATCTCCTGATAGTTTGAATTGATTTGAATTGTTGAACTGAAAATAGTTTCTTGAAGTTTTAACACATTTTCATGACAATAATGGTTATGAATAAATGTGATTCCTAAGGAAACAGCACAAATTAGGATGAGAATCTTAAAAAACAATGGGAAGAAACATTGAAATCTGCTGTCAAACAATATTTTACTTCACAGTATTCTTTCTTTGTAAATAAGTCATTAATCCAATTGGAAATGTTGGATTGTTCCCTGTAAACAATGTAAGCTGATGGATCGTAACCAGAGGTGACTGACCTGCTCTGAGCTGATGTCACACTTCAGGGACTCAATAGTTTAAACAAGGTCACTCCACAGACCTGCATTGGCAGCCGAGGCTGAATAACGATGTTTCTCAGGTCACGTGTCACACGTTAAGCCTCATGCACAATTTCATCTTCTATAATTTGGTCGTAGTAGAGTGAGTCTGGTGAACAGCCAGTTATAAATGTGTGCTAAATGTCAGGAATTTACAAACCTCCTGAAAATGATTCATATCTGAGTGCAGCATTCTATGAAGTGAGATGTTTTGTTTTGTTCCACTGCAGTTCTTTTAATTAGGTAATTGAAACCTTTAAATTAATGAAACAGGAAAATCTGACGGAGGCAGTTTATTCTGCTCTGCTCAATAACAACGATAAAACACTTGAATCTGGAGCTATTTGAGGTCATTAAAACTGTCTTGGAACGGTCACAGTCTGAGCTTATCCCCTGGGACCCGTCTGGACCCGTCTGGACCCGTCTGGACCCGTCTGGACCTGCTGACCCAGTTGGCCCGAGCACACATCCCACAGCAATTTAATATCGGTCCTCATCCGCCCCAAATTGTCTACTTTTTGGACGTCAGGCAGGACGACAAAATTTGTTTTTCTCTGTGAAGATTTTGAGTTAATTATACTTTAATTGTAATTTACCATAGGATTAAAAAAAAGAATCATGAAGTGGCCCTGTATTGTCACGATCAGTTTAGTCCCCTCACTGAAATTCTTCAGATAAGAAACCAATAAAACTGAAGCAAAAATAGCAAAAAGTGGAGGGTAGAGGAAGAAAGGTAAAATTCAACGGAAAAGTTGTTTTGTTAGTTCCTTACAATACAGCTACAAATAAATAGTTATTATAAAGAGAAATATTTGTTTTTGATCTAACTTGGATTTGTTAACTACTTAGCTTAGCTTTTTGATTAAAGTTCCAGACATGAGCCGACAGGGACTGTTGGCCAGGAAGTCCAATGCAGGAGGCAAAGGTAACGCGTCATCTGCTGTACTCTGGTCTTCTGTGAGTTTTGAGAACTACTGCTCTGTGCTCCTCTTATCTCAACCATGTGAAACTCAAAGGGAGGAAGCGCATCACTTTGCCAAAACCCCTCACTTTTAAATCCTACAAGCACCAAAACAGAAAGCAGCCATTACACTATCTTATATGAATACATGATTAAATACAGGCTAATTAAGGCATTGACATACACATGTATGCGCATGCAGTACAATAACCAATGTGTTGGAGCGATCTGTGCTTTTCAGCCCATCGTCATGTCAGCGACAGAGTTTTTTAAAGCTTAAGTCGATGGCCAAGAGAGCATTTTAACATTTTTCAGCTGTAATCTCTCGTCAGTGGATTGACCTTTTGTGGTTAGGTTGGTCCACTTGTGACGTCAACGTATTCTCATCCATCTTTGCGTGCATGGACCTGTCCATTTCACTAACACGCCTCACATTAGAACAGAGCAGTCAAAATCCTCTTCTTCTTCACTGATTTTGTCCCTGTTTTGGTTTGTACATGTTTATGCATAAATGTCCTTAAATCACACTGCAGCCGGAACAGCTGTGCTCTGAAGATCATCGACTGGTGAACGCTTAATCTTGGCTTTGAGATTAAATCGGTCTGCCGCCGTATCCACCCTGCCAGCTCAGTTTGCTGTGTGTGGGACATTTTCACGGGTTGCTTTTTCCCCAGCAGAGGAAACGCTCTCAGTACCCGAGGGGACGAAAGAGAGCAGACAACTCCCCTTTTCTCCAGCGAGGGAGCTTGTTTCAAAGCGGTTCTAAAAAACGTGTATTGAGGATACTCTTTGTTGATCTGCATGCGCAAGTACGTGTGAGTGTCTGGTGGAGCTTTCATTGAGTTTGAGTGAAAGTGGGTCACGTCTCTTTCCCAGTAAGCCTTTTAAAATTTCCTGCAACCCTACAATTCTGAATACACTAATAATTTCCCATTTTTAAACCTTTGCTTGTGGCCAGCTCATCCAAAGATGGACAATCATGTCAAAAAGGAAATATCATCATGCAGTGACGTATATCTTGTCTGAGGTTGGGAACCAACCATTAACACTATACATGAATGTGGTGTCTGCCCATCTGTAGCTGTCTGTCTGTCAGTGGGGCATCGCCTGCGACAGTAAGTCTTGCTCATACAATGACAGCAACAAAGGCCGTGCAGCCACAGTGCTAACACTGAGGAGAGAGGACGGGGGGGCAGGAGAGGAGAGAGAGGAGAGGAGTGAAGGAGGCGGGGCTTGGAAGCAGATGCAGGCACAGCAGTGCAGCATGTTGGCCCCCACCTCCTCGCTCCATCGAAGCCCCTCCCCATCCCTGCCCCTCTGTCGCTCCCTCACTTATGTCTGGTCCGTCTCATAATCTTTGTCCACTATCTGACCACCCGGAAAGGCTGACGAGTGGAGGGGAATTTTCTGCTGTTATTCTTCAAAATCATGGGATAGAAACGGAATCCCTCCCAGTGGTTTCTACTATTGGACTGGTTTGGTTGGACTATGAGCACGGAGCACTTGGTGCACTTTGCCTCCCATCTCTTTGGGGTTTTACCACAGGAATAGTGTGTGTGTGTGTGTGTGTGTGTGTGTGTGTGTGTGTGTATGTGTGTATATGTGTGCTTGTGTGTCCGTCCAGCATGAGGTCTGCTTCAACTATCCTGGAGTGCAGCAGCAGGAGTGGATCATCATGAGAGGGGGTCACCAGCAGCGGGGCTGTGGCTGTCAGCACCTGTTCAGGAAACTCCTCAGTAAATGTGGCTGCTGTTCTGTTCGCGTCAGAGGTACGTTGATGCTGCTCCGCTGTTCTTTTACTGTAGCGGCTCTCTGACTGGGCAGTGCGGTCTTACTGATCATAAATGTTTTTTGCTGCCTCTAAAAAATGTTCAGTAATGTTTGGAGATTTGTGTACTATTATGTACTATGTTATATATAGTACATCAAAGCCAGTGGTTGTTTTCAAGTCAAAGCTAATTTCAGAGAACTTTCCTTGAACATGTTTTTTGCTTACTTTTATTAATCATTAATAATTAATATTATTCATATTTTCCATTCATTAATCTCCCAGCCTCACTGTGCTCGTCTTACCCACAGGGCAGCAGCATGTACAAAGCTTTATTATTATAATCATAATTATTGATAATATGAAATAGTCAGAAGAGTAATCATATGCTTTTTGACGTGTGTCCTTCATGTTTACGTACGCCAAGAAAAAAGTATAGAATAAAAACACATATGCACAGCATGAAAAAAGCTCACGACACATTGTGACTGTGACATGCCACTTGCTCCGTACTCGCTGGACTAATGATCTTTATTCCTTTTGTGAATTACGATTAGCTCCCACAGAGTGGTTACTCGTGTTCAAGGGCTCCTGGTTTATATTATCAACACAACGGGTGTCCTGTTATTGTCTCCGCCAAGAGAGTCACGCAATAGCTTGCATGTGTCCGTGAGGAAGTGTGCGACTTTGTGACTGTCTACGGCAAATGTTCCGCATTCTGCCGCAACAAACTGCAAATGGTTTTGCGTGGTCAGTTTTGGCTGCACGTTCACAGACCTTTTTATGGTTGCGGTGACTCAAACTCTTTCAAAAAACTCCTGTTCTGCCATCGGCTGCCTGCTGCCTCCTCGTGTCTCTTCAATGGTGCCCAGCCGGAAAGGGCAACTAGAGAAAACACAGTTGAGTGAGGCACAGTGGCACAGTGGAGGAAAACAGAAACTTTTATTGTTGAGCAACCAACGGGTGACGGAACTAAACACACAGCCGACTGCATACCGGCCCTCCGCTGCTGCTCGGCCGCCACGCGCAGGCTCCTCCGGGCCCAGAGACACAGATATTCTGTGCCTTTTATTGCCTAAGCAAACGTTTCTTTCCATTTTAAACGCCCATGAGGAGAAGCAGAGATGCACGCCTGTAATGAATAGGTGCAGAAAGTCCTTGTACAGTAAAGACTACTTCAACTCACTCTAACAGGGACCTTCGCGACAGAACATGAGTTATTGATCTGCTGCTCCCCGATCAAATAAAGATGTTTCTGCTGGTCCCTGTTCAAATGTATAAATATTAACTTGCTTTTTATACTGTTGTGATCGGGTCTCTGGACTCTCAGGGTAACTTGTTTTTCAATAATAATCCAGTGAAAACGTTAATACCAGTATTTGCAAACCAAAGGTTATTTCACTTTTGTTTATATAGCAAGTAGAGCGTTTGAAATACAGGTGCACTCAATTTTTAAATTCAATTATTGAATTTTGCAATTTATTGCGGAAAATCGCATGATTAATTGCAGCTAGAAATTGTAACCGTTGCCCAGTAGAAATAGAAATTTACATACAGTACCAGCCAAAATTTTAGACACACTTTCTCATTGAATTGAATGAGAAAGTGTAACTAAACTTTACATTAGTACTGTGTACATGTATAATAGTGCAGGACACCAATTACAAATGTTACGATGTCATCTAAGCAAAAACTTCCTGACAATTTTTTGTTTGACTCATATTTCGTTGGAAGGATGTCACACAGATACAGCCAGTGATTTAAGTCTCAACGGAAGTCAGACATGGAGTCACATCAGCATCTCTCCCTGGAAAACTATTGGCTTAAATACATAAAAACACATGCACAATCAATTTTAGGTAAGTTAGCACAACTTAGTAGTGTTATAATCTGTTTAACAGGAGAAAAGAGACAAACAACTCTACAAAATATTAAGAACAACAGACTACAGTCCAAAGCTCACGAGTCTTTAAACTTTCAAATGCGCTTAGCTTAGTGAACCTAAATGCAACTAAATTTTCTAATTGGTGAGATAAAACCTAGATTAATTTATAAACCAACCTTTTGATATCATTTTCATATTAGATGCATTTTTCTGACTGGTCTCCAGAGCAGAGGCATCTGTACCCACACTCACTTTGGAACGCGCACACAGAACGGTGCCGTTACTGCCCGACGCTTAAATCCTCTGTTGTTCCAGTTGCTCTGGGAGCGATTACAGAACAGCTCTTCTCCATGATGTGGTGTCAGTATTGCGCTTATACAAAGTGTTTTCTCCCAGGCGACTCTAAATATATCCCTTCAGTTCGTTTGTGTTTGGCTCTCACAATGAGGAACGCTGCTCACCTTTTACGCTTGTCTTTCTTTCAAAGTCGCTCCACTCGTGTGGTTGCGGGAATACTTTTCCTGGGAAGCTTTTTTATTTTATTTTCTGTTCTTGTGTCTTTAGTGAACCCCCCCCCCCCCCCCCCCCCCCCCCTTTAAAACTCCTTCATTCTGCAATCTCTCTCATGGAGTGTTTCATGCTTTTTGGCTCAATGTCCAACAGCTAAAAAGTTGGAGAGGGGTCTCCAGATAAAGTATGTTTGGGGAAAATGTACTTCAAACGCCTGCCAACAAATCTCACCGTCTTGTTAGACACACATCACTGAGGTTCAGAAACTGCCGTGACTCGCTCTCCATTAGTGCACCAGTGAGGTCATCACTGCCAGTACGCGAAGAAGTCAACGCGATGACTAACAAGCACACAAGTGTCTAGTGTTGTGCTTGATTTAGGAATGTGTCTGGTTATTAGCTAGAGTGAAAACAAAGCATTGACATCAACACAACCGGGACCCATCCTGAAAAAAGGGATTAAATAACCAATTTATAAATCAAGTCTCAGACTTGAGTTGTAGCAGATTATGCTAAAAGTAATCACAGGAAACTCTCTTTAACTTCCAACAATAGTAATCAGGTAACCACAAAAACTACTACACAACATAACGTCTACATTAATTGATACATCTGCGTTGAGAGCAGTGGTGTGTGTCTGTTTGTGTGCCGGTAAGAGAGGTGTATGTCGAAGGAGAAGAACACAAATATAGTAGTAATTAAAATAGCAGCATTGACGGCCTCTGCGGCCCGGAAATGTGTGTAAAAGCAAGTTAAACAGCACGTGAATGTGCAGGGAGCATTGAGCAGAGCTCGGCAGTTGAACGTACACACTTTATTCGATCAACCACTCAAATCTAGGTCATCAGTAAGTCCAGATGGACGTTTTGGCCAAATTTGAAGAAATATTTTTCCTCACATATTGAGCCCACAAGATTCAAATCAAGGTGCTAGACATTGTTACTCGAGTTCCACATGAACTCGTGGACTCACTGAGGCGACGCTTTGCAGTAACAGATGAGTCGTAATGTTACGGAGCAGAGAATCAGAATAAAAGAGTTGGAAAATGTAACAACCACCCTCTTCTCAATGTGTTGGTACACCAACGATAGATCATGTGATTACTCACATTTAAAAGGGGATTTTGTGGTGATGAACTGATGACCCAAATCTGCATTGCCCGCTCTGCAGAGCTTTTTTGCATCTTTCAGCTTATTGATGACTTGATCATTTCTGGTCTGCAGGAGCTGTTATCAGCAAACATGTTTGACATACTGACAGTACACATACTCATTAATGTGTTGTAATGTGTTGTACGATGACCCCCAGCCAGACCTCCAGGGAGGGTGGATAGACTAGAGGGAGTTTTTTTGAACAGCGAACAAAAAGTACGTAATAAGGCTGACAACAAAGTGCGGGTGATCAGCAGCCGGTCGCACTGTGGGAAAAAGAAGGCATGAGCAGTAGATGTACTGCTTTACTTTCTGGGGTTTTGGAATGAAACCACTCATTAGTTTAATGTGTAGCACAGATGAGTCGCTAATGTGTGTGTGTGTGTGTGTGTGTGTGTGTGTGAATGTCTGGCTTTTTAATTATCTTAGTCCATCACTCTGCTGGATTGATAAACTGTGCATCAGCGCTGTTTGGGTGCGGGCTGAATAATGAAAGAAGCTGACTTGTAGTTTTCAGTGATGAAAGCGCTGCGGCCTGGGAAGTATTATCCTTGGCAGTATTCCAACAGGATGTGAAGCGGTCTTAACCCCAGAAAGGACCGGGCTTGAATGCAATGATGATCATTTCCTACGTGAGCATGTACGGAATATGAAGCACCACCATTAGTTATCTCCCACATGCACAGAAATGAAGGCCCGGCAGGTGACATGTTTAAAGCTTTAGCCATATTTCAACTTGATGAGGCGTCACCGCCCCAGTAATTCCTGCTCTTGCTGCCGATGACCATTTATGGGGTTTTAATGGGGAAGATGTAACTGTCCCAACGGTCTGCTTTAACATTTTTTGAATTAGAAAACAACACAATTACAGTATATTTTCTTATTCTCACCCCACATCTTAATTATTGATATACTATACGGGAGAAGCATCATCTTCTCTTTATACACATTAAGTACAACAGACAGGATTACTGTCGGAAAAACTGACCCATGTTTTATTTCTGTTTGTTGCCTTAATCCATCCATCTGCATGCAGTAGAGAATTTGTGTGGCAAGATAAAAAAACGCCACAACATTGTCACAGAAAATACCTCGCATGAAATGTAATTTTACCATCTGCGTTTTGCCACTTTCATGGATAGTTGGCACTCATGCTGCAGGATGCATTCACAGCACGGATGCCAGCAGGCCGACTATTAACACACGACCTGGAGTCCGGGTGACGCTCCAGCTGTTACTCTGTGGGAAAATGGCACGTTACATAAGTGTCATAAGCAAACACGACGAGCCGAGTTGCTCATCTCAGAGGTGATTTGGACGTCACATTGACCACTATTCACCATTAAGGGGCCAGTTCATAGAAAACACTGGTGCGTTTGTATAAAAGCCTGCAGAAAGGTCTGCGTGTTGTATCCTTTCGCCAGGTGGTAAGGTGGTTAACCGCGATAAATAAAAAACAACGGGAGCAGATGTCTGTCTTTGTTTAGGATGATGGCACACAATATGTGTGTATTTGAACGTCTGTACATTTGCACTAACTAGTTCTGTTAACTTAATTCTGTCATGTTCTTACTTGAGTCACAGATTTACGGTGCCACACAGTAATTGTTATTTTTAACTGTGGGGATGTTGTTGGGCTCTCTATTCATTGTTTTGCTCTGTATTAGTAGACCAAATATTATTATTATTATTTTTTAAATGGTGCTAGATGCTGCGCTGCAATTATCAAATTATTCAGCGTCCCTTGGAAAGTTTATGCCAATGTGCTAGAAACAATATTCTGACCGTTTGAACAATACTTTATGACTGAATTTCTTCAGAAACAATGGCTTTCCCGTTATTCAAAGCAAGTTTAAAGCTAAACATGAACTGTTAGCATGTTAACATGCTGGACTAAGAATGTACATTTTAAACAACATACCTAGCAGCTCGCTAACATCGTCATTGCTAGCATTTTAGCAATGCTAATTCTAGCTTCAGCCTCAAACCGCTAACATGGCTGCCGACTTTGCAGTATATAATGTCTCACTCTCATCTCCACCAATTATTTGCCCTTTTAAACACACGCGCACACACACACACACACACACACACACACACACACACACACACACACACACACACACACACACACACACACACACACACACACACACACACACACACACAGAACCTCCTCCTGTCCCCCTCCATCATCCCATTACACAGATGGGTTTGTGTTGTTGCTGCATGAAGACCAGGCGATGAATTAGTCTTTTTTTAATTCAACCTACTTTACTGGCGTGCATTGTTTAGTCTGAGACAAGAGACTTTTGTCTGACATCATATTACATAAATATAGTGTGCGTATATTTAAATAAAATCCTTACCAAAGATTTTCATCAATGCTGTGAACCCATCATACATGTGTGCCTGGAGAGAGTTTTGCTGAACGATGTGACATTGAAGGAGAAAAGCTCATTTTTAAACATTTAACAGTCAATGTGACGTCTTGTTCAATGGCAGTATGGAGAGGTTTTGGCAAATGGATGACCCAGATTTCCACTGGCTTCTTGAAAGCTTGTTATTATGATTACAGCTTACATAAATGTGCTGACAGGAAATAGTGGCTTCCGGCAAGAGTCCAGATTGACAAAATGAGCCCCTGAAAGATTCCGATTTGCTGAGATCAGCAGAACAGATTGAAATGTAAATGCTAAAGTCGTTGATTAAAACAGTGTGGTAGACCATCTTGTACCAGTTTCCATAGTCGAGACACATAAAATCTGGTCCAATCTGTGCGTGCAGTTCAGTGCAGACGAGATGCTGATCAGTTAGAAACGATTCAGCACACCGCTTTCTTTCTCAATAATCAAAATTCCCAAAGACCAATGTCCTGTTATCTGGGTGTCAGTTGATACACAGGACATGAGGTGCAAACAATGTGTGTGTCACTGGAAACATGTCCAGGTATGCTTTACTTCACCGCCTCATCACTTCAGCATTGTCTCTCGTACAGTTTAGCAAAAGCACTGAAAATGCTTTCAGCAGGACAGTTTCAGAGCTTTGCTTCATGTCACAGAATTTATTGGTTTAATTTTTATTCGAAACGTCTGACAAATAGACAGAGTCGAGCAGCCTTATGTAATCTCCACTCAAACGTATGAGTCCATCCTCGTGCGACCAGATGTGTTCATAATAATTCTGGACCGGCGGGTACAGTAGCTACAGCTACTAAAGTTACAGTTGGGGCTTAACACAGGAAATTGACCAACATTTTTGTGCAGAACTCTGTCTGCAGGATTTGACCTGAAAGGATGTACCCCACAATTAGCTTCTCTACGTGAACCCACTCCTTTTCTATTTCGTTCCCTTGTCTCTGCAGCAGAGTCGTACTCTGTGGCAGGCAGCACCGGCAGCATCGCCCCGTCGCCGCTAGGCCATGTGCCCCACCAGGCCTCGGGCGGCTCCAGCCCCTGCTCGCACTCCTCGACCGGAGGATCACGGCACCCTGTCGGCACTCTCAAGAAATGGCTTACCAATCCCGACCGCAAGCGGGGCGCCGACACCGGAGGAGGAGGAGCGGGAAGAACCGAGAAGCAGACGTGCGGGTTGGACAGGAGGCAGCCGCCATCGCTACTTTCCCACAGTGAATCTGTAAAGCCTCTGGATCCGCGCGACAACGACACCGTCCTCCCGTCGGGAGATGCGGTGAGACTTAAGACCGTCTACGTTCATGCCTCCTGAGAACATACGTTTGATGTCCTTTTATTTGCAATGGTTGTTGTTTTTGTGTTGTACAGGTGTGGACAGACGGTGTCTTGAGTCCTACAGCTCCTCCAACGGAGACGCCCTGTCAGAGACACTTGTCTGACCTCCTGCAAGACACAGACGCTGAGACTTCAGTAACGTCTCTATTCTACTCTATTCTAGTCCAATGTGTTCTATTCAAAGGCCTCAGCAGATAAACTGCAGTCGCAGGTCAGCCAACTTATCAGGATGGAAATTCAGTGGCACAAAATAATAAAGAACAAGGCAAAAAATATTCGAAAAAACAAGGTAGATTATTTTTGGATTTAAGTCTATTTGGATTTAAGTATTTAAGTCAGTGGGGGTCTGGCCCCTAAATTCTTCTTTCTCAATGATTGTAATTATTTCAGTAGAATCTATCCAATCATCCAACCCTCAGGTAATGCAGGTATCACGAGTTATCAATGTATAAATGAATCAAACAGACTCACATGTCGATACAAGTCACCATGCAGCCATAAAACAAGCATCATCTCTCTATACCGTTCACCCTTATTGCTATGAGAAATACAGCTATTTCACCAAATGATTCAAATGAAAAGCGCACATTTTACGGCGTATTGTTCCAAACACGAACACAGATAGGCATAACCCTACTTTCCTGGTAACTCTACGCTAGCGGATTCTCGTTGTGGAGTGGAATCAATCCTGCAGGCTTTTCTTGCCGGCATCTGGAAGCAATCAACCAGCAAAGCAGTGTGAAGCAGTCTGAAACCAGTCAGGGTTTGGGGGTCTGCAGTGGCCCCTTCACAACACCCGAGCAGGCCCAGCTAATTGGCCGAGGGTCAATAAAAGGGCTCCTCCTCGCTTGCCTCCTCCCCCACGAGGCATCAATCCTGTAGTTCCTTCCTTTCCTGGCCGGCCGATGGTCCAGTTCCTTTTGCATTGTTTGACATGTTCCGCTTGATAAATCTCTTATCATTTCAGAGACACCTGCAGCTATCTGTTTACTTTGGCTCCTTAATCTTTTAAAGTATTTCTGTCCAGGTCGAGACTTATCATCTCTTAAGATGAATCATTGGGAAAATAGGTTTATTTGCTTTCTTGCTTGGTTAGATGAGGAAAGATTGACCACTCTCGCATGGTATAAAATAACCTAGAACGGCCAGTTAGTTATTTATAAAAGGAAGAAACTGCTAGCCTGCATCAGTCCATCAGTCCATCAGCACCTCTGGAGCTCACCAATTGGAACCGTACCTTCTTGTTTGGTTACTAAATTCAAAACAATATTATTAGAATTCAAATTAATTCTCAAACAAGCTTGCTTTGCTTTGGAGCTTCTTGTAGTCTCAGGACTCACAAAACGTTTGTTAAGTTCACATGTTGGTCATTGCACAATGGATGAATAACATATTAATTAGGAAGCTCGAGAGGTGCAGGTTAAAATATGTTGTTATATTTGAACAAAGGAAAAACTGTTTCCCCGTTTCCCAGTCTTTATGCTGAGCTGGGCTAACTTGATACAAGCGCCTGATATCAATCCTTCAGACACAAGGGTGGTATTGATCTTTCACTCCAACCGTAGTCAATAACAATTCCTAAAATCCTCTGCTTTTCCCTGCATTTCTCTGCCCAACAGCCCCCTTAGCATTGAGAAGCAACGCTAAAAAATGATCCCTACTCAGGTTGCTTGGGGGGTGGCGTGCTTTTCCAAAAGGGATCATTAAAGGGAGCATTAAATTGCTCCACTGATGGGTCCCCCCGGAGTATGGCTCTCTAAACACACAATTTCATTATTACACATTATCACAGATCCTGCTTCCATTCTGTCCGTCTCCTTTCACTAAACGCTGCACCTTGTTTGTCGGTCACAGAGTCAGAGATCCAGCATCAACACTTTCCAGGGTAAAGACGTGTGTTCTGTGAGTGACGACTCGGGCAGCCAGTGGTCCGGCACAGTGGACAGCGAGGAGGAGAGAAACATTGCCCTTGAGAAGAGCATGCAAGTGTTGACCTCTGCTTCATATGAGTCGATTGTTTACATTTTGGGAAACACGCTGGTTTCCTCTCTTGCAGAGAGCGGGACCGGAGGACGTAAGCCATGTCATGTCCGTTTAATGAATACGAGGCTAAAATCGGCAGACGGTTAGCTTAGCTTAGCATTAAGACTAGAAACAGCATGGCTTGTCCCGGTGAATTCTATTTGTTTAATCCGAATGAAGAACTACAGAGTGCATAACGACAATTTGTGATTTTATCAGACTTTCTGTGTGCTTTTCACTGTGATGTTGGCATGCATCCTGCAGAGACTCCTGGCCTCTTTACAGTCCTCATACCAAGCTAAGCGAGCTGTCTCCCATTCAGACCTGAGAGTGGGATCAATCTGTTGAACATTCTTTGAACATTTCTTGTTTTTATTTTTTGCCAAAAATGTACATTTCTATTTCTCCATGCTCTCTATTTGCTGTTTGAAACCCGTCCGTCAGATATGTGCTGACGGAGCTGATAGAGACGGAAAGGTTGTATGTGGAAGATC
This sequence comes from Apeltes quadracus, assembly GCA_021346845.1. Classification (NCBI taxonomy): domain Eukaryota; kingdom Metazoa; phylum Chordata; class Actinopteri; order Perciformes; family Gasterosteidae; genus Apeltes; species Apeltes quadracus. The sequence goes on from CM037933.1 coordinate 1,732,591, forward strand.
TTGGACTCATAGTGCAGGTGGGTCTCTCCTTCAGCTTTTAAAAAACCTCATGACATTTCTACATAACTGAGTAACATCAGTAACATGCTGTAACATTCATCCCTCAAAGCGAGGGATGGTTTTTCCATCTGTAAACCTCTGATTTTATCTGTGAGGTGTGTATATGTGTTTATATGGTGTGTGTGTGTGTGTGTGTGTGTGTGTGTGTGTCTGTGTGTAGGGCTACATGGGGACTATGGTCAATCAAGGAGTTCCAGAGGACCTAAAAGGGAAGGACAGGATTGTGTTTGGAAACATCCAGCAGATCTACGACTGGCATAAGAAGTGAGTCAATGACTTCACTTCTTCTCCCCCTTCTCAGTTGCTGTGAATTTGAACAATCTCTTACCGTTAACACTTGCTTTTATTGGTCATTAGCTTGTGTCATGTTTTATTCCATGTGTGTGTGTGCTTGACAAGATGATGTTCCTTCCTGACCTTCTCTGCTTCGTGTCACACAGATATTTCCTGGGGGAGTTGGAGAAATGTGTGGCTGATCCAGACAGCCTGGCCCAGCTCTTCATCAGGCATGTGAGTCTTCAGATCAGAGAGTTACAGTGTGGATGAAGGTTGCAGCCGTCGCACTGATCACCGTGTTTGAAGCCTCGGGCCCCCACATGTGTTTTCATGTTGCAGGTCGGTTTGTCTGCAGAATGAACCGCCTTGTTACCATCAGCTCTCAAAGTCCACTATCAGGCTAAAAGAAGTCTAGAGGCGTAAATAATCTGGAATTATATACCTCAGAGCTCTATCAAAAATATTTACGCAACCCTTGAAGTTAATACAAGGAATCTTGAACTAGTTATGAAACAATATCTGTTTGACCTACTTGAGCAAAACAAGGCCATAAGTGAAACGTTCTTGTTCTCTTTCAACATAGTTACTCTTAGTACTTGAATTTCATTAGACATTAGACAAAATGATCCAGCTTTGGGGCTGACTTCCTTTGGCCAGGACCAGAACTTGCTTCTGGTCCCTGCTGGGAGCAAACACCCACACAACGCTGCTGAAAGGCATAAGGCACAGACATCTGAACAGACATCTGAATTGAAGGACATAGGATCACCTGGATTCTGTGTCTCGTTACAGCAGAAAAATAAACTATTGGAAAATAAATTGGGATACTATAACAATTTGGCTTTCCAAGCACAGCTCCTCTATCGGCTTCACTCGTTGTAGCACGCTGAATTAAACCACAGAAATTCAAACCATTCTTTGATGAGGCAGATGTTCTGCAATCTTTTAACAAAACCCCCTGAATAACTGTGACGAGGAGGCTTAAATCTTCCTCTCCATTCACCGCGCTGCACCTCACACACAGATTATTGGGAACATTTGCCACGTAATCTCTCTCTCTCTCTCTCTCTCTCTCTCTCTCTCTCTCTCTCTGCGTTTCCAGGAACGGCGTCTTCACATGTATGTGGTTTACTGTCAGAACAAACCCAAATCAGAACACGTTGTCTCTGAGTTCATTGACACATACTTTGAGGTGAGTCAACGTTTTTTACCACAGCCAACACTAGTGGAGCTTTTTCAGCAGAGAAGTAGTTACACTCAGAGCTCTCTCTTCTCTTTCTATGTCACCTGTCAGTATCTCAGGCAGCTGTTGGGCCACAGGTTGCAGCTAAATGATCTGCTCATTAAACCTGTTCAGAGGATCATGAAGTACCAGCTACTGCTGAAGGTTTGCATCTGAGCGTGACTGCGAATCTGCATGCATGGCACTCTTTCACAGCACTCAAGTCTTACCATTAATAATTACATTATTAATCATGAAACCACTGTAATAAAGTCTCTATGCATTTCAACTGGTTTCTCTGACTTCCAGGACTTCCTGAAGTACTACAGCAAAGCAGGAAAGGATGTTGAGGAGTTGCAGGTATGGATACATACAGTGAGCAGCTGGGGTTTTTTTTCTTCAGGTTTTTCAGTCTAAATAAATACAACCCCTGCAAACATCCTACCTTAAGGCAAGGCAAGGCAAGTGTATTTGTATAGCGCTTTTCATACACAAGGCAGACTCAAAGTGCTTCACATCATAACATGTCACACAATAAAGTGAAATAAAATGCAAGAATTAAAAGACAAGGCCATGATGTTCAGATGTAATACTGAAATGTTGAAGCAACAACAAAAAAGGAATCACAACCTTCATGAAGATACGATTGGTTGCACGACTGTCATATTAGACCTCATATATCTAATAACTGAAGGTGTAATATTTGTATTCAATACTAATCCAAATCTGTAAATCACAAAATGATGTTTTCACTTACTGGTTCTCCCACGTTCACGCCTCTCATCAGAGGGCGGTGGAGGTCATGTGCTTCGTGCCAAAGCGCTGTAACGATATGATGAACGTGGGCCGGCTCCAAGGTTTTGAGGTGAGATACCGATTGTTTCCCGTCCGTCCTCAGAGACGAAACACTGACAATGTGACAATGTTTGTGACAAACACACACTGTTTCAGGGGAAAATCACGGCTCAGGGGAAGCTGCTGCAGCAGGACACCTTCTGTGTCAGCGAACAGGAAGCCGGCCTTCCATCCAGAGCGAAGGAGAGGAGGGTCTTCCTGTTCGAGCAGCTGGTCATCTTCAGCGAGCCAATTGATAAGAAAAAGGGCTTCTCTGTGCCGGGCTACACTTTTAAAAACAGCATAAAAGTAAGAGGGCCACTGTATCTTTTAAAAGCTCTCTGCGTTGAGTGTGTTCTGCGTTGTGTTTAATCAAGGATGCCCTGTGTGTTTCAGGTGAGCTGTTTGGGTGTGGAGGAGCAACCCGAGCAGAATTCATTCTCCCTGGTCCTGACCTCCCGCGGGACTGACGGCAGCGTGGCGCGCTTCATCATGCAGGCATCGTCGCCGGAAATACAGCAGGCCTGGCTCGATGACGTGGGCCAGATCCTAGAGAATCAGCGGAACTTCCTTAATGGTTACGGAGCTCCGCGTTTCTTCAATGAATCCACACATTCATCCCGTCTTTGAGTAATGTGACACCTCTTCCTGCCCACTGCAGCCCTGCAGTCCCCGATAGAGTACCAGCGAAGGGAAAGCAAGTCCGGCAGCCTGGGCAGGAACGTGAAGTCTCCAACTGCGTCAGCGTCTGGTCTGCGACCTCACTCCTCTGCCTCCATGGGCCGGCGGCCGCAGACCCGCCCGCTGTCTTACAACACCTCCCTGCCCTCTCTGCACCCCCCGCAGCACAGCCCGGCCCCCAAGGTGGTGAGTGTGTGCGAGCAACCCTCTCCCAGAGTGTCCCATCTCTGATGTGGTCTTCATTTGATTTGTCTCTCTCTCTGCTCTGCAGCTCAGTTTGTGCACCGAGGGGAAAGACGCCCGCTGGGCCTCCAACGGCGGCCTGTCGCCCTGCAGCCAGCACAGCATGCAGGTACATCAGCCTGTCTGCACGCAACGCAGAAAAGTATAGTAACAGCGCCGTTTGAAAGGTTTGTTTACCCGCTGGTATCGGGCCATGAGGATATTTTAGAGATATTTATGCTTGGTTTGTGTTGCTCATGTTAATGACAATAACAAGTCACCAAAACACACTTTAAACAGGTTTCAGATTACTTCTTCATTTTCATTACATTACATAGTATCTGGCCAGACAGCTTGTTGCTAATTTGGAAGAAAAAAAAACATGTCAACACAAAAACAAGTTCCTTCTCTGGGGGGAGAGTTAGAAAATATAAAAAGCGAGGTTTGTTGTCCTGATCACTGACGATGAGGGGAAATGACTCTCTCAAGTTGCCTTTGTGAAATATCCTGTTGTTGTTTCTGTGTAGATTTACAAACCCGGTCAAACTAAACTTTAGCAGGTGTCAATTAGTCATCCAGTTGATGGAAAACACTCTGACCTGCTGTTTTATCTTAAACACTCAGACTTCCACCAAGAGGAGGATACGTTTGTCCCATTTTGGCGTGATTTCACAAAGTGGCCTTGTGTTTGCATCCTGCTTCAGCTTCAGGAGTACAGACAGGTCTGCCACGCAGACTGTGTTAGGATGGTTTGACTACCTCCATTAACTACCAATTCTACCGCGTTACTTTGTCATCTGGTTAAACACTTTTCAGCCGTTGTTCCTCAAATTGATTTAGTTAGTACTCAAAGGGCATTTTGCTAAAATTTAAGCCAACCAAAAGGACAGAAAGATAAATGTTCTCCTCATAGATTCTTTGTCATTACTATTAAGCCAAACAAGTTAAATATCTTTGTAACATTGGTAACATAATGTAAAAATGTTTTTTTCACCTGTTAAAAACAGCACATTAAAGTATTTTGTTTAATTGAGTTGTTTTTTTCCCTCGCAGGGCGGCACCGCCAGTTTCCAGGCCATCGCATTAGACGAGACTTCCCATCAACCAAACAATCTCGATGAGCTGAAGGAGAGCGAGCAGTAGCGACCCTTCTGATGCAGAAGTCACCGAGGTCTCATCTTCACATGTTTTAATAAATCTCCCTCCAAAGTTCCTTCAAATACCAACATGCTTTAGGTAAACCCAGATTTAATACTCGTGATCCTGTTGCTTTCATAGTGTCTGTTAACTCTGAACATACTCACGTCTGCAGCTGCTCACATGATGAGGTTTGCTGAATTCCATATTATATATGTATATATTTCTTACTTTTTTCATTGAAAATAAATGGATGGATATTTTTGTAACGCTTCAGATTTTCAATCCACCCCCACATGAGGACACTGATCTGCAATCCCTTCAACCGTCATGCTGTGTTATCTCTGAATCCACACAAGGCTGTTTGTGCACAGATTAACAAATGGCTGTGTTTTCCCTTTGGTGGGCTCTTTAAAGCCCGTCATTGTAATGCAGTTACTTGAACTCAAGACACGCTCACACTCTGATGAGGCAGACAGAAAAAAGGGAATGAGATAAAACAGAGGTGTTTTTCTGTGACTGTCATCTTGTAATGTAAATAATCAAATATGGGAGCGCATCATTTAAAGTCTTTGAATTGTGGTGTTTCGATACGCATAAACAATTAAAAAGGATTGCTGTTCCGTTCTTGTTATCATTTTTCCTAAAAAACATTTCACAGCGACTGCTGCAGTATTAAACATGGGCCGTCGCTTTCTGTTTCTTTGTAGTAGTTAGAATGAGTCTTCCGGTAATTGTTGTGTAATATTTTCCTTGAACCACATTTCCGTGAAGCATCGGTGTGGAAATTGTAGGATTTTCCTGTAATTGACTGTCAGTCCTAAAAGTCCATTTTCTTACCATAGACTGAATCTTTGCGACTTTCTTTGCCTAATTTCTATTATAAAAAATGATTTTATTGAAACTAAACAGTGAACCTTTTGGTGTGCAGCACCCTCCGCTGGACTCCGCGGAACAATTGGATATTGCTTAATATGATATTGCTTTAACTCCTTCATTGAAATGGCCATGCTTGAACAAGGTAAAACAATGAGTTTTATTCACAGCATCATGGTCCCAAGTTGTTTTTTTATACCATGTTTCATATTTTTATACCATGTTTCATATTTTAAGGAGCTTAATGGTGACTCTGTGGTCACAGCTGTTAACTCACTGCAAATATTACCGTTTTCTTATGGTTGCAAATAATGACTGGCATAGTGAAGCAATATGAAGACTGTATGAAGAGTTAATGATGCAAGTGCCAAATATAGAATTTGACTGTAAAACACTACCAAACTACTCAACTACTAAATACAAACTATGATATCTGAAGAGAAAATGAGACATTTTTGTTTTTATATTTGTCTCACACTTTAAGTCAACAGAGAAATTTCACAATAATTTTGACTGAAAAGTCCCCTCTTTCCCCACCGTGGGCAATGAAAGAGAGGCGTTTTGACAGACATTTTAATATAGCAACATTTGAAATAAATTTAAAAAATCCTGATAATCCTGTGACCAGATGACTCACTCCCAGTGGGGTTTGGATGACGCAGGCAAGACCATTGCTTTTCTAAAACAATAAAGATTACTGTAAAAAAAAACAATGCATTCGATTAGATGCAAAAGATTTTTCGCTCAGCTATACAGATCTTACAATGAAAGCATGTTTTAAACTCACAATAGGACAAAGGCCTTTTATACTGTCTCGGATTTTCCTTTTAAAAAAAGAAAAAATGAACATGCACTTTGGTTCATTCAACTTCTTGTTTTAGGCAGCATATAAAAATGGAGGGAAACGCCCCACGTCCTCATATGTTTGTGCAGAGTAACACAGCAGAAGACAAAAATACAAGGCTGCTCCCAGATCAGTTGAGCCCAGATGTGATAGGACAGAAATAGTTTCTCTTCCACAGACTTATATAAAATTGCTCACAAAGGACATACAGGATTCTGGGTAAAGATTGGGACTTAAATAACACGGTTAAAAAAAAAAACACACACACACACAAAAGCCAGCAGCTGAACCTTTGGCACAACCATTCGGGCAAAGAGCGCAGCTACCGAAAGGCGGAAAAGTTCTGAATACGTTCTTCATGTGGCATCTGTGACCAGAACACCTCCGGTACGGTCTGTGTCTACGGGATGTCCCGTTCGGGGCAAACGTCCGTCTGTCCTCGTCCTCAGGCCCTCAGACATCGCTATTGCTTCTGCCAGTTCAGTCTTTTTTTTTTGTTTTTTTTTGGAGTGCATACTGCAGGAGGACACATGTACCTCTGCTCACGTTAGCCAGGAATGACGATGAGGGGAATCACACTGGTACAATGCTACCTGTTGGGTTTTTCCCAAAGCTCTGTATTGGTGTTAGAACAACTCCAGGATGTATTGCAAGAAACAGTTCAACAAAAAGAAAGTCTTGAATTATTCACAATGTTGCCGGGATTTAACTGTGCCTTGTGTTTGTACAAAGACTTTTCTAGAACAGACAGAATAAACATGCTGAAACTGATATGGTATAAATTGTTTTGGATTAAATAAAAAGCAGATCAAAGTGTGTGTTTAAACGCTTAACTGAAAGGACGTGGCAGAGGAGAACTTCTCCGGCAACTCAAAAAGAGCAGAAGAACCCTCAGGATGAAGAGAAGGAAAACTAGTTACGAGTCAAACACTGAAATCGGTTCTTGAAGAACAGGAGGCCATTTTTCGTGTGCGTGGCGTCAGAGGAAGCCGGCGGGTAACGAAACTTGGCGTATGTCTTGTCACTCTCTGATTGGCTGACCCAGGGGAGTCGGATTTTGGTAGCGTGATTGATGATGACATCGTCACAAGAGCCCACGTGGAGAGATCCCAATCCATCGATGAAAAACTCTGCAAAACAAACACAAACTAAATGCAAGTTGACTGGTCGGAATAACGTCTTGAACCTCTCTCGGTGGGCCACTCGTTGATAGTTTCATATGGATGCAAAGATACCAAATATGTAATTTCTAGGATATATACACTATTTAAATAAAGATAATGTGAATGTTGTAATTGCCAGATCAGGGCAGCCATACAGGTGGGAAGGCATGGTGAAATCTTTAAACAAAGGACTAAATCTAAATTGAATTACATCTTAATTTAAAGCATGCACTTAATTCAATTCAGTCGTTTTATTTTAATGAGTCGTACAATCTCCTTTTTACCGTTTAGTTGAACCTGTATACTTTCAAACCGTTGCAGACCGTTAGAATACAACCCACAGCCTGTATGATTTTGTAATACAAAGTATGAAATAAATGTTAAAAGTATGTACAGGATTAGTATGCGCAGTAGTGTGCCCCTGGGACAAAGCCGTCCTGCTCTGATTACGTTCACCATCATGCTCCTGTGTCTCCTCTACGAAAATGTCCAATGTTCTGCTCGTATGCTCCCATCAAAGCTGTATATTCAATATGAAGATAACACTTTGCCTTTACTCACCCAGGTGAGCTACCCTGGCGAGGCGCGGGTCAAAGCCGACCTGCTGGACTTTGTCGGTGCGAGCCAAGAAGAAGTTAATGACTCCATCAGTCACGACACAGTTGGGGAAGCCCTGGATGGCGTGATGAAATCCTCTCCTCATGTGTAGACAGTCACCATCCTCCTCCCCAGACTCAATGGAGATGGTCTGTCTGTAGGTGGCAGTGTAACCTGTGGCCTCCCGCACTGCACCCCCCACCTGGACACACACACACACACACACACACACACACAAACACACGCTGATGTCACTGGCAGCGAAAACACCAGACTGTCGTAGTAGTTTAAAAGCAAACAGTTCGTGCCGCACCAGATCCAGGGTGGTTCTTTCCAAAACGTCCACCAGCTTCTCCAGCTTGGTGTTGGCTGTGAAGACAAAGTCGTCGTCCACCCACAGCATGTACTTTGTGGTCACCTGAGAGACGGCAAGGTTTCGTCCAGCAAACCAACCCTAAGGCACATGAAGCAGAGCTTGAATACCAAAATCATCAACGTGCAATCAAAAGTCCTCCGTGTGAGTCGGGCACTTCTCCCACCTTTCCAAAAGGCATGATGTAATGTTCGATGTAAGGCCCAGAAATGGTTTGGGGGGTTTCGCTGTCGTCTGCAATGACTATGGTGACGGAAGGATAGTATCTTCTCACGCTGTTTATAAGATCTTGAAGCTTATCATATCGCAGGAAGGTCTTTGTAGCTATGGTAACAAGGGCACTGACATTGTACTCTGCAGAGGGAAGATCAAACAGCAGAGGGAAATGAGTTTAATGTCTTCTTGACAAATTCAAATGAAAAAACATGAGGGTTACAGTTTGGTGGTCAAATAACAGCCCGATTAAGCGGGACGTGTTTTACCTCCTTTGGGTCCTGTATTGTACAGTTTGGGCGTCACGCCGTGGCGAATCTTGATGCTGAAGTTGGCTTGATGCCCCTCTGTCTCAAACTGCACTAAAAGACACAACATGAGCTTCTGTTACTACTGTGCACTTGAGGAGGGTAATTAGATCCAAATGTGGCTGCACAGGTGTTGAGAAGCCGTTTGGAGTAAGACATCTACCTTACCTGCAGTACTGCCATATATTTGTACAATCCAGTAAAGATTAATGCTTCCATAAGAGTGTAAGAGGAAGAGAAAAGATGTACATTTGAAAAAACCCTGAGAGAAGTCATTTCTAGCTTGAGGCCTCACCTGTGTCCGCCGTGCTGGGGTGGAACAGAGTGTTTGTGTAGGTGACAAACTGCAGCTGTCTGTTCAGGTTCGGCAGCAGGACGCTCGACAGAGTCATGCGCATTTCGCCATCACCTTTGATTTTCACCCCGTCCACCTCTGCCGCTACGTTTAGCGTACCCAGTGTGGCAGTGATGTTTATCTGCAGCAAGGTGGGTACAAATCTAGGTTTTTAAAAAAGCCCTATCAGATATCTTTAAAAGAAAGACAGCCATACTGAAATACTCACCAAGTAGCGGTCTCTGGGAAGGTCGTGCAAGGCCAAGCCTGAAAGAATGTGACGACAAAATAAGATCCTCTGGCAACTGAGACAAGTTCTAAATGTGCAACTTTTACATGATACTTTAAGTGACGCTTTTGTTTATGTGTGCTGTCAGTGTTCTGTGATATTTTTGCTGAACTCCTGTTTAAAATGCTACATATGTGATGCAGAGTCACAGAGATAACTTGTTTCCTTTTGTAGATCAGACTGGTACGGAAGAAGTCACAGCCAGCTCCGGGGTTGGTTCGATAAGTGGCTTGATAATTCACCAGCTGTATGCCTCAATAAAATCATTTTAAATTTAATACAGCTGTAGATATTAAGCATGTTCAACAAGTATGTCTTGTTTGTAGGTGTGTCCTGCTTAATCTGAGGTCTTACCTGGGATGATAATTGTTCTCAGAGGTCGTACCTCCACCCCTTGTGTTGGATACTGTAACGGATTGTTAGCCTCTGCAATGAGGAGAAGGTCTGCAGGTGTCTGTGTCCTGAGGTGTGAAAACTGCCATGAAGAGTACACGCTATGTGCCAACACGCTATGTGCTGCATGCACAAATGTAGTTTTGCTCTTTGAAAACACAAACAGCAGAGATTCCAAAGCGGCTTTGATAAAAGACATTGATAGCTTCTGATTTTTGTTCACGGCTAAACAGGTAAATTTTTAAGAAAACCTTTCGTAAGAGTTTTTTGCTCTGATTTTCATAACAGTTTATTCTCGTTCTGGATAAATTACAGAGTAGCATTTTTTATGAACACACATAAAAAAATGACTAGAAAAATCTATTAGACAAAAAATATTAATATTCAATTGAATAAACTAACTAAATAGTGCAAAGATTTAACCAAACAGACAATGGCCCAGAGACAGAATTTAAGATTTAAAGACAGAATATTGAGTCCTGAAAGGCGAAGAGGTTGTATTTGAGACAGTTAATGAGACGGATTGATGACCCTGCATGTCTGAGACAGCGAGCCAGAAAGGTTTTAAGTCAAGTTAAGCTGGTTGAAAAACTAAATACACCATCCCTGTGTGAGCTATTATTTAGTTATTTATTTTTCAATATTATTGTTTGGTTAATTGATTGATTGGCTAATACCGTGGGCACCTGGAGGTTATTTAAGGGCATAGCCAGCTATAGGACCAGCATGCACTGGGGTGACATATAGTTTTTACCAGCTAGTCAGAGCAGCGAGTCAACACAGCACAGCCACAAGCGATATTGTGTTTGTTGGCCTCATTTCAAATAAAATGTGTAACAAAAGGAACAGATTACCTGGACCACCATGTAAAGATTTCTTGGTCCCAAAGAAAAATGGCACTACAATCCCAAATCTGAGTAATGCCAATGATTATTTTTGTTTACATTATTATTACAACTTCCAGTTGTATTGATTGTTGTTGTATTGATGACTGTGTTTCATGATTTCTGGGTTCAATGAGATACCTCTTTTGAATAGCAATAAAAAGTGAACACAGCACAGCCACAAGCGATATTGTGTTTGTTGGCCTCATTTCAAATAAAATGTGTAACAAAAGGAACAGATTACCTGGACCACCATGTAAAGATTTCTTGGTCCCAAAGAAAAATGGCACTACAATCCCAAATCTGAGTAATGCCAATGATTATTTTTGTTTACATTATTATTACAACTTCCAGTTGTATTGATTGTTGTTGTATTGATGACTGTGTTTCATGATTTCTGGGTTCAATGAGATACCTCTTTTGAATAGCAATAAAAAGTGAATCTTAATTATTAAAATTGTATTCAATAAATTTTGCGTTGTTTTTTTTTGTTCGTGCTCTGAAATACATCTCACACTTCTAATTAAACGTTTCAACATCAGGATGACACTGCATCCTCGTCTCCTCACCTCTCCTGGAAGCTCTTGTACTCCTTTTCTCGTCTCCTCTTCATTTCCTCCAGCTCAGACGCCTCGAAGGCGGTGTGCAGGGGGAGCGCGGACACCCGGGGGAACAAGAGCTGGGCGAAGGGCAGGTGCACTCCCCCGCGCTCCCCCTCGCAGACGCATCCGTTTCGGGCCAACAGGCTGGAACGGATCGTTGGAGACAAACGCGCGTGAGGACATCGGACTTTAGCGGGGTTCCTCGGTGAAGTAAATCAACCACGTCGACGTTACCTCGCCACATCGTCCCGGACGTGAAAGGGGATGTTTCCAAAGCGGTGGTCGTGTTGCGGGAGCCTCTCCTCCAGATGCCGCTCATCGATTGGCCCCGGGCGCTGCCAGACGTCCACGGTGGTGGAGGCCAGAGTGGGCCACGAGTGGAGGAGAGCAAGTACCAGAACCACGGAGGCCAGGACGCCGAGCAACACCGTCTTCCTCAGGGAGAGCATTCTGAAACCTGACGGAGAGACGTCCAAGGACAAAAATGACCGCTCGTTGAAACGTGCCCCTTTCTCCCTACATGTACAGTTGAGCTAACGTTCATCCGCTAAAGCTAATGCGAAGCTACACAAGTCGTAGTTAGCCAAAACAAGAATATATCTTCCACAGTTATATTCAATTTAGTCTCAAAATACTCCCACTGAAGATGTTATTGGTTATATCTGTCTTGCCTGATTGTAAGGCTCGTTGTGTTGAATTTACACTTTCAAATGTACTGTGTTGTGCTTACAGTGTTGCTGTAAAAGCAAGGCATTCTGGGAGTCATAACGCTTGCTTTCGTGATCCTAAACTAGGGGTGTAACGAACCATCTATTACATCGATGTGTCGATTTATATTCCTCCGATCCAACTACCGTACATCGATCTGTGCTCGGCGAGTTGGCCTTATGGACGACATATATCGATCTAACATCGTTTTAAAATGTAATAAATCGATTATATCGATACTAGGAAATAACCCATTGGATTTAAGCACGTCAGACTTTATATGGATGTTTTTTCTTAGCACTTTTAATGACTGAGCCGTGACGTGCTCACGCGGTATGCAGGTAACCCGCCGCCGTCCCGAGCCCCGATTCAACTTCCGGGTTTCACGGCAAAGCCGATGGGATGTTCCACGGGTTGAAATAGAGGGGTTTTGCGTAGGTTGGTAGGGCGAAACCATTATTGCAGGGGTGTTTATGTGTATATCACTAATACGGGTTTTTTTCTGCTTTTTTCTGTAGCAGTTTGCACTATATTCAAATAAAATGAGAATGCATTTGCCATTCATTGTTGTTTACTTATATTTTATAATTAATGAATACCTGATTCCGATACAAGAAACAACAGGAATCTAGGAAATTTATTTCAGTGGTTGAATTTTTGGCTAAAAAGTTACTGAATCAATTTCAAGTCAGTGAATCGTTTCGGATTGTATCGTTCTAAATGAACCAATATCGTCCTTGAATCATATCGACAACCACGAATCGTGATACAAATCGAATTGTTGTTGAAAACGAATCGTTACCCCCCTAATCCTAACCATAGATTTACTCATTTTTCAAGTTATTCTCAAGTGTTAAACAGATTAGTATGACTTGAAACTGACGGTATGTTACTATCTCCTCTATGTTAGTTAATCACATAAAAGCTTTTTTGGCTAAACAGAACGAGGAAGAATGTGCCCCCATGGCCTGTATTCTAAAGAATACATTTGGTTGTTTTTATGACACAGCCACAGTGATGCAAAGAAATGAAAGCAGAAGCATTTTTTAAAATAAATACTGCACTTTAGATTATTTAAATCTCCATGTTGCTCTGTGAGCTTTCATAAAACGTTTGGGTATCTAAAATGCAGTCACATTTACAACAAACAATCAGCAATGAGACCACCAACAGCGGAAGCTACTGTGACCATGATGGTCTATCAAAGCACCATATGTCAGAGGACATTTCCTTTCTTCCCATTGCAAAACCATCTGGGCTGTCATATTTGAATTTACTAAACAATTATCAGACTTATATCTTCATGAGTTCAGTGAGCCAAAAGGGATTCAACATGTCAGCTAGATCACATTGTCAAGAAATTCTGTCCCAAAAAATAAAAATAGCGAGTGATTTTAAAGTAGAAGGGATGCCTTTAAGAAGACAACAGTGTCTTCCTTTGTTTAGCTGTGACATAAACAGGATGACAATGTAGAGTCAGAAGGATTCGGCCTCCAGACCAGAGCTGCTGTGTGCAAACTACATGCAATTGTTAGTGCGAACACCTAAAATAAGGAGGTATTAATAATAACAATATATTTGAACATTACTTAACTTCTCTTTCTATCCAGCCCTGCATGTGTGTTTAATAAGAAGTAAAAACTTTACCCAACTTCCTCTATCCACTCAGTGAAAGGTCGTCCTTTGTAGACACCGGCATTCGGAAACCATGTGGACAGTTATTAAATAGCTTCCCCATCTGGAAACAAAAATAAATAATTAAAAATGTAGGGTAAAAACACCCCCTGTGTTCAAATGCGGCTCCCCAGGGGGAATCCTGCAGTTCAACGGTTGACAAATTAGGCTTTATTGTGCAAAGAGAAAAAAAATCCATGCGTCCCTGTGGACCTAAGCATCTCTCAGAGGAGAGGATTCCTCGTATGCATGTATTTTAAAAGCTCTTCTGCTCTTCAAATGTGCAGAAATCAAAATTTGGAAAACAATGGCACAATATGTTCATATCTCCAGGATTAAACTATAATGTTACTGCTCAGTTTAAGCTACCACCTAATGTCATACAAAACAAAGAATATACATATCAGGAATCACACAAAGGAACTCTAAAGGAGAGTCATCATCAATCTCTAGGGGCCATTCAGAGTGGTGCTTCCGTTTTTAATTAGACTAAAGATGAGCCTATAAGAAGGTAGGAAGAGCCGAGGACATGGTGCAGAGACGCAGTTTTATTTAGATTCTGAATGTTAAATCGCTCCGTGCTGCCCGAACCCTCCATCATATGATACATGTCACCGTAAAGACATCATCCGACCAGAAAGCATAAATCCCTGCAGATTATTAGCCTACATTGTTGCGAGTAAGAGAAACAACATGCACTCGCTGAAATGAAGGCCTGCGTGTCTTACAGGCTACATTTCCATACAAGGTTATGTTGCATTTAGGCATTTTATCAACAATAGCGTCTCTGTGAAATGGTTCAAGCACGTCTTTTCTTCGCATGTTTTGCCTGGTCGAGAAACCATCAAATGCTCACAACAGTACAGGAAACAGATTTATAGGTCTATTCATTTTCCGGTCGAATCAGATGAAAAGGGGAGCTCACCTCAGTTGAAATACGGATTGTGTAGGCAGTTTAGCATCTCGCCCGGACGGAGGTTGCGCCTCTTAACCACAAATGCGCCCCCCAACCTCTCCGTGGTCTTGTAATTGGGATTAGATGCCGAGAAATGTAAAGGTAATGGATAGACGCGGAGAGACGCGACCCTACAGCAGCAGCACAGCGGTCACGTGGACTGCATTTCAAAATGAAACGCGCCTCGCTTTACGGCGTTACGGTAAATGGGCGTGTACAGTCCAAAAGGGCACTGCTCGTATTTGAAGTGTCATATTTCAATCGTCTTCAAGCCAGATCCAAAAGTTTTAACACACTACTTTCACTTCTTATTTTATAGCAGGGGTGTCAAACTCATTCTGTTCTGGGGCCCGCATACAACTTAATCGGATCTCAAGGGGGCCAGACCAGTAAACTCATTCCAAAATTACATAGAACTAACAAAAACTTTTTTCTTTGTATTAGTGCAAAGAAGTAAATTATAAAAATCTTGATATGCAATGAATTGTCCTTTTACTAAATATACTATGAACAACCTAAGAGTTTTTAAGAAAAGTATGTGCAATTTCAACAACATTTTCACCCAGTTTAACATTTATTTAAGTGCATTATGCTTAGAAACTGATCACAGTGATTGTACATCGTTGCAAAACATTTATTGACAGTTTTGTGGAAGTTAAAACACTGTCCTGCATGTTTAAATAGAGGTCCATTTGTCTTGAAAAATCCGACACTGTGTCCATTTTTCTTTTTTTTGACAAAGACACTGAAGAGGGTGCCAGGGTCAACAGAAAAAGTGGCTAATCGATAGAACTGACTAAAACACAGCGCCACTAACTGCAGATTTGATAGAAAATGAAGTTTATTCTTATTTTCTTACAATAATGCAGATTTATCCGGCGGGCCAGACTGAACTACCTGGCGAGCCGGTTCTGGCCCGCGGCCCGTAGGTTTGACACCCCTGTTTCAGAGGACCTCCTCTATGTCCATGTTTACTCTCATGATATATTACGGTTCTTGATAAAAGTAAGAATATTCTGTTCACACACAGATACGCCACGTAAAGGCCGTAAAGAGAACATAAGAAACACCGAATGCGGATTTAATTACTGCACAAGTCCATATCCAAACATTGTTCTTAATTTGTGTCCACTGTGCTTTTTGTATCTGCGGGGAGTCTGCATGGAACCACCTTCTGCAGCTGTTTAAGTTTCAGGGTACAAATGCATGATGAAAACCAGTGAAATTGAGAAAATATCCCCCATGATTGTAATTTAGACATAGTACAATCTGATCACCTGAGCGGTCAGCTATAAACAAAATTAGCTTAAACCCAAATGATGTCTATGCCTGTACCAATATGAGTAAACCTTATGAAGGTATAATGCTGGACGATTTACATGTGGTCAATGTTTTCTTTGTAATGCCACAAAGCTGTAGGCGACGCCCATTCACGTTATGCCGGTGAGATAATCTAACTCACCCTACAATTGAGGGGCACATAAACGGGCCAATGACACAGCAGCGTTCTCAGATCGACCAATCCGCAGCCACCATGTCAGGCGTTCTGTGTTTTGTTTCTGTCATGAAGAGAGAGTCAATCATGGCTCCTTCCGTCGTACGGTTGCTAAAGGGATTATACGTTTTCGTGTTGACATGTCCCCTCTGTGTCCCGGCCTTCTTAAATTTGGAAGAGCTGAATGAAATGAAATATGGCATTCAAATTCTTCCCGACCCCGTTATGTTGGGCCAGGTGAGACCGGGTGGTTGGGGGACGCTAGCAGTTAGCTTACTAGCTAGAAAGTAACCAGGCTATTGCTGCCGTTAGCATGCCATGTCTGCCTTAATTAATTTTACTAACGCGAGGAACGAATAACCGCTTTGTTATCTAGTTGATAATCATAATTTAAAACTCCCTTGCAAGTTTGACGAGGAAGTTATTTACATTTGAGCTACGCCTTAATCGTTGTTGACAGCTGTCAGATTCACTTCCACTTATTTAAGTTACGTTAGTTGCAACTTTTTTTCATAAGATTGTAACGGACGGAACGGTTATTTAAATATTAGTTTAGGTAACGTTATGCTAATTTGGTAAACTACAATATACTGCAGCTGATATGATGGTGTTTCCCCCTCAGACCAAGACAGAGGAGGTGATGATCGTGTCTAGCAAGTTCAAGCAGATGTATGAGTGTCGACTTCCAGCTCAGGCCGTCCGCTTCCATCAGGACGCGGCGTCTGAGCCGGACTCACAAGGGTACTCTGGGCCAGACATTCCTGACCTACTCAGTCCAATGCAAAGCGCTGAGTGTCTAGTGAAGGTTGGTAATCAACTGTTTCTATGGGATACGAAAAGCTAAAAGCTTGTGCTGTTTAGAAACTAATTTGACTTATTTAAGCAAATGGCTCCATTTTGCTTGTTTGACTACACAGAGGATTACTTGAGCCATATTTAAGGATGTGGATTATGATTGTAACTGTATTATCTAACTTTGCAGCCTTACAAATGGGAATACTAAGCGTGTTAATCTCCTACAGGTGAAGGAAAAAGTAATATACGAAAAAAGTGTGCTTTCTTTTCATCTGCATCTGCACACAGGAAATTGGGCCACACTAAGGGGCAATATTGTAAACTTCAAAACAGGCTAAATCAATCAATCTGTGGCCAACGTCGGTGGAATTTGATATTGGTCCAACCCGATAGATGCCAATTAGAGCACTGTCAGAACATAAACAGACATCACTATCTGACTTGACACGCAACAAAGTTAAGTCACTCAATAACCTCACTGTGCTGCGCTTTGAGAAGACTGCAAAAACATTCTCTTTATTATGACAAAAAGTTCTGCAAAAAAGCTATTTGCGGCACTGTAAAATACCGTAATAATTCAGCATTGGAAGGGGAGATGGTAATTTTATTTTACATTTAGTCAGACACTGAATGTGTGGCACTAATCCTGGGTGGTCGGCTAGAAACTGGTAATTGTAAAGATCTTCTGTGCTGCTGGACTCAAGTTGTGTGTGTGAGAATAATGTGTGTTTTGAAATTTGTAGGGTCTTTGCAGCAATTTATGTGGTTTAAACAGTCACTTCTACTGTCATGGCCACAACTT
Organism: Apeltes quadracus; assembly: GCA_021346845.1. Classification (NCBI taxonomy): domain Eukaryota; kingdom Metazoa; phylum Chordata; class Actinopteri; order Perciformes; family Gasterosteidae; genus Apeltes; species Apeltes quadracus. Next base: position 1,750,328 of record CM037933.1, read on the forward strand.
TGTTTCTTTTAGAATCAACTCAATTGGCTAAACTTGTGAATGCACAAGGAGTGTGACTCTGTTTTGTTTACTTCGAAGAATTTTTCAAACTACTGTAATTACACACATCAGAACAACAAAGCTTAACAAAGTAAAATACATTATATAGATATAAATCATAAATAAAAGCTTTACCACAAGGGGTTTCATTATCTGTATTGAAAAACACAAACTCCTCCACTCCAATGAGAAACAATTCCCAGACTTGCTTCTCGCTGCTTTTTGCAACGAGCTGCTGCAACCTTGTAGAGACAATGACAAGCCTAGTCTGAGATGGCTTTGATTATCGTAGCACCATGCGACGAAGCTCTCTATCAATCCACTGTTGGGTTTAGTAGTGTGTGTGTGTGTGTGTGTGTGTGTGTGTGTGTGTGTGTGTGTGTGTGTGTGTGTGTGTGTGTGTGTGTGTGTGTGTGTGTGTGTGTGTGTGTGTGGCGTTCTAATGGGATGATCAATGATATTTATGAGCAGGTTTCCTAGATGAAAGGAAAATGTGTCCGTCAAATACAGTTTATTAAAATGTTGCAATATGTGTTTCGGGCAGACGAAGGACTGGTGGACATACGAGTTCTGCCATGGTCGGCACATCAGACAGTACCACCTTGAAGGTAACGGCTCACTGTGTTGGGAATCTTGTCTTTTTCATGACAGTCGCTTGATTACATGCGTTCTTCTTCTCTCTTCAGACACAGAAATCAAAGGAGACATTCTCTTCCTAGGTCATTATGAATCTGAATTTGATTGGAGCAATGAAACTGCCAAGGTAAAGTTGCCTCCGCTCTGTGGTTGCAGTTGTCTTTTCTTTCTTCATGGTCTTTGATTACTCGTATACATTAAGGAAGGACACTGATAGCATACAGATGATTAAATGACTTCATCTGAACCCATGTACACCTTTTACAGTTGGGTGCCTTAGGTGTTCATTTTACATTCACACATTATTTGATGAGAAAATTCTTCATATATATATATTCGATCATTTTTTATTTGTTTGGGGGAGGGTGCGCTTGGGAGGTGTCCCTCTATCCTAAAAGGGGGCCCTGACAGAAAAGGTTTGGGAGCCACTGAGTTAGCTGTACTTTGTACTTACTCTTAGTTCAAACATTAAGACCGCTTCATCGAACTCAAAGCCTTTTTGCAAAGTACTATCCGGTAAATTGGGCTTCAAACCGTCATCTTTGGAGGTGATGTGACAGCTTGTGAGGCAGCAGTTTAGATATTTGATTGAACATGACATTTTACTAACTATAACATGAGTTAGTAGTTTCTAAGAACTTGGATTTAGAAAGTCGACTAGTGTCTGTGAATCGGTAGACATGCACACACATCAGGAGCATCACACTTAACGCTTGGTTCATGCCGTGAGTGTGAGTGTATAGAGAACAGTTTAAAATCAATATTTCTTTCTACTTTCCAGGCCTCCAAACAGCACCGTCTGAAACGCTACCACAGTCAGACCTACGTAAATGGCTCAAAGTGTGACCTAAATGGAACTCCCAGAGAGACCGAAGTCCGGGTGAGAGATGCAATTACATGTTTTACTAGTTTGAAAATGCAAATTTGACACTTTGCATGTCATAGAAAGTGATCCTCCTTGTATGGCAGCATTGGGTGAGCTTTAAAATCTTCCATAAAAATAATCTTTAACTTGCTTTTGGAATTTTATCTCTTCATGTGTGTTCAGCTCAAATCTGGAGGGGAATTTTTGGGGCCTGAAAGAGAGACTGTTGCGTAGACTCTCATGTTGACTGAGCCCTTGAAGTTGTACCAGTTTTGCAGTTGTTTTTTTTATTTATTTATTTTTTTAATTTAACTCACGAATTTCACTCGGTGTGTTTATCACGTTGTCTTAAATCCTTGTGTAAAATATTTGGACTTTGGAAGATATAGACCAGGGCTGCCCAATAAGACCAGTTGATGTTTCTAAATTGTTAATTCTGTAAACACTGACATTTATTGTTGTCTGTCCATCTCGAGAGAGGATCCCTCCTCTTGGGGAGTTTTTCCGCTGCTAACGTGAGGGTTTTGAGACAGAGGATGTTGTATTTGTGCAGCCTGTAAAGACTTCTAAGGAAGATTTTTCATATGTGATTTTAGAGGTATACAAAAAAAATGAATTTTATTCATTGTAATTTGAATCTTATTGTTTCCAGTTTGTGTGCGAAGAAAGCTCAGCGGACTACATTGCCAGGGTGGACGAGCCTCAGTCGTGCCGCTACGTGCTGACCGTTCACACCAGTCGTACTTGCCAGCATCCGTCCCTGCGGCCGCCGTCCACTGCCAAACCACAGAGTATCGTGTGCCAGCCAGCACTAAGTGCCCAACAGTACATGGATTACGTCAAGGCTCAAGTCTGTGAGTGGATTAAGCAGTATTTCAAAGGGCCATGATGATTGTAGCAGTGTTGGGAGTAATGGCGTTTAAGTATAACGGCGTTTCTAACGCAGTTACTTCTTCAGTAACGGAGTCATCTAATTAATTACTGTTGCCATCGTTACAACGGCGTTATCTTTACTGAGATTGAAAGTGTTGCGTTACTATTTGGTTGAACGAAGCGCGAGGTGTCATGCTTTGGCTACACAACAGCTGCCTGAAGAGAGCTGCGGTGCGGATGATGACGGCGTTGCAAATGCGATGACGATTGGCTGTGTGGGCGGGGCTTTGCTCACGTTGTCTCGCTGCACACACTCTGACTTAGCCCGACGTAGTCATACTCAATTCTAGTCAGAATGTGAGTCTGATTCTGCTCCATTGAGCTGTGATTATGGGGCGTGTTTTAAACGAACCAGGAAAAAAAATTCCTCTGCACTCAATTGGACAGACCTACAACCAATAAGAGCAACGGAGTGTGTGACGTGTGTTAAGCGACGCCTAGTTGCCGAATCCCGTAGGAAGGACGCCAAGAGCATCGTTCTTATCAACAAATGTTCCTCTGTTCCTCTTTTAAAATGAATTCACTGTCGATATCTTCTAGAACAGACCTGATAGCAGAATCTACACACCTCATTTCTCCAGCGGCAGCCAGCGTTGTTGTAAACAAATTCAACCCAAGCGCTCTTTGATGACGTGGTTGATTACGTTACTGTCGATCATCTGTCCATCATCGTATTAAGCCCGCCCTGACAATTTGATTGGCCCGCCCGATTTCGGCCAGGCAGTACTCGCGCCACTATGGAGCAATGCCGGACTGAACTTCCCGACCAAAAGAACGTTGTGGGCGGGACGAAGTTCGTTCGAATGGCCCTTAGGCCATTCGACCAACTCTGGCCAACTCTGACTACCACTAAACGAGGCAGCGTCAGCGACAATGGCGACGAGCCGGGGAAGTTAAAAAATAACGTTGTCAAACTGGAAGTACCAGCACTACTTCTCGCTCATTGAAGTCAAAGGCAAATATGTTTATGTTACATGCACGCTATGCCCAGGAAAAAAGACGTTATCCACGTCTGCCTCAAAACAAAATAATGTCAGTTACTTTGCTGAGTGACTAGTTACTTTCACAATGTTGTAACTGAGTTACTAACTCAATTACTTTTTGGGAGAAGTAATTTGTAACTAGCTAATTACTTTTTTTAAGTTGGATGACCAACACTGGGTTTTAGCTTGGAAGCTTAAGCTGTAAAATGTACAACTTATGACATTTGTTGTTGAATAGGTGTTTGATTAACTGAATCTTCAGTAAAAATTTTAAAGCAATAAGAAATGTTGCATATGTAGGTTGTTTCTTATGGGTTTGTATCCGTGGGGTTGAAATGCACTGATTGTAAGTTGCTTTGGATAAATGCGTCAGCTAATTGACATGTAATGTTTCTTTCCCTCCCACCTCCTTCGGTCTGTTTCCAGCGGACACAAAGCGTAAAGTAGAGCAGATCTCTGAGGAGCTGAGGAGTCTTGATGAGATGTTGGCTGGTAACAAAGGGGCAGATGGTGCAGTGGAAGTGACTGCAGAAGAGACAGTCGTCTGCACCCGCTGATGACCTGAACCCCTCCGACGCTAAAGGTGCATTGTGTTACTCGGCAAATTTCCTTCAAAATATGTCAGTCCACTGAATATTAAATATGTACTTGTTTTTCATGGCCATCCCACTAGATGTAAACTTGTGTTTGCCTTACTTTTGAAGCAGATAATGGTGATGTGTCTGACACCGGGTCAGAGGAGGCAGAAGATACTGACTTCTGGGAGGGAGTCACAAAGCCCGGTGGTTCTAAAACAACTGCTTCTCAGCAGGAGAATCGGGTACAGAGGAATTGGTTTTCCCTTTCCATGAATAATGGTTCAAATCAAAGATTGTGGCACAATTCAGATCGTCTTTTGTGGAGAAGCTTTTGTTGTGTTGACAACTAGACAAAATTGACCGATTGTAATTCATTTTTTCCTTGTGTATATTTACTAAATAAAGGGTAAACTGGCAATATGTGTTTTACATGTTGAGCTAGCTCCAGCCAGATCCCTACTTGCTCGAGGACGTAGGATGATTCCTTTACCACAACTCTAACGGGATTTTGTTTTCTGTGCAAAGGGAGCAGACGATGCCTATAACTCACATCCAGACAATGAAGTCTTTGACGATGGGGGTGAAGGTATCCTAATTTTACAGTCAAGTTCTCCGATTTGGCAACTGACCAATTCCGAATGCAGTACTTTAAGATCTTTTTTTCCCTTCACAATTATGTCTTTCAGTTGAAAAATTCAACTTTAAAATCATCACTGACCCAGCAGACCTGATGAAATTCGTCCAACATCTCAAAGAAAGTAACCGGAAGGTTAGTACATACACCTATTTGAATACATCGCATTCTTTTGGCAGTGTATGTGTATTCCATCCCTTCAATTTTGTCTTTTTTTAGAAAGCACAAAACCAGGGCAAAAGTCAAGGAGACAAACGGATAAGCGGCAGTGTAACAGAGAAGCTTGGCGAGGAAGATGAAGATGAAGATGAAGAGCTACTGCAGGAGTTTGAGGATGAGATGGCGGACCTCTCTGTGACTTCTGATAAGATTGAAGAGATCAAGGAAGAAATGCAGAAGGAGTTCGACAACATCATAGATGAGGTTTCAGACTAGAGACGATGTGTAATTCCAGCATGATGTATTAAAATGTTATTACACCTATTCAATAATCAACAATCAATGGATGTTTTGATGTGATGTCACTGTCTTGTGTTTTAGGCTCAGCAGGAATTGGAGACAGAAGGTCTGAAAGGAGAGTTTGATCGCACGCAAGCAACACAGACGCTGGAGACCACGCTGGACAAGCTACTCGACCATCTGGAGGAGAAAGACGTCCAGGACCCAGAGCAACAAACGGGGGGCGTTCAAAGAGCCAGTGACCCCACCAGAGGCAGCCCCAGCCTGGCTCCAAAGCAACCAGGTAACCGGACCCCCTCCCCCTCGGTGGTTGCGTTAATATCGGGTAACTCTGTCCACCTCCATCACCGTCATATGTCCTTCATACGTGGAGTAGATCTTCCTTGTGACGTCTTTCATCCCAGAATAGACATGGAGTCATCCATGGAGAATTTATGTTTTCAGATTGATATTTTGAAATTCAGTCGGTTAGATTGCCGTCTTTCTTTTGCTGCCATTTATATATCTGTGGGTGATTTTTGGTAATTAAATCAAAAACTGAAATGTTATTCTTGTAAGACCGTTTTGGAAAACACAATCTTCCGTCCTGTGGTCCTGCTGATTAGGTTTTTGAGGTGAACTGTGTTGTTTGTCCCTCTTTTGTCTCGTCACCCCAGACCAAGCAGCTGACGACCATGTTAAGATCAAAATTACTAAGTATAAGACGGGCAGCAGCCCTGATGGGGAGGTCAAAGTTCAGGAGATGGGCGAAGGAGACCCCCAGTGGCAGCACATAAAGGACGTGGTTAAAGAACAGCTAGAGAGAGCAGGACTGAAGGCAGAAGGTATGATGGGGGAGGGTTCGAAACACTCATGGCCTTTCCTCTCTTCTATCTGTTATCTTGAGTACATAGAAGTTCTGTACTTCTCTTTTCATCTTTCAAAGGCATAATACTCCTGTATATGGTCGAGCTGCTCAAAGGACACTTCTTGTGTCAACATTATGAAGGGCGTCCTTCATATTCTCATGCTGCCGGGAAACTTGCCACAAATACTCTAACGTAAGAAGTTCAATCAGGGAACCATGAAAGCGTGTACTTACATAAAATACATCTCTGATAGCAGCGAGATGAAGTTTTCATCAAAGACAAAGGGAAAGGTGTGTGTTCATGTGCGTCCTTTCTTTTTCATTCACAGTTTTGTTTGTCATGCTTCATTATGTTTGATTGTTCGGAGCCAATTGAAAATGTATGTGTTTTTAATCAGCAACCGCACCTTTTCCTCTTGATTCCCTTGTGTAGGTAAAATTGAGGTGAAGATCTTGACACGAAAAAATGCAGAGGAGGCAGGTGATCAGTGGTTGACTGAAGAAGATACAAAGTCCTTCAGGGAGCTCCTCATAAATCTCCTGGTAATTTGAATGTAACTCCATTTGGATTCATCTGAGTACAGCAGTGTGCTGTACAGCTGGCTTTGTAATAACATAAAAACTTATTTACTTCATTATTTATTTCATTTACTTTATTGACCAAACAGAATCCTTGTTAGTTATTACTGTAGTAAAAGTTATTCCTCTGGGCCACATGACACAATATCAACAGATTCGGAATAAGATTGATCCCACGCTTATAGAATTTCACCTCACACGATACAAAGTTTTAAATAATTTAATAAAACATATAGTTGAATAGGTTTAAAGCGGTATTTATAACTGCACAATACTAGTAGTGTACAGTGACGCATGTTGCTATTGTGCTATTTTCTTTTACTTATTCTATTGGTAATCTTGGTTAAATATTAGTTTTGCTTTGGAGCATTATCTTTATGTAAAGATGACGTGTTCCATTGAGGCGTGTTTGGTGGTACAACAATGGCTGTCATCTATTGATTTTAGCTGAACTCCTTTCACCCTCAATGACACAATACACATTTTCACTCATTGAAGACATGTTTTTTTATCACAGTCTACTTTTACCGATGCTTCTCATAAAAAGACATTAATAGAAACTGTGCTTTAGAAAACTAGGCTGTGAAATATGAGAAAGTAATAACCAGTCTGCTTCAGGCTTGCCAAGTCAACAGGGTTTATTGCAGCATTGTATTCTAGAATTGGACTAAATGGCTTAAATACCCTCATCTGATATCATACAGTCTGAATTCAGCCTGTTCAGTGTGATAGTTGTTTAGTGCTTTCCTCCTCACTGACACCCAATTTTTCAGAAGCTGTATTAACATGCAATCATAAGGGTGAACACATCATTTTTTTCCCCCCACCAAACAGACCGGCGGCACAGAAGAGGTTTACAAAGAGCAAAAGAGGCAGCAGGAGTTGGAGAACAACTATAGGTTTGTGTGGTCAGAGTCCCAGGAGGAGTCCCAGTCATCCAGCACCTCTGACTCAGACGATGTGGACATGTGAGCTCATTCAGTGCCCTGTTGTCACGGTGAACTCCTGTGGAGGGAGCCCCAATCAATAAATTACTTCAATTAAACCTGGTAGATGATATCTACTCTCATGTTTGCACATTCAGAAAATGTGTCTGTGTGTCTTGAATAGGCAATGTGTGTCTGCACCATTTAGAGGCAGCACTATGACGCAGCAACATCTCGGCTGCTTTTTGCAGTTAAAGGAAGTTATGCATTTGACCTTTTTTAGATTGTTTTGAAAGACGGTACTTCCTTGTGTGCGACTTCAAATGAATATTTGCACCTAGTTCTGAAGTTGTCAGCGGCACACTGTCCCCAGTTTAATTATTACTTGCATTTGTGTTATATGTTGGTCTTGACAAAGAAGTCCTTACATGTACAGGTCAGCAGGAGGGGAAATGTGCATGCCTCAAACTGAAGTATTGTTGGCACAGGTTGTTCAATTTACTGTTAAATCAAAGGAATGATTGATTGAATATGGATATGAAAAACAAGGACAAATACTGGAGATTTTGAGGCTCCCATTTTAGTTCCCAGTTTGCTTTGAAACTTTGTTGCTGCATTTGGTGATTAGATTAAATGCAACTGTAGATTACAAGAGAGGGTGACAGCATGTGTAGAACCATTTACCTTATGAACGTTTGTGTTAACCCTGAATTTTAACATTGTTTCACAAATATATTTTGTGGGGACTGTGATGTTGTTAAATGGATCCATACAAAAAACAGTGAAAGTAGTTAATTTATACTTTATTTTGAGATTGTAATTTAATTTAGCAAAGGAAAAGAAAGAAGCTACAATGCCATCTAAATGATGAGTCTTCTCAACTTTTTCTAAGGATCCTTAAGAGGTGTAATTAAGGGCTGGCTTTGTATAATTTGTGAATAATTGTGACTGCTTTGCACTCAACTTGTACATAATTCTTGTGTACATATTTTTTTCCAACTGATTTGATGTATATTAGCACAAAGTTAGACTTGAGTTGAGACCTGAGTTAATGCGGTCGCTTTAGGCTAGAAGCTCGTAACCAGGGGTTGGAGATCACATAAGAAAGCAGAAAACATGCTTCAAAATGCGTGGGTGCATTTCTTAAATTGGCCTACAGGTTTTGTCTTCTCAAAGAATGCTCCATGCACCTTTTTAATGATCTTATCTGATCTGGCCTCTATCGTCAACCAAAAGTTTATAATCCGACACCTTTTATCTAGAATAAAATACAAAATACAGTATGTGGAAAAATAAAAAAACCGCTTGTTAAGTAATTGCACCTGTATATTTATTTCTGTCTAGGAGACACGGCTGCGCTTTTACTTGCGAAATAACGACTTGACCGGAAAACACTTTCTTCTGGAGGAAGAACGGCTTCCTAATAAGTTTGAAGTAACGTTAATTTAAGCAATATTTTGAAACATTTCTCTCTAGGCGTTTTTGTCTAACGCCATTTTCCCTATCGCTCAGAGCAACAGTCAGTGAATTCCTCCGACTCGCGTCGGTCGGCTGAGTAACGTTTCCGTTAGTTAACGTTACGTTGACGCAGCAGCGAAGTTGACGTTAGCGTTCGATCAACCCAACGGTCCGGCCGCTAGCTAACGGGTTCCACCCCGCGAACCGAGAACTTCAGCCGGCGGTCACGGTAACCGCTGACCTTACCGCACCACTCGTTTTTCTATGCCGGGTATTAGTGTGGTTAACGTTAGCTCGCCCTCAGACTCGACACCATAACCGTTAGCGACGTCTCGGTATTGCTAGCTTGGCTGTTCACCGGGAGAGTTGAGGGCGGCACAAACGGGCTCAGCTCTGACTTCTACGAAGTTGGTGGGTGCGGTTATCATTAAGTGACCAGCCGTGGGAGCGTTAGGCTGCTATGGTCACACCGTTGGTGAGTCGCCATAGCCTGAGGAATACGGGCGTGTTTCTCTTAACGGGCTCTTAACGGGCTGCGACACGTTGAAGAGGTTGACCGCGAGACACCGGGTTTAGAATGACCGCCCTCAGATCCAGGGTCTCCTTCTGTGCTGGTTTCGTGGTGGGAACCTTCACGCTGTACGTGTTCCTGCGCCATGAGAGGACTTTGTGGAAGCCCGGCAGATTCGATGATTTTCGCGGGGGCCACGAGCAACCCGAGGAAGAGAAGAACCTATGGAGGAAGGATAGGTCTGCTCTTTTCAACCTGAAGCACCCTCATCAGATAGGTAATGGAAAAGTTTTATTTTGTGTGCATATAACGTATGGGAAATGAGTACAATAACCCAACTGTGCCATTCTAATAATGATTTCTGTTCAGAACCGATAATCCCACCTCTGAAGAACATAAATGACTTGTACAGTAAACGGCGCACCAGTATCTCCTTCAAACCCCAGCTGAGGTCTAAGGGCAATCTCTCGATTTTTAATTACACGTCTGCATTAATTAAACTTACTCGTATACAACGTGAGACCCAATTACACGTGTAATCAATATTTGTATATTGTATCTCTATAATTGGGGCCTGTATTTTTTACAAACGTAAAATGTGGGATTTGCTTCACTTCGTACTAGTAGCTGTGGTTCCTCTCTGTAAATATGTAAGCGATGTTCTCACTTCCTCCTCTTTAAATCACCATCCTGAAGTTGTTTTCATTTCTTGGAAAGCCTGACCTCTAATATTTACAAATCTTATAGGTGTTTGCTTCTATTACATTACATGTCAATCAAATAGACCTTGTGTTTGCAGAGATCTATAGAGTATGCAAATCCTGAGCAAATAACTTTGACAAAGAGCAACTATTTTGTGTGCTGTGGTGTGTGCCATCCAGCAAAGTTAAATAAAGATTGTATGCAGGATATTACAAATGATGTGATCCTCTTAAGGTGGTATTGCTTCTTCATTGGATTTAATATACATTTCAGTTGAGAAGCCAGACCCCATGACAAATATTTTTTAATACAGTATTAAAGCCCATCCCACACAGTGGGAGCAGTGTGCTGCCGTAAAGAGGGTTCGGTGTCTTGCTCAGGGAGACTTCGACCCGGGACATTGAGCAGCCAGGGGTCGGACATATTCTTTTGACAATGAAGTAAAATCCTGCTCAACCTTTTATAGAGAGCAGTAGATGATCTGTCTGCAAAAGCCTATAACCTGGTCAACCTGGTACACGTATAATCCAATAATGGTTGAGTCCGACTAAACTTTTATTTTGAATTACCATCTCTCTAAATTTGGTTTGGATTTGTAGTTTGAACTGTTTGTTAATTTTCTGAAAAATATTTGTTCTTCTGTACCCCCATTGATATGACTGGCTTCATATTTTTATGTACTTGAGTGTGATTTTCAATGCTGGACCCTACACTCAATATTTTTATGTAATTTGAATTAAGTAATTTGCAATGTATTATACTATGTATCGGATATTGTCACATTTTTTACGATTAGATTGAAGATTACGGCGTAAAATGTTGTTTACATATTTGTCTCTTCACCAGGCGAAGATAGCGGCATCGCGGATGAACTATTCAAAAAGGTGCGTATTCTTTGCTGGGTGATGACTGGACCAAAGAACCTTGAGACGAAGGCTCGGCATGTGAAGTCCACCTGGAGTCGCCACTGCAATGTTATTGTCTTCATGAGCTCTGTGGAGGACCCTGACTTCCCCACGGTGGGCTTAGGAACAAAAGAGGGCCGGGACCAGCTGTATTGGAAAACAATCCGGGCCTTTCATTACGCCTACGAGCATTACAGGAACGAGGCGGATTGGTTTCTCAAGGCAGATGACGACACCTACGTAATCGTAGACAACCTGCGTTTGGTCCTTTCGAACCACACGCCGGATGAGCCAATTTACTTTGGCCGAAGATTCAAGCCCTACACCAGGCAGGGTTACATGAGCGGCGGCGCAGGCTATGTGTTGAGCAGAGAGGCTCTGCGGCGTTTTGTAGAGGGATTTCAAAGCAAGGTTTGCACTCACACAACCTCTGTGGAGGACCTGGCAATGGGGCAGTGCATGGAGAAAGTTGGAGTGCTGGCAGCGGACACCAGGGACGCATTGCACAGGGAGACATTTCACCCATTCATCCCCGAGCAGCACCTCACTGCCAAGTTTCCCAAGAGCTTCTGGTATTGGAGCTACTGTTACTACCCAATCTCAGAGGCAAGTGCAGATCATTCTGGATCTTATTGTTGTCCTGGTATTACACTGGTATGCTGCAACTTCAGCATTGCTAATGTTGTCTTGGTGACAAGCATCCCCATATGGAGCTAGAACCGAGTCAGAACTAAACCATCGTGTACACATCAAAAACAAACGTATGAATGCTTCACCTTGTTCCGACGGCACTAATCTCCTAAAATATTCCAAATACAGCTTTGTAAGTACTTACACAAGTTAGAAAATACCCTATGCAAATGTGTCTAGAAATTGTGCTGTTGAGCGATCCTTTGAAGCTAAAGGTTCTCACGAAAACCCTCACAGCAAATAGCTGGGCGAAATCGCACAGAATCCGGTTATAGCTTTAACATTTCTCTCAGACAAACCATGCCAAATTGAGAGTCCAAATCTGCACTGCAATACGGCCACCCGTCATCTTGCGTGACTCACACATTTTCTTATTGCTTTGAAATGGTGTTATTGGGTTGAGGGGTCGAGTTTTACAGCCATCCCGGCCGACCGGTTTGCTTAGAAAACACTGCTATTAGTGATAAAACTGTAAAATCCACAGTAACAACAGCCACTCAATCATTTTGAACATGGTCTTTTGTCTCTCTTGTAAACACATATTTTCTTTATCTTCAGGGTCCAAACTGCTGTTCGGATGTTTCCGTGTCGTTCCACTATATAGATGCTTCAAACATGTATTTAATGGAGTACTACACGTATCACCTGCGTGCCTTTGGCTACGGCTATCGGTACCAGCCCCCTGGCCCGCCAGCGAACATTGTGGAGCAGTTGAGTTCCAGGGATGCTACGGAAAAAAACCACGAATATAGACGCCCCCCCTCCTCCTGCTGCTGGGAAGGAGCTTCCTGCTGTTCCTGCAGGCAGGTAAATGTTTGAGTGTTGGTTTGCAAAGGAAACTGCTTTTTCATTCTGATAATCTTGACTCAGATCTTTTCAAAAGTGTAAGAAAAACAGGTCCACTTTTATTTGAAATGTCCCGACACAAAAGTGCGTTTCTGATGGCCTGCTGCTACTGAGAATTGCGTTTGCAATACTGGCCTTAAGGCTCAGAAATGATTAATGTCTGACCCTTGTTCTATTTTTGGTGGTTTTACAGATGAACGTTTTCTTTTAGAAGTTCGGAATAGCTTTCTGTAATCTCCACTCATTTGTTAATTAACTACAGTACCTCTTTAATCCATATGAACCTATTATGTTTAAGAGTGAGTTGCATTTTTATTTGAAAAAAATATTTGATTTATTTCTGTACTGTTGCTTATCCAACAAAACAACTTGACCTAGAACTCTCTACAGCCAACAGAGATGTTTAGATTCACCTCGTACAAACGTCTTCACGGCTTGGAAGCCAATAGTCAAGAGCTGATTAGACAAAGCGGCAGTCGGCTAATTTAAATTAAAGTGCCTCACCTTGCAAACAAATCAAACTGTGGTTATATATTTGAAATTTTTGCATCCAAAACTAGCCGGGCTGTAAACTAAGGTTGTCACAAGGCAGAAGTGACGTTTTGTCCAGTGAATGTTCAGTGGACTGTGTGTACTTTCAGGATGTTAATTTCAGTTAATTTATTCTTCAATACAAAGGTAAACACAGTTTAAGTGCCCTAATTGGGCAGTTAAACTTCACATTCCCACTCATCTAGCTTGTGCCTTGTCAAATTGAGATTGTATGATTCATCAGCTGCACACGAGACTTGCACTGTGACATACCCATGAGAGACGCTTATAGATACTTTTATTGAATCCTTCTAATGTAATGAATATGTCTTTGTAATTATAGAGCTAGAAAATGTTAATCTCCATTTTGTGTTGTGGTTCCATTCATAACCTTCCAGACGTTTATTTGGTGGTTAGTACACACAGTCCGGTACAGTGGTTCCGTCTCTGTTCCTTTTGTTACTGTGTGTCCATTTGTGGAAGCAGGCAGTAGTTACCAATACAGTTTTTATTCAGACCATAACTTTTTGTTCATGAAAACTAATTGCACTTTTGAGTGATTACGATTGCTGTTTCTCTTTTCAACCACTTACTCTTTTTGTCGTTCAAGGTCATAAATGTATGAGGTAATGTCTCTTGTATGTGTTTACACACAGCCTGCATCTGCACATCATCTCGGAGCATGTTTCGTATTTCAACCAAATTAAAATATTTTACATCATTGCTTCAGAGAGAATTACACCTGTTCAGTATTTTAGTAGCTGGACTTTGGGGGAGATTCATCTGCGAGCAGTTCGGTGCGCCGAATACATCTGGTTTCTAATGCCAGTCCTCGACAATCAGCTCTGACATTAGAATTCTATTCTAAAACGTAAACAGTACTGTATTCATATTTGAAGTGTATATATGGTGGTGTTGCTGTCTTAATTGAGTCAATACAGTTAAGTGTGTGTAAATGAGTTTTGAGTGACCACATGTTCTCAGTGTGCAGGGTTGTTTGGTACTTTAATCACTATAAATAAATGCATATTTTACTGTACATTTGTTTGTTTTTCACATTTGCTTACATAAGCCAGAACAATTTTCATCGACGGTAGAAAGGCTTTCATGCGCAGTTAAGGAGGCTTTTTCCCCTTTCTGTGGTTCCATAACTTAGATGATTCTCCGTTACAATAGCTTTGAGGATTCATCGGCGCTGTGCGGGACTGCAGGTTTTACGGTTGGTGTTGAGGTGGAGGCGCGTCCCACCGTGGGAAGCGTGGAAACCTAAGTGCAGAAAACAAGGCTGGTGAAAGACTCGTCGGAAGAAGAAAATGTGTTGTTAATGAATTTCAGTGAGGATGCACATCCAAAGTTCCTACCTTTGCCCCCCATTATTGATTAATGGGCCTCCATTGGTTGTTAAATACTCCTCGACACACGGGCAGACCATTCCTGTTCATAGAGATTTTTATTATCTAATAAAAGTAATATAATTATACACTACCAGTCTAAAGTTTAGACACACAGTGTCCAAACGTTTGACTGGCAGTGTTTAACTCAAAAAGGACTACATTGAGTTTTTTTGTATATTAATCTAATTCAGAAAGTGTGTATACACAGTATTTATGCAACATGCCTATAGAAAAATGCTCAAATGAAAGCTCAGTGTTGCTGTCACTTACCTATTTGCTGCCGTAACATATCTGCAAACATTTGATCAATGTGTCCTAAACAACAACAGAAAGCGTAACGTACAACACCACACTGTCAGTTCCTCACAGAGAAATGCTGGAAACTGGCTTCAAATGTGCCTTTTTCTCGTTTCTGTGACATGCAAAAAGAGTCCTAGGTAAGACGAGCGCGTTTCCAGAGCCAGTGAGAAAAGGTACCGTAAGACTCACTCTTGTGTTGAGCAACACTTCTCCTTCCCATTAGACCCACAAAGCCGTAGTCAACGTCTTTAAGTCTCTTCAACATAGCGTCTTCTGTAACGCAGCACTCCGGCTTATTCTGAAATTCAAAACTCAATTTAGCCTGTTTGGAAATTGTATAGAAAAACCTTTACAGCCTTGGGGACTGTTTTGCGCATATAAAGGAATATGAACAGATTTACACGACAGCACATACTAAACCATTAATATTTTATATATCTAATATCCAAAAAGCTTCTTCTTGGGGATGGATAAATGATGCAAAAAAGGAAATTCAAACCATGTGAAGCGGTGGAATACTGCGTGGGACAAAGGATGGGATGTGTCCTGAATGTATGTAGTATTACCTCTGTCTGTTTGTAGGCATATTTCTTACATGCAGACCTCACAGGAAACCAGAGGCAGAGGAGGATCAGTAAAGCCCGAGTGCCGCAGCCGTTTGACGGTCTTTCCATCGCGCTGAAACGGAAATCAGCCGCGTAAAAACAAATCTTCAGATCCACAGCAGAACCTCCTTCTCAAATCACTTGGATATGACTCCTTTTTTTTAATTGTTTTTTTGTCTGCACACGAGACAGGCTAATATACAATATATCTGTTGGCTACATTCACAATCAGGGGTTTCCAGCACATTAATTCAAATGATGTATTTAACTGTTTAACAGTCTCATATCAATTTTTAAAGTAATGTGAAGCTCCGATGACAAAATGAGTCAATTAGAAAGTTTATTATTAACTACTAATTACTAAATTCAAAGGAACAGATGTCTTCTCTTGTACAGTGATATAACGTGATACAGCTCCTTTATCACAATAATCTATCCGATGAATAAAAACAAAATGAACATCTCACCTCTTCATAGTTTTGAAAAATCTTGACGCCCCAAAAGTGCACTCGGTATCAAAGGAACTCAACGACGATTGAAAATGTGTCTCTGCTCAGCAACTTCTCCTCCCAAGTATTTTATAGTCCTTGAGCTCATGTGTAATCAAATTAGAGCTCCACCCAAACCCCCCATTTGGGTGGTGGGTCCCACCCCAACATGCACACACACATTTTCTCTTCAGGCGTATCAAATAATTGAAACGTTTTTTGGACATTTTTAGATACATTTGTGAATTAAATCTTGAAGATGATTTTCACACATTACTATTTAACAAAATAAATATTCAAGTAAAAATGTTTAATATGGTTCAACAGTTACTGAATATGCATGACTTGTTTCACAAAACCACAAAAACATTAACTTAAGTGTGTGATTGCCTCTGGGGAGGAATTGAGCATATTATGGGCCAGTAATTGGACTGGATTGGGAACAGCGTATACGCCCTGTCAACAAGAGGTGTGTACCAGCAAAATGTGTGTAACAACAAGAGGTGTGTACCAGCAAAATGCATGTGTGTAACAACAAGAGGTGTGCACCGCACACATGTTCGCACACGCACATCATACGAACAGCTGCTCTGATGGATCGACACTGAAGATCGTCAGATTTCATGAGTTTAAGTAGGCGAGCAGTTAAGTTGCATTCATCGCTATCAAGGGGGGGAAATCCCTGTCCCCCCTCCGGCGGTAAAAATAATTTAGCAGAGGGGCGGATAAGAAAACCAGAGGGGGGGGGGGGGGGGAAATCCCCTCCATCCCCCCCCACAAATTGCAACCTGACGGTCACTACCTTTTACCCCCGTGGCTTGTGTTAGACAAAGACAAAGATATGCGGTCTGGGCACTTTTAAAGAGAGACACAGTGAGCTTTATTCATGACTGGTATTGTGCAAGAACTGTGGCTAACTCTTTAACTTCCATGTATTTACTTGTTGCACTTTGATGTCTATTTTTACTTTTTTTAATGTATGTTTCTCCAATATGTTTTTTTTTGTGCGTGTTAGGCTGCAGCAGATTGTCCCCCAAGCACAAAATGGATCAAAACAGATCTATTGATTTGAATTTAAGAACCATAACAATATATTATATTGTTCATGTTGTCTGTGTTGAAGCTTCTCAAACAAAGGAGAAATAATAATCATCTTTTCTTTGGACGACTTTGAAGGACGGCGGACGAAGCCAAATTCATACGGTAGCGTTGATTGTTAAGGAAAAAACTGCGTAACATTACAGGTTTCTATCCTGACAAAGTGACTTAAGTTTCACATTTTAATCACGTTTGTTTTTCCCAAAACACTCTTCTTGGTAGAAATATTAAAACATTGTAAGTCGCTCACAACTAGTGCACACTCGCACACTAGTGTCAGAGTGAACTCTAACTCTGAAACATGATCCCAGGGCACTGGGGTTGTCGGTGTGAGATCATGACTCTCCACAAAGGGGCTGTTATTCTCTGCGGTTAAAGTAGCTTTAGTCGTGTGTTAATGTCTTCAGGTAGCCGGGAGCTACTTATATTTGTTCCAAGTGTTAATTAAGAAATGAATCTGTTAACAACAACAGTTTAAATAGCACCTGCTAACGGGCAGTATTTTTCAGATTGGGAACTTGACACCCTGAGGCCTGCCTTCTCATGTGAAGCAGCTGTGGACACAATATCATCCAACTCTGTACTTAACTGACTGGTAGAACAAGATGCTTTGGCTTCAGTCTAATGTTGTGAATCATTTTAACCCCAACTCTCCCTGTGCCTGAGTGCCTAAGGGACCTTTTGTTTCCAGCAGAGGAGCCTAGAGGAGCAGTAGCTCTCCTAAGAAAAGAAAACTCTTTAACAATCTCATATTATTATAAGCAATAATCAAACCATTCCTTCACAAAAAATGAAAGAAGTATTTGCTCTTTATGCGCAATTACAGCCGGTTTCTGATTTATTTTTGTTAAAATGATTTTTATTGTGATTTTTCTATTCACTCATTTTTTTTAACTAGTTTGGTCTCCACAAATTCATTAAGGAAATCTCCGTAGTAATTTTTAGGCAAAAATATATGTAACTTTATAATGCTTCATTGTATAACCAGTTGAATCATTGCAAGTGCTGAGATGGCGAGGCCTTGGGATAAGAAGTGACGTATAACATTCTGATACGGATAGTATGTTCTCCTGTTGACGTCACCTGTGACTGAACTAAACTATAAGAACGTGATTGACTGTGCAAACATTTTCAATCACAGGATGTCCTGTTCAGTCAACACCCTCAGGAGCAGGTGTGTAACAAAAATAGGTGTGTAACAGCAAAATGTGTGTAACAGCAAGAGCTGTGTATCAGCAAGTATGAAAATATGACTAATCATTGTGCAAGGTCCCCAATCCTGAGTAAATTTACTTAAGTATGCATTTAGGGTGGATCACTGTCAATACCTTTTACCTTTTAGACAAAGAAATGCGGTTTTAAGAGAGAGACACAGTGAGCTTTATTGATGACCAATTACAGCCAGTTTCTGATTTATTTTTGCTAAATAATGCAGCAAAGAAACGCAGGATTTTTATTGTGATTTTTCTATTCACTCTTTTTTTAGCTAGTCTCCACAAACTCATTAAGGAAATCTCCTTAGCTGGAAAACGCTCCACTATGTGGAGCAGCCGGTCTGTGTCTGTGTCTGTGAGTAGTTTGGTGCTGATGTAGGATGTTTTAAATTCAACACTTTTTAAACTAATTTAAAATTAGATATACATTACATGAGATTGTGGGAAAAAAAAGGTAACAACTCTGCAAACAGGGCGTTTCATGTGACTTTTTACACAAGATACACCATTTTCATAGGACATCAACAGCCTGCTCCAGGGCAAAGTCGTGCTATTCTGGGTGCTGCGAGAGATAGAAAGAGATGGACCTTGACCAAGAACTTCTTTGGTGTTAGTGAATGGGGCTTAAGAGGATAAAAGAAACCCTTTTCTAAAGGATGTTACATTATGAAAGTTATGTGTTAGGCTGTGGGAACAAGGAGTGTTGTGAACTAGTCTTTACCTTTAGTTAGCCCCTTTGGTTTCTCTCACTTATCACTTTTCTTCGCATCCTCACGGCATAAGGGGAGATTTCTTTGTAGTATTTGGGTCAAAAAAAAAAAAAAAACCTATCGTCAGAGAGAGCGCAGCCGGACGGGGGAGGGATGAGGGATGAGAGGATAGCGGGGGGGGAAACAAACAAAACTGCCCTAGGACACATGGACTTTGCCCACGTGAATCAATATTCAAGCCCTGATCTCCCTGTTGAGCAATGAGGCCAAAGAGAAGCGGCAGCTGAAAGACAGATGAGACGGAGGGAGGGCTGTGGGATGTCATGTGTAAAGGACTCTCATTGGAGGCAAAGAGAAAGCAGGCTGCTATGCACATTGTAAGGGGGGGGGGGGAAACGCATCCTCCTACAGGCTGAAGCCATCTCGGTCGCTCTGCTACATTCAGGAGTCTGATTGTCATTAAGGTAGGTACTGAACACATTAACTAAGAGCATTTATATATTTAGTTGTAGTTAGTACGAGAGAAAAAAAGAGAAGCCAAGTGTAGAGCCTTTGTGTTGGGATGTGTGGCTCTTTCTTTCACATTTTTAAATATTAATTTGCCTGTTTGTAATGCTTTAGTATGTAATGTAAGGCTTTAATTCTCGGCTGCTCACCTTTAATAATTTTTTTTGCATTCGGATTTACAATGTAGACCAATGGCTAATTGTGCCACTAGAGGAATTACAGAATCGGACAAACAAAAGCCAAAAAGTAGCCAATGAATCATGTATTATTGCATGAGAGTAAACGACGGACAAAGCCGAATGCAGGGTCAGCACTCTGAAACAAGGACTAATTTGTTCTTTTGATGTGATAATGGTTGTTTTTTTGTATCCATTTCTCCCGAATTTAACGTTATAGTTTTGGTGGAAAAAAGCTCTAACAAGCCTGGAATGATGTCCTCCAAGTTGAAGTGGCTGATTGTGATTCAGCTGCTGCTGAATGAACAGGCTTTGTGCAGGGTGCCGCCTCCTCTGGCACTCAGATCCACTCCCCTTTCAGGAGCGGACTTCAATGAAGCAGGAGACACGACGGCCAAACGCGACCACCTGCCTCTCCTGGGACACAAGCTGCAACGCGGTATCCCGTCTGAAACGGGGAACCCTAAGTCTGCACAAAAAGAGGGGAGAGTTCAATCTGCCAAAAATATAATATCAGTCCTCAGGGCCAAGCTTCCGGAGCAGATACAAGACCACCTCCACATCAAGGCAAACGTAAGCTGCAGGGAGCTGCTAGCCGCCAGCACCTTGTACGACCCATCATCCTCTTTGTTCCCCCAGGAGCTCCTGGCTCTCTCCTTGGTGCCCGTGTTGGCGGTGGCAGGCTGCCAACAGGAGGCACAGACCCTGGTGCTCAAGCTGCACGACCTCCTTGGGGTGGCGGACACGGAGGAGCTCCTGATGGAGGTGGCGGGTCTGATAGAGCGCAGGTTGAGCAAGGCCTCATCTGCAGCTGCAGGGAGGAAGCCAGCAGGCCGCCACATGGAGGCTGTTATGTTTAACATCCAGCAGCTGGGAGAAGGTTACTCGAAGTGCGAAGGCCGCTGTGAGGGCTGGACACGGGTGAGTGGAACCGCCCTCACAGGAAAAGCCGCGGACGGAGCCACGGGGGATCTGGAGGAGGCAATGGCCGCCTGCGAGAGACTCGGCGTCCTGTGCGCCGGTGTGACCAGCAGCGGACCCCTCACACCCGGGGAGTACAAGGGAGTGTTAAAGAACGGCAGCCGCGCCTTACCCTCCGAATTCCCCGGGTCCGAGTGCTGGATCCGACGGTGCGGCGCGGACGAGGGTGTTCCGGCCGCCGGCGCCTCGGGCCCACGGGTGAAGCGGAGCCCCCGCAGGAGCTGCATCAACAAGAGCGAGGAGCGCGTGTACAACGTGGTGGAGTGGATACCGGCGGTCAGCACCCTCTACAACCTCGGCACGGCCGTGTATTACGCCTCAGTCAACTGCTCCGAGACGGCCAAGGAGAGAGCCATCCTCAGCGCGGTTGACCTCGGCACAGATGCGCTCATGGTGGCCACGGGGGGGACCGCCGGAGTGGCGGGCTACGCCCTGGGCGCGGGGATGAAGACCGGTGTGAAAGCGGGCGTCAGGTACCTGCTCAACTCCATGAAGCAGGAGGACGACGTGCTGGTGAACCAGGTCAGCTGGGAGGACGGCGTCATGGCCGTTCAGTAGGCCGAAGGGTCAAAAAATCCACGTGTGACTATTTAGTTTTTACGTTTATATCAAATAAGACAGTTACACGGGATCCATGTTCACTAATATAGTCTGGATTATTTGAAAAACAAGATTACACATTTTTGTATTAGAATACTCAGTGGATTATCAGAAGTTTTGAAAAAGGAACAAAGCTTTTTATTTATGTGACTGCACAAACTTCAATCACAGTTTGACACATTATTCTTTAGGTCTCAGTGATTTTTGTAATGAAAAATGATACATTTATTCAGGGTAATGTGTAGTTATATTGCACATTACATTACATGTCATTTAGCTGACGCGTTTATCCAAAGCGACTTACAAGAAGTGCACACAAGTTTGATGAAGCTCATAAAGTAAGCTTTTCACCTTTTTTGCTATTAGAACATGTTTGTGTTTAAATAAGTAAATTGTACATTAATGTATCATTTAAAGCAACAACCTCTGAAGAAAAAGTCTCAGGAAACCTCCATTCCCTAGACTTTAATGTTACTCTACATCCCCTTTTTTTTCTCCCGTCGCCATTGTTGTTGCTTTCTTCCCTGCCATGAAAACATTTTGTCAAGTCAGAGTCAATTTCCCAACTGCTGATATGTTTTCTTCTTTTATTCTTAAATGTCAGAAAAATGTACGTTATATTAAATCTTTATGTGTACGTACAGTGAGTGCAGTGTGGTAATTCTACACACACTCATGTTGCATGTATTGTAATTGTCTTCACCAACACAGTTTTATTGTAAAAGAAGTAGTGAGCACTTGATGAGTGAGAATACAGTATTTGAAGTGCAGTTTCACAAAAAAAACTATTTTCTTGGTGTCCAACATTATGAGTGCACTACATTAAAAAAACGTTTAATAACACACACACTCACATGCTGGAAGACTTCCCGAGTCAATAACCGCAGATATAATATAAAGTAAGCAGTAAACGTAACCGAAGCTCTCCAAATGAGGTGGAAAGAGATTAGGAAAAAACTGTGCTGAGCTCAGATAAACTCAGGACAGAACAAACAGCCTGCTTCCTAATGACAGTGTGGGATTTGGGTTTATTAAAAGAAGGTAAACCAGTTTATGGTCTTTTAAAACAATCATTTATTTGAGTGTCCAGTAGGAAGACAACCTCAATTTTACACTTTTTAAACTTCTTCCATCTATCCACAGCACAAAGTTTGTTTGTAATGGAATCGAGCTCAGCGTCTGACCGCTGGGATCTGGGCAAACAGGTGTGATATTCTGAACGCTTCATCTCCTTAATCTTCCTTCTAACCAGCTCAAAAGGGACATCAAGCTTGAGGAGAATAGTATTGTACTTGATTTAGTATATATGATGTGAAGGTTATGCTAGGCTACTTCTAAAACAGGAATTATCTACACCCATATGTGATGAAGTGATGAGTTTTTGATGAAATTTCTTTTAATACTTTAACTTCAAGTACTAATTAAAAAAAATGTCTGAGATGGTATGACAAGTATGACATCTACTGGTGAAAGTGGGAACTGAAGTGATAATAAGCAAATATTCATACTAGTTATACTAGTTAGGCGGAGTATATGTTTATAGAAAAGTGAGAAGGCCTCCATTGTAAAGACAACATTACGAAACCTTAGTGTACTTCTTACTTTTTTTTCTTTTAATGAAAAAAGGTTTTAACATACTCCTCCTTCCAAATATATATATATATATATATATATATATATATATATATATATATATATATATATATATATATATATATATATATTCTAGCTCCAAGAGCTTCGTTACATCCTTAATTAGATTTGAATGTGTCGGTGCAGTGCTTCGTTTCCAACTGACTTGGATCAATCATTGTGTCAGAAGGGAAACAAATTAAATCATTGTGTTCTACAGCATATTTATGTGTTACAATCTAACTAAAATCATCAAGAAATTTAATCAATAGGTCGACGCAAGATTTTTGACCACAGTAAACAATGTGTTATTTTAAATTGCGTAGGTCAGGTCTTGCAGATAATCTGTTCTCGGGCTGTTTCCCTCTGCATCTCTTTACCTTGGGCGTCCTTTCAAGCCGATTTCAAGTCATCCATACTTGTTGTACTTGTCCGTTTGTCGTATATATTCACCCCCTCGAATGTGTGTCTAAGCGGAAGGGGCCCGGCGAATGACTCGGCGACGGAATTCCGTGCTACGCCCATGGGTGCGCCACCGGTTGTTTCGCCCTTTACTCGCAGCGTCGTTTCTCGGGAAATCTCCGCACAGGGCCTTAAGTTTCTATTTTGTTCACCACGCCCCTCGCTACAGATTGACGGGGAAAATACACCAACAGGCACCCGCGGTGAGCTGACGCGATCGACCAATGAGCTGTTAGCTCTGAGCTCGACAGGAAGCCGTTTGACCGCATCCGGGCATTTTGGCTCTTACGCGCCTCACCGACGATCGTGTCAGAGCCAAAATGGTGCCCTTCGTTAATTCGAGAAGAACAACTTGGGCGGAATAAGTGTCTATCCAATGAAACAGAACCAAGTAAACAAATATTGAGGAAATAACAACCATATGATTGGCTGCTTTAGTCTTGTAGTAGCACAACTAAAGCCTAGTAACGGTAGAAAGATAGCTATGCACCTGTGTTAAATGACCAGTTAGCCAACGTTAGTCTGTACGCCGGTTAAACGTTTACTCTGACTGACAGCATTAAGTAAGGTAAGCAATTAAACAACATTTAACAGCGCGGTCTAACTCTTCTGACACTTGGTCGTAAACAAGCTAACGTAATGCCAAATACGAATAGAATCACGGTATCATTTACCTCAACCTCCAATGGCTTGTTTACAAAGATTAAAACTAAATTTTCTGATATTAGGTTAAGCCACATTTCAAATCGTGTATGGCGTTCAGTGAAGTTCTCCTCTGACAGCCGTTCGCACGTTTAACGCGCGCGTGTGTGTGTGTGTGTGTGTGTGTGTGTGTGTTTGCTTGTTCGAGCAGCCTCAGTATGGCTCAGTGGGACCGACTGACACAGCTGCCCGACGCTTACAAACAGCAGCTGGATGAGCTCTACAACAGGGATGCTTTGCCGATGGATGTGAGGCACTATCTGTCGGCTTGGATCGAGAAGCAGGAGTGGTAGGATGTCATTGAACCCATTGTATATCATGGGGCACCATGGGGTGGAACCAAGGCTGTTCCCCTGTAAAAGGGGAAGTGGCACTTTGCCATAAAAAGGCCAGTTAAATCACCCTGTTTTTTTAAACTCTGTTATTTGTATGTTGTTTTTTTTTTGTTCTTAAGGGAACGGGCAGCACAGGACCATGACTTCGCGATGGCCCTGTTTCAGGTCCTGCTGGAGAATCTGGACATACAACACAGTCGCTTTGTCCAGGAGGAGGCGTTCTTATTGCAGCACAACATCAGACGCCGAAAACAGAGCTTTCAGGTTTGTCGACGTGGTATTTATAGAAAACAAAAAGGCCATTGTGCAGCATGGTTTAAACTTTGATACCCATATCTTCTCTCCTTACAGGGATACCTGGATGACCCGTGTGCATTGGCAAAAACAATCCTGTGGTTTTTGGAAAAAGAGAAGGCAATCCTGCAGAGTGCGGATCTGGCTGAGCAAGTTAGGGCAACAGCTTTTAATCTATAAAAGAGTCGATGGCAAACGCCGTGCTGCTCGTAAAACATTTCATGGAATGGCATTTAAATGTGTGT
The DNA here is from genome assembly GCA_021346845.1 of Apeltes quadracus. Taxonomy (NCBI): domain Eukaryota; kingdom Metazoa; phylum Chordata; class Actinopteri; order Perciformes; family Gasterosteidae; genus Apeltes; species Apeltes quadracus. Next base: position 1,775,193 of record CM037933.1, read on the forward strand.
AATTGTTACCAGTGACATTTACACAGCGGTCTTACAGAGAGTGATTGTTTTGTGTTACTTAATAAGTTATGTTATACATTTCGTTTTCAGCTGTTCTGTAAAATGTTTGTTGTCAGTTAGTAATGCAACACGTTCATACTGAACACCAACTGTAGGACTCTTCAGCTGTTTGGCTTTCCACCAAGATTTTCCACAGAGCAGCGATATTGTTATTAACCGCAACAGTTACTCTTTGTACCGGAAACGCATTACCCAGTTTCACACGCGATAGTCTCTTTATCTCTAACTGCTCCTCCTACTCTGCGCTTTCCTCAGGTCCAGTTGTTGCAAGTAGCGGAAGAAGCCATGGAGACAAGCAACCAGCTGGACATTGAGCGTAAAATCGCTGGCCTTCGGAATGACATTGAGGTGCAAAGTTTGGTTTTAATAATATTTTGTTGTGCTTTTGTAATTGAAAGAAATCCAAGCTAATCTGTTTTACTCTGGATTTTTGGGATGTAGTGCATGGAACGTACAATGTCTTGTCTGGAGGAGCAGCAAGACGAGTTTGACTTTAAATTCCAAACCCATAAAATGGAAGGTAAGCAGATCAAAGAGTTCTGGTTTAATTTCCATTCTGTGACAATGTTCTCTTACGATGAGTAATCCAGAGGCCTGAATCACTGCTAGATCTTCTCTCTTGTTTTGGTTTGTCTTAAATGGAAACTTTGATGCCACTGTGGAAATTTATTTATGCAGCTGTGGCTGATGAGGCTGCGCGAATGAGAAAAACTCAAGTTTTTCAACAACTTATCAACAGGCTGGATGAATGTAGAAAGGTACAAATATTCTTAATTAGCACCGGCACCTCTCCTTTATCTTATTATTTTCCTATTTAAAAAATAATGTTTTTTTGTCATTCAACCCTCTTTTTAGAGCACACTGTCAGAGCTAAATAAGCTGCTCGATGGGACGGATGCGCTGATTGCTATATTGGTGAGAAAGGAGCTGGTGGAGTGGCAGAAGAGGCAGCAGAAGGCCTGCATTGGTGCTCCAGACAACGTTTGTTTGGATCAGCTGGAGAAGTGGTATGTTCATCTCCACCTGCTTTCATCACTTTTAATCTTTAACGTTTACTTCAACGTTTATATTAATTATCCTTTTTTTAGTGCAAGTCTGGATAACAAATTACAGTAGCAGCAGACCTCCAAGTTCCCCCTCTCCTCCATGCATTATACCTGCTGACGGTTAAGCTCCGCCTCTCGTCTGTGCAGTTCGACCAATAATTGGTTGGGGAAACTGTGTACTTTTAATGGACCTCATCACTTTTGATCTTTTCCTTTTTATCTTGTAGGTTCACCTTTGTGGCAGTGTGTCTGTTTCGGGTGCGGGAGTTTCTTGATAAGCTGGAGGAGCTGGTAGGAAAAGTGTCCTATAAAAACGACCCGGTGAAGTCCCAAAAACCCAAAATACAGAAGAGGGCAGATGCTCTTCTTAAAGACTTACTCCAAAGGTCTCTCTTAAAGACACATTTCCATACACTGTCTTGCTCTCATCATTTCCTTGGTAAATGTCATGACATCATGCTGTCCCCCCTTCTTAAAGTTCCTTTGTGGTGGAGACTCAGCCCTCCATGCCTCAGGGGAAAGGACCCCTGGTGCTCCGCACAAACGTCCAGTTCGCTGTCAAGACCAGGTGGGTTTGCCACTACAGGCAATTGACTTAATGTACAGACCTTTCCTGGGTATATTTCCACCAATGCCCTCACTGTGATGCGGGAATCTGTATCCGTTTTCATAATTACATATGCAGGTATTAAATGATTCTAAAATATTATCCCTTATTTAATATTTTCAGGCTTCTTGTTAAGTTTTCCGAGCTGAACCACTCCATGAAAGTGAATGTGTGCATGGACAGGTGAGCTAATTTAACCACACACAGATTAGAAACCTGCAGTTTAAGTTTTGGACTTCAATAGATGGATGTTTTGTTGCCTCCCTGTGGTCACTGCTTTGTTTTTCTCCCTCTTGAATTTAGGGAGGCTCCTCCGGTCAAAGGGTGAGTATTTGTTTTGTATAACTCTAGCATTCCTATCAAGAGATATGTCAACAAGAACTCTTTTTAAACTTTTACATTTGATGTGATTGTGTTTGCAGATATCGGCGTTTTAATGTATTTGGCGCCAAAAGCAAGGCCTTGAATATGGCAGAGAGCCAGAGCGGGGGCATGGTGGCCGACTTCAGGCATCTTGTGAGTGATAGTCATTTAAAGTCTGAATAAATATTAAATCACAACGGATAAAACTAAAAAATATTATATCAAGATTTTTAATAATTGCAAAATGTGAATGATAAATATTCAACTGTAGACAGTATCCAAGAGATAAACTGTAGTGATTAACACTCAAATGTAAATGACAATGTCTTTAATCTCAAGTTGATTGATTTTTATTTTGTGTCCAATCATTTGTATGTAGACTCTAAAGGAGCAGAAGTGTGGAGGTGGTGGCAAAGGAACCAATGATGTGAGTAGACGATCCAGAGCAGATATCAGACCCTATTAAACTTCACTCAAGTCATAATTGAAGTGAACAACCAAAAAAAACCCTGTTTGTTTTGTTGGTGTTGACAGATCAGGCCTCAGATCAGCGTCACAGAAGAACTGCACATCATCTACTTTGACACTTTATTTGTGATGAAAGGCTTCTCAATTGAACTGCAGGTGGAGTTTTTTTTTTATTTTTCAAATTGCTGGTTTTATCAATAAATAACATCAACCTTTACGTTCTCCTCTATAAAAACGTAGCATTACGTAACTGTTTTTTATTTTGCTTGATAAGGTAAATATAAAATGAACAAGTTATCGTTCCCATGTACCCGATTTAGGCCTCCTCCCTCCCGGTGGTCATCATCTCCAACTCCAGCCAGCAGCAGAGCGCCTGTGCCTCCGTACTCTGGTTCAACCTGCTCAGTGTGGACGCAAAGGTGACACCAACAGACGCCACACAGCGTTCTGCAGGGCCGCTGGGAGGCATCGGAAATGAATTGCGTATACACTTGTTAACGTGCGTCTGTTTCTCCAGGATGTCATGTTCTTCGCCAATTCTCCTGCAGCCGCCTGGCCGCAGTTCGGAGAGATGTTAAGCTGGCAGTTTCTCTCCGCCACTAAACGTGGTCTGAATGAGGCTCAGCTGGAAATGATTGCACAAAGACTCTTTGGTAACTGTTCTTGCTTGGATTTGCGTATCTGTGGTTGTTCTCTCTATATAGAGGGATGCAAACATCATATCAGAAAACGCGCTGGTCTGATGTTGACCAGGCTCAGCAATGCATTTGGGGCTTTTTGGATTTGGTCTGTGCCTTTCTGGAAAGTGTATCAGCAGAATAATGGCATCATCCAGCAGGATTTTTCAGGAGTTCTTTCTATCAGATTATGATTAAAGCTATTATTTTGTAATGCCTCTCCATCCTAACCAGGAAAGCAGCAGGCGTATGACACCTGCAAAGTAACTTGGTCCAAATTTTCCAAGGTAAGAATAATGAAGCGTGATCGTAGATTCGTAGTCTCGTGTATGTCAATGAATGTAGTGTAGGTGTAAATTTGACCTTTTCCACATCCGTTGTTACAGGAAAATACCCCTGAAACATTCTGGGTGTGGTTCGATGGCATCTTGGTGATGGTGAAAACGTACCTAGAAGACCTGTGGAGGGATGGGTATGTTTTGGTCAAATTGCGGCCTTTAATCACTGGAAAATAGTAGAGATTCTTGTTTTTTTTTTTAAAGACGTTTTTCCTCTGCTGTAGCCTCATCATGGGTTTTGTGAGCAAAAGCAAAGAGAAGCACCTCCTGAAGAAGAAACAGAGGGGCACGTTCTTGTTGCGCTTCAGTGAAAGTGTCGTTGGGGGAATCACCTTCTCCTGGGTGGAAATCAATGGTGAAGGTTAGGTCTTTTAAAATGTAAATGTAAAAGAATGTTTCTAATTGTTTTGTGGTAGAAACAGTATAAACATCAGATACTTTCACCCTGTGGTATTATAGGTGAGCCAGAGGTGAAAATGGTTCAGCCCTTCAGCAAGGTTGACCTTTCTCAGATTCCTTTCCACGAAATCATCAGGAATTTCCAGATCTTGGAAGCTGAAAACATCCCAGAATGTCCTCTTCTCTACCTGTATCCCAACACCCCTAAAGATGAGGCTTTTGGAAAATACTACTGTGAGAAGAGCGGAAGTAAGGAGATCAACTCTTTCTGCTGATTCTTTCTGCTTGCAGCTCACATATTTTTGGAAAGCAAAATGACCCAAAAGCCGCTTCCTACCCGGCTTGCTGTTTTGGTTAATGCCACGCAAACGTGGTTTTGCCTGGAAGTATTCATGGGTGCAATTGCATTTCTTTGATGGTGTTGTAATATAATAATAATATGACGCCTTACTTTTTAAACTCGTTCTCCTTCAGGTGACAGTCCCTACGTTGAATACATCAAAACCAAGCTGGTGTTTGTTTCAAAGGAGTAAGTGGTTTTTTTTTCTTCTCCTTGCTTGTTTACAGCATTTTGCTTTTGAAAGTAATACTTAATCCTCCTGTATGTGTTCCAAGTGTGCGTATTCTACTAAAACAGCAACTACAAAGGAAAGATATACTGCAAAAAAACCTCCTTTTTTTAATGTCCTCAGCAACTGGTTGTAATCGCTGTTTGTCATTGGTCGTGTAGGAAGACACTGGAGGCTAGGTCACCCATGTCCTCTGGCATGGAACAGGGTGACGGCCTGGAGCTGATCAGCGGCCTGGGTGGAGAGGCAGCTGGTGAGTCACAGCTCTCCTTGCTGTCCCATCCAGCTGAACACCTCGTCCGAACGACCCCTCTCTCCTCGTCACAGAGCTGTGGGGTGCCCTCTCTATTCTGACCCTGCACTGTGGGAAATCATTGGGGAGATGCTGTCTAGATAGATAGATGCCGAGCGACAGCTGTGAAACTGTTTAAACGTCTGACTTGCACCCTGTGGGGCTGTGGGTGTCTTCTACTGCATGTGCATGTGTGGTAGCCTGCTCTGCTGGACACCCGATCTAACCACGATGGGTTCGAGCAAACTGTTTCTAACAACTGTATTTAATTGTTTGCAGCTTTTTGATTCTACCTTCAACGCTTTAATTCTTTCACGCTTTGTGTAGATATTCTAATCGATGAAAAGACTGTTGTGGAAACAAAACAGCCCTTTAGCCACAGGTTAAAAAAACCCAACAGCGATGCTAAATTATCAAGTCATAGATAATATGGCTGTACTGTTATTGTTCAGTTTTTGAGGCATTGGCATTTCCTGTTTCAAGCTGCATATCCTTTTACCATGTTGATTTTTTTTTTTTAAATCCCTTCTAAAACTCCCTAATGATGAAAGTTTTATTTACTTTATTAAATATTTGTTTAATTGAATCTTTTCATGTAACTCTCTGACAAGAAGGTATGTTCCTCTTTCACTTACAAAAGGCAGTAACTACTTCCGAGTAATTTAAACGGGTAAACAAATCTGATTGTATTACATACTGTTAGAGAAGTTGAATTATTAGATGAGCTGAAGGGACTGTTCCACGCCTTCAAGACGAGAATCTTGGTCCAAATGCGCCGTCACTTTATTTTTTCTTTTGGTGGGTTGCATGGCAGGTCACATTTTTGTGAAAGCAGTACCACAGATATCTAACACAGTAGTAAAAGCAATCTGTTGTCCCTTACTCTGTTCTCAGAACCAAGCGGAAGTTCTCCTTCGCTGCTGTCACTGCCTGGAAGCGTGTCAGCCTGAGCCCATGCTGTCTGACGCTCGTGCAGCCACAGATGATCTGACACTGATGCTTTTCCAATCCCCCTTCAACTTTGTTGATCCTCACGTCTTGTCAGATGACCCAGTGCTGCACGATTTCCCTCTCACAGGATTTAATTGCCTGTCCCCACAATCCTGTGGAAGCAGTTTCCAATAAGCCTCTTTAACCAAACCACTATTATTCACCATCAGCTTTACTTTCAGCAACTTGCACACCCGCGTCATAGAGTTGTGGCATACCCAGCAAATCTACAGAGAGCATAAAGTCTGCCATTTTCATCTGAAACTGATTTTCTGTTTCAATCAGGATTGGAACAGCACTTTGCAGTTAGACATTTCTAGATTATCATTCAATGAGACTATTTGAAGGCACAAAAAAGACAAATGAATTAGCTGGCCTAATTAGCTGGTGTCTTAGGGACGTTGACACCCTTAGTATTATGTAAATGTCACGTTAAGATAAAGCCATTGAAGCAATAAAAAAAAACTGACCATGTAAGCAGATTACATTGCACTAACTGCACCTAATTTCTGTCTCAATGTTTGTTGAGGATGCCCTTTATTGTTGCTACATGCAGCTTGTGATACACTGTAATGCACTTCCTCCTTTATAAGTTATATTAAACTATTGCCAATAAAAGGTAAATCATTTGGTTTGTATGTGCTGAAAATGAATGTCGGGAATTAACAACTGAGAAATTATTTTTATATAATTTCATCGACCTTCCATCTGCAACACCAAATCTTATGTATAAAAGAGGTATTCCAAGATGTAAAACCTCTTTGAAGATAAATCACATCTCATGAGGTTAAGAGTACACATAAGTATGAATTTAATGTGTCTTTGTTGGTATGAATCCCTTGACTCTAACATGCATACGCAAGCACACTCCACCCACATGGCACGTTACAGGCCAGATCCCCCTCAACACTACCGGGTGTTCGATAACGGGAATCACACAGTTGAGACAGACAGAAGTTCCTGAATTGCTGATATTGGGCATGTTTTGTTACAGAGGAGTATCCTGTGCTGCTTTTGTAACATTGGTGGTTTTGAACATTCTGAATGCACCAAAGATAAAATCTATTACAAAATATAGTTTACTCCACACATGACATAAATGCATGACGTACTCTTGTACATTTCTGTAAAAAAAAAAAGTAATTACAGAGTTAAACGTGGTGTTTGGGAAATAATAAAGGCGGGAAGTTTAGTAGTTTAACTTAAACTTAATTTATTTTAAAAAAATATTACATTTAAACACACATCAAAATAAGGGTATCCGTTTTCAGATTTGAATACAACACATTGTTGTATTCAAAGATGCTTGAATACATGAAATCCTACATTATATGAATACATGACATCATACATGTGTGACAAAGAACCGTAATCCAAGAGTTGCAATGTTCATGTCTGTGCTGTTTTGACCGAGGAGGCCCAGGAGTTTATCGTCTTAGAAGTGACCACCGGGTCCAGAGGCAGGTAAACGGTGCAACAGCCCTGATGAGCAACACGTGGTAGGCCTGTCGAAACTGACGATTCAGGACAGCATAGAGCACAGGGTTGATACAGCTGTTGAGCCAGGTGAGGTTGGCAACGAACATGTGCAGCACCTGAGGGGCGCGGTTATGTTTGTCGACTATGTTGAGCAACAGGAAGGGCACAAAGCAGAAGACAAAACACAGAAAAACCGTGAAGCACATGCGTGTCACACGCTTAAATTCGTCATCGTCTCCTGAAGTTCCCGAGTGGGAGGAGGGTTTTGCAGTGGTGGGGGCGGGTGTGGGTGAAGGTGATGCTGAGATGACACCAGGGGGGCCCTTGATGCCTGATGAATTCGGGGCCATGGCGGACACCTGGACAAATTCGGAGGAGTTTTCACAAGTTATCTCCTCCGTATTTTTGGACGGATCCGTCTGGCTGCTCATCTCACTGCTACACGTCTTTGCCGTGCCGCTCTCTACACCACTGTCATCAGTCCCTTGCGCTGAAGGAACCGGTTTCTTTCTGGAAGACCGGCGGCTCGGCCTGTAGCGCAGCAGAGCTTGCGAGGCGACCTTTACGCGTCTGTAAATGAGGAAGTAGAAAACACCAACGCAGCCCAAACCCACAAAAAAGTAGAAGAAGAGCAAGATGGTGCTGTATGGACGACCCCTGGTGCGGTGGAAGCTGCACGTGCACACCTGCGGCACAAACACGTAAACGGGCCACAGTGGGCCAAAGCTGGCCAGGCCTAGTGCCCATGCCGAGATAAGCAGTAAAATAAGACCACTGTTGGAGAAGACACGCTCAAACAGCGCCCTTTTCGTGACCAGGAGATATCTGCTCACTGCTACCAGGCAGAGCGTGATGATGGAGACAGAGTTGGAGAGGAAGAGCAGCAGGCCGAAGATACTGCACCAGAGCTGACCGCAACGCCATCTCAGGTGCAAATAGGAGTCAACGGAGATGGGCTGCAATATGGTGCAGTACAGGAGATCGGCCACGGCTAAGTTGATGATGAGCGCGTTGAAGCGGGTCCTCAGATGTGGGTCCACGGCGAAGGCCAGAATGGTCATCAGATTCCCCACCGTGCCAGTGAAGGTCACGGCGCATCCCCACAGCACGGCGAAGTACCGGTAACCAACGACGGAGGGGCTGTAGCAGGAGAAGAGGTCCTCCTGCGTTTGGTTTGTGTAGTTCATCAGTACTCTGTCAACTAAAGGGGTTTACATAGAGGTTAGCGTCTTTATCATGTGCAGCCGGAAACATATATATATATATGTATATATATATATATATATATATGTATATATAGAGAGAGACAGGACAAGGCAGGAAGTGAAATTACCCAGGGAAACCAGAAACACGAAACTCACAATAAGACATGGACGAGACCAAACCGTGACACCATTGCATAAACTAAGGCATGCACGTAACGCTGTACAGCCCAAAATGTTAAATAGATATCCAGGGGATAACAATGAATGTGTATTTTTTACTAGATTTAGGCAAATAAGACTTATATTATTATTTTCAAACAAGAATCAGGAATTTCTCACCTTAAAATCGTAAAGACTTCTGCCGCTATCACCAGTGATGTGGTGCTCTGAATGTGTGGCTTCCTGCTGATTCTTTACTCTTTATATGGGTCCTTCCTCCTTGCTCAAGTTCCCTTTACACAACAAAAGGATAGTCACAGGGTTTTCCAGTTCATGTTGGAGTTGGGCAAGAGGGAACTTTCAATTAAATGGAATAACCAAATTTAGGTAATCTGTACTTATTAGTGAAACAACTTTTTAATATTTATATTTAAACAATAAGGTATGAGAGGCTGCACTTTATCGTCCGATACGTTTGAGGGTGTTACGGTAGGACCGAGGTGCGTTATAAAAAGTAATAGCTTCCTTTTCAGCACAAAATAGTTTGCACATAGAGCATCAAACGTTTCGCAGTGGTCAGAGAAAAATAGTCCCCCTCCGTGCATGTAATCCGCATTGGGTCTCCTTTAAAGATCTCGCACCATCTGGTTTGTATGATAATACGTTAGGTCAGTTTCCTTCTGCTTATATTCAGTTACTGTGATCACACAGCTGGGAATTATCTAGGTACTTATTAGGGTGACAGTTAAACTCAAACCAAAGATATTGCAGTACATTGCTGTGTCTTCCTCATTGTTTTTCTTTAATTAATCGTTTCACACTGTATTTTAGATGATTTTTGACACAGCGTTCAGCTAGAGTTTGAAATTCTAGACCTTCTCTAAAAGCAGAAGTACTGAAATGGCCAGTGACTCATTTCATTTCCACACAATTAGAAGTTGTAGGTTGTGTTAAATTGAGATGAGAGGATTTTACTGTTATGACATAAACAGATCAAAGCAATGTTTTATGTGGGTTATTAGTCTACTTTTACATATTTGCAACTACTCATACCATGTAGTCACCCCCTCCATTCCAACCACCGAGGGGCAGTAAACAAGTTTCAATCGTAATAGTACACATATAATTATGTAATTCAAATACTGTTTTGCAGTTGGTTATAGGCAACTGAGCAACGCTGCAATTTAGAGCAGCTGCACGTGTGCTATTCAATTTGGAGTCACAATTGCATGATTCAGCTAGGAATTACTTTTTCCATCCTTTTGCCATTTTCGCGTGTGATTTCGGGACCCACCTGCCCGTCAGCCACCCAACAAGCCTCAGAGCAAAGACCCTGTCTTCCTTACCACGCTTCAAGGGTGGGACGTTTCTGCAGTTTCATCAACATTCATATCTAAAGAATCAATCAGATAATAATTAAATGATTTCATCAAAAAAGAACTCAAATTTGTCTAAAAGGGAGCAAAAGGTTCCTTACAGACATTTCACTAACGTTTTGATTGGGTCCACCCACCATAATCTCACAAAGTCCGTAGGGAAATATATGATGTAATGTTTATATATACTATAACATTTATAGTGAAAGCGCAGTGTAATTGGGAGTGATATAAGACCTATTGATGAAAATGGCATTTCAGGTGTTCATTAAATGAAAAATGTCGTACGTCTGACTAATCTACGCCCAATGGCTTCTTATCTTCTTTTGTGTGTGTCATCTTTTATTTTGTTTTGTTGCCTGGTATTTAAAACTGGTTCTGTTTTTTTTGCGCACTGCCTTGATGCGTAAAAACCACAATGAATATCTGATCGCAAAGGGTTCGAGGTTTTGGACTCATTACGATTAGTGTCGAAAGAGGAAGCAGTAACAATGTTTAAACAAACATTGCTCACGTTATCACGTTAACAAACCACTAGAAAAATAATCACCAGTCGAAATGAAATGAAAGCAACCATGAACTCAGTTTAATGATGTTATATATGATTTAGTTTTAAGTTAACAATTAGGAAGCCCCAACATGGACGTTTTCTCACTTTTTAAATAAATTACATTTACAGTAATGTTTCAATACACTTCTCCTAGATAACAATTCATACATTTGTAGACATTTTGTTTTTATTGCAGTTAACAAGAGGAGTTAGCAGGAGTGCTTAAAGTATTGCTACAGGTTCCCTTTCCTAAAGCGGCCCCTAATGTTTCACTAGCCATTATGACAGTTTTACGGGGAAAGTTTGGGGTGACGTAGGTTTGGAATACACGAGGCAGAGCAGACAAACTATATTTTTTATCTCACTACAAGCCTATATTACTACCATTTTGTGTTCTTTTTTTTGCATACATCCGTGTGAATGTGGTCCTTTTCCTTCTGTAACATATTGCTGGTGTCTAACATCTCAATCTCTTGCACAGTACTCGCATGAGATTGCAATGTGTGTAAAATGACGTGTGCAGATAATGCAAAGATCTGCTGCCAGAGTCATATTTTTACCGCTTTGCTCACAGTATGGAAATGATTTCATCCAGACACTGAAACCTTTATGTGTTGTGCATTTAGGTGCAGATAAAAATCAATAATAGATCATCATTTTGAATGTATTTCACCCATTTAGATAGAGACCTTTCACTGCCTGTGTACTTTGTGGGACTTAACGCACAGTATTATCAGCGGCCATTCAGGGAGAATCTGGCAGATCATCAGGGGAACTGTTTAATTGGACACGGTTTTATCTTGACCTTCACTAAAAAAAGAACTACACCTTGAGTTCCCTCATCCTCATTCTATTCATATGTTCTGTCCCCTTACTGTATTTCACACAAAGTAAATGCTGATACTTGCATAAAGCACCAGTTACAATTACCTTTTCAAACAAGCCTACCTCTGCCGAACTGTGAATGTGGTTGACTCAAACCTAAAGCAATTTTAAGACTGAACTGAATTCGTTCCCTTTTGTTGTTCCTCTTTGACTTCCTGTTTCATTCTTTGGCCTAAATAAGATTTAAGGCCAACTGAAAATGTACACATAGCACAGAAACATGTTGACCAGTAACTGTTAAAATGCTGGTACCTTTTCTCTTCATGGGCCTCAAAATCAAAACATTACGGTGGTACAATCCACCATACAGTGACAGCTACATTATGGTATCAGCTAACATCAGAGGCAACGGCTATATCTAACCCAGCGGGTCTGTTTTTAATTACATTGAGGCTTTGGGTGTGAAATGAATCCTTGCAGAGGGGAACACTTAAAACATAAGAGAGGTAGGGTTTGAGTCAGTGAGCCAAATGGGGAGGATGGAAACATAAAGGCTCTTTGAAATGTCTGAGATTCGTTATCTCTGCTTCTCCCTGTTAACGTAGCAGTAGTGGTCTGCAACCACAACATGCGCCATGAATAGTCTGATGTTTTTTATTAGGCTACAATGAAACAGCAGCTGGAGCCACAACAGCTGATTCGGCTCTTAATGGCACATGGTTGCAGGCCTCCACTTCACAGTGTGCTTCTTCCTGATTCGTCCTCGTTCTCTCATCGTCAGTAAGGAGTGAAGAGGATTGGCCCGTGCGGGGTGCGAATGGGACCGGGGGCGGGTCTCAGCAGGCTGAGAGGAGTTCCCTGCAGGAGGTGGTGATGGTGATGGGGGGTTGGGCAAGGAGGACGTAGTGCCAGGTGATTGGAGGATGCCGCGGCGGCCATCGCTGCGGCGACGGCCAGAGGATTTGGTAAAAGTCCGGCCCCCAAATTTTTGGGAAGTTCCTTTGAGATGAACGAAAAAATTGAAGCAGGATTAATAATTCATGCACGAGTCTTCCTAAAACATAAATAATCTTTTTTTTTTATCGGAATCAGAATGATCTTTATTGGCCACGTATGCTCACAAATACATAAAATACATATAATAATAAAATCTGGTTTTGCCTTTGTTTTCCACATGCTGTAAACAAAGTTCTTTATATAAATAAACAAGAACATCAACAACAAATAGAAGCAATGAACAATGAGATGCACTATGGCTGGTTAATTGTTGAGGGAGACGGCTTGTGGGGAGACATGTTTTTTGTGCCTGCCGGTTTGTTGCAGGTTACAGTTGTGGAGTGGAGAACGATGGATTACGGAAAAAAAGGGAGACAAACTGAGTTCCTACCATAAAGTCCGTGCGCTTCTTGTGCCGACTCAGAAGAGGATTTGGTTTCCCGGCAACTCCATCTCGATGCCTCCGGCTAGATATGTGCTGAAGCACAAAACGGGACAGCAGTGGTGAGGGAAATTGAGCTTGCTGGAATACTGGAGTCACTCGGAGTCTTCAGATAGTGAAGTTGGTTCTCTCACCTGTTTGAGCTGCAGCTCCGAGTTGACTCTGACGTTGCAGATCTCACAATGGAAGGTGCGTTCCTGAGCGTTGGGGTCAGAAGACAGTTCCCCTCCCTGGTCCGGGCTGAGTTTAAGACCGAGACGTGGGTACGCTTTGATGGGTCCCAGTCCACTACGAGCCTCCAGAATGGTTTTGTGTTTGGTACCTGGAAACAATAATAAGAAGGGTCTAATGTTGACAATTAAAGCCATGTTACTGTAAAGTGTGAAGCTTCTACAAAAATGTACTTTGTGCTGAGATTGAACTTCCCTTTCAAAGCTTGGCAATTAATTGTGAAACTATATGTTAAGAGAAAAAGAAGTGTCTTCAAGCATCCCTGTAGTTTCAAATTCCCGTAGTATTTACTGTGTGGGACAATATTTATCGTCAGTGCTAAGAGCTGAGATCCCTTATTAACACCATGCAGCATCTTTACGTGCCAATCTTTCCGCTAAGTGGCACCAATGCACCTTCTATAACATGTAATAGGAAGCTTTTTTGCTGGAAAGGAGACTTTCAGGTGTTTTTAAAATGAAAAATGTTCTGTCTGTCATTACGCCCCTAACCCTTGATTATGATTACAGATTTTCTCTCCAGATCCCTACACCCAAACAACTAATAAAACATAAAATTAGTAAAGTTGAAGATTCATTTGACTGATTATTGTTTTGTCGTGCATTCGGCTATGCCAGTTGTTGTGCCTCCAGCTGTTGTTTCATTATAGCCATATAAAAACAGTAATCCTCCCACTAAGTGGCACCAACGCAACATCTTTAAAATGCAGATTAACTCTTTTAAGAGTGCACGCGTCACAATACTGTTGTTTCTGAGGTTTCAGTGATACTCTGAGGTGCGATGGACCCACGAACATGTGCGCTCCCATAAAGCCATGTTTGGGTTAACCCACCTTTGTTATGCGCCTCCAGTTGTGAGCGGGAGTTAACAGCCACTTTGCACAGGGAACAGTAGAGAAGTTTCTTTGATTTCTCTTCCTCTGACTCTCCTGATGAAGGGATGGGTCCTGGGGACGGGGCCTCGGGAGGACAAGCCGCTGCTGCATCTGCAGGGTTGGTGCTGAGGGCCCCGGTGGCGGATGGAGAGGATGGCAAAGGTGTGCTGACAGATGTGAAGAAGGGACATTCTGCGTCTGAGCTCAGCGTGGGGGTCAACGGCGACTTGTTAGACTTAGCACAGGATTGGATGTCTCCTGTAAACAGCACAACGTTTTTAAGTTAGAGAATGAATAGGATTATAGTTCAACTTGATCTAGCACTGCGTAATGGATCCGGACGGATCACAGAAATGTACCGTATCTTGTTTTTTCTGGTGATCATATTTGAAATTTCGCTGAAGAAACCTGCACACAGACACTGCCCTGTCACTTTGCACAACAGATGTGTTGCGCATATACCGTAGTCTTTAGTGACAGATGTTGTGCATCCCAGGCGATGCTCACCCTGCTTGTGAGGATCAGGCTGAGGGCTGGATGGCGAGGGGCTCGTCGGGTAGGGCGAAGCAGCAGGGGGAGGCGGCTGCTTGTCGCCCTCGTGGAGACGAGCTGTTTTGGACGTCTCGATCCCCTTCACCCTCCGAGCGTGGCGGTTCCCCTTGTAGTGGGCCTCCGCCTGGCTCTAGCACAACGCCAAGACACATCGGAGGTTCACATTGTGGATTTTATTAAGCATGGATTAGTATGTCCGTTTTTAAACAGGGAACACACTGCCACGTGAACCGATTATTTTGTGACACAATGCCATGGTTAGTTGCCACAGGCAGGTGAATTCGATAGCTAGAGTTTTGCTTTTCAAATGTTCATTACTAAATAGCTTTACTGAACAAATATTGAATTATCTTACATACATACATGTTCAAGTTAAAATATGATCAAGTGACTGTCAATTGGAAAAATGTGTTGTTAGAGTCATTAGAGTAGGAACTCAAATTGATGAATGTTTTACTAAGCAAACCCCTATTTTTTATTCCCCGGGATAATCCAATATCAAATTAAAAATGTTAAAGCATATTTGGACACATTGCATTTTCTGTGTGTTGCAGTAAAGGTTTGTTGAGCCACTGGTCCGCAGGTCTGATGCGCCGATGAGGCTGTGAGGGAAGATTAGTCCTCAGAGTAGTCTTGTCTTCTTTTACTACGTGCGTAATCACGGAACTAGCCCGCTGAGCTGGAGGTGATTATTAAGTGGGATTATCTAAAAGTGACCGGAGGGCAGCGGGTAACCCGTGTCAGGTGACAGTCAGCTGCCGGGTGAAGAAAATGGAGCATATCAAGGAGAACATAAGTGTGTGTTTCACTGCTTGTCCTTGAATGATTGCACGTAAGTGGATCACTTTAAAGTCAGAAAATAGGAAATACGAAGAGAGTGAACCTTTCAGTAAATCTTCCGTACATTTGTAGGCTTTAAGTTTCAGTTCATTAGAGTTTATGTAAAGGTTGACGAGTTATGTGTTTAATCAAATTTTCATAAAATGAAACCCTATTTTGTATGCTTTTGTTATTGCCACATTTAAAAACAATAACAACAACAATATAACAATAATTATATTTACTCTCTGTAATTCCCTCATTGTCCGTTAACGTACGGAAACATCCAATGCAGCACCAACTAAGTGATACTGCGCTCTAAAATGTGAGTTACCCCTCGTGTCCAGATATGTGCTGGTCAGCATCGGATGAAATTAAAGAAAAGAAGGAGATGCAGCTCCTGTCAGCTCCTCGCTAATTCAGTAATACAAGACTGTGTGTGACTCTATGTGGACAGGCCTGCTAGAATTAGATAGGTTTCACTACGGCAATAACAAGAATGAAGGGCCGGCATGAGGCCCGTGACTGGCCTACATGTTTGAGACTGTGCGTTTGGGATGCTTCACTAAGGCAATGGGACACTGGAACCATGTCTCTGTAAGCCTGAAGTATTAACTGCCAATGCTTGTTACCCATATAGCCCTCATCGTGATTGGCGATGACAGAAAGGCAGATATAGCTCTGCCTTTGTAACCCAACTCCTCTGACGGCTGCAACCCAAAGCCCTGCAATCAGACAAGGAGACGAAGCCCCACGACTCCACAAACAAACACAGCAGAGAGCTCACATATGTAACGCTCCTTCTACTCTTCGCCTATTCTTGTTTTCCTCTCCCTGACTGCAACTCCCAGTTGATGTATTTCTCCTTGAGCTTTAATATAGTCACTCTTCTTGTGACCTTTGGTGTCGGATTGAAGGAATCAATGCCGTTGTTCCGTCAATTCATGCATTAAATGCAGGAGATGCAGGAGATTCAGGAGATGGAGGCGGGATGCAGCAGAAACAACTAGACGTAAAAGAGATTAACGCATCAGATCTTGAGGAGATCAACTATAAATGCGGTTGGGCATAGTAGGTACAATGGACTGAGAGAAGCTGTGATGGAGCCCATGGAACAGGGAATTAAGATGAATGAATGGGAATGGAATTTAAAAAGTAGAAAATGAGAGCAAGTGAATGCCCCTGAAATCCTTTTTGTCTCTAAGCAGGATGTGTTTTGATGTTTTATCTCCAAAGGAACACAGGGACAAAAAGGAATGAGACTGGGTCTGCTGGCAGCAGGAAGCCTGGATGGGAGAAAGCAGGAGATGTGGAGAGGAGGAGGAGGAGGAGGGACAGATGATACCGTATCCCCAACAGAGGGGGGAGTAGCAAAATAAAAACATGAAAATGGTGAGCAGACGGATATAAGAGAAATAGAGAGAAAGAGAGAGAGAGAAAGAGAGAGAGAGAGAGAGAGAGAGAGAGAGAGAGAGAGAGAGAGAGAGAGAGAGAGAGGTGTCCAGCATGGTACTGCAGTGGTGACGATGGCGCTAATGCAGCATGGTGTGACGTCAGCCTTGCAGCAGTGCTGAGCTAAACACTTGCTAATCTGTCCTCTGTGGCCAGAAATGAATTGCGTTGTTATGATTGCCACATGTGCGGCGGCCACAGAGAAGCGATAAGAAGAACCTTGGTCTGAATGGTTTGCCATCAATCGATCAATCAGCCAATCAGAGTCTGAGTACTTGAGAACTCCCATCTATCCCCTGCCTCCCTCGCACATCAACACAAAAGATAAATGTTGGTATTACCAATGCTTTCAAATGACCCTAAGAAGACTTGGTGTAACATAATGAGTGTTTGACTGCCTTTAAACTGCTGCAGCGCAGCCCCGGCAGTGCAAGTAAGCCAAGTGCCGTGCTGCAAGCAGAGTATTCCTTCATTATTAAAGAATGTCCACCGTGCTTTAAGCTCCCAGTCTCTCAGGTTACTGTGTGAAGTGCTGTAGCGCCGCAGCAGAGCAGATGCACACCGAGGCCTCGCGGCCAAAACAGCAGGCGCAACAAACAGGTGGCTCAGTAGAAGACCTCCCACTGCATCTCACAGACGTGACACCGGCGCTCTCATGCATGCACATGCACGCTCACGCTCACCCACGCGGTATGTAAATATGGACATGCTGCAAGCGGCTCCCAATGCTCATGTAGACCATGTGAGAACATGTAAGTCTAGGCAGGGGAGCCATAATTAGGCGGCTGTTCACAGAGTTAAACAAGTTTCCCAGGGCTCCTTGCCCGTGTCCTTTATACA
The DNA here is from genome assembly GCA_021346845.1 of Apeltes quadracus. Classification (NCBI taxonomy): domain Eukaryota; kingdom Metazoa; phylum Chordata; class Actinopteri; order Perciformes; family Gasterosteidae; genus Apeltes; species Apeltes quadracus. The sequence continues at coordinate 1,792,802 of CM037933.1, forward strand.
CCGTTGCATTTGAAGTGGAGGTATTTAGCGCTTCATTACTGGAATGCATTTATATTTTTAGCCAGACTTGCATGTCGGGCATGTGATTGATTTCTACTCTCTCTACTACTAGAGTGTAGGTCAGAAATATTCAAATTTGTCAAACTCTGTCAATCTGGATGAACAGTTAAACTCAGATAGTCAGCTGCATAACAAATTCAGCTGTGGGAATTGGTCTCAATTGTTGTGGACTGTTTTCCTGCGGTTAGAATTTAAGAGGTTTGCTGTTTTCGCAGTCGCTGAGCACATCAGTCATGGCATCCAGTGGCTGGGTTTTGGATGTCCACATTATGAGCTATTTGCTTTTCAACTTCAGTTAACACTACTGCCTCTTTAATGGGGCCACTCAAGTGGTTCGTATAGAGTTTCACAACTTCATACCTCTTTTATTTCCGTCCCTCTGCTTCATGTCGGTGTAGTGCCGTCTCTAAAGAGCGAAATGCAGAAAATGCACTACGAGCATCAGCTCTAAGGTAGTTTTGAGAACAAGCTTATGCTGTTCATCCCTCACACATCTCACACCCATCCATTACGATGGATTAAAAATACAGTCGTTATACTCCCCTGAAATATGCTTTTACAGCCTGCAACACACGACAGATCGACAAAATATCTGTACACTTGAAAGAAACTGGCTTGCTGTCCTTCCAGCTGATTTTCTGACACAATATACACGTAAGCTTTTGATCGTGGAAATGCAGAGGGACATCCAAAATGCTGCTGGGAAGTCAAAAAAACTAAATTAAGCTGGCCGGGATTTTTTTTGTCCCCCACGCCTCCTCCTTGACAGGCTGAAATTGGAGCTGAGAAACTGTGAAGTTCTCACCTGCTGCAGCTGTAAAGTCAATCAGCAACTGACTTTGGCTCCAGCCAGCTGGCTTTTTAGGTCATGATTTAATTTGTGTGCAAGTGTACGGCTCTTTGACGGCTTGGCGGTTTGGCGGTTTGCTGATCGTCTTCCCCCCCGTACGCTTTCTACTCTACTACACTTTTCTTTCTTATGCTCATTTCCAGCCTGCAACTGTTGTTTTTGAGAGCTGAAAGTCGGTTCCTTCGGCTGTAAAATGACTTGGTGCATAGTCAATTGTTCAATTATTGACACGCCATTCATGATGTGCTTATTGTGTGCTGCAAGTAGTACATTGGTTAGCTGGTTATGCTAACACTGCAGCTAACATTTGGCAGATGGACACACTTTAATTCATTTCTGACCATTTTTGTGCATCTCCTTTGGTTATGTAAAGCCTGGGAGAAAGACAATGTTCTCCAAACATCACTACTGGTGATGTTTGGTGTTTGGTGTTAGCTGTGCCAGCTGCTGTAAAAGCCGATCCTTCATCCTTCAGTGTTTAAGGACTCATACCTCTGAGTTGAAGCGTATTTGACAGACGTTACAGGAGATGATTGGTCGCTTTGTCTTCACCACAGGCGGCCCGAAGGTGTGCGTCATCACAGCTTTCTGGACGGGGTCCATCTGCGGAGAGACAAGCCAGAGGTCACATCAGAGATTCAGCAGGAGAACCTCAGGGCCTCCGTTTTTTTAGACGTTCTCCAAACAGCAGTCCAGGGATTGTGGATGGGAGAAAAAGGGGTGAAAGGAAAGGTGCGGTTGAATGACAGGTGGAGCCGCTGAAGGTGGAGAGAACGGGGAGATAAAAAAAAAGAGAGCAGAAGAGTGAAATGAAGAGGGAGCGGTGTAATTGATGTGGACGGGGGGGGGGGGGGGGGGGGGGGGAGGAGAGAGGAGGGGGAGAGTTGTTTTCACAGCAGCAGCTGGATTTCTTGGGAGCCGTTCAAACACTTTAATTCATGACGGGGTTAGAAGGGACTAATTACGGAGCCCCAATCTAAAAGAAAAAAAAAATTGTGTGTGCTACAAAGTTTTTCTTTTTGTAACATAATACAATATTGCCATAATTTATTTTAGATAAGAAGGTCCATTACGGCCTTTTTGCAAGAAAAGCGATAACATTTGAAAAATAAGTGCATGAAAATATGCTGCGGATTATAAAAAATAATAATAACCATGTACATATAGATTTCATTGGATACATGCACATGCAAACAAACAGACAAACAAAATACAAACAGACATTTACATTTCTGCCTGTAACTTTTTCTCAGATGAAGCTGCAGATGTCGGCACTGTCACGACATCGTAACTGCCTCATTTCAGACGGCTCGAATGGGCTCGTGTCAGCTCTTTAGCCCATTGGCAGGGTTCAACAACCACAACGCCGGGTGTTGCCCTCATTAAGTAGCCAAAAGCACACTGCGGTTTCGCTCTGCCTCTCATCTCCTGCTCAGACTGTGAGACTGAGAGACTGTTTTCACTCTCAGGCTTCGGGCAGCGGGGCAATGATTTAGCTGACCGTGAGCTGGAACATTAACTGTAGTCCGGGAGAAGGTCAGCTCTATGAGAGGAGAGCTAACTTCATGGGAAAGAAAAGTCTGGTTGTAAGCTCAACACAACTCACTAAACACTCTTTGTTGTTGTTGTTTGCTTGTTCACACGTGTACATTTGTTGGTTTGTGCATGCCAGTTTGTGTGTGCACGTCTATCAAAGTGATCGTTATCTGTGTCATGGGTGCCAAAAAGCTTGGTTCAAACAAAAGCCCCTCCATCATGGCACGCACACCTTTCATTGGTGCGTGTCCTCCATGTTGATGTCTCTGTGTGCCTCATTGTGTGTCTTTTGCTGCCATTCTTTTACCACCTGCTCTCATCTCGATGTCTTCTGTCCCTACTGTGATGACCTCATTAACCGGATAGTCTGCTCTTTCACGCTTTCCTTCCTCAAACAGCGGAGCTTTCGTGGCACCAGCAATGTACACTGTGTCATATTAGTATATAGGCTTATTTACACGGTCGTTCGTAAATATTTGATCTATTTGTGTTTAAAAAAGTGTTTTTTAGCAGTTCGCCTTCTTCTGTGTTCATTTAGTCCCTAAAGAGAACAAGGCTGGTCGTATTGCTTTAAATAAGGGCTCACTAAGCTGCATCCATCTATCACTGGATGACAGCAGCATCTTAGACGTGTCTACATTTTACTGCACTGACTGAGAGTGATGAGTGGAGGTGCATGAGTGGACATACTCAAAGGTCATCCATGATACATGATTTACCTGTGCAAGGGTAATGAGCGCATAAAGATGAGCTTAACTGTGTTTGTATGTGCGGTGCATGTGCTTCCCTGTTTGTCGCCGCGCTGACCTTCACATGAAACCCAATCTCGAAATGAGAAGGAGCCACAGAACATGCTGACTGTGGAGGACCAAGCCCTGCGGCTGTTATGCGATTGATTAGCTGTAACTCATTTTAATGCAATAAAACACTTGACTGCGCATTTTCTCAATTATGCTAAAACTCAGTGGGCCTAATAAAAAGTAAACAGCTGTCACCTCATCAGTTTGGATTAAGCGGAAAAAACCCTAAACGCTTTATCACTTTTCCTCAAGACAACTCTCCAAAAGCAGAATCCTCATCTCTCTGTTAAGGGAAACAAGTCAAGAACAAATCCCAGACAGCATTTGTGCATGCGTGTGTGGGCGCAGGTTGTGTTCAGGTTGTACTCACTGTGTTGAAGTTGTGGAAGAGGCCAATGCTGGCCCGGTGAGGCGACTCCAGGGGGAACTGGAGGAAGGGCTTCATGTCCAGCGGGGTCGGGACGATAGAGGGGCTCCTGAAGAAGGCAGGGACCGGCCCCTGTCGGTTTACACTTCCTGTGGTGCAAGATGGGGAATTAAGAGATTATCAAATGAAAAACAAAGTCTCTGTTATGGATACAACTGATCCAGCTTTCTACCTTAGAGGTGATAGTGATTTGTACCACAAATGGAACTCGTTGCAAAGCTTCTGTTAGTTTCAAGACGAAACTAATAGTTTCATCTAACAATAATTATTTAGGTTCTTGAAAATCTGCGTCTAAAGGTCACTACTAACCTTGTTATATGTTGTTTGTTTATTGTGTACAAAAGGTGATGTGTAAAAGGGATGTAATATATACAGTTCCAAAAAGGTTTTTCAAAAAGGTCTGAGTAGTCCTGGACTTTTGGGCTGTAGTCTTAGATACCCAGACCCTTCCTCCTCAACGTCTTTCTCCGTACATGGTGACGGGAGAATGATAAGGAAGCTCATTCTCAGTCGCTCAAGCACGACGTTTCTGGCGTACAAGAACCAGAACAAGTCGCAGAAGTCGTTTTTCTCCAGAGTTTTTGGGTCGGTAGACATGTCGTTAAATTAACGAGTAAAAGCACAAAAAAAGTGGAATCTTCATAATATGTCACCTTTAGAAGAAATAACACCGTGTGCCGATCCACCTGTATTGTGGGCCGGTCATAAAATGAAAGAAGAAATGCCAAAGACAGAGTTAACCATTGGCAAAAACCAAGACTTTTTAGTTTAAATGTACAACATATACTGGAGCAACTGCCGGCTGTAAAACCAGCTCAAAATGAAAGAGCATTAAAATAAAAATACTCACTGTTTTCTCAATTTGAACCCTCCCTTTTTGCATAATTTTCCCATGTTGAGCCCCACCATCCACACACCACTCTCCCCTCTGCGCTTCATTTTCTCCCAGCAGTAGCTCAACGGTGGTGAATGCCTGCACTTGAGGAGTCTTATGTGACGGGCAGGGGGGCTAAGCTCCTTAAGCCTCGCAGCTGGGGTGCTGCAGATAAACGTCTTTTTCTCTTTTTCTCCCTCTGTCTCTCACTCGCCAAGCACAGTTTCCTATCCCCATTTCATGGCCCCTTATTCCGTCTGCCTGTCTCTGCATCCCACATCTGGGCTTCTCCTCACTCCAGCACCAGCTCTTCTCGCCGCTAAGTTCCTCGTCCTCCTCGTCCTTCTGTTTCGCTCTCTACACTCCGCTTTCCTGTAGCGGTTCCATTTAGCATGAAGAAGATAGCAGGGCGCTTCAGAGAATGTGGAGATTATTTACAACGCTTTGTGATGCCTACTTAACAATTCTGTTACATTTGAAAAAGAAAAACTGGTCACATGTCAACACAATGGAAGAAAAGGCTATTTCGGTAACAGCATAGGAGGCTCCTTTCACTGACAGGATCAGAAATAGATGGAGGGGAAAGTCTCTTCTTCTGGCTCTTTCAATCTGCCTCAGTCCTTGGTGCAGCTGTTCTCGTCTGCATGCGGCTACTTTTGCACACGCTGCCGGGGAATTCAGGGGTTCAGATGGTAGAAGGGAAATGAGGTTTAAAAGTGGAGGTCACGGTTTTTCGGGGTAATTTGCTGCTGGGTGAGTGTGGCGGCAGCAGCCCCCTTGACCTGCCCTCCTCCCGAGTGATTTACAATGACATCAGTGTACGCCACAACTCCTCCACCGCGTCCACGCCGGGAGGCTGTGCATTGATTGGACACATTCTGAGGAGCGTTATAGTGTTAAAGTGATGCCAAACTCTATAAATCCAGGCCTCTCTGTCTATTGCTCCCTCTCGTCGCTGAAATGAATCGACAGCGCGGTCTCACCCAGCCGCTAATCTTACGGACCTTTTTTTCTAATGCAAATGTTTATGTGAGAAAAAGATCAATGCCCGTGTAATGGCTTATTGAATTTTGGTGTGGTGGATTGTGAGAGAGAGAGAGAGAGAGAGAGAGAGAGAGAGAGGTGTTTCGACAGAAATGAAGAGGTGCAAAGAGGGAAAAAACAACAACAACCGGGGAAAGAATCTTATCGTCACAGCAGACTCCACAAAGCCCGGCGTGTGCACGCACATGCACGCACCGATGTGCTGTGACTAAGGCCTCAAATTGGCAATTCATTTAGCCAATTTCGGTTTAATGATCACAGAGGTAAGGCCAATGTCAGTCACGTCGCTCGGGCCGCTCTGTATTCCCCGCGTGCCTCCGTGTTTGTGCTCCATGATGGGACAGGAGACTGGGTGACATGCTGTCGAACAGAATAATGTCTGACAGGAGGCAGAAGCACTGCAGGGTCCAACCGAAAAAAAGGAGAAACGCAGCCACCTTTAGTTCCAGCTCCACACTCCACTAAGACCGGCGGCTTGGCACACAATGCCAACCGCCTCACATCTGCATCTAAATGGGCTGCCGAGCACGCGAGGCTCTGAAATGAGCTTCCTCTGGCAGACCAGCAGCGTGCCCTGAAAAAAAAACAGAGAAAACTGTGGCAGTGGGTCTATTAAACCCAAAATCACTGGATCCACTGTGTTGTATTTTGTGAAAACAGAAGTTCATTAACATTTGGCAGCAGATGACACCATTAGTACGTTAACGACCGTCACCTGTTCAAATGATTCAGGACTCCTATTTGTTGATTTGTGGCATTTTGGTTCTCTGCAAAATATCTCCTGAAATCATTTGTTACATCAGCTCTCGGTGCGAATGTAATGCAGCTGTGAAGGTTCTAACCGAATGCTAACTTTGTCATGATTGCAGGAGGGAAGATGGCTCTTTCTTTGTGTCGCATACTGCTGGTGTGAAAGACTGAGCGTGAAATCCAATTTACTGCAGCTCAGCTTACCCTCAAGTCAAAGGCAGCTATTTCAACAAAAGCCGGGAACAAGCGACAATATACACTCACACACCCGCACGCCCCCACCAACGTTTGTGGTTTGAATGAACAATGCTGTAAAAGGAGTACCTGAAAGGTTTAACGCTGATTAATGTGTCTGCGTGAGATGTGGACAGGGAGGAGAGAACACAGCGAAGCGGAGAGGAGGCTTCTGGGGGAAGAGAACACAGTTGATTTCAGTTTGCACTTTGTTTTAATGATAGATGCTCTGCGCCCCGGCGGCCGGGCTTAAATGCCATCTCCTAGAGAAATCTCACAAGGCCTCTGTTTCTAGAAATGTCTGTTTTTTTATGCTTTGCTCTCGACAAAAGCTCCATGCTGGGAAGTAATGAAGAATTGGGTGTAATATGTGATGGTGGTAGTACATTGCTTTTTTTTGTGGCTTCGTTAACAGCTCATTTCTTCCTGACAAATCTGTCCTTCCTCGGCGGAAGATTATTACACCTTACAAAGAGGTTTGGAGAGATAATGCACAAAGAGAAGTTTGTAAGGAAATGATGGCAGCGGTGCTCAGCGGATGAAGTCGTTTGAGCGAGGAGAAGCGGTCGGGACGAGCGGGTGGAGGAGTTGGAAGGAGAAGGGAAGCACGGGGGAGGGGGAGGGGGAGGGAGCCGCATGTTTTGAGGTGAGTCCAAGGTGACCAGGGGAGGTAAAGAGCCATGTTAACCTGCAGGTTATTGCACAGGAAAAAATGCCTTCTGTCCACCAAGGAACACAGTTCAAACTGTACTGTGTTGTTGTGTACATTGTCAAAACAGTGGAAGCAGTTCGTTGCAATGCTTTTAAGGCTCAACCTTTGGCTGTCACGTGCAAAATGTTACACACGCATGAACAATTTGGGGTTATTTTGGTGCCCTCCGTGGAGGTTGTCTGCATGTCATGTCTTGGTTGTAACATATACACAAACACTGAGGCATTAAGAAGGGTTATGAATGGTTCATTTTTACGCAATTTACATTAAAATCTTAGTCTCCCTTTCTACATCCCTCGCTCCTTTCCTCCACCTCAAATTAACTATGAACATATAGACCTACAGTAGATATATATATGTATTATAATAAAGATAGCAACAATAATACACCTAGCTAATTGCAGGTAACTTAAATGACAAACACACAATCAAATGGGCACAAGTCCACAAATGGAGGAGGTTAAGATGGATGGATTAGTTAACGAAACATTGGATATCAGATAGTTTCCCTTTTCCAACCACTTGATGTGACGAAAATCTTTCTCTATCCGAAGGAAAAGTGTGATTACTATTTCAACCACAGGGACAAAGTTCTCCTAACCTTAAAGAAGTAAAGGGCATCAGATCAGACAAGGCTTTTGTGCTGTTCTGAAGGTAATGGAAACATTTACATGTTATTTTGTTTAATTTAGAGGACTTGTTAACATTTTTCATGCAGATACGCCTCAGCTCACACAGCCGAGTCTTTTCATTTTTTTAGGGCCCACTTGCTTCTTTCCATGAGCTTTATATGTAATCATGCCACATCTAAATTTAGCTCCGCACTCTGACTTAACACATCCTCAAGGACTCGTGTTGCTGTGGGTCTTGTTTTCGAAAGCTGTCGAGAGACAGCTCACCTTGTCTCAATCCGCACTGACTAATCATCATAATCAATAGTCACATCGCCAAAAATATGAAGCTCAACACAAATTTCCCTTCAAGCTGCAGAAAGGACGGTAGATATGAAATACTTACAGAATATCTATGGAGTACAGTTAAATTGACATGATACATCTGTTCCTTTGAGTTGTGGGTAGTTGGGTGAACGTCATAAAGAGGCGGATATCCGTGTGTAACTCAGACTTCACCGTGTTCGGGACCAGCAGCACCCGCCTCCCATTACAGCCTGGTCATGATTCAGCACAGTTTGAGGTCATGCACAGCAAATTAAAAGCCATTAAATGATCCATCCCGTCAACATGACCGTCATTATTCCGTGTTTCAAACCATTTACACACCTGCTGGGAGCCCGGCAGAGCACACCATCAGACACAGACCTACAGAAACCCGAGCATGTAAAGTACACAAGCAAACACACAAAGGCAAAATGTGCAAAAGGGAGAGCACACCTATAGAACAATGGCATCAGTGGTACAGAAGCCAGGTGCATGTCCTTGTAAACAACAGAGAGCAGACAAACGCAGCGTGCACGCCATCTTCAATAGAGAGAGAAATGGAGCAAAAGGAGACTCTGTGCAGCCGATCTGCATTTAGCACATTGTTTTTTTTCTGCAGAAACTGAAATTACAGGCTTCATTTTGGGAGCTAATTGGAGTCTGAAGGCAGTAGTTATAAGCCATAGCTTAGTCTTGCGGCGTATGAGTAAGGCTGGTGGCCTACAGCTGCGGTCTGCAAACCTACAGAACAACAAAGAGACTTCATGCCCAGCCTTGTGCCCTCTGGCCATTTCTGGCATCCTTGAAACCATAAATTACACAAGCGTTTTTGCAGCAGGTTTCAAAGCCTTCTAATTGTATAATTATGGTCAGGAAGTCCTCCTAAACTAAATAACAGATATGTTTTAGCCATTGGCTTCCAAAACAACAAAAATGGGACACTTGGCCATCTGACGAGCGCGACAAGATTTTTGTTTGCTTTCCAAAACTTGATTGCAATTCTTTGCTTTTATGTGAAACAGCTACTGGACCACATTTCAACACGTCCCCAATTCATTCACAGATGCTCAGATCAGACAGGCGTTTAACCCCGACGACAGAAATATCAACAAAAGAAATTCTGGAGGAAAACAGCGTTTGGCGGACTTTTTACCGTCCCGGCCCTCTAAGGAGGAATCGTGATAGCTTTAGCAGCGCTACATCGTGTAGCATGCAGATGACCTGACCAACTGCAAATCACAGTGTTTCACAACGTCTGACTGTAATTGAAAAGTAATGCGACGGCTTCCTGAAAACTTGATGGCATCGATATTATCCAACATACTTAAAGTTCTGTGCCGGGGAGAACATTACTCTCCTATGGGTCTTAGGGCACTATAGAAAAACCTAGTAAGAGAAAGTAAAAAAAATCTCCCATGTGTCACCAGGGACACCTCACACACGGGACATGAGGTGTCCCAGATGCTCACCAACATCAGGCTGACATCATGTAGTCTGATCCCAGCCAAGGTGCTTTGTTTACCCGTCCATCCACCCAATAATCCAATGATTTCGGGGTATAAATAACACTCAATCGTCTGTGTGTTTTGAACAGAAAATAGTCACATGGTTTTTTTTAATTTCACGTAGATAAACGGGTTGTTAGGAGAAAAAAAAATGCTCCATATATTGAGGACAGGCTGTTTAAAGTACAGGTTCTAAAATTATAGAGTTATTTTTCCTTCCCTTCTTGCTGGTTTGTTCCCCGCATTAGTTCAGTTGGTCAAAGTTTGCAGAGTGACATGCACATTTGTCTTTTTTAAATGTCAATACTTTTCATCCCTCGCTGAATAGCCTTGATTCAAAGGTCACGTTGTTCATCAAAGACAACATGCACCTGTGATTCCTTTGGAGGACGTTGATGGGGAGATTCTGTGTGTATGGATGGAATGATCCACACCGCATGAGTGAACGCTGATGCAAGCCGCGATGTTTTTTCATAGTGCTGAGTGAGGGCTTTGCGTCAGACTAGAAGGAGCTTTGGCCCATTTTTAAATAAATAAAGACCTCAAACCTCTATGTCTGAAATATTCATCATTGAAACCGCTAAGTCACTGGACTGTGTTCCACACCGTTCTGCACTGAGGGAGGCGAGTCTGGTTTAGCGCATTTCTTTCATACACCACTGCTGATTGTGTCGACATGTTTGAATGTGTCTTTTCATCAAAGCAATAAAGTATTTAGATGTCGGAGGAAAGTGAGATTTTTCTGGCGATGGACCGACAGAGAGTAGATTTTTTCTCCTTGTTTCTCACTCAATCTTTTCCTGTCAACGCTCTGTTTGTGCCCTTCGTGGACACTATTTTGGTTTGTGGACTCACTTCTCTATTTCAGTGAAAGGAATCTTATACTGTGTATAAAACCCTATCGTCCAATGCTGATGTGCTCTTGTGTCAGTGTGCATGCGGAGTTAAAGCTTCAGCTCTGGGGAGGGATTACCACGAGCTCGGACTCACACTCGGGTCACAGGGAGAGTCAAGCGGGGGGAGAACAGTCAGTCAAATATGTAGTTAACACAGAGGTTCCTTGAACAAGGTTATTATAATTAATAAAATACAAGACCAGAGGATAGTTGATATTCATAAACTGACCAAATGTTTAAACTGAAAATGTTAAAGATTTTCGTAACCTATAGAATGTACGTTTTAGAGATTTTTTGACGGTTATATGTTATTCCGTTAGTTTGGCAATGATGCCCTTTAGTGTCATTCATTCAATAAGAGCGAACACACGTTCATTTTTTTGGTGATGAACATCTTCATGCTTGAGTTAAGATAATGCTTAAGTACTTCAAATTGCAGCATCATTAATCTTCTTATATTCTTAGTAAAAAGTTTGTTTATGTTTTTGAACTTATAAGTAATTTCTAAGGAAGGTCCCTCATGAGAAAACAGCCTTTTGAACTTTTCTGTCTATTTCGCATTTCTTTTAATGCTACTTTGTGTGTGTGCAAATAGGGCATGAACTCTAGAGACACTCACATGCACATGCGTATATTGCAACAGTGATGAGTGCAGCATTCATGATAACGGACATGAACAGGAATAACACTTCATGACGTCAACAGGAGGGCAATTCCTTCATCGGTTTGTTTTCTTAGTCACGACTACGTGATGAAGCAAATGCACCATTTAAGACGCATCTTAGTCAGCGACAGCAGCGCACTCATCCAAAACTGTGTGGCAGAGATGAGTGATCACCTTGGCAGAAGAGGAAAGTAACAGGAAAAAAAACAAAAACATCTATCCGATAAATAAAAGCAAAGAGAGAAAGAATTGCTGATTCAGTCTTACCCAAGATCATCCTGTAGATGTCCACCGTCAACTTCTCTTTCACACGTTGTATTCTCGCTTGACTCGTCTCTCCCTCGATCAGCTACGGATGAGACTCAAACCTGAAGCATCCAGTTCTCTCGCTCTCAAAAATCAGAGAGGGACAAAAGAACACATCCCAACGCCACAACCTTCCCTTTGCATCCCTACGCGGCGTGCCTTCCGTTCCCCTCGTCCACGCGAGACGCTTCTCCTTCAGATCTCAGCACGTGTCTGTTGCTCTGCCAGCTGTTGCCAGAGGAGGAGCACAACAGCAGCCCCAACTGCAACAAAACAGGCACTCAATTTACTGCAAGGAAGCCTGCAATATATTCACTGTTACATATTCCCTCCAGCAGGAAGAACACCAGAAAATACAGCTGTGATGGAGCCCTTCCTCACTGAGTGAACCTCTGCACCACAGCCTCTCTCTCTCTCTCACTCTCTCTCTCTCTCTCTCTCTCTCTCTCTCTCTCTCTCTCTCTCTCTCTCTCTCTCTCTCTCTCTCTGTCTAGCTCTCGCTCATATTTTGGGTATAACATAAAGGCACCTTGCATTCCTGTGCCACGATTGGCCTGAAGGCTTGGCCAATGAGAGCGGTCGGCGCAGATCATCTTCTCGGGGTGTTTGAATGAGGAGGAGTGATAATGCTGCTGTCGATCCTGCTCTCCCTCTCCCTCTGTCACCCTTTTTTCTGCTGTTTTCTACAACTGACGTCCCCCCCTCCCCTCTCATGTCTCTCCTTGTCTCACCGTGCACCATGCCTCACTCACCCCACCGCCCCCGCCCCAAGGCTGAATATGTGGTCTCCATTTCGACATGCGTGTTTGAGGGTCGGGTGTTGCATTTTGAGTTCACACTGTAGTTGCCTTTTCACCATTTGAGCAGAGCAAGGAAAAGCAGACACAGTAGAGCGATGGAGAGCGACAGCTCGAGAGAGGGAGGGAAGAAGAGATTGAGGTTAACGCAGCCTGACGGAGGATGGAAGTTTAAAGGGAGGAAATGTTGACGATGTGGATCGGGAGGATGAAGGAGCAGGCAGACAGCTGCTTGACAGACAGAGAGAAAACTCACTGAGTTAATACCTACAAAGCTGATTCACATTCAACACTGTATCAACTGTTTCTGCGCGAGATCAGGCAGCATCACCTCCAACTTTGGGACATTAAGGCGATCTACTTCTGCAGAAGTTTTAGTAAATACCAACTTGGAGTGAATCAGATAATGTTGTGTGGCAGCCTGTGTGTGTACTTAAGCATGGGTTACCCTAGAATACAGTGTGTGTGTGTGTGTGTGTGTGTGTGTGTGTGTGTGTGTGTGTGTGTGAGTGTGCGGGTGAGAGAGGGATAAAGTTCCCTCATTAGTTGAGTTTCCTGAATAATGCAGGTAGGTGTATTGTTGTGGCCAATGGGCCGGGTGCTAATGTGGCTGTCTGAGGGTCAAGGGGCAGACACAGCATGGCTTTAATGGATGTCACCATGGGAAACTGTAATCGGACCACTGCACTCAGGTGACAATGTTTTGCATGTGTGTTTCCTTACTGATCGACGGTGATGCTCTAAAAACTGTTCATTAACTAAAACACTTCACAGAAAAAGAAAACTGTGTGTTTGGGTTAAAAGACGGGATGAGTTACGAAGCCCTGAAAGGGCCAGTTTGTAGTAACGTGGGCCACAGAATGCCACACAGTGGTGACGGACGTTGCCCTTTGATGTCTGTTGCTTAGAACGTTTGCCTTTTGTTTGTCCGAGTGGTCACCTGTTATTTGCCAAACCGTCTCATGTTGGCTTTACATTGTGGCTCGTTCATTAGACAATAAAAAAAAAAAAATGTTTAACGCACACTCCGATATTTCATATGAAAGCATAATGTGGTTCAGTAAGAAAGAATATAATATAAACTTTTAGAAGAAATAAAAATGAAAGCAGCATTTTGACGATCAGAATTCTTGAAATATGGGCTGTAAGATGTATTCTAACGCTGCAGCCGGCTCTCTGGTGAAACAGTATAACTATGTTTAGCAGTAGAGAACATACAGAAGAGAGGGATTACCCTCTTGCAGCAAAAAAAATATGAGTTATTAGTTATTTCTTAAAAAACTATTATAATGAGTAGTGCACAGTAGTCCATAGCACTGTGTATGTATGTGTGACTACATGCATGTGACCTCAAACATCCTATCATTTTCTCATTCTTCCTCCGGGAGGCCATAAATGTGTCGACAGGCTTGTTGAACACTAATTTTAGCCTTGATCGTTAGCAGTGAGTCCGGAGTAGTCCTGCCAACATTTAATGGAATCTTCAGTTCTTACGTGACAGCGTGAAACGGCTGAAGCGTCGTGTCGAATCAGACACTCTCAGGTTGAAGTGGCAGACTGGTCAGACGATGAAAGCTACTTATCTATGAGTTACTTAACCATGGTATACCCCCCCATGAAAAGTATGATTACATTTTGCGGTCCACAGTAAAATAATGTGAATTATTTCTTGAAAAATGGGCAACAATATTTGAACAATATTTTTCACTGGTTTTTCTCGATTTGCGGTTTGGCTGCGAATCGATATGATGTAAAGTCACAGAGAGTTTTTCTCCTGTCCTGCTGTCACATCTGCAACAGGCACAGAACAGCGTGCACCTCAAGAGTTAAGATACAAAAACGCAAAAGTACACACGACAAACGCGTCATGGAGAAATTTGTCATATAATCTTGCTAAAAACTAAATTCAACCTTCCCACTTGGCAGCTTGTTAGCTATTACCCCCCAAAACTGCTGCCAAAGACAGTGGCAGATAAACAGACAATAAATTGTGTTTTGAGAAAGCACGAGTGATTGCAATCAGGAGAGATCCTTGAGCATCCTGTCAGCACTGGCGAGCTATTATGTTATGCAACTTGCTGCAGCACACCCACACACTGATGCAAAAGTGACCAATCGCATGGCTCTCCTGGGAAAGGTAATATGTTTATTCTTGGCATGTAATAGTAATAGTTTAATCCCCACAATCCACATGGGATCACACATTCGTCATTATTAATCCAACGTCCGCAAAACTCCTCCATCCCGCTGTGATGCTGCTGAAAGTACAATTTGGCCATTTGAAAGGCGGTGCGCTCTTTATTAAAGCAGAAACTCTTTCTCTCTTTTCCCTCCTTCGCCCTCCACTGTGCCGGACCCACGTGCAAACTGTTATCGACTGCCCTCAACTTTCATCCAAGAGGAAAACCTTCAAAGCTTCATGGCGGACTGTCGGTCGCTCTTTGTTTCTGCTCAGAATATTGCATTAATGAGAAGATTCTTATCCAGCTCTTGGTTCATTTTTTAGTGATCAAAGGAGGAATGCTCAGAGTTGTGGGTGGTGTAACATTGCTCAGAAGTCGATGATAATCTTACCTGAGCCCCACAATGGTCACCTCAGTTCTTCACAAGCTCCAAAGTCCAGCAGAGAGTCAGCAAGCATAAAGCAACATAGAAAGAGGCCGCCTTTGAGTGGAGTTAGTAAAAGTATGCTCACGTTACTTTGAAGAGATAAATAAAGTGCAACTGGGCGACATGAGCGCCTTCATCGAACGGCAGGCGGCTTGATGTCCACCTTCTTCATCTACCAGTCTTTTTTTTTTTCAGATTTATTTCAATCTTTTGTTCCTCTGTGTTCCCTCTGTGGGCTTTTTTCCTTCCTCCTGTCGTATTCTTTTTTTTTCAGGGAGCGGAAGAAACAAATGCAAAAGATTCCAGAGGCTAATTCTGCCTCTTAGGATGGTGGAACCTAATATGTCAGGACAACTGTGTGGCAAGAGGGAGACACAGTCAGAGAGAGAGAGAGAGAGAGAGAGAGAGAGAATGTAAGGAAAAGGAGGGGCAGGAAGGAGAGGAGGGGTACCCAGCGACGGGAGGCAGATCAGACGAATCGAGGATCGGCGTGTACGTGCGTTGTAGAGGAGCAGTGACGCGGCGAGCCCTTGAAATTTGAGAGACATGAAGGGGGGAGGCAAATGTCGACATGGTGAAGCAGAAGGAAATAGCTTTATGTTATCAATAATAACTAATTAAGCTGTACTTTGTACAATATTGGCAACATTCTGATTTACTAAAAACACGTTATATTGTGTATGGGACGGAATATATACCCTCACACAATATAATTGTGTCATCTTGTTAGACATTTCAAGTGCAACATGGAATTTGTTGCACCATGCTGTTGTAGCTGACCCTCTTTATTTATTAGATTTAGGATTTAGGATAAATACTACCTCCCTGTGACGGCTGCTGATGTGGGTCGAATACGCCCTCGACACCCTGAGCAGCGCCGCCACGGGCCTGTCACCCTCCCAGCGGCGAGCAGCCAGACCAGCCGTCCTGCACCGAGACGCCTGCCGGGAACCCGCAGCAGGAAAGAAAGGGCTTTTCCTCTGCAGCGCCCCTCCGACCACCCGTTTGTGGCTTCTGACCATGCTTCCTCAGAGGAGATCTAATTGGCCCCAGTAAATGGCCTTCTGTCCCCGACCACGGCTTCCTCGGGGTTCTGTTTGCCTTCTGCCCTGATGGCTTGGCGTTCGATTGAGTGGATTTTGCCCCGTGAGCTGATTTAAGATTTCGTGCTTAGTCTTCTGCCGTGAACAAAGCGTTTTTCAACTATTGCCTGTGTCTATTGCTATTATTATAACTATTGCCTAGACTTCTTCTGCGTCTCACTTCACCCATTTTCAAATATAGTGCTTTAATCTGGTTACAGTAATCAAAGTATGAATTAAAATGTACCATCCTCCCGATGCTGTTCCTTTTTCTACAAAGACATCACATAGAGAAAAGCATGAAACATCAGGAAGCTACATCTTTTCAAAACAACGCATTACAGAGTTCAATTGCTCATCCTGGGAAACACCCAAAGGGAAGTGGAGATGGCTCCTAGATGAAGATATTCAGACAAAACATGATAGCTTTGCACTCCTGTGTGCTAGCGCGTCGATTCCGCTCCGCTGCCAGTAAGTGTAAAGTCCGATATCATAAATGTGCTTACAAGGGAGCTTTCAGGGAGCCAGCAGAGTATTCGGTGGCGGAGTCCGAGCTGCAGCTTGAGGTGAGACTGTCGATTGAATGTCAGCCTAATTCTGACGAGCTTAAAGTCGTGTGAAGAAGTCAGGTCTATTCGTCCTCCTGCAGTTTACAACTCATCTTACAGCACGTGGCGGATAGATGTGGGCTTAGGTACGAGCCGTCCAAGCTAAATGAACATCTTAATGGCATCCAGGAGGCTGTGTGAAGGACTCCTGTGTAAATGAGAAAAGAGTATAATGCCAGCAGTAACGGCACCGCACACACACACACACAAACAAACACCATCACCCTCTGGCAAACACGCATGGGTTAGGTTGAGGGACGGTGGGGAAGGACAGCGATCTGGAGCAGTAAGCACATTTCAGCAGAGGGAATACAGTTACACACACAAGCTGATTCCTCCCCCTCAGGGTCG
The DNA here is from genome assembly GCA_021346845.1 of Apeltes quadracus. NCBI lineage: Eukaryota > Metazoa > Chordata > Actinopteri > Perciformes > Gasterosteidae > Apeltes > Apeltes quadracus. Next base: position 1,809,846 of record CM037933.1, read on the forward strand.
CGCTCCTCCAAAACATCCTCCATCGCTCGCTGCAATTAAATGTTCACAACGCTCGCCTTTGCATCTGGCAGAGGAATGCAGGGTGTTAACTTCCTCTGAACTCTGAGCTCTAAACATCTCGTCGATGTTTAGGTGCTTTTGCATCGATGGGCGACGCTGTTTTTAAAACGTAACAGCTTATTCAGCCGGCCAGGTAAACTACGGGATGCCGCAGCAATGCAGTTACATTTTCATCCCAGTCACATCCACACAAACACACACATCGTTTTTCACGCAGGCTGGCATTTGTTTGGATTACCAGTAATCCATAAGTAATACAACACTTTATGCATTGAGACAGACTGTATTTCTATTCTCAGAAGCAGGTCAAAGAAGACCGACTGTTGGACACATTGACCTGTTTAACGCTACACTTTATCCCCAAAACTACTAACTGTCATCAAGAATATGAATCCAGAAAGGGTCCAGATCCCCGATCATCAAAAAACTGCCTTATTGTCAGGACAGAAAATTGGGGAATTTGTATGATCCCCACCAGTACTTGCAGGCACATTGACTAAATGAATGTCTTGGTTGTTTGTAATAGGACGTCTTTTTTGATTTATGCAGCGTTTGACTGTACAGAATTTGTTCATATGTTGGCGATTCAACAAACGATGTGACTAATACAATTTTGTGGTCGATTCTAAATTTTGCAAAAACCCACCCACATCAGAATCAACGGCCGTCTCATGAGCTAAGCGAGCGTCATGGTGCTCTGCTAGCAGTCCTGGGGAGCACTGCCTGCTTTTGTTCTTGCTTGGTCTCCATCACAGGGATGAAAGCATCGATCACATGGCTCCTTCCCGTTTGCACTTCTGCTTTGAAGATTTAATCACTCAGATTTCCTTGATTGATGCTTTTTCATGTCCTTTCACAGTAAATAACAACGGAGCTTTATACGATCGCTCGCCGGATAGAGAGGCCGCATGCAGATTTCTGATTGAACCGATTCCCCGGGCAGCTTCATTAGCCTGATTATTCTGATGCAAACACACTCCACCAACCGGTTTACATGTAAATAGGTTAATTTTATTCCTTGTGGCAGATGCAATTTCACTTAATGTTTTCTGGTTTACTCTACCATGAGCAAATTAAATATCAAATATTTAGTTTGAACACTACTTCTACTATTTTTCCAGCGGATTGTGTTTAACAGATAATTGCATTTCAATCACTCATTAAGTTCAGAAAGGCCGTGTGAAAGACAAGGGTTCCTATCAGAGAGTTATCTAATAGAGACATCTAGCGGTCAAATGCTTAACTCTCATCTAACTGATGATTTTTTTTTCTTCAGATAAAGCTTTCACCACATGGGGGCAGTGTTATTCTACTCTCTGTATTCAAGGAGTAGTTAGTTTCAAATGCATCTGAAATAAACAAAGCTCTCCCCTTGACCACAAACAGGCCGGAGTACTACTTTTTCTTAATTTTGTCCCCCTTGAATAAAGAATTGAGTCTTCATCAGATGCTTGTTTGTTTGTTGTGGTTTGTAAGTGCGCAATAGCTGCATAATGTTGTGCTGCAGAGGAGATGATGAGCTGCTGCCCCGACTGCCCCTCTCCCTCCAGGATTAGTGCGTTAATGCAACCATTCAGACATTGAGCTCCGATCAGCTGCTTAATACTCTTTTATCCCAAATAGGGCAGCATGCACGCACAATGTTTTCTGTGTTTTCTGACACACGCTGCACATACATGTACCTACTAAATCCAACACATACACTGGATTTATATTTTATTATGTAGTTCACTTGCAGATAATAATCAGGCTGTAAGAAGCTGCAATGGGAAAGAAAACTTGGTATAATTGATTCAGAAATTTAAAATATCTTGAGCTCAGTAGTATAATAATATGATTGTAGTATAATAATATATAATATAAGTTACAGGAAACACATTTCCTTGATATGAAAGCTCAGTTAATATAAGAACTAATAATTTAGTATTGGAAACTTTATTCTCCACTCTTCTTGAATTGTATGTATAGCTGTAAATACATTTGTATATGGTTAGTTGACCTGTTTAATGACTGCAAGCATCACTATCTTGTAGTAATCTAAAGTTACCAAATACCAGGAAACCAATTAGAATGTGTTTGGTTGGTCATTTCGCCTGTAAAATAAGATATTAAGATCATTTCCCTTGTCTCGCTGAGATTAAAATGACTTTTCGCAAGTAAGCTTGCAGTAACTCATGAAACGTCTCTGCTGCCACCGTGGGCTTGTTTAGATTATTTTGAGACACTGTCAGGGGGGTCAAGGGTCATAAAAGGGCAAATTCACAGCTTTGTTGTCTTCGTTGAAAAAGTGGCCTTTTGAAATGGCAAATCCTTTTTCCCCCTGAAACATTGGTCTATCAACGCTGTATCATCTATCATGTGGATAAATAAGGAATATCCCACACATCCAGAGTCAGATCGTCTGCGCCTTTAAAGTGCAGAGAGATGTTTTTGTTATTCATCCTGCCCTGCAAAGTTAGTCTCCCGTTCCCCTGGTTAGTAGTGCAAATGCACGGCAAACACACATAGGCTTATACTAATCCCTGTGAAAACAAAGTGATACATTTCTCCCGGCGCGGGTCAAGCGTGGGATGTTTATCAAGGATTATAAACATTTCATCCGTAATATAACCTCTAACATCATACTTAAAAAAGACTCTCTGTTCCAAATGAAAAGCTCGGATGAAATGTGCCCAGAAATAAACCCGAAGATGATTTGACCAGAAAAAAAGACGATTCCGATGGCGTCTGTGACTCTTTAAGACTCTTTTTTCACACCAGTGAGCCATGACCCAATGAGACCTTTTGACCCCCTCAAACTGACCTCTGAGTGGGTGGTCCTCCCACTGACCAGCTTGGACAATGAATCAAAAGAAGTGGTGGCTCTTAGATCAGATCATTTAGATTTTTATCGCAGTCTCCACTTTGACAGTTACCGATATTTCTGCTGTTCGATCATTTTCTCCATTCAGCCTCCGTGTGTTTCTGTTACTTTCTAATAATCCGCTCGCACGCCGGAAAAGGAAAGTTGGCTATCCACAACAAAATATTTTTACACACACAGTTTTAGACATTTGTATGTTCCTGAATGTATGTGTACAGTAAATTTATCGGGTATAAATGGACAAACATGGGTTTATTACATGTGTGAGTGTTAATTTGTTGCCTGAGTGGATGTCAGGACAGGATTATGCTGTCCCTCTGTCCGTGAAGAAAAAACGCCTGCATGGCAGTGCAGCCATGTTAATCATAAATCTTTATCTTACAATCCTGCCTCGCACATCCGCCCTTTCATTAAAAGACGGCCAAGGGATTAGTGGAGCTAAACCACAGAGATCTGGGGAGGAAAATGAGGAAAAAAGAGAAAGAATAGCAGTCTCTATCTATCTATCTATCTATCTATCTATCTTTCTATCTATCTATTTATCTATCTATCTTTCTATCTATCTATCTATCTATCTATCTATCTATCTATCTATCTATCTATCTATCTATCGATCTGGTGTCTGTCCGTTGCCTGAGACAAAGAGAGAAAGAATATCCTTCTGTCTTGTCTATCCTTCTATTAATCTGTCTGTCTGACAAAATGCAAACATAACATCCATGGATTGATTGACTTTTGAAATATTTTAATGACATCACGTTTTCCAAAAGACATCAGAAATGAAAAAGACAGAAAATAATTGATAGTAATTAATCAAAATTAGACATTATAATTTAAGAAGTTTTCATCATATTAACCTGAGAATGACATTGTTGCTTCTCCACCTTGATATTTGTTCAATACAAACATATTGCTTCTGTACATAACACCTTCCAAAGATCAGCCACATAGCACGAGGATATCTACCACTGAAGAGCTTCTGAGTGCAAAACATCAAGCTGTGTATTAAAAAAAGACACAAAAGGAATAGAAGAGAGATGAGGTGTCTAAATAGCAAACAAAGATAGGCCTTGGCCATACATATGTACAAAGGGAAAAACAAACACACCTGCATATCAGAACACAGCCCACACATACTGTATTAAATTAGAGAATAAATAAAAACTACCATTAATTTATGCAGAATATCTGATGTTATCAATGTAAATCAGAAGTGCTTCAATCAAAGCAACAGGACATCTGGTCCAAATGGCCAAAGCAACAATTCCTGTTAGGACCCTTAAATATTTGGTAAATCAGCGCCTTCAGTTTTGGTCAAGTACTGTTTTTCCTTTTTATCATCAGTGCTAATCTATGTGCACACATGTAAACAAACCGTTTTACTCTACAGCTCTCCTAATAACAAGCTGTCTACTGGGAGAGACGGATCCCTCAGTCAGCGCTCACGAAGGACCGAAGAGTGAAGACAAGCAGTCAGGTCGAATTGAAGGGTGAAACAGAGTCTTCTCTCCGCATCCATCTTAGTCTCTGTAGACGGAGGTTATCTGTTGTGGGGGCATGTGCTGTGGATGGTACGAGTCATAGGGCCCCTCTGCGTGTCCGTTATAGCCGGTCTGAGTCTGGTAAAGGCCTTGGTCCACAGGAGAGGGCGAGTAGTGGTGAGAAGGTGGGTAGTGGGGTGAAGGCTCCTGTTTGGGCATCAGGTTACTGCTGATGCTGAGAGGTGGTGTAGGGGGGCCGTCGTACGGAGGGGTCCCCACCCCTCCGGCGTTGTACTCACTCGGCAAATGGTTCTCGTACACGCCTCCTTTCATGGCCCTCAGCTGAAGCAGGTGAGCAGAGTCAAAAGTGCCATACGGCGGACTCGGCAGTCCCGGGGATGAGTAGCTCGCCACGCCACCGAGGGGGGCCGGTGCTGCCCGGACTCTGTTGTGTCTGTCCTCGGGCCTCACCCCGGCACCAGAGGCCGGTCCCAGCTGCAGGCAGCCGGCTACCAGGTTGCTGGTGGGCTGCGAGAGGCCCTTACACAGTGTCTCCATGAAGGCCCTGCTCTCTGTGGAGAGACCCCCCTCCAGGGCCTCGGACAGAGCGCAGATGTAGTTGCGGGCCAGTCGTAAAGTCTCAATCTTGGACAGTTTCTGTGTTTTGGAGTGACATGGCATGATGGTGCGCAGGTTCTCCAGTGCATCGTTCAGGCCGTGCATGCGTGAGCGTTCCCTGGCGTTGGCCTTCACGCGTCGGGCTCGGAATCGCTCCTGCCGGGCCTTCGTCATCCGCTTTTTCTTGGGCCCGCGTCGCTTGGACTCGTTTTCGTCCTCCTGGCCCTCCTCGTCGTCCTCGTCGTCCTCCCGTGCATCCTCACTGCCCATCTCCCTGTCCTGTTGGTTCACTCCACCTTCTAAGTAGGAGTGTGATGAGACTGATGCATCTCCATCAGGTGAGCTCATGTCTCCGTCCATCCACTGTGGAGGGCTGAGGGCCTCCTCCCCCTCGCCTTGTCTTGCATATGGTTTAATCATCATGGTACTGTAGAAATAAGATAACGTATTTGTCAAACACATGGACTATGCAGAGAAAAATCATCAACGTATATTAAAACCAAAGAATGATGCTTTAAAATATTGCATTCATACTGTTACAGCTGTGAGAACACTGAGGACGAGTAGAGATTTTTTTCTTCTTCTGGGAATTAGTTGTTTTTATTCGCAACAAACAGGCTATTCATATACCAGTAAAACATTTGCATGGTGCTTTTTATTTGGGGCTGATAAAGGGGTAGAGGGGAGTTTCAATATTTCAGAGTTAATATGGGTTTACTTGCAGGGCCATTTGGGATAAAGGATTTTGTATTTCTCCACCTCACACTATCCTTCATTTCAAATTGACAGAAAATGTAATCAAGAGTTTGACAAAGCAAAATGTTGAAAAAATCAAAATAATAGAATATTTAGAATTCTTCTTCTCTCTGATGACCACATTTATATTTATCATCATCAGAGGACATTAGTATTTCTAAATTCCTATATGACCCCGTGAAGGATTTAACCTGCAGCCAGCGAGTACAACATTTCATCCAATGACAATTCTAGTTGTTATAAGAAGAAGTATTTTGTAAACAGTGATTGCCGGCAGTCCTCTAACTGTTTCAGCACCGGACAGTTCCCTCCTGTTCCCCCCACCGACACAAGAATGGGAAAAGATCATTTAAATGACGGTAGCTTTGAGAGATACCTCGTTGCATTGCACATTACGTGTTTGTCTTCATGTTTCTCCCCCCTCTTGCATGGTAATCCCTGTCAACTTCTGAACTGATAATGCCCCCAGCGAGATAAAGTCACTTACAGGACTTCAATCTGGGGCATCGCAGGATTTTCTCCGTGGATGAAGCAACGACCATGGGATTAAATGAAACATCGACGTCCTCAGATCATTGACAGACGACTCAGATTGAATCGAAATCAGACCTTTACAAACGCAATGTTAATGCGTCGACTCAAAATTGCGTCCTCGCGTCCTTCGATTTGCTAAATGGGAGCTGGCGCATATAGGAATTTAACCCCTATGTGTTCTTTGGATTGAACCATTGCCTGTTGACTTGTGGGCTTTTGGGTAAAGATCCCGTGACATACTGTTTGTCTGACAAATACATCGTTGTGCGATTGAAAAAAACACACAAACAAGACGTGTAAACTCTCCCGGGCTCAATCAATTACTTGAACATTTTTGGAAAATCTCTTATAGAAACTCACCCGTGTTGACGTGTCCCGGGACCTCTTCAGGGAAATCGGCAGATTGTAATTTAAGTAGTGGCGAACGGGGGTGAAGTCTATCTTGTGTGTGTCTCCCGGTGCAGCGCTGTCCCACAGAGTCTCAGTGTGGGACACTCTGCGGGGGCTCTGCGTTTTAACCTCCACGCCGAAACTCCTCCCCCCTTTTTCCAATTTCCGTGGAGCTTGAGCTCGCGCGTGGCCGGCCCGTGGTGGCCCATGCCTCTCGAGCCAGCGTGCGTGCGTGCGCGTGCGTGTGCGTGTGGTCAGGGAGATGTGCATAAGCTCTGAAACTCTCCAGACAAACAGGGGAGGCCCGCGGGCCTTTGTTGCTTCGCGAGGGCGCGCCGCCAAATGCGCGGCACGTTCGCATTGCGCGGAGGAGCGACGCGCTCAGCCGGCTGAGCCTAACTCCATGTGACAGCTTGAAGTTGCGTGAGCAGGTGTTTGCTTCCATCCCCTCCAACCCAGGAGGGAGCTTTGACCACTCGGTAAGTGTGGTCGCATGAGGTGTGCAGTTGCAGGATCAGTAGTGTCTCTTGGATTTATCGGAAGTTTTTTTCTCTGAAAAATGTAGGCGCGTACCCATCACTGTGACGAGATTGAATGCTGTAGCAGGACTTGTAGCATTTACATGCCTCAACATCGCTGCAGGTAGCCTGAAGTTCTGGCGTCAGGTACTTGCCTAGACCAACATTAGCAAAATACAACAAGTAGGCTTATACAAATTAAAGTAATCTATGCTAATGCCCAGTGTAATACTTGGTTTGGTTTCGTTTGGTACATTTATTTTTCTTGAACATGTAGACATTAACAAATACAATATTTAAGAACAAACAAAAATAAAAATGAAACATACTGATATGTTATTATTGCACATGTAGCATTTTACATACTGGTCTCAAGGTTTCTTAATCTAAATATACAATATACCCATGAATAAAGGTGTTAAATGGAAGAGCACATGGTAATGACAGAGAATAATCATGTGTAAAATGTAGGGATCATATATAAAATGTAGTAGAACTTTAAAATTCAAGTGGCAGTCTTTTTCTGCAACTTACGCTGACTTTAGTGACATCACTTCACTCCGTTTATCAGACGTTACACCCCTCTTTCTACGGCCACGTAGAGCTTGATACAAAAAGTTCCCCCTTTTTGAAAGTGTACTTGGTTACATTGCACCACCAGTAGCTCTCAACAGGCTAATAGCTGAATCATTGTAACAGCAAAGTTATCAAAAAGTTATCAGATCATTTGATCGTCAAATCTAACTTGTAAGAAATTGTAAACTATAACACATGCAAACAAATTCCTCACTCACATTCACATATCAATGATATGTGAGGCTTCCCTGACCAACAAAGAGTGTTGTCATTCAGATGGGGCCTAAAAAAACAGTCAAGGATTTAACAATAAGCAAAATAAATGTCTTTTATTTGAGAAATGACTAAAGATAACTTGTGGAATTTATACTTTTACTATTCTTAGTTTAATTAACCCAAAAGCCCTGTGGACAAATGAACTATTACATTTTTCTAAATGATAAACTCAATATAGGTTGTAGTTTTGCGATGAAGACGTGAGCAGGATATCTTGTTGAGCATCAACATCGCTGACCAAGGAACAGGGAGCCCGATAATTTGTTCTTCTCGTTCAGTTCATGGCCGAGCACCTTTCCCACTGCTCCTCCCCGTGGGTCTCTGTCTTTCCTATTCCACACCTGCAGCCTGGAAGGGGAGCAGCAGAGCTGGGCTTCTGGCATCCCAAGAGTGGGACTAGCAGGGGAATATGATAGCTGAGGCTCATAACACTGCGATACTAAAACAAACTGGGATGGGGTTGGTTTTAGGGGTATGAGTTGCGCCCCAACTTGCTAAATACAATGTGTTCTAATAAAAAAAAAATCTCTTTAGTTTGACCCACTTACTCTTCATCACTCCGTCTTCATCTTCCACAAGTGGTGGTCAAGTTAAGTACTGTATGTGTGCCATGATGTCCCCGGTGCCTCAGTGCCGACCTCATAACAGTCTGTGGCTCAGATGCTCGTCCATCCTCCACTGGCTGCTCGGCTCACTTCAGCATGTTCGCATGGCTCAGAGGACTCTGCCTCACCTTAACTAGGTACGTCAGTAAAGTGGGAGTTGAGTTTATTATAATCCGAATGTGAAGGACGAATAAAACTTCACTCCAGTACACACACAAACATGACCTTCCCATGAGTCCCCAGGGTATCTGTTTGTCACAGTGGGGGAAAGCGGCCTTCGTCCATCTGTCATTCTGGAAGTCCTCTGAGAGATGCCAACGGCACAGTACGAGGAGTGAGTGTATGTCAGTGTGTGTGTGTCTGTGTGTGTGTGTGTAGTTCATATTATGGGTGTGAATTCTTTAACAAAGTAATCAAAATGATTTGCGTCCTCCTACAATGTCAGCAGCTTTGGATAAATTTAGTTTCTGGCAATAGTTCAACGAGCTGAGTTTAGTGGTTCAAGATTTTATCTCTCTTTTCTTCATTTGTGAATCCACTTCAGATGATAATATGGTCATCAAATTGTTTGTAAAGCACACAAAACACAAGGAGAATGAACGTTGCTCTGCATTTCACGGTCCCCCATCAACTTTAGAAACGGCCATAAGCTAAAACTTGAACCTCCCTCCAGCCCAGCACCGACCCTGGGGAGACAGGGGTGATGTTGACCATGCGTCCTCCTACTAACCATCTCATTGATGGACCCCACTCCTGGGTAAACTAGACACCCCCCCTTCTGTCTGAACCCTTAAACCCCCTTAACCCTTCCCTAAACCCTCAGTTGGCCCCCTGTTGTGCGTGCTCATTGGCTGACCGCCTTCAGGCGTCCCTTTTCCGCGGCTCCATTGTCTGGCCCCATAAGCAGCTTTGTTTCTGCATGTGCAGCTGGGCTAGCCCGTGCAGCCATTAGCCACAACACGCTACAGGGAGAGCGGGATAATATAATTACAAAACAAAAGTCAGGTGGCTCACGAGACGTGCCAGGAGAAGCCCGTTTGGGGGGAGATGCGAGGACACGCTGGCGGGTGGCCGGCCGTGATTCGATTATGAAGTTGCGTGAATGACAAAAGAAACAATTGAATCGCCTTTTTTCTTTTATTTGCCCCAGTGTGGTTTAATCTGATTCCACCGTGGCTTTAAAAAGAAGGCAGTATGAAAAGAGAGAAGATTTGCTCTTCTAACTTCCAGAGTCAACAGCCTGGTAAATGTAATACACGCTGACAAAATAGTGAGAGAAATTCTTCTCTGGGCTAACTTTATTGTTGCTGCGTGTGAAGCCCAAATCAGATAAATCGCTGGAGGCCACATTTTTCCTGCAAACTGACTGGTGTGCTCTTGTTCTGCATGAATGCACACAGACTGGTGAACAATGGGATCAGTGGCAGATCCATCTTGTGTAATACTTTCTTCAAACAGGGCTGCAAGTGTGTCCTCCTGTTCTGTCGGCAGACCAGAATTCATCCTGTTAGTCACCCTAGATGAGTGAAAGAGTAAAATCAACCCCCATCCCAGCTGGAGGGACACACACACACACACACACACACACACACACACACACACACACAGACACAGAGTTATACGCACAGCTTTATGGACAGCTGATAAGAACAGTTTTAGCTGGTGGCTACTGTTTGAAGCAGGTCAAGCAGAACACGATCGGTTAATGCCTTTTTGTTTCTACAGTTCATACTGCTAAAGACTGCATTTTGTTTTGTTTAGCTGTTATAAAAGACAATAAACAATTGTGTCTGATGCACGCATGCTCTCACTCCTGAAGGGTTGGTGTCAGTATTGTGCTAGCGCAGGGTGTGTAAACGCCCAATTTTTTGCCCCATTAGGCACAGTTTGATGGCGCCCCTGGGAGACCACCACATTCTCTTGGTCTGTAAGACTGTTCACGAGAGGTTGCACCGCGGATTGATCGACTGTCTGGTTCGTTCTGCAAGTGGATGCGCATGTGTCGGAGTGAGCTGAGCCCCTTGTGAAACGCAGCACTGTGCAGTTTTCCATTTCTGCTTTATAAAAACATTTTCAGAGTCAAAGTATAAAGAAGTACTCTACAATTGTCACCACATATTTAACGGAATAGTTTGATTACATTTGAGAATACCTCTCACTGAGAAAAAGGCTTTTTTTTAGGGATGTCACTAATTCAAAGTATACAGATTTGAATGAAACAAAGACTCCTGTGTGAGTTGCTAATGTTTTATTACATGTCAGCTTCAGTTGCGTGGGGTTGCAGGAAAAGCAGAACCGATGAACTTCTTTCCATTACCATAGGAGGAATTATCCCAAGTGTAAGTTTGGATAATGAGCTCCTTCCCTGCCAGGCTCAGACGACACCTGGATCGACAAGAACACAAACGTAAATCAAGAAATCATGTGCAGGAAAACATCGCAGTGAATATCAGTTTACTCACTGTTTTCCAGGGCGAGTGATGTAGCAAAGGCTGTATAAGGCAAAGTCAAATTCAGGGCTGCAGCCAATGACTGCAGAGCCGACTTGCTTGAAGTAACCCTCCCACATGAACTGCATCCCCATCACATCAGGGTAGGAAGTCCACTGAGAGCAGGAGAAAGAAAGAAAGGCAAGGCAGTTTCATTTGTATAGCAAGAACAAGGCATTTCAAAGTGCTTCACATAAAACCATTAAAACACCCAAACATAAAGCAAGGAGACTTCTGGGACTTTGTTGCAGACATGTGGAGCAGAAAAACTGAACGCTGCTTCAGTAAGTGCTGACTTTCAATCATTCACCCTTCTTGCCAAAAACGATTGGTTCTGTTTTATCTCTTAGAAAGAAGGAAAGCAAAGGGAGTGGCGCTTAGCTCCCAGTTTAAATCAACATAATGGCGTCTACATTGTGATGCTTACGGGCCCATTGAAGCTGTGGCTGTAGTAGTTCAGCTTTCCGTTTTTCTCGAGAAGATAAAGCCGGATCCAGTTGTGGAAACCAGAAATCTTTCCTCCTTTGACCTCTCCTGTGAAAGAAGGGATTTAATAATCCCCCCTCGGAAAAATTGCAAAAAACATCTATAGTGTTTGGAAGAAATCTGCTCCGTCCCCACCTGCAAAGATGTGTTCAAAGCCGCTGGAGTCCATCCTGTTGTTGCTGCGGGAGTAAAGACCAAACCACATCATCTTCAAGTCCTGAAGGAACTCTTCCTCTGAAGCGTAGACCCCTTAAAATACAAAATGACATCCAACAAGCAATCAGTTTGCATGTATGTGGTTATGTCCTTTGCATAGAGAACCTGTTTATTTGATCTACTTCACACTGGGCCGGGTGTACTGCTGAGGATTCAAGGGAATAATGTGTTGGATCTGAACACGAGACGCATCCAAATTTGACAGCACAGAGAAAACGAGCACTCTGGGAGCAGCAGAGGGAGATATTCAGAGCTCCCCGGTGTCATTGTCATTGCAATCCCCGTTGAAGACTCACTTCCCTGGAGTTATCATGACTGGACCGTGTCCGTTGTCTGGACATTGTACGTGTGCACCTGCTTACCCTTAGTGTAGAGGAAAGCAAACAGCTCTCTGCCCAGCTCGGTGTTGGACATGGTCTCCCTGACGAAGGTTTCCTGCTCGGCCAGCTGCTGAGGACTGAAGTCCTCCGTCTGTCCGGTCATCCTGTCGTAGTTGTCCAGCACAGCGAGGAGAGCGGAGAAGGTGGGTCTGGAGAACAGCGTCTTCTACATTCAGGTATCGGAACAAGCTGGAAGCACAAAATGATACAAAAAAAGCGTATAAATACTGTGCATCGTGAACAAAGAGAAGAGCATGCCGTGCTTATAAGATAAGTCTTCTCACGGCAGAGGGGACCGATCGTCTTTGGAGCTCGTCTGCGAGTCCGGCACCAGAGCCTGAGGGTCAAGGATCAAATCTGAGGCTGAGGCTTTGTTGGAATCCAGAGCATAGAGGGCCTCAGAGAGAGCCTTGATCTCAGCATCAGTGATCACACCACCGCCGCCATCGCCTACGTCAAACACAAACAGAGAGTGACTCTTGAACGTGAGATGTCAAGTCTTTTTGATGAGAGAAACGAGACAGGAAACAGACTGGAAAGTGAGAGAGAGAGGAGACGACATGCAACATGCATGTCGTGTGGTTGACCTGGAACAGTGATCCATATGTTTCTGTGGCACCGTTTGGAAAAACTTTACTTTACTGCTACTCTGCAACATAATACTAATAATAGTCATATACATAATACATACAATACATAATAGTCCCGCAGTGAGAAAATTAACAACATCTCAGAGAATAATACTATACTTACATTGACTCTATAGGTAAAAAAGTTATTTTATAGAGGATTGCACTTTAACAACAGGATAATCGCTAGAGTGTGTGTGTCCAACGAGCATAAAAATGTGACAAAGTAGCAAATCGACTTAGTGTTATTATTATAGAAGAAGTAAGCAGGTTAAGTTGAAAAAGCAAATTGAACCATTTGTTTTCTTACAGTGGGATTTATAGCACACCAGCGACACCTGCTGGTTAAAAACTATAGTAGGAATTCAGAACATATTTTTAAAGTAAAAGTAAAAGTTTGTCATTTAAAACTCTTTCCAAAAGATTATTATCAACCAAATGTAACAATATGTTGATATTTAATACAATGTATCAAAAATACTATTTCGTTGTTTGTTTGTAGAAAGTCAATAATTTGACCTCTTTGACTCTGAAGCAGTTACTAATATGTGAACTTTTGTGAAATGTTTAGAAGGAAAATACTCTGATGTGTGATTGAGAACCTGATCTTCAGTGCAGTGGTATCGGGCTGATTGTTTGACAACTTAGATTCAGCACCTCCTCCCCTGGGAAAGGGACCATGTGTCACAAGTGGAGGAGAAAAATAAACAGCTAGAAATCAGGTGTGATTCTCGCTGAGAGACGGGAACAGCGACACACAGTACGCGTTGGGTCTTACCGTCACAGAGGTCCGTGTAGTCACTGCAGCAGTTCTTGTACTGGGCACACTGGGAATTGCAGTGGCACTTGTTTTGACTGTTGTATTTTTCATCACATCTGCCTTTACAAGATGTGGCTCCAGCTGGAAGGTAAAGAAACAGACTTGTGAAGCGTTTATTTAGAAGCGTGCAATGTTTTATGGACTAGTTACAAAATAAACCTTTGTCACCTATGCACATTTCAGTGTAGTCAGAACAACAATCATTGAAGCGCTCGCAGGCCGAGTTACACTGACAGGAGAAACTGCTGTCTGTTCCATAACCACAGCGACCCTGACATGAGTCCAGCGTGTCTGAGAATCAAAAGATTGGTTTCTTAATGACAGTCCTACTTGAAACTGTATTGTATGGTTATACATAAACCTGTAATAATAGTTTACGGTGTTAACAGAGCAGAAAAATACGTCTTACTGCTGTAGCCCTGTTGGAAGAGGGTCACCCAAAGTGCCAGGACCGCGATAATCTTCATCTCAGCTGCAATCTGAAAATAAAGCGAATTGACCGTTGCCCTGGTCCTCCTTTTATAGCTGGTTTCACGTGACCAATCCCAACGCAACACACTCACACACACACACACACACACACACACACACACACACTCAAACAAACCCAGAGGAGAATTTCATCATTCATCAGTTCATCAGAAGTTTCAGCATTAACTAGTCTTGTTTTGTCATGTGACATTTTTTATAAGCTGCTTAAATTTGTAAGGGAGTAGTGATCGATATGATGCAATACAGACCATCTTAAAATGCATATCAAAGAAATAAGTTTGCACAGGAGTAACTTTTTTTTTTATTTCTCCGACCAGACTGACCAGATGTTGTATTTCACAGGATTTTTGCAAGCTCAGAATTCTCAGATTAGCTCACCCACTTCAATGTCGGGTCATATAAAGTCACACAAACAACGCTCTATATGTGCTCTTAAATGCATAATAGTATACATTAAATTGAATATATATATATATTTATAGGAATTAAGGTGCTGGAAAAGCAACAATATTAAAGCACTTAATAATCTAATATTTGTTTTGAGAGCCCATTGAGTGTGTATGTAAGGAGTGAGGACAAACGGACAAATGTTGCAGCTGACTACAAGCCTGAGATGTATGAGGTGCCATTTTTAAAATGTCGCACAGTTTTGGTGCATTCAGCATTATCATATAAAAAAAGCACGACAACAGTGGGGACAAAGACTTGTACACAGTCAAAATATAGGTTTAGCAAGGCGGTGAGAGATGCTAAACGACTGTACTCTGCCCTAACCCTCTGCAACAACAGTTCTCAGCAAATGAATATGCTTTGGTTTGGAGAGGCTTTAAACACCTCACAAACTACATGCCAAAAAAACCCCACTCCATGAATATCTCCACCTTGCAGACGAGCTGAACGAGTTATGTTGCAGATTTGAAAGACAATGTCCTGACTCCATCCCCCACAGCACCACCAACCAATTTGTTGTGTTGGAAAAGTAGAAGTCTATATTTGTTTTTCAGTAACTCCATTTGCTACAGCACTACAGTATCTCCACAAAAAATGTTTTAGTTTCATTTGTAACCATCATTCTACAGAATAAACGGGAAGAAATTGAATAGAAAATACCCTTAGATGGAAAGATTGCGCCGCAACATTGAGCCTCCCAAACAGCAGGGGGCGCCACGCGGCAAGACGCGACCCCGCGTGGGCTCATTTTGTCCCTCCGCGGCTTCCTTACGCAGCGTGCATTTCAATGACATTCTGAGCTTCTGTAACGTAAAGTCAGCCGTCTCCAGCGGAGTTCAAAGATGTCGTTGACGTTTTTATTCAGAACAATGACGAGAGCCTTTGCAAAGGTGAGCACGCGCGTGCTTTTATTACTTCACCTGAAGCTCGTAAACTGTCGTGTCGGTTAGCTTTCTTACTTCCTGTTAACGGCACAGTGATAAACCTCCTTACTAAGTCAATTCGTTGGTTTAGGTATCATGCGGCTTGACATCTCTGCACAGCATCGGACGTCAAAAGGGCATTTGTTGATAAAAGGTTGACCGACCGTCTCCCCAAGAGCAGAGACCCGCCCTCAGGTCACTGGGCTTTTTGAAGCTGTCACACTTTCTTCCTTCCGTCCTCAGGTCAGCGTTTGCCACCATGCGCAGTCCTTGCACACTGGTGGTCAGCTCCTGGCGGCTGAGAAAGCCCTCCTGATGAAACTGCGGAAAACCACCGGCTACACTTTCATCAACTGCAAGAAAGCCCTGGAGAAGTTTGATAATGACATAACACAGGTAACATCCCCCCCCCCCCCCATTAAAACATGATATCTATAGGGTGACTAGTGAAGCAACTGGCCGTGTGACATTTCCGATCCTGCAGGCAGAGACCTGGCTACACGAGGAGGCCCAGAAGGAGGGCTGGAGCCGAGCGAGCAAGCTGGAGGGGCGCAAAGCCAAAGAGGGACTGGTTGGCCTGTTCATACAGGACACCGCTGCAGTTATGGTTGAGGTGAGGCCAGTGATAAAGGCGGGAAATCACTGACCGTTGAACATTTTGCCTGTTTGTTGGTCGTGACATCCAGCAAAATGTGTTGTCTTTGTTCTCGTCGGTTTTTATGCAGGTTAACTGCGAAACCGACTTCGTAGCCCGTAATGACAAGTTCCAACAGCTGGTTAAGGATGTGGCCTTTGCCACCTTGGCTCACCACCGGAATAAAACCCAAAGCAAGACCGGCTATGTCAAGGTAAACCCACGTTAGGCTTGTTGTACAGGGGGGAAATTTCCCTGTTGAGTTGAATGCTTGTTACATGTAAATAGATATAAAGAGGACTCGTATACTCATGTGGCTTTATATTCATAATGCATTTGTTTCTAGAGCCTCCTGGCAGGTGACGAGTTAAACAAACTCTGTGTGGCTGAAGGAGCCTCACTTTCTGATCGGGTGGCTCTCACGATTGGTTAGTATGAAAATATTTGAAACCTTTTTTATCTCTAAAATGTGTTGTTTTAGTTTAAAAACCTCTATCGCTCCTTCAAGCAGCATCTTAAGATTATGTTTTATTTGGGTTTTTATCAGCCGTAGTGTGACAAAGTTCTAAAATTAAGTTGACGTTATTGAGATTTTTTTTTGTGCCCTCAAATTCACTTTCAATGAATACGCAAAGCATTGTAGATGATCATGTTCTAGAAAGATAAATGTAACGATAACACCCCCTTTAGATTTTTAATGCATGTTTACAATTGCAAAAAGGCTAATGTGTGGCAATAATCAAACTACACCTCAGTCATGTGACTTCACAGCACCATCAACTCAACGGTGAACTAGTGTTTGACGTGATGACGCCTTGTAAACCGCCTTTTTCGAGACGCTCAAAAGCTTTAGAACCAACGAGTGCTGTTGACTGACAAACTAACAAAACTTTAAAAACATGTTTCCCCATTTTTCCTCTCAGGTCGCCTCGGTGAGAACTTGTCAGTGCGGCGTGCCGTGACAGTGGACGTCCCAGCTGAGTGGCACATTGGATCGTATGTACACGGAGGTGTGCCAGGCCAGACTGAGGTGGCCATGGGCCGCTACGCCGCCCTGGTCGTTTTTCAGGGTGGCGAGAAGGAAAAATTGGACGTTCTAGGACGTAAACTGGGACAGCATATAGTGGGAGAGGCGCCTGTGTCCATGGGCAACATGGATGACCTGCCTTGTGGGGAAAGTGAGACGCGCCTGCTGCCTCAGACCTTCTTAGGAGACCCCAGCAGGACAGGTTGCATGAGTTCCTCAGAGGTCAACAGGCCCGAGTGCTGGACTTTATCCGATTTCAGTGTGGCGAGTCTGTCAATGACCAAGTCGAATGAAAGGAGGATAGTAATTTAATCAAGGAAATTAGTCACACGTCTTTATTTAATGTTGGGGTTAAAAGCAACACCCTTTATTCTCCAACATTGTCACAGGAAGTGTCATCGTAAATGTATCTGCATGTCTGCCAGCACTGCTGCCAGTCAGACAATAAAATGGTTTTATTCCTGAAAGTCTTATTTTGCCCATATGTTTATGTTTATGCTACTATGTATTTTGAATTTTAAGATTGCATCACCCTCTTAATTGGTTACCGGCTTCAACCTATTTTCATAATGTAAATCTTCTTAGTTCACCTTTTTGATTCTTGCATGTATTTACATTAGGTTAAATGGAAGAACATGTCTAGATGGGGCATATCTTTTTTTCGTTTCTTATTTCAAACCTATACATTCTCACAGAAGAAACACAACAGAGCAAGAAATTCAATCAACAAAACAAATCCCCTGCCACCCTGTTTCAGGTTTTAAAAAGCCTTTTATATCAAAGGACTAAATGAAATCAGTGCAACAGCTTGAAATAGCGGGACAAAAAGCCTATGGGGGTATCATTACTGTCCGTGAATGGTACAACCTTTTGCGCTACACTTTCAACCTTGCAAACTCCTGCTTAATGAACCAAATCAGACATAATTTTTCTAATATTTTTTATACAAGTTTTATAAGTATACAAGTATGACAAATGATATAAATCATATAATGACATGAATAAATGTATTGTGTAATGTGGTGTGTTGCTGAAATCACGGCCCATGATTGGCTGATGAGCGGTGACGTCATCAGATGCGCTGCCTGCACAGGAGCTAGCCGGTGTCCCCGTTAGCGTGGAGAAGATACGAGACCCTCGCCCGTCTTTCATCCGACCACCTCAAAATCGACATGGTGAGCAAGGATGTTCCTCCAGCCTAACTAACTATTGTTAACAGATATGTATTCATCGACAACGTAGTGCTTTATTGGTTGACGTTTTCCCCCCAAGCTACTGACGTAATACTTGGCGTCGGTGCTCGTTCAGCTCGCTGCGTCACGCATTGTCGCCTCAACGTTAAGCCTTTCAGCCACAATCCTTCCTCTAACTGTACGCCAGCGGCAATGGAGAATGTTTCCTTTTATTACACTAACACCAGCCTGTTATTCCCCTGTGCCATTTCTAACCCCGCCCCAACCAGTCCGACTTCACGGAGGACCAGATCGTGGGTGAGTGAACGCTAACACGTGATCAGCGGATGGGATTCATCCTTTTCATAGAGGCCAAAGAGGTTGACTGACTCAGGACTGGGCTAAAAATAAACTAATCACTCTCCATCTGTGTGAGGTTCAGTGTTCGTCACGACGTTCCCCCGAGGAGCGATGCCTCAGGAAGCTGCAGCGACCTCTGCACATGTACCATAGCCACGTTTTGTTTTTGCTTCCAAAAATGACAAGGGTCATAATATGTGAAGTGATTGCGTAGTGACAGAATTCAGAGACTTGATTGCATGCATCCAATGTCCAAACATCTTCCTTGTTGTATCAGCTGTTTTTCCACACAAACAACTTATTTCAATAAAGTGACACACACAGTTGTATCTGTAGGATTTTAGCACACTGCTATAAGTTTGTGTTTCTTTGTGTCTCCAACGATGGATTAACATGTATTCATGTACTGAATGAGTTCTATCCCCCTGTGTCCCTCTCAGAGTTCAAGGAGGCTTTCCTTTTGTTTGACCGGACGGGTGAGGGGAAGATCACCTACAGCCAGTGTGGCGATGTGATGCGGGCGCTTGGACAGAACCCGGTCAATTCTGAGGTGCTCAAGGTCCTGGGAAACCCCAAGTTGGAAGGCAAGTCTCTGCTTTAGTAGAGCAATTCCACCAACGTGATCGTCGCCTTGGTTTAACAGACGGGCTGTGTATTCAGCCCCTCATTAAAACATCAGGACTAAAATGTGCTAGAACACATTTTTTTACTTGTTCGGGTTACAGACATGACATGCGGTACAAAGCATCTCTTATAGTACTGATGCCCCACAACAGCCACAAGTTTGTCTTCCTGCTCTTAATAAACTCTGAGATGTGCATCTCATGAGTGATGTTATGAAGAAATGTGAACATATGACTAATACACACGGGCATTCAGCAAAAAGCTCTGCTATTGGGAAAACTGGGAAAAATTTGCACTTGTTTTTGGGGATAAAAATATATTGGGATGAAGAGAGGCTCTCCGGCTAACTGATGGGTTTAGAACAAAAAAACCTGTTGCTGATTGCGTTTCAGAGATGAACTACAAGATGCTGGATTTTGAACAGTTCCTGCCCATGCTTCAGGCCGTTGCCAAGAACAAAGACCAGGGTTCCTTCGACGACATCGTAGAAGGTCTGCGGGTCTTTGACAAGGAGGGGAACGGCACCGTGATGGGAGCAGAGCTCCGCCATGTTCTCACTACACTTGGCAAGTTGACAAAAACGTGCAAAGCACCAAAGAATTATTTTTATGGCTTATCTGGTTTGGCCGACGTGCATTTTGTCACGCAAAGTAATATGCTTTGAGGCACCTCATCCTTTTCTTTACATGGTCCTAATATGCCATGTCATTCTTTGCTTTTGTTGGTTGCAGGCGAAAAAATGACGGAGGAGGAGGTAGAAACTCTTTTAGCGGGACACGAAGACGCCAACGGCTGCATTAACTATGAAGGTAAAGCAGCACAGAATTTGGAAAGAAACACTCTATGACTCTATTGGTACGTACTACCCGACACTTTAGTGTGCCAGAAAAAGTGTGGGATGCAGTATCGTAAAGATGCCATGATGTCACACTGCAGATGGTTACATTTAGAAGAACGCTTGCTTTTCTGGCTATTCTGAGCCATCAGCAGCTGTGGAATTCTCTCCGACCCGAGCAGCAACGCTCGCATCCCTTCCAATGTTCACGCACTCATCACGCTGGCGATTCTCTGCCCTTCTTTTGCTTCCGTCTATCGCGGAAGAAGGTAGCGGTCTTTTGCCATGCGACTGCTTTTTAGATGTGCTGCTGATGCGTTTCGTCTTTCTCTCTCCGTGACAGAACTCGTCCGGATGGTGATGAGCGGTTGAGGATTTCAGAAACGCACTTCCAGCATTCATTTTATTCTTGAATATTTTTATATTGTTTGTCTCGTCTTGCCCTTCTGTCCACATCGTCCTCCCTCCAACAAGTCTATTTTCCTTTATTTCCAATTTATTTGAAAAGTGCCTATTCAGTCTAGTGTGAAGAAACTCTTTCATCTCATTCTTCAAACATTATTCAGCCTCGTAGGTGCACTGAAGTAAGGTCCCCTTGATAATTACCTCTTCATTAACCCGTCAGTCCTTTTGTCAACAGCGTATGTTGGTTTTTGTTGTTTTGTTCAGATGGATATGATAGTGTGACATGTAACAGAATTGAATAAAAACTCAAGTTTCCAAAGTGTCTTTCAGCTTCTGGGTCTTTATACACATCTGTAATCACATTAGGCGACTTTGTGCATCGTTTATTTCCCTTTCTCATTAAATATCTTACGAAGCATCTTTTGGGGTGGTGATTTTTTTATTTAAGATGTTCTAATAAATGCATATTTCAAATCATCACATACTCAACTTTTTATTACTGGGACCTTTTATTTCTCATGTCACACTCGTAAGGATAAAGTGATATTTTGATTATTCCTGGATGTAAACTGAAGCAAAAAGTCGATTTTAGATACAAATACAGTACTCAGACTTTTATGATATTATCACATGTCATTCAGCTGACGCTTCTATCCAAAGCCACTTACTTTGCATATTTAACCCATGAGCTTTTTACATATTAGCTTGGGGAGCAGTTAGGGGTTAGATGTCTTGCTCAGGGACACTCCAACATGAGACATGGACCACAAGGGCTTTGAACCACCAACCTTGCGGTTCCCAATATACCCTCTCTGCTCCATGAGCCAGCTTCGACCCTTAGTTCGATGGTGACATCCTTTTGTCAAACTATACCACAAGGACAGTTAAATGTTAGCGGCAACTATAACTCGACCAGACTTTGAATTATTTTTGTTCATACCATTATATGACATTTTATAACATTTCAAAGTAACATCTTCAACAGCGCAGCCTTTAAAATGTGAAAAACTCTCCCCACAATGACATCCTCTTCACATCTTTATTTTTTTCCAACATTTTGTAATTAAAACCTGAACCTTTTTGTTATGCATCTCTGTTGAATACAAACTGTCAGTCAGAATGTGATGACTTACAGAGGAAAAATTGATTCTACCGTATAATAGTCAATGCAATTGCTGCTACCTTCAGCATAGTGAAAAACATACAGAAACTGAACATACACTTATTTCATATCACAAAATCCACACAATGTAGTAATAACACGAATAAAATAAGTCTTTTGACCTCACAACTACGATGAGGCCTGCAATACTGGCTTGACGGACATTAACTGTAAAGTTTCACCTTCTGACTGGATTATAATTCATGACAGTGTCGTGTGCAAAAGGAAGACGTTATTTTTTCAATCCTTCGAACCCTGTGGCACACGACGAATGGCACTGGAAATAAAACTGAACGGTAATGTTGCTTACAGATCTTAATGGCATGCGGTCACATACACAAATGCTCACAGTCACATCTCGAGACAGTTCCAACACGCCCGCCTAGTTCATACACAAGTGAAGAGGGTAAGTATAAGCTACAAATGTAATAATATACAGGTACAACGCCGACATGTCATAGAAAGGAGATGGAAAAACAAAAAGTAAAAAATATAGAAATTGAGAGGATAAAAAGTGAGGATATTGTTGCAGATATTAAGGATACAATTCTCCATTGTCAGCTGTTTAAGGTGCGAGCTCCCTTGTTTTCTGACAGGCTTCACATTTCCTCCAAATGTAACTTGAAATGCACCAGAGAAAAACAAGCTGCTAAAAAAACGTCTCAATTTCCCAAACAACCACAATACAGCTCACTGAATAAATGGAGATAAACATGATTATAAAACATTTTGGTTGAGCAATTAACACAAAGAAAAAAATTATTAATAAAATACTCGTACGGTCACTGGCATCATTCCCAGACTTTCAATCACTCCTTTTGAACAAAACTACATTCCTCATAAACTCCTGGATGCTTCGGTTCATCCACATTTGAAAAACACGAAGCTAATCGCTGACATGTTATTCATTAAGTGCTGTTGAATGGAAGGACATTTTTTAGATATACATATAAAGTCTCCACAGGATGACGGTTCATGCTGTCAGAACTTTCAATGGTATCATTACCAGGCGACACAGGATGTGTTTGTAACAAAGAATCCCATTTACAGTACATCGTCTCAAACTGCATCCAAACCAACTTCATTTGCTGTTCCGATTTATGTGTGTTCAAAACAGACATTTTTCTAGTTTTAAACATCTGGGCCAGGACCTGTGGGGACTGTTTGTCAACGTAAAACCAATCAAATCTGAGCGGAAAAAGTAACATTTCCAATCAAGTTTTCAAATCTTTCAGTATGAAAAAGTATTTAAGACAACAAAAGGATGATATAAGTGCTGAAGTTAAATTTCACTGATGCTTCAAGTCTTTTAATTAGACCTCGGGAAACATGTTAAAAGTGCATTTCTGTCTTACATATATTTTACTTAGTACCTACAGTACACAGGGGAGGGAGGCTCTGGAGAGATTGTGAAGCTCAACTTCACAAGCTGTTGCAGAAAATAAATGCAACAATTGCCAAAACACTGAAAACACAGGCGTTTCGTCTTCTTTCCTTGATTGGCAACATGTTGGTAAGAGCCTCTTAGTTCACTGGTTAAGCTTCAAATTCCGAGGTGAGACGTTTCCGTCCAATCCAATGCGCACGATGAACAGCTTCTGTTTGAAACAACATTTTCTTCATAGGCAGAAGTTTTTTTAAAAAGGACGTACTTTTCAACAAAAACTTAAGAGCTGGTTTAATTAATACTTCATTATTTTTTTGTCCTTGCATCAATTGTCCTGTTGGAAAAAAGATCTGAACATGTAAAATGTGTTGTTCTTCGGGTTTATGACTTCATTTGAGATGATACCGACAAGTAGGTCAGAGTCATTGGGATTCTCGGGCCACGTATGATTCTCTCACTGTGGAGGGGGCACTGGAGCTGAAGGGTGTAGCGTTTCCCCAGGAAGAGGGGGGGCCGGTTCTGTAGAGCGTAAAACAGGCACAGAGCAGAAAAATGTAAAGCCTTTTTAACACATTTAAAGAGAAATTCTCCTTGTTTTTATTTTCTTTATTCAAATATATGATAATAGATTTATGGATCTGAGGGTTCAAAAATATGGATGAGAGACTACAAGTAAACCAACATAATTATAATCAGAATCAGAATCAGAATCAGAATCGGCTTTGTTGGCCATGCATGTTTACACATACATGGAATTTGTCTCCAGTTACACGTTGCTCTCAGTCGTACATAGATACACGATAAACAACAGAAATACAAAAAAAATGAAAAAAGACAATAAAGACAACAAAATAGAACACAAAAACTAGGTAATAAAGAGCTTGAACTTACCGTGGAGTGCAGGAGTAGTGCTGGAGCTGGAGCTGGAATGCGACGCCGGGGCCACGCCCGGAGGTCGGGGGGGCGAGGCGTGAGCCCCCTGCGGGGGTTGGGACTCGGGGGCGGAGGCTGAAGATGGAGGGGCGGGACTGGGGGCCGGCTGCGGTGCCGGCGTGTTGAGCGCCTGCTGACTGGCGGTGAGGGGCGCTGGGGCCGGGGCCGGGGCGGCCTGGTTGGCGTGGGGGCCCCCGGCCTGGCTGTGCTGCTGGTGCTGAATCTGCTGGAAGTGCTGCTGGCGGGCCCTCATCTCGGCGTACTTCAACTGTTCCATGTGGAAGGACTGACGGTCAGCCAGCAGCTGCTGACGCTGGTACTCCAACTGAAAACCAAATATGTAAATATGTTTACTTCTCCTTTGAGATGCGACGTATTTAAGAATCGCTAACTTACGGCCTCCCTCTCTCTGTCCATTATGGTTTCCAGTTCTTCAAAGTGTCGAAGTTTGATCTCCAGCTTCTTCATTTGAGTCTCCACAAGCAGCGCCACAAGAGATTTAATCTTCCTCTCTTCAACTGCAGCCAGGTGCTACGACGGAAGTGAAGGAGAAACTTACATTAGACAAAATGTGAAAGTGAGAAATATTTGAATTACAGCCTGGTGTCGTACAGCGCCGCCATGTCACTCCATAATCACTACTCACTTTTGAATGCCATTGATGGCCAAGGCCATAAAAAGTCACAATATAGTGAAAAACTAATACTACTACGTGTAATTCAAAGCATATTATGATTTACTAAGCTATGAAATGAAAACACTATATTATATCATAGAAATGAATAAGTAAAGGATGTCATTAAAGGTGTTTTCATACTGTTATAAAAGTACAGCACAAATCCAGCAAGTAAAAAATGCATCTATCGTACGAACTACAGTGTCTCATTAAGGTAATAAACTTCACCTTGGCTTTGACAGCAGCAGCAGCGAGTGCAGACGCAGCAGCAGTGGCAAGGTTCCCCTCTCCAACGTCACGCTCCACCTTAGCTTTCCTGTCTCCTTCACTCTCTGCTTCTCTTTGTCCTTCCTCTGTGCCCTCTTTTCCATCCTTCACTTTCTCCCCATTACCTTTGAGAAAGAAAAAAGGTCCCTTTGGTTTTCCTGTGTTAACAGTTCTCCACTTTCTCTTAATGACTGAGATACATTTCATACCAATCTCTGACTCGGTCTTGTCCGTCTCTCTCTCTGCTTCGGCGTCTCTTCCTCTTTCCTCTTCCTTCTTCCCATTCTCTGGCTGTGTCTCCTCTTCCTCAGTTGCTCCATCTTTTCTCTCCTGAATCTGAAAACCAACAAATCACAACAACAAAAAAACATCAGTAGAACTACAAATAATGATTTGTAATGTTATATGGAACGTGCATCATACCTTGGACTCCCTCTTCTCTTCACCTGGTTGGCTGTCACTCTTACTTTCATCGCTGCTTTCATCTGGAGAGAAGACAAATCACTTTTTATTTTTTTGGCCTTAAAATTCTGCAAGGTGCGCGTGTGTGTGTCCATCTTACCAGGTCTCTCCCCCTCCTCCAGGCCGGTGCCTGCAATGCCACTCCCCTCCAGGCCGTACAGCGGGTCCTGGCGGCCGCTGACCCTCGCTGCCTCCTCCACCCTCCGCACATGAGCCTCAACAAGCGCTGCAGGAACCTCCTCCTTCATACGAGAGAACTCCTCTGAGAGGGAGAGACACAGTTTGAGGTCACCGGTTACTAAAGAGTAATCAATAATAAAAATCTGCACATTCAAAATAAGCTCCTTCTCACCCAGGGCAGATTTGGCCGCAGCAGAGGCAACGCGTGGGTCGACGACAGAGGCGAGGAAGGCCACTGTGCTCATGACAGGGTTTCCTGCCTGGCTGAAAGGTACCGGCTGGTAGGACAGCGGTCCCAGGGACGACGAGTTGTCCTCTAAATAAGGGTCTTCAATGGGAAGCCGCAGGAAGTGCAGGATGCACTCATCCTGCGTACGGCTCCCCACGTGCTCTGAGACCTTGTTCCAGTCGTCTTTGTACATCTCTAACCCCTGAAAGAAGTGGGGACGACACTTAGCTTCATGGTTCTGTCTTGTTTTCACACCACTAATGGTAAGGATCATTTGTACCTCAAGCAATAGCAGTGTTTCCTGCTCTGTCCACTCCCTCATAGAGCTCGCTGTGTTCTTGCTCTGTGAATAAACATCACCACCATTTTGTTTATAAAAGGCTTTTGAGAATTAAAAATTGTCCTTCCTTTGTGCATTTTCTTGGATTTGTACCTTTGCAGAACAGGTCTTCTTGCTGTACATGTCAGTCCGCAACCCAAAGTTCTGCAGATCTGCTGGTTTCTCCTTAACTTTATCTGGGAAGGACATCATCTGCTGGGTAGCAGGCGTCTGCAGGTGCACAGTGGAAGGACACGTGTAAATCAAAGCAGAACACGTGTGCACGTTTCCATTCATGTCTGTGTGAGCGAGTGTCCGTGGACCTGGGACGTCTTGGGCTGCAGGGGCACCAGGCTGGACGGAGTGTCTGCAAGGACGTGGAAGTGAGAAGTGGGTGGGGGGCCCATGGGTGTGGGTCGGCTCTCAGAGTCGACCTGGTAGTTGATGAGGCCCCACTGCTCCAGGAAGGCGTGCACCCTGCAGGGGAAGAACCACGGAGTGCACAACGCTGAACGCAGTTCAACCACGGTTAAACCTCTGGAGTACGTTCACATGCGGCCTGCAACTACCTCATGATCGCACACACGTCTCCTGCCAGGTTTCTGCGACAGGCCGTGGACGTCAGATACTCCTGAGGGTTCAGCCGGTATGTGTCAATCATGAAGTTCCTGTACGCCAGGTAGCTGAAAGAAGGAGGTGCACAACAACTTAGTGTTGTGTCCTAAGTGGTCGCTTTTTGAAGCAGTGTGTCACATAACAATAACTGTAATAAAAACCTATAATTTGTTTGTGTATACGGATCCAATACTCACATCTCTGGTGTTTTGGATTTGTTCTTCCCATTGAAAAACTCTGGCAGGGCTCTGCGCTCAATGGCATGAACACTGAGGAGGGACAGATGCGACGTGGTGAGTGCACACTTCAGCATTTTGAGTCGCATCTCTAGTCGAATTGACACAAGCCAAATTCCCCCAGTTCAGTCTTTTCCCATGTCTGAACTCTAAAAATTCCCCCGTGACGTATCTTGAATGAGATCACTAAAAATAATATCTTTTACCTGTTGTAGTCAAACCAGGCGGCGTAGCTTGGTATAATAATGTGATGAGTTTGCTCGGTCACATTGTCCTCGTGAAGGTCCGAGCCTTTCACTGGTTCGCCCTTCACGCTCGCAGAGCCTTCCTCGTCCTCCTGTTTAAACACGTGACGAATGGGTTCACTGCCCTCACTGCCTCGCATGTTACTGCAGTTTAACAAACCACTTTACCTTGCCTGCTGTTTCCATGGACTCGTCCTCTTGCTCTTCTGTTTGAACCACAAACGAATGGTGAGTGAATATACAACAAGGCCAGTGAGACATAACATCCACTTACTCAGAGTGAGTAGAGGACTTATTCACAGTTTAAAATGCAAACTTTTCCTACATGCTGCGAGAGACAACAGCCTTTCAAAAACACACTTTGTTATAATAATACATTTACAATCTTTTTTTCAGTGGCTCGCTCTTGCTGTTCCACTGGTTTACAGTGTTTGCTTTGAAAACTGACCTGATACTTTTGTAAAATGAGTAACGGCGGCCATGATGGAGATGATAGTAAACTTTCTCCTCACCAATTTCTGCTCCACCCTTGACTGGAGTTGAATCCGAGTCCTTCTTGGTGCTATCTGCCAAAACAAGATATAATGTCAGCGAGTAACCGACGACAACAACTACTTTAAGGGCTTTAAGGAGACAATAGATTTATTAATGGTTTATTTTAACGGTTCTATTTGGTTGGATGTATGTATAGTTTCCACATGTTAGTACTTGTTTTAGGTGGGTTTCCCTCTTCCGATGCAGGAACAGGTGATGCTTCATCCACGTCTTTGCTCAGATCCTCCTGCTCCTCTTCCCGTTGGCCCCGTTTGGACTTGGCGTACGGGGTCGTCGGCCTGTCCACACAGCCACACGTAAGCAAAATACACTATTACAGTGCTGCACTGTGTCTCTGAGGCAATTGGTTTTAAAAGCTGACGAGTGGGACATTGTTGCATCGAGACAGGCCTGGTCACCAACCCTTTTTTGGTATTCTTCTTCTTGGTCTCCTGAGGCGGAGGGGTGGGCGACGGCGACGGCGACCTCTTCCTCTTCTTGGCACTGCCGGGCTTCTTGTCTCTGCGCTCATCTGAAGTGGTCACCTCATCTGTCAGGGTCTTGGCTGAGATCCTCTTCCTCTTTGGGCAGCCGTCCCCCACTTCATAGTCCTCCTCATTCATCCATTCGTTGTACTGGTCCAGGTCTAAAATCCACTTGGCATGGACCTGTAAACAGAGAGCGCTGTATTTAGTGTGCGTGTCAGCCACAGTGACAAAACACAACTTATTCCATAGTTTTTATTTTATATTTTAGGCACATCCCCCTACAAATCACCAACAGTCATTTTCAACATGGCACAGTGGTAGTGTAAGAAAAAAAACAATTCTACAGTGACTTAACGAGACCAAAGGAGCAGTCAATTTATGAAGGAAACGGCAGTTACTCCCCATCGTCACTGTGACAGGATAGACAAACTAACACAGAGTGAATACAGCTCCAAACATTGGAATGCTTCCACACTCTTACTATAATTTCCCATTGAGTGCTGAGTGCCTCGAAGTGTTGATGCTGTGAATGCACAATAACAGCTGCTGACGCTGCCTTTTTTCATGAGTCAGTGTGTTTGCTTCAAGTGCCAATTCACCTCAGCAGTTAATCCTTTAATGTTTTGCACAGAGAAATATAAGAGAAGAAGACTAGGAAGCAATCATCTCTACATACAAGCTGTGGTCCCCTGAGCGGTATAATAAAGAAACGCCTGATGTATGAAGATCAACATCTACATCTACATACTGAATATTAAAAGACATTTTCCTAAATTGTGTACATAAAAATAATGCAGAGGCATCTAAAAATTCCCAGGTGATGTAACAACGCATTATGTAGCCAATTAAAAACTGCATATCAATCTGAGTATGTTCTTATTCTAAGGATCATTTAGGTTCAATTA
Organism: Apeltes quadracus; assembly: GCA_021346845.1. Taxonomy (NCBI): domain Eukaryota; kingdom Metazoa; phylum Chordata; class Actinopteri; order Perciformes; family Gasterosteidae; genus Apeltes; species Apeltes quadracus. The sequence goes on from CM037933.1 coordinate 1,839,103, forward strand.
AGGGCAACAATAAGTCAATATAGGAAAAATACATACTGTTCATGTGGTTAAATATGTTTAATAAAACTTGCATGTGAGCAGATTTTTGGAAAAACTGAGAGAAAAAACATTAAGTAAGTAAGCCAAAATGAAATATTATTTTTTAATTGGGAATGAAATGGGAACAAAGAAAGAGAAACAACAAACAACAAAAAGTTGTAGCAAATAAATACCTTCCTAGGCTTTTCTGGACTCGGAGGATCCTCCACTGAAGCCTCAATCTCACTTGCTTGGATCCAGGTATCATAACTTAATAGCGAGAGAAATTAGGTCAAAGGTCAAGGCAGAGGAAGGCTTGAAAGAGGCAGATCCCCTCTACAGTGTTATCCTACCACAGTGACGGGTCAAATGTTTCTATTTAAATGTTAAATTGTGTTCATATGTCTTAAAACTCCAACACCAACCTGTCAGGAAAATATCCCCAGTGAAGGAGCACTTGCTTATCTCTCTTCATAACTGGACGGACCCACTCTTCTGGATCATAAAGAGGAAAGGATAGCAACACAGAGCACGTCATTGCATAACAATAATAAAATCAATAAGCTGTGTTTAAAAAAAACTCAAGCCTCACCTTCCTCCAGGTTGGTGGGAATAGAAACAACATGTGAGCTGGAGGCCTTTTCCTCAGTTACAGATCCCTGCAACCGATCAGGCCACAAGGAAATATTGGTTAAGCTTACATAAAAGTAGTTGAGTGAGTTTTCGGACTACAAAATTAAACAAAATACACACCTGATGTCGTTTTATAATGTCCTTCAGTTTCCCGAGCAGCTTTGGCTCTATGTCAGAGCTCAGGTAGATGACTGGCCTGCTAAGGCAGTTGTTCTGAGAGGAAAAGAAATGCAGCAGATGTTTGAATTATTGAAAATCTGTCAGGATATATCTATAAAAAATATTTCTTTAACTTCATATCATCTCAATTAAAACTCAGTCAGTTATTCAGCTCTTCAGATTAAGGGAGCATGGATGATCTCTAAGTGTAGCTGCAGGACTGATTAAGTAGGCTTACTGCTCAAGTCACATGACCGGCTGCCCCTTCATTATTTCTTTCGGGAAAGCTCGGGCAGCCTGATTCTCAGAACCTTCACACTTACTGTGTAATTGTAATTGTGAGACATGCATCTCTCAAATACAGCTTTTTTCTTTGCATATTTTCGGCTAGAATACCTGAAGCAAAAAATAAAAATGTATCAACTGACCCAAGTTCACCGTCTAACTCTTAAAAACAACGATGTGTGTTATAAAATCAAACACTGCTCAAAGAATAACAGTGAAAACATTTTGCTGAAAGAATTTTGGTTGTCCATGTTAAAAGCATACATAGAGAAAAGCTCCGTGCCAAACTCACTTGCACTAAGGACTTCTCAATAGTCATGAACATCTCTACATTTCGGTCCATCCTCGACGGATTCTGGAAGTCAAACCTGCGCCTACCAGGAAATTAGACTGGAGTTACACATGAAACGGCAACACAGCCGATGTCCAAACTATGTGCCGAGCACAAACGTAGAGCAATTTATTCATTTATATAAGCGAAAAAGGAGGTCTTACCAGCCTTGGTCACTCTTGAACTTGTAGGCAGCAGCCAGGATGTGGCAGAGAGCCCCTCCTGACTTGAAGTCCAGAAAACACTTCATCTGCAGACACAAAAGAGCTTGAAACACATGTGTGGGAAAAATACACGCGTGAATGTCCCGATTGAGGAGACATACTGGCAGCTTGGTGAGCGGAGGGTTGCTGACATGTCGACCGAACACCTCCTCCTGGAACTGGAGCAGCTGGACCACCAGGCTGGACAGGGACTTGTTGGTGGGGGGCTCGGCCTGGATGTACTGGGAGGACATCGACATAGAGAGGCAATCAGTGCAGGGCATCAGGGAGAGGTAACAGTTAACTACAGCGGGGGATAGTTGCTATAAGCACAGTTATGTGAAAAACTTGAGGGAGCATCTTTTTTATTAATCAGTGTCATATTAAGATATGTTATGTAATATTTCAAATGTGAATTAAATGGTAAATGTATTTGATTCCATCCTCTATCCTAAAGAAATAATGCCGTTATTTGATTAAATCAATGTTTCCAAACAGCATACCGCTGGTGTTATGGCAGACAGGCCATGGCTTCAGTCAGCGCCGCGCGCCACACAGTCAACATCTGGATCTTAGCTGCATTACCGTTAGCCGATCAGCTAACTAGCTAGCTAGCCAGTTGGCCGATCAAAGTCGACTCTTTTGCAAAATATCATACTCGCGGGACTGATTGTGTGCTGCTTTTGCATCGGTTTAGGTACAATAACGTGTAGCGATGACGCGTTCAGCGGCCGCATCTGTTGCAGCTGTTGGCTCAGCATCCTTTTGTATTGAGTCAAACAGCTGGACGCTCAGCAGCCCTCCCTCCTCTCTTTGTCACTGCCTCTGCCCAATAGGTAAGCACCCAAATATAAGGGTGAAAAATGGATGCTGCGTGTGTATGGATACAAAACATGCGGTCGGTACCTTCTTGTAATTCTTTCCCAGCCAGACGCGGACATTATCAAACTGAGAAACGGTATCAGACGCTTCGAAATATTTTACATTCGGGCCGCCGTCTTTCTTCCGCACCGCCATCTTTGACTGCAGACAACTCGTCAACGTCGCGCGCCTCCCAGCGGCCAAAGTCTGGAACTACAGCTCGTGGCGAGTGTAATGACAATCAACGCACAGCAGGTTGCGCACTAACGCAGAGAACGTTTTAAAATTTAGATTTAGAACATTGAAGAAGCAGCAGCAGGTCCACCGACCTAAAACCTCAAAACGTCACTTCGACCATTCCTGTGGTCGAAGTGTGACGGTCACAAAAAGGCTTGAGTATCAAGACTGAAAGCAGGCTCTGCATCAGTGTCATATTCCCATAGTGTTGGATCATTATTACTGGTGTATTAACATGAACATAGTACATACATCTTGGAGTTGTATATCATTTTAACTGCTATTGTGCAGTATAATCTATAAATCCTATATTGCTTTAAGTCATTTTGTGTTTTATTTGAGCTTACAGTAAGCAGTCTTGGTGCCAAACAAATAAATGATGATATTTGATAATGATAGTGAGATGATCTCCATATAGGCCCGGTAAATTTACACACTGTGCACTTTCAAAAAATGAAACAATTTACAGACTCAATGAATAGTTCGGTGCACTTCAAAACTCTATATATGGCAACTTAAGAAATGTGTCTAGTTTGGGTGTGAAGACGGTATGATGAGGAGGGACTTTGTACTTACTCGCTGAGTGGTGGTTGTTTAATTGTAACTTTCTCAAATAGGCTGCATCATTTAAATAAAGCACTTATTTATAAGTCTTGAAAAGTTGAAGAAAACAAACATTCTGCGTAGGACATTTTTGTGTTTACACATTTTTTAATTGACTAAAAACATCGTTTTAATTGTATTTTTAATGATTATCAATATGAATAATGTACTGTCCGTAGATCTACTATCAATTTTTTTTGTAATTGTATGACATTGACACCATGAAATAATGCCCTTTAAATATTTTACAATTCTCTCAGCTATTCAAGTCCCCTGTCCTGATACATGTTTTATTTATGTATTATTATATATAGCTTTAATTGGTTTTATCCAATTTATTTTACTTTGATTAATTGATGAGGGTCACAATTTGACTGTTGTTTTATATCTGATTTGGACCCTTGGTGGTGCTACACAAAATATGCAAAACCCTTTTTTCACCTTTGTCTTTTACCTTTTATATCTTTGATTTTATTTTGAAGATAACAAATGTAAACATTCATGTTGCTAAAGGGAGGGAGAGCCACTGGTGCATGCTTTGTCCCAGATTTGATTGGATATTATATGATTATACACAAACAAATAATTATAATCCAGAGTGCATGCTAGAAGCATAAACACCCAATTGTGACAATTAATTGAAAATATTAATATATTTGACAAAAATACCTAAATGCAAGCAATTATAAATGCATATCCAGTATTCAATTTAATACCAAAGGACTATTATCCAGGTACACTCATAATGAGTTGATCCATACTTGTAATAAAGGCATAAAGTTTTAAACTCAGCAGACATGAGAGATCAGTAAAAGCGTAGAAAAAAAGACCAATGGACTGCTTTCATGTCTGTGACCTTTTTACTGATTCTCATTTAGTCATAGACTGAAATGATCCATCATTAACAGAAAATAAGTATGTGTGCGTGTCTGTTCGTGTGCATGTGTGTGTGTGTGTGTGTGTGTGTGTGTGTGTGTGTGTGTGTGTGTATGTATGTGTGTGTGCGCGTGTGTGGCTTATTCGTGAAAGCCCAGAAACAACATTGAAGGGAGTAGCACTCCTTGAACTAGTATTCCTCAGGCAGTCTGTGTGTTTGTATTTGCTGCGTGAGTGTGCTTGTGTGCGCGCCTGTGTGTGTAGCACCAGTCGGCGCTCAAGGAGAGAGTGTGAAGCCTATTGATTATTTTAATCCTCCTATTTGTGAGTCTGTGATCCTCTCGGCTCAGCCTTCCACAGAGGGATTGCTAATGGGGCTGAACGCTTCCCTCCTCAGCCCTCTCTCCCTGTCCAATTAACTTAACGCTGGAATCTGCGAGGAGGGAGCAGTGGGGCTCAGAGGGCGGCGGTGGTGCAGAGGGGGGGTGTGTGTGGGGGTGGGGGGGGGGTGGACACATTGCTGTGACACAGCCGGACCAACACCCCCTATTGTCCAACATCTCCCAACCTCTCATTTGCACCAGAAAGAACTCCTTCTTTCAGAAGAGCGCTACGTCTTGTTTTAATTAAGGCCCATCTATTTTATTCTGCTGAGGTGAGAACTCAATTCAGAAAGTGTTTCCTTTTCACATGGCGAACTTGCAGGGCGGCCTCGCACTTAGAAGCATGCAGCTGGTACAGAAGTCTTTTTGTCAGTATTCTACTTAAAGCAGGCTGCTGCCGCTGTAATTCTGGCTGAACTTCTTCCAATAAGAATCTGTCCAATTAATGTTTGTGTTCCCCTTTTAAAATTTATAAAACCAAACCTTTAATTGTTATCCTGCTAATAAAAGTGTTGCTATATTTCACATCCGACTCTTGCTTAGCGAATAACACTCCATCACTGACCCAACTAAACGGCAAAGGACACCTGTAGAGCAATCAGATTCATGTAAGTCATTGTCACGAAAATGTATCATTAAAACGAGCTACAAGTCACAGTCTTCCTACGTTGTAGCCCGTAGTGCGACGCTTGTGTATGAGCACTTACTCACTTTGGTAAAGGGCATCTGAATAACTTCACAGACTTTCTCAACTCAACCGGATTATCAATAATAATAATAACTCATTGGTGCAAACAAATCTCTGTCAACACGGTGGAAAATGAAAAGAGCCCCAGAGGTGACCTGATCATTTATACTGATACTCTCTGTACCTGTTTATTTCACAAAAATATCTGTATTCTTATCGGTACCAGAAGTTGTTTGACATCGTAGATCGTTGTTAACTGATACCTATACAATACATCAATATATTCAGAAGTTTAGCTGCCCAAAAAATAAAGAACATAATATTGGAAACATGTGACCATCTTTGTCCTTCATGTATATAATTACAGAGCTCAGATTGATACGAATAAATATAAAATAAGCATACATCAGGCAAAACCGTAATAAAAGTAACAATCATTAAGAAATAATGTCCACAAAGTCAGATAGTTTACCACATTATTCTTTATCAATGGAGGAAACAAAATACATGACAGGTAAGTTTATTCTTGTTTTTTTGGAAATACTGGAATATGTTAGTTTGTCAATTTCTCAGCTGTTTTTATATTTGAACCTCAGATGAACTTCACAAATGCCGATAAAGTCATGAGATCTTTGCAATCAAAAATAAACACCCTGAGCAGTGAGAACTTATCACAACCTGTCACCTGCTGAGTTCTGGAGGAGAACGTAGAACAAAGAAAGCTGTGGTTTTACTCAGCGACTGCAGAATAATCCTGAATCGTCTTTTCATTTTATTGTCTTTTGTGATCTTCAAGTGCAGCGATAAAACGATTTCATACATAACAAATATGCACAACAGTTTACAAAGTACAGCGACGACAATGCTTCCGCACCGCTGGTGAACAAAGCTCACGCAGCAGGACGGCGCATGACACGCAGGCTGTGTGAAGGAGGAATGTCTGTTACACAACAGTAAGAGAGCTTTTCGATCACAGCACAAGAAAACTTCACATCCAAATCTCATCACGGTACAGTCATGCTACCAGGCTCCAGCTGGATCTGTGTCCCTTCCCATGGCGTTAAAACGACGACGGATGGGCTCAAAGGGTTTTCTACTGTATCATGAAAAATATAGTTGTTTCTAAATATAGTAATTTGGTTACATCAACATATTTAGGATTTTTGTCTGGAACAGCACAGTAACATGCTTCTGTTTTTTGTTTCACACCCTACCAAAGTTACCGTGGTCCCAATTTTGGGGGCTTTTATTCACAGCTCACATTCAGTTACACACAGAGATTCACAAACAGCGCCCTCAGTTAGCATCTATATAAGTGGTTGCCGGATTGCAGGAACAACAGTGGCCTGCGTTTGAAAAACATCTCAACGTGGGTGTGTTCAACGTAACATTAAAAGAAACGTGTGACATCTTGTGAGTTACGCATACGTTCTTTCACGCAGAGATGGTTAGCCAGTTAGCTTAGCTTAGCTCAAAGAGGCGTCGTGGCCTGTGATCGGACCAAACATCTGTCAATCAAATTCTTATTAAAGTGCAAAAACAAGAGAATTCAAAAAGGCAGCCATTGTTATTCTTTGCCCTTCTTTTGATGGAAAAATACTCCTCAGCGTTGATGAATCTGATGCTATTGCAGCACCTGAGCTGACCCAGTGACTGCCATTAGCTCCACACAGAGTGTTATCGCGTGACCTGGATGCAGCACAATAATCTGTTCAGGCGAAATGACAACCAGGAAAACCAGGTACTCTTGTTTTTACAGTCTGGTTTTTGTATAAATGTCATTACAAGTTAATTGGGGAGTTTTGAAGGTTCTGATTGTATGACCTTTGAAAGTTCCATATTTTTCCACTGCTGTGTTAGTAATACAGTCAGCCACCAGTATACTTCCTCAAAAGTAATTGTCAGGCGGTCAAATAGCTTTAAAAACCCCTTTTCTCACACACAACCTGGATCAGGGAGGCCGTGTTCAACATTTCTGCAGGTTTCCGATTCAACATTCACACCCATCCCACACTGTGATTGGTCAGCTGAGCAAACATGACAAACATTTTTTTCCCATCAGTTATGTTGAATAATTTTACATGTATTCAAGTGACTGCAATTCTATGAATTATTGATATAAACGCAATTTCAACAATTCTCAGGAAAACACATCGCACCAGTCCTTTTCAGTTCTGACCCCACCCTTGTACCGGATACGAGTTTCAATTTTCTCATCCAACTCTCTGCAAGAAAGCAAACAAGCGTATGCAGCGAACTGTGGATGCCAGATGTAGGCGTGACTGAACAGGCTGTGGGGGGAAGCCTCAGCTCATTAGCAGGACATGATGAGGCTTTGTCGTGAGCTCCGGCTCCGGGAAAATCTCAAAGCTGAATCCCACTATCAATATGCCCTGTGTGTTAAGGGACTGTTACCAACAACTTGACACCCCCTCCCTTAACGGGAGCAGGAGAATGTGCAAGTCAAACTAACGGCAACGCGACACTTTCATGCTTTACCACAAGCAGAAGGGCATCGACGCAAAAAAATACAACACACTGGATTACGTTGTCTGCATTGTCAGCCGCAATCAATATATTCATGACTTTTATCATTTGAAAATCCATCTCACAGTGAAGGCGAGAGGCGGCGGGCAAGTGCAAACACTTTGATTTACAGTCCACATTCGGAGATCATTTCAGTCGATTTAGGACCGGTGGCTGAGATGCTCGTCTCGTCTCAGTGAGACGACGGACCGGAGAAGCTAAGTCCATGTGAGCACACCTTTGTGAGTCGAATACGAACGCTTGTCAGATGGGAATCTGTTGTTGTCGTCACGTTTACACACACAGTACGTGGCACAGAATAATGATTACACTAGTGTGAGTGTCTGAGGTAAATGTGGTAATTTTATACAATACATTTTTCATTTACACACAATTTGTCTATTTATTAACTGTGATTGTGTAATTACATGTTTATGTACTGAACGGCATTGAGATGACAAATTACACTGCATGGGGGTGTTAGGTGAAGAAAGGAGACTTGATTATAGAGAGAGACTATATACATGTGAATATCCTGTCAGTCGGGGTATATGAGGAAGCCGGAGAAGGTGCTGTATTTGTTGGTGTTTCCGCCGTGGACTTTGCCGCCGTCCAGCTGTATGCACACTTCGTCTCCGACATCCAGGTGGAGGATGACACTGTTGGAGGCATAGTCGTAGTTCTGATCTGCATCTTGAGCAATTGCACTGGCTCTCACCTGAAATAGAACAAAAAAAGATGGTAATTGGCTGTAAGGAAAGAAATAGGGAAACACCATAGAAAGAAAACAAGCAACCGTCGTTATAGATATTGGACATACGCACTTAACTAAAAGACGGTGTTTTTGTTTGTAATGACAATTACAAAGAAATTTGTAATGTACATTTTACACATTCTATGGACTTTCAATTAGAATCTGGTATATAAATACAGTACGACAAAGGCTTTTTGAGATGGTTTTCATGTATACGTGGTACATTAACTGCCTGTTTAAGATGATTGATTTTGACTCATTATCCAACAGTCTTTTATTGGGGGGGCTTGAGTTTCTGTGATCAGGCGCAAACGCAACTACTAAGTAATCCAGTTGTCCAGTGTTTTTATTTTGTTATAGGCTGATGATTTATTAACTTTATCGCTTCCATCACATCCCAGTATTCCAGCCCAAACCAGTCTGCTTATGTTATCTGGATGTAACAGGTGCCATTTTATTTCCTGTATCATTCTGTCATCTTGATGTAATGTCATCAGTGCAGATGCCTTCCTGTCCACTGGGTAGATAGATGAGATGTGCAGTGATCTTTGCCCTAAAACCTCCATCTGAGAGCACATCCTGTCTTAGCCGCTATCAATTTCTTCCAGAGGGTTGTCGCTCTCACACCTGATCCAACTGTTGCAGCGAAGAGGCTGATGGGGATTCCACGACGGCATCAGGGCCAATTACAGCAAACGCAATGACTGGGCAGACACACACACACACACACACACCGCCTGATGCTGGTATTTGGACATTGATTTGTTGGAGCTGAATCTATAACAAAGTCTTAATCATTGCCATCTATTCACATTATGTCACTGTTCATGTTTTAATTTGGTGCGCTCAACTTGACAGGAAACCGTTGCCTCTTTCATCCACATCCAGCAAATACGAAAAAACAACTACCGGTAATCGTTAATGTTTGTGACCAAAAATACCCTGAACACCCCCCACAATAACATTACAACAAGAGTTTTTCATTATGAGCTTCATAACACTGGTATTACTGTCTGCCCTGCAGAAACTGCAGGTAATCCAAACCAGCACACACTAAAGACACATTAGCTCGTGTAAAGACTGCAGAACCCAGAGCTTGACAACCTTTAAAAAACTAATTTGTCAAGCAGAATATCCATTTAATAAATCAAGTAAAATACACAAACATTATAATGAATGCGAATATAAAACCCGCACTCCATTCGTGTCTGCGGCACTGACTGTTTTATTGTCCCCAACCGTCATAAACCTTCCTTGACCATGTTGTCATCACCTACACAATTCAAATAAGACAAAACTATCCTTCTCTCCCCATACTCAATCATATCATGCTTTTTTTCCGCAGCTCTTTCATTTATTCCGCTCAAAGTATTTCTCCATGAAACCATTTCTTCTATGAAGCGAAGGTGAACATTTTTACTCTCCCTCCTCGAGACAGAAACTGATCAATACATTTCCGTTGTATTAATTCAACTCACATCACCCCAATTAATTGTTGTCTCTTCCTACGCGTCGCGCCCCTTTCGATCACCCCTCTCCCATTCGCCACCCCAACGCTAGCCCTTCATTCTGGACCCATCTATCCATCTTTTTGTGTCCTTACACTCTAATTAGATGCAGGTCACGCACACATTTTCTCACCCCCGCCATGACAGTGTTGGCGGGAGCAGCGACTAAGTGTGTCCCTGTCCGGTCTAAATCAGATTGATTAACGGCGTGCGGCTCCGGCAGGTCTCCTGACGACCCCCCTCGCCTCTGCGGTCCCCTCCTCCTCCCCTCACAGTATCCCTAAGCGGTCTCTAGCTCCAGATGTGTCAGGGCGGGCTCTACACGGCTGCAGGGGAGGGTAATTGGTAGTGGGATAGCCACGGCAGCTCCCTGCCTAACAGGTCCGACTCCTCAATAACGCCATACAATCCCAATAAATGGGGGCGCAGGTTGAGCTACAGTGGTCAAATGGGCCCATGAAAAACCAGCAGGAGGTCAGGATAAGTCACACACACACACACACACACACACACTCCATTCCTCTCTCTTTCTCTCTCGATAAGAATAGCTCTGTTTTTTTTATGACTCTCAAGTGAATACCTGAGAAAAAAACCGGCAGCGTATGAGACATTTTGTTATTTTATACTGTTGGACTGTTTTGCTTTGAAGGGACTGAACAGCTCCCCCGAGGAGATCTAATGGGGTTTAGAAGAAATATAACAGTAAAGGGATTCTGACATCTTGTACGTCCAACATCTGTCTACATGGTTGAGTGGAAGGATTCCCCTGGCAGTGTTTTCCGCGGATATGCTGCCAGGCTGTTGTAGCTTCCTATGACTACAGTTTACGATTACAATTAAAACGGCTATACTTGTCTGTGTGAATGTGCAACATTATTACAATCCCTCCTATGTGATTGAACTACATGTGATTTATTCGTATGTGGTTGAACTACATGCAGCACATTAAAGGGAATGCTCCTGCTTGTATCCTCTATGCTTATGAGTCATCTGTGAGCTGCGGCAGTGATATTCACACCACCTCACTGATGTTACTTTAAAATATGAACACCAGCTAATTATACTTGCCTGACAAAAGGCCACAATGTTATTTATGGCTTTTATGGTTGACATCTGTGTGAGACACGCAGGTCAACTTAGACTCAACTCCACTAAACAATGGAGAGGCTGACATTTAATGTGCCATGTTCATGATTAATTCATGGCTGCATTTTTCTCAATATAGTGGAAGTTTACACATTTTACCATTATATTTTGAAGACTTTGGCATTTGAAATATTATGACAGTAGACATCAATATAATTTCCCCAAATGAATATGAACTGATTGTGAAGCAACAGTCATTTGATTTAAACTTAGTCGGACAAAAGGAAAAATAAGGTTAAACTATTCGTTTATACCAACAATTCACAAAACAATAAATAATGAGTATATTATTGGATAATCAGCTAAGCACTAAGCACATTTACTCAAGTAAATGGTACTTGAGATTAAAAAAAAAACCTTTTTCCAATATACTAATAAAAGACTAAACTATCTATAGTAAAAAAACTAAACTAGCATATGCTGTGTTTTTCAGTATTGAAAATCTAATAATTATGAGTAATGGACGACTCCTAGGGACCATTTTTCTCTGCATAATTAAAATTGCTCCTACATCTTTAAAAAATTGAAGAAACCATTCGTCTTGCAATCAAAAAGAAAAATCGATCTATTATGTTAAAGGGGTTTACGTAGCGTACAACACATCTGTCAACTGATATTTATTACTTTTTCCTATTGGAGCTTTTTTTCAGGATCTAAATACTTCTTTGTTTTCCAGAACTGAGTACAAGCTGGTGAAATTTCAGAGCTTTGTGACACTAAAACCACCACAGCACACATCTGCAAGTTCAGCTGTCACTAACAATCGCGGTGAAACCCTATTTTATTAAAGTGCACAGGAGGCACCGGGGCTTTGGAAACAAGAGGGAAAGGCAAATCAGGATTATCGTCAACAGTGGCGGAGATTGATAGCGACAAGGCAGTGAATTACTGTCTGTTGGCTCAGTGCTGTTCTGACTTGATCTGCTTCTGTTGGGGAGACGGGAGACCCGCGGGACAATAGAGAAGATTACACTGCCCCCACTTTTCATTAGAGGGCAACGTCAAATGGGGAGAGGGCGAGACTGAGTGCAAGTGGAAGAGAGAAAATAACTCATAGACATTACTAAAAGCTCAATGTGATGTTTTTGCTGTTATCTTCGGATTTGTGTGACACATTTAAGGACTGACATACTGTATTTCAAATGTATGTAGCCTAAGATTTTTGTCATTTTTATGTGTATTGACCCAATTTTTGTTCATAGTCTTTGTGTCTCAGCTTTGTCTCACGAGGTAGGGAGAAGATACGTAGGGGAAATAGTGACTGAAAGCAGATGTCTGGACGAGTGAGAATTGCAGGCACTTTTAACAGAAGCAGCAGGCAACGGATTCACAGGAAGTCAAAGTATATGAGGGGCTTTAAGTGATCGAGAGGGAGTCTGTCGGACAAAAAAAAACTGGTCAAGCTTGCCTGCTTCAAAACAGGGGGAGGGGCTGTCTATTTTTTTGTTTTGTTTTGTTTTGCGGTGCCTCGGTTCTTTTGCTAATAAAAATGACAAGATTCATTCAGTGCGATGTACAGACCTCTCAGAGCGGAGCGAGGCGATTGAGACGGGGTCTCTTAAACTTACCTGAGGGACCTCTAAGGATAAACTGGGAGCTGGAAGACGGGAAATTGAAATGGCCCTTTTGTAAAAGCCGCCATGAGGTATCCTGTTTCTATTATGCAGGTTGACATTTAACCCTTCTGCTGCACTGCAGACTAATTGGCATACTAAATGTTAATATTTTGCCAGGACACTCAAGACCCAAGGTGTCAAGATGTTGATTAAAAGTCTCTAATTGGCTCTGGACTGAGACCTTTGAGGGCAGAGGAGATGCCTTAATTGGGAATGAATGGGTTATGTAGACAATCTACCTGCAGAGCACCAGGTAGACGCAAAGCCTCTAATCTGGAGTTAAATTATAATATCCCATTACAATATATTGTTTACTATCTCTCATTAACTCTGAAAGGGAGATGTGCACAGGGAGACCCAGACAGAAGGCAATTTAAAACTTGTTCACAGAAAAAAATTGGTAATACAAGATGCATTTTATCTTTGTTCGTGTCAGCTACTATCTAACGCTGCTGTCTATAAAAGAAAGAAAATCCTGCTTCCCTGATGAGGAGGAAATAATGGTATAATGGGGAGGAAAAGAGAAAACACAACAAAGACACCTACAACACACAGTAACAACCAGCCAAGTTGTTTTAGTCCATGAAATATAATGGCCCCAGCCATTAAAACAGAAACCTATAGTCAAATAATGGCTGTGTGCAAGAACATGTGTGTGTTCTCTGAGAGAAAGACTTGAAAAGGAAACAAGCTGCAGGCTATACGGGAGGACGCATTCTGTTTGCTTTTAAAAAGGGGTGGACTATTATTCTTTGAAACAAAATGTTCCCCATTATAATTGTGTCCGACATTAAAGCAATACACCCCAAAGAAAGAAAGTCTTGATTATTAATTATTCTACCGACACACACAACCGTTGAAAAAGGAAGAAGAAAAAAAAGAACTGTCACACGAGGACCAAATTGGCACCTTGTTTAACGCACTAATCAGCAGCTTCTACTGCTCACAGAAGCCACCTCACACCTTGCTACTGGAGAAGAGCAGCTCATTTCCCCTAATAGAGCCCAAGCCTGTCAATTATCTAATTAACTTACGCTTATTTTTTGTTATTTACTTTACACACATAACACAGCCAGCCTAAAAGTAGCCGGTTGTCTGCTTAAATGAGACGTTGACCGACACATCTGTTATTCTAATGTGGACACCTTTAACGCGCTTTCGTTTCTGTTAGCTCTACGCCTCACATTGTTACGGTGGAGGCTCTGCGTTGGGCTTTAGACATCACTTTGTCCACCAGTGCCCCTCCGCCAGTAATTAAGCCCTGACCTAATAATACCACACAGTGATTTAATTGTGTCAATAGCAGATGAAATGCTCAAACGCTACGACCACTGTGGTGTCTTAAAAACTACATTGTGTGTGTGTGTGTGTGTGACTATGTGTGTGTGTGCGTGTGTGTGTGTGTGTGTGTGTGTGTGTGTGTGTGCGTGTGGGTAGGAAAAACAGACCGACCAACTGACCAGCCCAGTGGCTCCCATTTTGGACCAGGCATAAATATTCATACTCCTCGCTCATCTCCGTAAAAGGGCAAAGTACATATTGCTGGTGAATTATATATCCATTGAAAAGGTCATCTACTTCAACACCAATCTTTTGATGAGTTACGGGCCACGATGACTGAGAAGGATTCCCTGCATTGAGTGATTAATCTCTTCAAACTTGGTGCAGATGTGCACATCTGCACGGCATTTTGTTAGCCAACAGCTAGCAACCAAAGTCTGATTTGCCTCATGCATGTCAATCAGAGCTCCTCAACTCCTCCTTTCACCAGAGGACAGAGGACACTCTCATGTAACCTATTCTCTCATCCTTCTATGTCAACTCTCCTTTGAATATCCATCCATATCTTTTTTAGCCCGCTTGTCTTCTTGCTGTCACTGCACTGATTATTTCGCTGATCATGTTTTCTTTTGCAGCTTTGACGTTGGGGAACACAAAGCACATCAATCTGGAACAGGGAAAACACAAAGGCGATTTAAATGTGTTATTTAGTGTTGGACAGTAACGCATAAATCTTGTTCCAGTATTTGTAAAAAGTGTAAAAAGTAGTCTAAAAAGTAGTCTTAGGAATTACAATCTGAAATGCAGGCGGCAACCAAGGCTGAAATGTATACAGAAAATGGGATGTGGGTCTGGAGAGTTTTGCAGATGTTTAAAAAAAACTTTGAAGGAGCTTTGCTACGCAACAAAAGTATAATTAACGAGTAATGTAACTGCAGTTGAGTATCCTTCTTAGCAGCTAATTGTTAAAAAGGTTCATAACTCCAAATCGATAAACTCTATCAGGGTTTTCCTCAGTAGTTGTTTCACAGGAGCACTGAAAAAACATCAGGTGCAATGAAACTGAGGCCTCGACTGAAGTGAGTTAAATAATTTAGTTGATGGAAAAGATAATTAATGAGGAAGGAGTCAATAGCCAGAGTGAACGGTAGAAGTGTGTGTGTGTGTGTGTGTGTGTGTGTGTGTGTGTGTGTGAGAGAGTGAGTGTGTGTTTTGGTGTAAAAGAAGGGGCACAGGTGGAGGGGAGAAGATCTCATCTAGAAGCCATGAAAGATTTATCAGCAAGTGAAGACAGGAATGACAATATCTGTGAAGGCACGCACCAAACCAGGTCCATCAATTATATCTGCCATTTAACTGTCCTCTTTACCCTACACTTTATGTCCATCCCTTCAAATCAATAAAATAGGGAATAACTGTTTATATGGACTTGATCAGGAACAAATAACATCTATAACATTATTTAACCAAGCCACTTTGCCCAATCAGTACGTCATTTAACGGAAGATATACAGAATATAAAACACTCGAGTGGATTCCAGTGAGCTCACAGGGTCAAGCAACGGGCTATTTGTCATCCAGATTTGAACATTTTAAATGAAACGTAAATAATTGAAAAGTAAAAAAGTGTTTTTCCAGTTTTCTCATGAACTATTGAGAACTAGCTGGTTACACAAAGTGTAGTTTCCACATCAAATGTGCGGTAATGATTTGGCGGAAATGTATTCATACATTTTTGTGAAATCTTCCACCTTCGGCTCTGGCAAAATGTGGTGTAAATCTTTTCCACAATCACTTAACATGTTTAACAAATGTAAAAATGAATCACAAATGACTGCAAAAAAATCTGCTGAACAGGTGGACGTTGCCCCGCGTCCGACTGCAGCAAAGCCAGTGACAAAGAACAAAGACTGCAGAACAGTCTGCATTCAATAATGAAAGAAAATCAAAAAGTGTCTTCACACTTATTCCGCCCAAATGCAATGTTCAGTGTCCAAACTGTGGTATTTTAAAATACTCTCCGTTAAACCCAACTTGTGAATGTACACATGATAACGAACAGCCTCACGGTGGGAAGATTTTATGTTTTGCGTTGAAGGTTTTCTGCACAAACTGCCTAACTGTCCCACTAACGGCTTCTAAAGTCCTCTGAGACATAAAAGAAAAGTCAGCCGACAGCAGCCCGTCGGTTTGATGGTCAAATTGCTGTCCGTTCTTGTACCTTGTAAATGATGTGGGAAAAGAGACTGCTGTGCGTTCACACACTGACTCGAGACTTTCTTCTCCGGTAATCCCCGGGACGCCACCCTTCTGATCTGCAGCACACATGTCACAACGAGGGCCCAGCACTTCAGGCTCGTCACGGATCTCCAGATGGAAGCGTTCAAGGCTTTGTGCCAGGCATTCGTACTTGTTTATTTATTAGTGTTAAAGTCAGGGTTCCTCAGAGGACAGTAGCCAGCTGGTGCGTTTTGGCTTAGTTCCACTGAGACATTGTTATACTCTTGATCGCTCGGCTGTCACTCTCTCTCTCTCTCTCTCTCTCTCTCTCTCTCTCTCGGTGCATGCTGGGAGTGAGTGGATGTGTGTGAGTGCGTCAGCGAGCGAGTTGGTTTTTTTCGAACTTTTTTGCTATTTTCTCTTAGTTTAGGTCTATTACTTTGGTGTGGTTAGGTGGGTGTTTTTTTCACATTACGTTGGGTTTAAGTTTTCGTTTGTTTCGTGTTTTTGTTTCCTCCTGCCGGTGTCTCGCCGGTCGGCGTCCGAGGACGCCATGGTAAATGGAGAGAATCTGTCCCACCTCACGCGAAAGCACGGCATTAAGATCAGCGCCGGCTTTCCGTGCAGCGTGGAGGACATCGGTTTGGCTGTGGGGGGAATAGTCGGGCACAGCAGCGTAAAGTCGGCCGCTCGGATGAATGGCGCCGTAGTCATTTTTCTCGACCAGGTGGTCAAAGTGAACCGAGTCGTCGAGGCGGGCCTCACGGTGAACGACACGTTCGTGCAGGTGTTGCCGCTGTCACAACCGGCCACGAAGGTGGTTCTGTCAAACGTCCCTCCGTTCATCACCGACGAATTCCTCAGTAAGGAACTCTCCAGACACGGAAAGGTGGTGTCACCGATTAAAAAGATCCTGTCTGGATGTAGGTCGCAGTTACTGAAGCACGTAGTGTCTCACCGTAGACACCTTTATATGATACTTAACAACCGGAATGCGGAGCTCAACCTCCGCTTCCATGTTAAAGTAGATGATTACGAGTACGTGATTTTTGCAACATCGTCGGCGATGAAATGTTTCGGTTGTGCTGAGGAGGGGCACACCGTGGGTGCCTGCCCGAGGCGCGGGGACCCGACTCCGCCTGGCCGGGCCGCGGCGGGGGAGCCTCCTGCCGCGGCCGCGGCGGAGGACCTCCCGGACCCTCTGGGGCCTCCTGCTGCGGCTGCGGCGGGAGGTCTTCCGGATCCTCCGGGGCTTCCTGCCGCGGCTGCGGCGGGAGATCTTCCGGAACCTTCTGCCGCGGCTGCGGCGAGAGATCTTCCGGATCCTCCGGGGCCTCCTGCTGCGGCGGCGGCGGGGGACCTCCCGGGATTTCCTGTCGCGGAGGTGGCTGCGGCGTCCGAGCGGCCGGTTTCGCAGCCCGCGGGCTGCTCCGCTGCTGTGTCTGATCAACACGGGGTAAGTGTGGAAGATGTGCACGGTGGGAATGAATGTGTTTTGGTAAAGGAGAGAGACACTTTGGGTGAGGTGGTGGAGGGTGAGGATGAAGGGGAAGGGGGGGAAAAGGGTGAGGGGGCGAGTGTGGTACAGGGGGCAGGGGGTTTAAAGGTTCAGTTGGGCAGAGAAATAAATGGGGCGGTGGAGCAGGTGGAAGAGGTGGAGATGGTGGAGGAGGAAGCAGGGGAAACAAAAGCTGCAACCAAAAGGAAAAAAAAGAGGCAAAACGTAGGCAGCGAGGCAAAAGCCAGTAAGGTTGGGGAGGAAGAAGAAACAGGTGGAGGGCAGGTCTCTGATAGTGAAAGTGAGGGCTGTGTATCAGATGGCAGCGATGTGCACAGTGCCTTTTTAACAAATAGTCAGAGGGAAAAACTGTACTCGGCAGAACAAATAAGAACATTCCTACAAAAAGTAAAAAACAAGAGAAATGTAAAAATAGAGGAGTTTTTCCCCGACATGCTGTGTTTTTATAACTCAGCCAGACTCCGCATGAGCCAGAAAGAGGAGTCTGGCTTCACCGATCAAGAGGTTTTTAGATTAAGAAAATTTGTTTTAAGATCAAAACTTGCGATCAATGATGGCCAAGATAAAAGCTCCAATGTGTGTTTTTATTGATTTGTTGGGTTTTATTTGTGTTTTATTTTTTTTATTCACCATGCATACTTTTAAAATAGGAAGCGTGAATGTGAATGGAGCCAGAGATGCCAGGAAGAGAGCATCTATTTATGAATTAAAAAAAATGAAACAGCTTGATGTTCTCTTCCTGCAAGAGACGCACAGCGACAGCACCAATGAGGCCGACTGGAGGAGGGAGTGGGTAGGGGAAGTCCTGCTGAGCCACAACACCAACCTCAGTGGAGGAGTGGGCTTCCTCTTCTCCAGGTCTTTTAACCCAGTCTCCCTGGAGGTCGAACACATCATCGAGGGGAGGTTGTTCTTAGTCAAGGCACGGTTCGACCTTTTTACTGTGGTTTTTATCAATGTGTATGCTCCAACGATCGGTGCAGAGAGGAAGCTGTTTTTACAAAAAATTAATGAGGTTTTAAATGGCTGTGCCTCGGAGGACTTTTTATTCTTGGGGGGGGATTTTAACTGTACAGAAAATGCATCTTTAGATCGCAACCACGCAGAGCCACATCCAGCTTCCCAGCACGTTCTGAAGCAGCTGGTCAACTCCCATGGCCTGGTGGATGTGTGGAGAAGAATGCATGCCGACTGCCGGCAGTACACGTGGTCCCACCTTAGAGAAGGTAGATTCTCCTCAGCCCGGTTAGATCGGTTTTATGTGTTTAAGCAGCATTTTAATATTTTTAAAATGTGCAGTATTGTTCCTGCTGTTTTTACGGATCATTCTTTGCTTTTATGTACTGTTTTTATTGGAAATGTTTTACCTCGAAGTGCATATTGGCATTTTAATTCTGTTTTAACTTTTGATAAGAATTTTAGAGAGGTCCTGTTTTATTTCTGGAGTGTTTTTAGGCTGAGGAAGAGCGAGTTCAGCAGTCTGGGGCAATGGTGGGATCGCGGCAAGGTTGAAATTAAGCTCCTCTGTCAGCAGCACACTTTCAATGTCACCAGGGACATCACCAGATCTATGAAGGACCTGGAGATTGATATAGTGGAGCTAGAACGTTTAAGCGCGTCCACAGGAGATCGAGGACATTTTGAAGTCCTCAAAGGAAAAAAAATGGCTCTTGCCGACCTGTTAGACGTTAAAGTTCAGGGCGCACTGGTCAGGTCCCGGTTTCAGAACATCGCGGAGATGGACACTCCCTCTAGCTTCTTCTTCGGTCTGGAGAAGAAGAGTGGGCAGGGGCGAGTGATCCACTCACTGTTAGGTGACGCAGGGCAGCCGGTAGTGGAACCATGCCAGATTCGTAAGCAAGCTGTGGGTTTCTTCTCCTCCTTGTACACGAGCGAGCACAGGGAGGAGGAACCACTAATGGAGGATTTAACCAGAAATCTACCTCAAGTCTCTGAGGAGACCAACGAGCAGCTGGACAGGCCCATAAGCATGCAGGAGCTGAGGGCCGCCCTGCACAGCATGCAGGGACGGCGTGCTCCCGGCATTGATGGCCTCCCTGCCGAGTTTTATAAGGCATTTTGGGATGTCCTTGAGGAGGACGTCCTCGGCGTATTAAATGAGAGTCTGGCCTCTGGTTCCATGCCGATGTCTTGCCGCAGAGCTGTAATAGCTCTGCTACCAAAAAAGGGAAACCTGCAGGACATCGGCAACTGGCGCCCTGTGTCCCTGCTGTGTGTGGATTACAAGCTCCTGTCCAGGGTCCTTGCCTCCAGGCTGAGAGAAGCTATGGAGCAGGTCATCCAGCGGGACCAGACCTATTGTGTGCCCGGCAGGTCCATGGTGGACAATGTCCACCTTATTCGGGATGTTTTGGACGTCTCCAGCTCGTTGGGGATTAATACTGGCCTGATTTCTCTAGACCAGGAAAAGGCTTTTGACCGCGTTGAGCACAGCTTCCTCTGGAAAGTCATGGGGAAGTTTGGATTCAGCGCTGGTTTCATAGCTAAGATCAAAGTGTTGTACAGGGATGTTGAGAGTGTGCTGAAGATAAACGGTAGTCTGTGTGCACCTTTTAGAGTGTGTAGAGGGATCCGGCAGGGCTGTGCTCTGTCGGGGATGCTCTATGCACTCTCCCTGGAACCCCTCCTTGTTAAAATACGCTGCAGCCTGGAAGGCCTACTTTTACCTGGTTTTAGTAGAAACATGATTTTATCAGCTTATGCAGATGATGTTGTTGTTTTTATTAGGGACCAGAGGGATGCAGACCTTTTAACTAACATTGTAAAGGATTTTAGCACAGTATCGGCAGCGAGGGTGAACTGGAAAAAAAGTGAGGCCCTCGCTGTCGGTGAATGGCGTGAAGGTCTCCCAGTTCTTCCCCAAAGCTTGGTGTGGAAGAAAGATGGTTTTAAATACCTGGGGATTTATGTGGGGCAAAAGAACATAGTCCAAAAGAACTGGGAGGGCCTCACAGAAAAGATTGAAAAAAAACTTTCCAAATGGAAATGGCTGCTCCCTCAGATGTCTTTTAAAGGTAGAGTGTTGGTTTTAAACAACCTGATTGCATCCCAGCTGTGGCACCGTCTTATGTGTCTAGACCCTCCCTTGGGTTTTCTAGCCCACATACAGAAGAGAATGGTGGATTTCTTTTGGGGGGGTCTACACTGGGTGCCACAGGGGGTGCTGTTTTTAGCCAGAGAGGAGGGGGGACAGGGCCTCGTCCATCTGGCCAGCCGGACGGCCACTTTTAGACTCCAATTTGTTAAAAAATATCTTACAGGTCCGGTTGGGATGGTGTGGAGGGACTTGGCCAGCTGCATTCTCAGACGTGCAAACAACCTGGGGCTGGATACTGCTCTGTTTTTAATTGATTCCAGTGTTTTAAATTTAAAAGGGTTGCCTCCGTTTTATCAGGGCGTTTTTAAATCATGGGCCCTTTTTAATCGTAAAAGATGCCCACAGTCTTCCTGTCTGCACTGGTTGTTGAGAGAGCCTTTGATTTATACTGCAAAAATGGACATCAGCAGCAGTGGTACCCCGGGACTGACGGGGGCGCTGCTGAGGGCTCGTGTGGTATGCCTGCAGCAGCTGGTGGACGCAGTGGGGCCGACGCTGAGCGATGCCCCGGCCCTGGGCTCTCTACTAGGGCTGCACTCCGTCCGGGTGGCGAGGAGGCTCCTGGAACTGTGGAGCCTGAGGCTGACGGAGGAAGAAAAACAGCTCCTCAAGAGATACAGCCAGGGACAAGTGGAGCCGGACCCTGCAGACCCTTTTCCGGAGATCCACCTGAGCCCGGGGCTAGGGGAACTCACCGGCCCCCTGCTCGCTACAACACGCCCCGACGCTCTGACGCTCCACGAAGCAGATAAGAGAACTCTGTATTTTAACTGCGTAAAGTGCATCAACAGGTCTGGACTAGGCAACCGGCTCCCCACTGTGTGGTCAAACAGACTTGGACAAAATGGACCCGGCCCACAGTGGAGGATTTTATACAAACCTCCCCTAAAAAAACGGACTGCTGACCTCCAGTGGAGAATTTTACACGGTGCTGTCGCCTCCAACGCTTTTATTTCTGTTATTAATCCCACTGTCCTGAGCAAATGCCCCTTCTGCGACCTCCGAGAGACTATTTATCATGTTTTTACTGAGTGCAAGAGGCTTGTGAGTTTCTTCACTCTTTTAACATTGGTTTTTAGTCTTTTTAATGTGGTTTTTACAGAAAAGGTTTTTATCATGGGAGCTGCCTACAAGAAAGCAGAAAAAGAAAAGTGGCAGCTCCTCAATTACCTCTCGGGGGAAGCAAAAATGGCCATTTATTTAAGCAGGAAAGCCAAAGTAAAGAACGGAGAGGGGCAGGAGGCCAGGGCAGTGTGGCTGGTGAACATCAGGGCCAGGCTCTGGTTAGAGTTCCGTTTTTATACACACATTGGAGACTTAGACGCTTTTAAACAACGGTGGTGTTTTAAGGATCTTGTTTGTTCGGTTCAAGAAAATGAATTGGTGTTTGCGCCGGTTTTTATGGAATAAGTTAGTTCAAAAAAGAAAGAAGGAAAATTTTTAGCACATCTGCACTTTATTTAATTGTTTTGAAATTGGGAAAACTATAAAGATGTAAATAAAGTGTTATTTTGAAAAATCAAAAAATCTCTCTCTCTCTCTCTCTCTCTGTCTCTCTCTCTCTCTGTCTCTCTCTCTCTCTCTCTCTCTCTCTAACTCTGTGTGCGAGTTCATTACAGTTTCTGTTTTACATGTTACGTTTTTCTCAGTCCAACCTCGTGTTTTGACTTTCGACACACGAGTCATTGGAATTCATCTCAATTATAACAGACTTTTTATTTCTTTTTGACAGTGTGGAGACTTTGCTTCCAAAAAACATGGTAAAACCGATTGATAGTCAAACTATTCCACCGAGGGAGGTTCGAGCTCCGACTTCTCCTTTCCCCACTGGAGCGGTTTGTTGAAGCTAAAGCTCCCGTTGCTGTGCAGCTGCCCACCACTCTTAACGCTTAGGTTGGGTTGAATGCACTAGGTCAGGGTTCATTGAAATTAATTTTTTCATGGGGTTAATGTTTTTTGTGCATTGTCGATGTTCGAATAAGAAAAGATAAGATGCAGTTTAAAAAACAGTTTTAATTTGGTGACTTGGTGATTTAGTCCCTGCATCATAGAATAGTGGCTCTTATTGGGTCCACTGCTGTAGATAGAAGGAGATATTCAATCACTCAAAGGTTTTCCCTCATTTTGTTTGGTTAGCACAAGCATATGGAAGGTTTGTCTTACGGTGCAACTTTCGGATCACAATGTGAGAGGGTCAATACAAACGACTCACAGACACACTCACCTGTCCGTTCTTCTTCAGGTCAGCCCACATGCTCGTCCCGTCACCTCCCCTCATCAGGACGTGGTAGGTGAAGTAGTATATGCCAGGCAGAGGGCAGGTGAACTTGCCGGTGCTCGGTTCGTAGTAGTTCCCTACGTTGGTCACCACGTCATCGAACTTAAGTACTTCATTCCCTTCGTGTTGTTTCCGGAGGCCTGCGTAGAAGGCGATTTTGGGACTGTAGAACGACTGGCCGTATCCACCGGGTCCAGGCCCGGGTGGGCCGGGCGGACCGGGCTTGCCGGGCTCTCCGGAGGGCCCTTTAGGCCCAGGCGGACCGGGAAGTCCAGGGCTGCCTCTGAAGCCCTGTTTCCCCCTGCGGTTTGAGAAGTCTGGGGGCTGAGGGGAGACGGCTGTCAGCTCTCCCTGCGGGGGGGTGAAAGTGTCGCACACCATCTTGCAGCTCCCAAGCATCTCAAAGTGCGTTCCCCCTCCTCCGGACCCTCCCCCCTTGGTGCTGTGAACCAATAGGGGAATGGCCACTAGCAGGACCAAGACCATGGCCACGCCGACTCCAGCCCCGATGACACGTTTCTTGCGGCTGAGCCGGGAGGCGGCCAGCGTGAGGAAGTCCTCCTCCCCCTTCGCTGGAATGGTTGTGCCGGCCAGGCTGAAGGCTGAAGATGCTAACTACTGGGTTGAAAAGGTGGAGGAGGGACGGGTGTGACGGTCCAAGGCAGAGATAGAAAACAGGGGGGTCTTCTAGGAGCTGGACAGGGGAGTCTCGGAAGGGAGAATATCAGAAGTCGGGGGGAGACTGGCAAATAGGATTTTCCATTTCCCGGTATTCAAACCATTAGTTTTGTATCCTGTTATTTTGCGGTTTCTTCTGGTTCACAGTGTCAGAGCGCTGTCAACCTATTTAAAGGTTATACATTACTTTATGATACAAAAATAACATCAATATTTACTTAAAATTCAGCATCCCCGTGTCTTTTTTTTTATGAAGGTCTTGCGGAGGCTCTGTTGAGAAGCTTTCAGGTGATCAAGCTGTCAAGTGGGGTCTACAGTATTCCCACTGGAGTTCATCTCACCCACCACATGCAGAGAAGGGTGCTTTACCTGTCTGTTGAGAAATGAGAAGAGAAGATGGAGGAATTTTCTAAATCACCGCTCTTTTCTTCTGTTGTAGGATTAGATTTATCTCAGCAGTCTACTCCTCCGTTCAAAGAGGCTTCAGATTTGTTACGGATCGTGAAAATGTTGAGGAAACTGCCTGCAAAATTGCGTTCAACGTGGAGACGTGTTTAAAAGGCAGCTCGGATGAAGCAGAGAACATTTTATCACAGCATCACAGGAGACCACGAATCTAGAGAGGAAAGAAGACACACATAGACCCACACACACACACACACACACACACACACACACACACACACACACACACACACACAAACACAGTGATATAATAAAACAAGCTCTAACCAATTCAAACCCCAAAAGAAAGTTATTTGCAAAAATAAAACCAATAAACCAATTTACCTGAAAATGAAAATGTAAGAGAAATTGAACAAATAAAGCAATTGTTTTGTAACTGATTAAAATCTATTTGATATCGAGCAATATTACCATTCTGTTAAATAGAATACTGAATACAGCCAAATAATGACGTTACAGTCAGTATTTTATTTAAACATATTTTTCATTATTAATAAAAAAAATAAAGACAACCTCATTTGATATCACAATCCAACGATGGGATCAGATAAATCACATGTAAGCCGCATGCTATTGTTACAGGCCTACATTCATTATGGTCAACAAACCCAATATTCAAATGTGAACTAAATTACACTTTTCATTTGAAGAAGTCCGAATCATTTTATATGGCAATCAATTTAATTAGAGCAAGAGTAAATATTACCCGCAAACTTTGATCAAACTCCAGTCAGCTTACCTCTCTCTCTCTTCCCTTTCTGCGCGGTTCTCGGTGTTTTATCGCGCTGCGGGTTCAGGTGGAAACGCCGCCGGAAAACTGGTCCCGGGCACCGGGGCGAAATCCTTCCGCGGGAGCGCTTGCGATGTCTTATCGGGTGAAGTTGCGGTGCGCTGCAAACTCAAAGTCACACTAATATTTAAACTCGCATCGTCTCACGCAGGACTCCTGCACGGTGCCTGGAGCGCACGTCCGAAATACGCAAAGACACGGAGTGAATAGAAAGAAATAAAAACCAGCATTAATGATGAGCTACTGGCACTCAGCGCTCTCTAAAATAAAATCACACGTTTTTAAGAGTTACTTTTACAAGAGTTTCGCCTTCGGTAATCCCGCTGCAGAGCGACTTCATTTGCAGAGCAACAGTTCACTCACTTGTTGTGTTTTAGGTCCTTCGTCTCGTCTCTCAGCATCTCCCTACTACCGCTCCCCCGCCCTCACACACACACACACACACACACACACACACACACACACACGCGCGCGCAAACACACACTGAGATTCACCCTCCCATCCTGCATGTGATCTTTTCACATATCAAAATGACAACTGTTTAATATTGTAATCAATCGTTGTCGTTTATTCTGCCGAAGATTTTTTTGCACCACATATAGAATATTGTTATAATAATAAATATAGTCTTAGTGTTTGACATTACACAGATTACATTGAATGATACATGCATACAAATATTTGTATTTTTATATTTTCATTTGTTGTGTGTTTGGGTCGTCTTTCTCCATTCTGCGATGAACTTGACACCACTGTATTCCTGCTTGGCCAAATAAAGGTTTGAAGATGTGGAGCTTCTTCTAGCCGAACCGCTGGTGTTAAAAGACAGAAGTGTGACTACAAAACGTGGGCCGCACACGTGAGACTGACGAAGGATGTTGAAGTGAAAGGGATGAGGTGAAAGGAGGAGAGTGGTGTTCTCAGGTTTGTTGTCAATGTCTGCGTTTCTGCAGCTTTCAGACCTCATTAGAGATGAAAGATGTATTGCTGCTGACACCACCTCTCCTTCCCCCCCCCCCCCCCCCCCCCCCCCTCCTCCTCCTCCTCCTCCATCTTCCCTGGATCTTATTCTGTTCCTTTCAATTTCATTAATACCATTTATTAGCGATTCATTATCAAATTTGACATTGTTTTTTTGTGTTTTGTTGTGTTAATGTTGGTTTTAAAGCTCTTTTTGTCAGGTGTTTTTTGGACCATTCCCAACATTTCGGTCTTCTATTAACACATAATAGTCTGGGGGCCCTTAGAAAACCAATTAAGGTTGAAGCACAAGTGCTTCATGTACTGTCACTCATCTACAAAGTTTACTGAGCAGGAGCGTGAAACATATATTGAATATGGATCAATACATCACTGCGCAGAATGCATACTCTCAGCCGGCTGAGCCCTCAGGTAGACGCCAAGCCTCTTGCAACGTTTGCATTTGGAGAAAGAAAGAAAATAAGAAAGCACATTTGACAAAATTGGCAAATCATGTAGAGAGGCAGAACAATTGAACAACTGTGAGCATTGATTCATATGTGCTTTGGCAGTGCATCTCTGCTTGCTCACATCTACTGCATGTGTGTGAGTGCACACATGCACATTTCATTTACATAGGAGCCCTGACACATGGGGTGGCACACTGAGAGGCTCCCTGCATTTAAATTATTATTGGCAAGAAGGGAGGACAATTTAGAGAGAATGAGGTTTTAAGAGCCCTATGAAATATTAACTACGCTGATGAATATATCAGCTGAAGAGATAATGCCGGTCTCCGACTCTATTTCCTCGTGATATACGATACCATGCTCTTGTCTTTAATATATCATCCTATTCTATGTCTAATTAGAGCTCAGGTTTACAGGAATCCTTTGATTTGATTAGTAAAATACTGAATTTTATCCCAAAAAATATAACTTCATATTTGGTTATTATCAGTAATCTGTTCGATCTCTTTCTATGTACTTGACTTTGATATCTCGTTTCTGACCTTCAGCAGCTGTAGAGATTTGAATCTCATAAAGGCTTTCAGGCGACCACAGATGGAAGAGCAGAGGGCCACAGGGTTACGGCTCAGTTGGGACGTGGCTGCCTTTGTTAACACAAAGGTCAGCTGACTCAACTCTGTCAATAAGCTGGAGAAAAAAAAGAAGGAAAAACGGAAAAACAGAAGAATTTATTTTTCCAGTTCGAGTCAAGTACATTTTATTCATACATCCCAAAATCTCAAATTGAAAGTTAACCTGCTTGAATACCTGCTTAATAAGTATTACAAACTATTTAGAACATACGATACATCAGTGGAAAATACTGCATGTACTACACATACATACATGCCGTCTGTAAGAAATATTGATCCGCATACAAATACTCATGGCAATGTATTTTTGAAAATTTATCAATACATCAAATTACAAACAGGTTTTCTCATAATTTAGATCATTCTGTTCTTCATCACAATTGGCCCATATTTCTAAAGCTAATACATCCTCTTAAGTGAAATTGCGGTCCAAGAGCTGCCGAGAGTTACGAGTCTTGCTGAAGCGTTTTGAACTCAGGTCCCTGCAGGCCAATAGCTTACGGTGTCAATGGATTATTGGTCATTAAAAACAGGTTGAGCCTAACATCGTTAAAAAGAGTCGTTCCAACTGAGGTTTTCCAGACAGCAGCATGATAACAAAGACAGATGTGACTTAGGAAATTCCCTCTTTTTACTTAGAACAATCCGTAAAACCAATCAGGAGAGGAGCAGAGAGTCAGCATGTGATCAAAGAGGTTACCAGGGTATTAACAAGCTCATCCGAGGTGGAGGTGCTAGTGAGACACAAACACAAGTGGCTGAGGAAAGGGCTTAACCTGACCTGCAATCTCACAGGTGAGAGAGAGAGAGCCAGAGCCTGAGAATGAAGAGGCAGCCAGGGTAATGGAAACGTAAGGGTCATAGCATCACATTGTACACGGGACGACACGCCGCTGTTTAGTGAGTACATCCACCCAGTGTAAAGTGTGATTTAAACCGGTCTGCAGGGGGGAGGGCAAGACTGTTCTTATCAGATGCTGTTTCTTTAAATGCAATCTACCTTCACCTTTACCTGCCCCGGATGCTCTTGTGTCAGTGCAAATAATGACTCCTGCTGTGCATCAAGAAAGTAAAGTGACACTGTTTTGACTTGGTGCCAAGCATCTGTTTATTCTCTGTATGTCAAATCCTACCCAGAAAACACACAGATCCAGATCAATTTAGCTTTCTAATCAAGTAACTGGTCCCTGGGACTAATTTAGCAAACGCTTGGACTAAAAAACACATCTTTGTGTTTTGATGGAGTCACTTCTGAGTTTTAGTGAGTAAATAACAAACAACCAGCCTACAAGCCAGTAGTTTACATGGGTCATCAACAAGCTATACTTCCAAACAATGATATTGTTCTGAAGTTAAGTAGCTTGGGTTTTTTAGGAGAAGGCAGAGAAAATAAAAAAACCCTCTTTGTATGTTAGCATGTAAACTGATATGAGAATAGCAGACCAGCAGATACCGTGTCTATTGTCTTGTGATGTTGGCAGGTTCAGGAAGGTTTAAAAAGGTAAAAGAAATGTACTTAATTTCTGATATTTTATTAAATCCACTTCAATATTATCATCACTATTTATTTGTTTCATATTGAATTCATCCGCATCCAGCAGCCACTAGAGAAATTGAATGCTAAAATACCTCTGCATCGGGTGTTCTTGGTTTGAAAGGTTCAATAATGAACATTTCCTCAGTCAGCGAATATAAAAAAAAAAAAAGCTCACCTCCCTAAAGCGCCACTTTAAAGTTTAGTTTAAGGTTAAGACCATAATTATCAGGGAGTCAGAGTTAAATGTTCAAGATAGTTAAGGCCTCAGGATGAAATACAACTGTGGACATTACTCGGAAGAGAAGGAAAAGTGTGGAGCAGCACGCCCCCCCCCTTTCCTCTCCCCCCGTTTACGTCTACCTCTATGTGCGGATCTGATTATAGTCCCTGATTGCGAGTGACAGTGTGCAGATTGAGTTGAGCAGCCTCTCTAATTCTCTCTATTAATGAGTTGCGCTGCACACTGCTGCCCCGGACCACATCTATTAATCACAATTTGTCATCTGTCTCGTGTCTCTGCACACTCGCATTCCCCTCTCCCCTTTCCTCCTCTCCACGCCACAGCGTCCCTCCTCTACCTGTCCCTCACCTCCCAGCTGCTGATCCCATCTCATCCCTCCTCTCCTGCACTCACTTCTCCACAGACTCTCGGCTCTGAATGCGCCGTCTCTCTGTGTGTTGTTCTGGGCTCTGCACCTGTTCCCTTTCCTGACGTTTTTACTCGCATCTCCATCTTCAGCTCTTGCACTCCTTTTTACCCCCCGCCCTCCCACCCTCCCTCACTCGCATCTTGCTCTCCCTCCGCGGCATGGCCGAGCATACTGAGTGGGTTTTCCTCCTGAAAATCCACATTTTAATTCTGCCAGCACTCCAAGGTTAATAAGTAAGCCCTCTCACATCGGTAAATAATGATTTATCACTGCATTTCATATCCGTATTGGGTGTTTGTAATTAGATATTTTGCCATAGACATATGGCTGTTGGACAACGTTAAAACAGCTCGTTCTGTTCTTCGGAGCCATCACTAATGTTTGGGACTAAAATAGTAAACAGTAAATGCTCGTAGTTTTGATGGTGCTATATTTAAACGCATGAAAAATAAATCTGTCTATACAGTGACATGTTAGGAAGTTGAAGGGAATCTTGTGTGGCCGGAAGGAGAGACGGACCGAAGAGAACCATGTACAGTTCATTACTCATGGATCAAAAGTACCTCCTGCATCCCTGCTGAGCAACTGTGTCAGAGATCCTCAGCCCAACGCGGAACAGTAATTAAAGCTCTTGTCTGTCCCCAAAACCTGCTGCTCCCAGCAGGAAGTCTGTGATCTGAATCTCTCCAGCATTGGAAGCACAGAGCGAGACGGCACTGGATGAACAAGACACACACACGCACACACACACACACACACACACACACACACACACACACACACACAGGTCCGGAGCAGATTTTAAGCCACATTTTTTGAATGTACGACATTTTTATAGGAACAAAAGTCCGTTTGACATCTTAAATAGCCAAGTTGTTTCCATGCAGGGTCCAGGGTAAGGCGATTGAACTCCCAAATTTACCTCAGTTTAAGATGACACATAGGATTCTTGGTATTACTGAAACGTGTTTCGTGAATGCAACTTGGGAATTTCTTTTTGTAACTTGATGCGCACGCTACAACAGGGAGGCACGGTGCTCTGCCAGCGGTTGCCACAAATGCAACGTTTTAATAAGGCCCAGAGCAGAGTTTGACACATTTCAACTCTGAGCCGCTTTGTTTTAGATGTCCTTGGTTTATTTTGTGTCTCTGGAAAATGACTCGTTACTGTAAAGACATCATATTGGGATACAAGTTTATTCAACGATCCGCAAAAATTTGTCACACAGCAGAAAAAGTCTTTAGTTTAAATACACCCATGGCTGTGAATTTGGATAAAAGTACATTTTACCCATCACACAGTTCAGTTTGAGGCTGAACTCAGGCCTCACAGAGCTGCATGACAGAAGACCCTTTAGTTCACGGACATTTACAGGGTCACATTCCTTCACAGAACATTGACTTACCCCATCATGTCAGGGAGGTGAACACCCAACCTTGCACTGTATTACGCCCTGCTACAGCACGTAGTTGTAGATGGATTTGTAATAAGATGTCCCGAGGTGATATAGTGGAATTTAATCTGCGATAACCTGTCAGGAAATGCAGCCTTCTGTCACCAGAGATAGCGGCTGTGAAAGTAGTCAACAGGTCATTTAAACCCACCAAATGGTCCAGACACACGACCCACACCCTCACATTCTCCCATAAAAAAAAAGAAAGAATTGTGAATAATTTAGCAGCGGTGATCCTCTCACTGCTCAGAGGTCACATCCTCTCTGAGTGATGACAGCAGATGGACGAGGCAACTCTGTCTCGAGGCGGCGAGCGTTGCCTGAGACTCGGTGACTGGTGCGGGACCCTTGTTTCCCCTCGTGCTGTAGCCGTCTCACAGCTTTTACCTTCACGACGAACAAATATTTATTTCCGTGCACTGTGAGACTCGCACAAATAAAACCAGTCTGGAGGAGATAAGTTCAAGAAGGAAGCAAAAAAAAGGGAGAAGAGAAATGGAACACAGCAACCCGTGACGAAGGACGGAGAGACAGCCGGGGTGGAGGAGAGAGCGGGGGATCATCCAGTGGAGATGACAGGGGCAGCAGAGAGAGGAAAGAAAAAGAGGGAGAGATAGTGAAGCGAGACATCGATGACCTTCTTTCGGCTCTTAAACCATGCTGTTCATGCCATCGCATCACTCAGAGACAAGAACACCTCCTATACCCTGCTGCGACATGAACATGACAGGGGCTGTCTGATATACTGAACAACGCTCCCTAACTCGCTCACACGGACACACACGCCATTTTCATTTAGAGGCTTTGTGTGATTTACAGTGAAAGATTAGATTTTCATGTGACGTTGCCACATTAGAACAGAGATGACCACGCTGGATCATCCATGCTTTTATCCACTGTATTTTATCCGGTTTCACAGCACAGTAAATAAATACAGTTGAATGCACTTTTTTAAGATTTTTTAGTTTTCAATCAAGGAATCAACCCACATTGTTACAGTGTCATTTTGAGGTTTTGAGGAAAGTCAGCTTCTTGAAAAACGTTGTCTGACAGTCAGACAAGGCATCTAGGGAATTTTGCTTGATAGTACTAGCTTATTAGCTTTACACAGTTTACATTACAGTGCATAGTCTTGAATTGCTACGTTGAAGGAAACATGAGATAACAGCCTGTGAGATGTACAACGTTCTTGGGTTTTTATCTATAGGAACAAATCCACAGAATCCATCTTCCCCCATTTGGCTTCAGTGTGGAATCTAACTGTGAAACGCCATCTATCTCGTAATCTTTCTTTTTTTAACTGATCGATCCATCTATGTCCTCAACCTGAAGTCTCTACCTGTCTTTGCTGTTGGATAAACAAGTGCTCCAGTCCCAATTACAGTAACAAATCTCCCCCCCTGCACTATTCTTATTTTATACCCACGCAGCCTCTTTACCTCCGGCTCTCGATCTCTTTCCCTTTGTCTTTGTCACAGTTTTGTAGAGTTTTGTAGCATGGGCAAGTAAGGAAGGACCCAAGTGCAGACCGGTAGGCCACACACACAAAAACACATATATGGGCCAGTAGACCAGGTATTCAACATAAAGCAAACCAGACAAACCGACAACAGGACAAATTGCAGATGGTTTGAATACACTGGGGAGCAGCAGGTGATTAAACACGCGCGTGCAGAACGTGTAGTAAACCCGGGAGGCAACGAGGCAGGGAACCACAAATCCAAACAGGATAACCTGAACACCGTGACAGCCTCCCCACAAACCACAAAGGGCATCGGTTTTTACCTCGAGGTTAACACCGTCTCGTCTGGCCTGTGCTCGGATGAGTTGGTAAGATAAAAACACGCTGAGGAAATGATCAGAGCTGGAGAAAAGAAACAACAATCCACAATAACTGAAATTAGACAATACATACAGCACAGGCGAGCTTTGAGTGTTTTGTGGTCTCTCGGGAACAGAGCGGTACCTCTCCTTCACACACCGGGGTGGAGCAGCCGGTGGCTGAAGGAGCTGTGCAGAGCTGCCACGGTGTCCTGCAGGGGACGGGAGGTGTTTTCCAGAAGGGATGATAGCTCATCCTGTCGTCCTCCTCCTGTCTCCCACCACTTCACACCGCAGCATATGAAGTTTCTTCCCGTCAGCATAATGTTTTTTCAGGTCTTATCATTATTTGTTTTTTTTCATGTCTCTCTTTAGTGCTGGTTTGCTCCGGTGAGTTCATGACTGGTCGTTGATCTTGACAGATGATCAGTGGATGATGCCAACAATTCTTATCAACTGTGCCGTGTTGTATTTTACCGCAGATAATGCTTGTTTTTTTTGCAGCATGGTACATGCCCTTATTGAGTCAGTTGAACAAACTGATTCAATTCTTTATCCCTGACTGCGCAGCAGGTCGATGTGAAAAGTTAAAGGTGAAGCCAAAAGCCTTCTACAGTTCTGAAAGTTTAGCTATGAGGGCGCAGGAGAGCAAGGTTGGCTATTGAACTCCAGTGGACAGAAACAGTTTAGTCGGGGCCGTCTAAACCAAGGCGCCGGGACAAAGTCAAGACTAAGAGCGAGACTAAGAGCACCAAGGCCGTGTGATAAAATATTAAAATGCAAGACTAAAGAAATCAGATGTGAAATGAAAAATAATTCAAAAGATGAATAGAACAATGAATAATGCTGGAATATTCGTGCCATGTGCCATCCAGACAGAAGACTCTTCTAATCAAACATTTACTGAACATTTACTTAACTCAACACAAAAACGACCAAAAAGATCTGCTCATCAGCACGGC
The DNA here is from genome assembly GCA_021346845.1 of Apeltes quadracus. NCBI lineage: Eukaryota > Metazoa > Chordata > Actinopteri > Perciformes > Gasterosteidae > Apeltes > Apeltes quadracus. The sequence goes on from CM037933.1 coordinate 1,872,766, forward strand.
GTTTCTCTCAGGAATCCCTTGAGGATTCGGGAAAAAATGACTCTTGGGACTGGGGACAGTAAATCTCAGCTGACCAAATTCCCTCCCTCTCTCTGTATTTATTCTTCATCCATTGTTTTTTAATAGGCAGCCTGCAAACATTTCTTCCGTGCCCCACTTTGTCGTCTTCTCTCTTTTGACGAATAATGACCATGAATCACAATTGCTTCATTAAGAAAATTGCCATAGTCATTATCTCTTGAAACTCTCTGCCAGCGTTTTTTCAGATTCTGCTTTTTTTTTCAGATGCACCACGAAACATTAGTGATTTGCTCTTCATCAACAGGCCGGCTGGATGCTCACATGCTGAAATTCAGCCGTGCCTTAGCTCAGTATGAGTGAAAAGTGGTGCTGGGGAGCCTATGATATGAATAATTCATGCCACCTCTGCCTACGTCCATGTGTTTTAAATACTGACTATGGACCAGATAGCTATGAATCATTCATCAGAGGCGATTAAAGTCTGCAGTTAATTAACCCTTATCCTCTCACAGTAGTACGAAGGGGGGGTCAGTGACGGGTCCCTGACCTGACCTCTCAGACCACCTGCTCCCTGACTCAGTATCTCACTCCCTAATTCAACTGTCTGTCTGGCAGGAGGAAAGGACGCCGTCTTCTCTTGGATAGGAAAGGTTGATCCGATCGAGATACAAGGACTTCGGAATCACACACAGAAAGATACTTCAAGTGATAAGAGCACGCTGTATTTTTCAATATAAGAGACACTTTGGAACGTGTTTTGAGCGTGCTGACTAGCCTATGTTAAATGTGTGTATGTGTGCGAGGCAGTGTGTATGTGTGTAATTGCCGTGACGAGACAAGATGTTGAGAAGTCAGCGGTGCGTGTCGTCAGAGCGGCTGAACGCTCCGCGGACGGCCCACAGAGAGGAGGAACGAAGGATAGACAGAAGGGGGAAGAGGGATGAGAGGAGAAGAGAAGCAGAAACACATACATTAATAAACAATGTCTATTGTTCATACAACAGAGAACTTACCAGCCAGTTGTCGTACTGTGTGTGTGACTTGTGTGAGAGGCATTTTGTTTAAGAGGTTGTTTGTGTGTCACAGAACGTCCGACAACGCCTCCTCCTGGTTTCAGCAGATCCCTCTCTCCAGAGTACTAGGACTACACCTCCCATCATTCACCCCTGCGCTCGTTATCCCCTCTACCATCATTAGTTTCACCTGTTTGTCATTACTCCCCTTATTTAGACTCCCCCGTCCAAAGCTCCGTGTGAAGTCTTGTCACACTCAGGCCGAACTTCGAGAGTAACCCGCGTCCGGAGTCTTGTTTGTAGAAGTCTCGCATTTGGAGTTTTTGCTTATAGATGTCTTGTGGAAATAAAAGCCTTGCTGATGGATCCGACTCCCCCTGCCTCTGCGTCACATTGTGTAGGGACGGAGGTTAGATTAATTTCACCCAGTTACTACACCCAGACAAAAAGGTTTCACTATACACTGGATATATTAGCTGCATCTTTTTTCAACATGTGTGCAGAAAGTGGATGCCGTATCCCAATTTAGAAGTTTAGAATATATATCCAATGTCTTCCAAGATATATTTGTGAAAAGAAGTTGAAAAGGGTCAGTAAACTGTTGCTTCGCTGACAATTACATCTAAATAAAAGCCAATAATAACACAAATAACAGAGCAATGCGCTGTTTGTATCTGGTTTCACTTGTTAACAAAATAACATCAAAGTACCAGTTGTTTAAGGAATTAAGTTGTAATTAAGACTGGCAGTGGAAGTAACATCTTTGACAATATTTGATAGATAGAATAATAAAAGAATATTGAGTGTTGAATAACAAGTCAAGAGTGTCTCTAGGAATGTTAAGAATATAATTAGAATTCTGTAATGGCTTCCAAACACAATGTCAAAGCATGTCTGTCAGCAGTTTGATTATTTGTTTATTTCCATCTGACTACGTTGCTTTTCCTCACCAGATACCCAAATGGCTCCTTTAGCACAGGATTCCTCATTCGCAAAGAAAGAGGGACTAATGTCAGAAGAGGGAGGCGGGAAGGAGATGAGGGAGGCGGGAAGGAGATGAGGGAGGCGGGAAGGAGATGAGGACGCCGTTGATTTCAGAAAAGTGAGCAGCATTTTAATCCCACCAACCAAAGCCAGCAGACTGCACACAACCACACTCTTATTTTTATGGAAACTTCCCTCTGGTCTCTGCAGTGTGTCTGTCTTGCGCTCTTAATAAACGCACTATACAGCTGCTCCATAACCGGAGCTGTTAACCTGTAACCTCTCCAGTTTTTCTAACTCGATTCGCCACAACATCCTTTTTTGCAAAGATGCGCTAGGTATGTGATGCTTCGGTGTGATGGGATGTGTGTGTGTGTGTGTGTGTGTGTCTGGCTGGTGGTGGCGAGGAGTGATAGGCAGTGACGGAGGGTACACAGCGTAACCTTTATAGTAGAGCCACAGGAGCATGACGGCCAGACTCCAAGGTAACCGTGAGGGAGGGGAAGGAGAAAGTGGACAGGTAGGGGAGATAGAAAACTTCAAGGTATCTGTGTCATCTGCTCTTCTTTCTGTTTGCTTTGTCTCACTGCAACACTCCAAGGATCAACCCTTGAGAAAATATATGACGCATCACCATGAAGCGATAAAGCAAAAACACTGTAATTGGCCATAAAATCCACAGTCTTGTTCTGCTTACAAAAATATTCTTTAGTTTGGCTGAACCTAAGAAAATGGAGTCCTTGCTAATAATAGTATTCTGGTAATCGCTTGTTACTCTGCTGCTTGGACACAACACCACTAAAACTACACAGAAATACACAAGACACCCACTTCATTTGAGGCCTTGTTATAGATTTGGCAGAACATTAGAATACCTTTTTGCAACGAACGACAACTGTGGATTAAGTTTTCCCTATCTGCGTACTGTTGAGCATCCGTGATATCCAGACTGTGAGTGTTAAAGAGTTGAGAGAGTTTCTCCCATTCCACCGTGACTTAATTACACACAGTGACTTAAATCATTTCTCTTGATGCTGATTCATTTCTCGGGATAAACCCTGCACACGTGTGTAACGACATGGTGCCTGTTCACTCACGTGCACACACTGGCACGGCTGAGTGTCCGCCTGCAACGCTCTGCTCATTAGGATCTCGGTGCCGTCAATCGAGGCTTGTTAGGTAATTTACAGATATGGGAGAAAGCATAGCCGGTGGAGGATGTGCGTGTCCTGTCCCTCGGGTGAGTTTTTAAGCTTCACGGGGGGTCGTTCTGCCAACACCGTCCGCCAGATAAGACCTTGTTCTCCTTCATGCTGACAGGCCCCACACACACACACACACACACACCTACAGACACACACACATAGAGCACACACTGAGTCATACACATGGAATAAATAAGCAAGCTTGCTTTTTTTTTTATCCCAACCCTCTTTCCTGTACCTTTATATTCTACCAATTTATTTTTCCAAATATCTTAACATAACTGTTTCCTGGATTTTGTGAAGGATGTGTTCAATTTTTGTGAAATTTTTGGTTTATGTTATGAATAATTAAAGGAAACTGTTTTTTGCTTGAATTAAGTTCAACGGGCTTTAAACACTGTATAAACTAAACTGCTTGCCTGTGAATATTTGTCCATCTCCATTCTTTAGTTAAGATTAGCCTCTGAGCCTTTGAGTTACGTTACAAACATTTCTGTTACACACAATGTGATCGGTTTATGTCGTTATTCAGAGTGGATAAAGCACTAAGAAATCCTACTTGTTCTATAAAGAATTACTCTGTTTCTGTTTTTAAAGTTGACATTTCAAGCTAAACTCTTTATTAAAAAGAAAAAAGTTTGAAATATATATCTGATTGTGCAATATACTCATTTACTTGAATGGCCGTTTTTCAATACTTTTTACTCCCCATGTTGATTGTGTGAGTATCACATGTCACATCATATGGAAATGATCAGGTCATTGTATTGTTACAGTTATTTATTTAGGTTCAAATTTTTCCAATACAAATAATTATAGAATACCAGTAATATCTGCCTTTCATGCTGGAATGCATAGAATGAATACATTACACATTCACGTATAGTACAAATTCACACACACACACACACACACACACACTCTCACATGCTTGGGCCTGGGCCTGTGACTATGACAAGTCCTGCTGTCTGCCTCGGTCCTCTCCGAGGCTTTGGAAGAGGATGGGGAGGAATGCTAAAGAAACTCGGAGAAGCCAAGCATACAGTTCCACTGTGGGGGTGGAGGCTTGAAGTGAGGGAGGAAGGGGGGAGGAAGGGGGAGGATGCTGCTCACCACACAGCTCTCTTTCTCTCGTCCTCTCAGCCTGCAGAGACCCCATGTGTGTCAGCCAAGCAGTGGACCATTGCTTCTGTTTTTACCTATTTTACCTGCTCTTCTTTTCCTCCCACTGTCGCCCCCCCCTCATGCCTCTTTTCCTTTTGTCTCCATTTTTTTCTTTTATACTTAAAAAAAATACGTTTGGGTGGTGCAGAGGAAGACCATCGGGGCCAGGGAGAAATTAAAACCCCACAGTTTACAGTATATACACACATGTAGCAAAGCAGATGGAAATGGAGACAAAGACAAATGTCACATAGTCAGAGTGTGTGTGTGTGTGTGTGTGTGTGTGTGTGTGTGTGTGTGTGTGCGTGTGTGTGTGTGTGTGTGTGTGTCCGTGATTCTCAAAGTGTGGTAAGCATACCAGTAGTGGTACGCGGGGCTCCCTCTATTGGTACGCCAAAGAATCACTGAGAAAAAAATAAAATAATTTAATTTCTTTTTAATTAAAAAAAAAATTACTAAACATTTAAGTACAGTACAGTTTTATTTAATCTTTAAGAACAGTTTTTTTACATGTTTTTTAGTACAATGTTTATTTAACTTTTATATGCAATACATTTTAATTGAATCGTTATACAGTACAGTTTTTTTCCTCCTGTATTTAAGCGCAGTCTTACTGTTGAAACTGTAAAATGTTACAATGGCTGACAATATTAAATATACTTCTTAAGTAGGGGTGTAACGATTCGTTGTAACAACGATTCGATTTGTATCACAATTCGAGGTTGTCAATACGATTCAAGGACGCTATTGGTTCATTTAGAACGATACGATCCGAAACGATTCACTGACTTGAAATCGATTCAGTAACTTTTTTGCCAAAAATTCAACCAGTGTGACTGAAATAAATTTCCTAGATTTCTGTTGTTTCTTGTAATGGAATCAGGTATCAATTAATTATGAATATAAATAAACAAGTAAAGAACAATGAATGGCAAATGCATTTACATTTTATTTGAATAAGGTGCAAACACTGCTGTAGCAGTGTAGCAGAAAAAACCCGTATTAGTGATATACACAAAAAACACCGCTGCAATAATGGTTTCGCCTTACCAACCCACGCAAAACCCCTCTATTTCAACCCCTGTGGAACATTCCCTCAGCTTTGCCGTGAAACCCGGAAGTTGAATCGGGGCTCGGGACGGCGGCGGGTTACCTGCATACTGCGTGAGCACGTCACGGCTCAGTCATTAAAAGTGCTAAGAAAAAACATCTATATAAAGTCTGACGTGCTTAAATCCAATGGGTTATTTCCTAGTATCGATATAATCGATTTATTACATTTTAAAACGATGTTAGATCAATATATGTCGTCCATAAGGCCAACTCGCCGAGCACAGATCGAAGTAGTTGGATCGGAGGAATATGAATCGATACATCGATGTAATAGATGGATTGTTACATCCCTATTCTTTAGGAATAAAACCTCTGCCTTGTTTTTGATGAATACTTAGGCCTACTACGCTACTGTATAGGGTTGGTCATTATGGTGGTACCTGGAGAGCCAAGTATTTTCTGAGGTGGTACTTGGTGTAAAAAGTTTGAGAACCACTGCTCTATAACATGTTAAACACTATGACCCGGTCATGATTGCAGTAACTTAAAGACAAATAATTAAATTGTAACAAAAGAGGTGTGTGTTCTTGTTTCCTATTCAATTTTGTCCACAGCAAGTGTAAGCTGAAGATGGAGGCTTGGAGGCGGAGACATGGAGGCAAAAGGCAATTACTTTTGTGTAGCATTTTGTTTTGTTTGTGGAAGAAGCATTGTTTGGCCTGCTGCTGATGAAGCCCAGCGAGCTTGATAATAAGGCATTGGGATAAAGGTGAGGCAGGGAAAGCGTGTGTGTGTGTGTGTGTGTGTGTGTGTGTGTGTGTGTGTGTGTGTGTGCGTGCGTGTGTGTGTGTGTGCGTGTCTGGTGGGGATGCTTGGTGGGATCATCTCACCAGATAGTGTTGACATTAACTCTGATAGGATCCCAGCTGAATGTGGTATAACAGCAGTGTTTGATATTGATCTGACCACACACACAGACACCTTCCTCAGTATATTTTTTCTTTTCCGACTCAACCATGTACCTTTAAAAAAAAAAAAAGATATTTGCGTGATCTGTGGTTGGATTTACCTTTTTATTGACTTACTTTAGAATGGTGTGTGTGTGTGTGTGAGAGAGAAACATTGCACAACAAATTAGAAAATAACAACAATAAATATTGTCCTCGTTGAATTTTAATGTTAAATACTGTGTAGCGTAGTGGAAAGAATACGCTTCTTTCTATAAAAAGCATACATCTCTAATAGCTATTCTAATTATTTCTGGTTATATCAGGTTGGCATTAAGTTATAGTTAATTGTCATAAACTGCAAAGTTGAACAAAAAGCAATTCCAGAACAGTTTATGATTATAATATAATATAATATAAATATATTATTTAATGAAAATTATAGTTTTTCAGCAAAATGAATAATGAATTTCTTGCGATTTCTTTTTTGGTTGATCGCAGGTATCTTTAAAGACAATATATACCGAGAATCAGAATCAGCTTCATTCGCCATGTACAGTATGTGTGTTGACCCAGGTTATGGACTAAGACGTTTGATATAAGTTGAAAGTGCAGATGGTAATTGTGCGATTAATGTGCTTAAAAAAAATGTAAAGTAAAAAAGTCCCACCACACTCTGAAAAATGTTTTGGGGATTTACAAATAACTAGTTTCCTTCTGTTTGTGTGTGTGTGTGTGTGTGTTTGTGTGTGTGTGTGTGTGTGTGTGTGTGTGTCTTCCTTTCTCTCACAACACAAACGCAAATGAAGTAGGAAGTCCCCCCCAAAAACAATATCGCCAAGGGCCCCATGTTGTCGCTATGGGCTTGGCTGTAGACTTGTTCTTTATATATTTTTCTTTTCGTCTCACAGTCATGTACCAACCTTTCCCTTAAAATCAATACTGAGACGTCTTCTTTTTGTAACTGACCTTTGTAACTGTAATATTCTCCTTTTTTAACAGCATTTCTCTTCTTGGCAGAGGTGTTCGTCTGCTGCCTCGCGGCTGTGAAGACCAGATGGGCTTGGGCTGGATCTCTTATGAGAGCTGACCACCGCGATAACAACAGCCAACACACTCACCTGTGCTGTATTTAATGTAACAGTCACCTGTGCCTGAGGATGTCTTGCTGTGTCTGTTTGTGTGGGTGTGTCTATGTTGAGTGGTGATGGAGGGGAGGTTATTACTCCCCTCACTTTTGTGTCTAAACGAAGCCTGCAGGATCAGACGGTCTGGAAAGAGGAATGAATGAACTGGTGTGTGTGTGCGTGTGTGTTTGTGTGTCCACTTGGTGTGTGTGTCCCTGTAAATGCGCATGCCGTATCAGCTATGTTGGAGGGTTTGGTTATACGGACCACTGACAGCCTCCCCTCCATTACGTTTCCTTGCCTCTCTGCAGCTCCACTTTGTCCCTCTCCATCTCCATTGTGAATAAAGCCGGTTCTTTCCATTTCTGCTTTAAACTGTTAATAGCCTATATGTCAATACCAGCAGTCTTTTCCCTGCCCCCCTCCCAGCCTCACCATCACGCCGCTCCCACACCAGCACCACCAGCACCACCTCAAAAGGTGAATACTTTCAGCCTGCCGCTTTTGTCTATGTAGCTGTCTGTTTTTTATACTTTCTCTCGCTGCTTTATAAACCCTCTCTCCACTCTTCTCTCTTTTCCTCCCAAATCGGCAGAGACGATGACCCAAATATACGGTGTTGATTTTAAAAAGCAGCCCTTTTTTCGCTCCAGTCATTTAGCTTTTATCACAATCTCATGTCTCCTTTCAGTCCTCTCCCTTTCTTTTAGTTGTTTGCATCCGACTGGCAAGAGCAGGGACGTGGGGTATATTCTCCTCCTGACTTATTACTTGATGTATTTGTCACCTCCAATCATTTTATTCCCTTTCTCCATTCTCTATCCACCAGACTAATGGACAGACATGCTATTTAGGGACATTTCATTTTTCACTCATTCCTGAGTCGAGTGCATGTGTCGTGTTGCTTAAGTCATGCATCTGTAGCTGTGACTGCTGTCACTAAGTCAAATGTGGGGGTCTTTTTATTCTTGCTATTCTGCACTAGCTCCCCCCTGAACAGCCTGTCCCTCTGGGCCGGGACCGTGGAGAGGCCAGTGGACCATGGCAGATCCCCTCTGTCAGCTCTCATCAGCCGGATTGACAGCTGTCAATGGACTGTCTGGGCTGCGCTGTGACAGGGGAAGCGTTGATAGACAGTCGCTATGTCTGTGCGTGTCTTTACACTGATCAATAATATGCTTTAATATCATCCGCCATTCAAAGTAAAACCTATTGGTGATATCACTTTATGAGGGGTCATTATTGCTGCCCGTAGAGATTCAGCCTCTTTATTCATTGATGTTACTTAAGTTCAACAATCTGATGTAAAGGATAAACTGGATCTGAATTGTTTGATTTATATCTTAATGCCACAGTCATTAAATCCAGCCAGGTGACTCTCACCTCAGGAGCTTTGGTTTGGTAACACATGCCTCCTGTTGTGGGATATAAAGTCAGAGAAACATTTCCAGGCGTTTGAATGTTTTTTAGCCAGTGGAAAAAGGGCAAAGTGATGAGGATTTCTCAGCTCGCCTCTTTGTTGTGTGGGAGCAGACCCTTCCATTGTTTGTCTGCATTATTATCTCCATTGCTACCAGTGCTACTAATGACACAGCGTGTCTGAACTGAGCGAACCCTGAAGTTAAAGGCAGGAACAGGAATCCCAAGCTTTCAACGCCCTTTATTATGAGCTAGAATCTATGCCAAAGAAAAACTATGCATAATTCCAAAGCGACCTCTTTTCGGAGTGTCGCTGGCAGAGAAGGACCTCTAGACAACTTTAAACATTAAGAAAAACATTCAACATCTAAATAAAACAAATATCATTTATTCACCATTTATTCATTTGAATTGCATATTTTCTCCAGATAACCACGCTACCATATGACAATAGCAAAGTAAATAGATAACAATGATGTAGAATTGTTGTTTGACTTGCGAATGGTTGAATGTATGTACTCCCCTTTTACCCACAACACTATATCCATCACATCCAGGCATTGGGTTTTGCATCAAAATGCTTGTCATATCTCAATTGCCCCTTGGAAAAACCTGACACATGCCACTCTAAAAGTCAATACAAGTAACACCACAACATTTGTTCCTCCACACAAAACAATGCCACGGTTTCCTCGGGTTGTGGCATAAGAATGGCGTTGCCCTTTTCTGTGCGAGACTCAACATGATATAATTTCCATTTTTTTTATTCATTACATTATTCTCATGATGTCGTAAATTCTTCCCTCTTTCCGGGAAGTATAAAGTATTAATGAAATCTTCAAGATTGGTAGAACAATTTATAATTATTAAAGCAAATTACATCCAACCACCGGTAAAATGGTCATTCCCTGCAATTTGCATGATATGTAAGTGGAAACTTCTTTACAAATTGCATTCAACCAGTCCTTATCTTATGGTAATAATACAAAAAATCCATCTTATGGGGACATTCCTCATCTTAAACCTGAAGCTCTAGGTAAACCATGTCATGGTAAAGTTCCCAGTTCCAGTACCTTGATTATCTGGGGAAAATGAGGATGGGAAGAACGATGCCCTCCCTCGGTGAGCAAAATCTGGTCAGTCAAACACCAAAACCCTGCAGCAGAAACAAACAGGCCACACTGGGAGCCACTCAGGTGTGAAAACATGTAGGTGGAATTGCACAAGCATTCTGTTTTTTTTCCGTAGTTTTAGCTCAATATTAAAAACCTAAAAACCAACAACTTCTAAAAAGAAAAAAATATATTCAATTTATCTCCAGATTTGAGAAATTCTCATTAAAACATGTTTAATATCACATTTCCTCGGATAAATTGATTTCTCTGCGAACAAATCTCTAAACTTGCTAAACAATCCATCATTATGTGTAATGCAAATTGTATTATCTCTAGGCAGTACAATTAAGGCTGTGATTTATATGACTGCAAATTAACATATCAATAAGCCTTAATAGGAAATGTCTCATTAATTAGTCATCCCTTAATTGGCCCTGAATGCCATTAGCACCGTGTGTGTGTGTTAACCATGAGTTCATTAATAACATTATCGTGCGACCCGGATCTGCATGACCAAGCTACGATTAGTTTAACTGTTGTTGCCACACACACACACACACACACACACAACACGCTTTGTGTGTGTGTGTGTGTGTGTGTGTGTGTGTGTGTGTGTGTGTGTGTGTGTGTGTGTGTGTGTGTGTGTGTGTGCGCTGGGCATTGTTTACATATTTGCATGTGTGTGTATGTGTATGTGTGTATGTGCCCAAGCTGATGCTCAGGCTGGCTCTACTTTGATCAATGGTGCTTGGCACTGGGGGGGGGGGGGGGGGGGGTGGGGGGCAGCTGGAGGTGAGCGGAGTGGGGGTGGGGTGTGGTGGAGTGAGGGGGAGGGGGGGGGCGGGGGGGGGGTCTAAACCTCCCACTGGTGCTGATGAAGACGAATGAGCTAACAAGACATGACGGAATTGCTTTTGCAAAGAGGGGGGCTGAATGGTGTAGCAGGATATTGTGTTGAGGGCGGCTAGAGGAGCAGGTTGATTTATTGTTCCAGCAGCAGATAGCCCCAGTTTTACCCCTCTCCCCCCTTCCCCCCACTTAATCACAGAGACCCTTAGGTCTTTAATTACAGCCCCCAGCCTCCTCTGTTCTCTCATACATGTCCTCATTAGAAGAGTCGTACCACACATCATAGATCCAGGCCGGCAGAGGACAACAGCAAATATGCGACAAAGCCTGAGGCAGGCAGGGAGCATTGGTGCCCAAAATGTCACGGCCATGTTGATTTTGAATTCACTGCCGGCTTATGGTCAGAAAAACCGTGAAGGAACACAGAAATTGGGAGACACTAATGAAGTCATACACCGGAAGGTCAATAGAAGGGCGTGGCTGAAATCCAGAAGCGAAGGAAAAACAGGGCGATTAAGATTTGTACATAGTGGGAAAGAGGGATCGGGGGATGAGAAATCCTCAGAGAGAGGAGGAGGAATAAAGAATGTTAAATGGTGAGGGAGGCCTGTTAGTAAGGTGGAGCACGGTTGTCTAACCTGATGAATTCATATCAGGTCTTGGGAGGAGAAAGAAGGGAAAGAGAAACAAAAGCTAAATGTAGAATCAAGACAATAAAAAAGGTAAAAGTTTGAGCATTATCATTGAGAAAGAGACAGACCAGCAGCCTTACTGGCCAATTACACAAAAGTCTGTTTGATCTAAAACAAATATGAAAAAAGTTACTATACAGAAAAATAGTGCCCATCACCAATAAGTGGACAAATAGCTAAGCATGCTTACGTTAGTGAGAGAGAAGGGATAAGGGGAGATGTAAAGTGTTAATGGGGGGAAAGAGAGGGGGGTTCACCAAACACAATTTATCACTGCATTGCCATTCGCACTTTGAAATATCAACCAATTAAAACATTCATTGACATGATTAAACTGCAATAAAATCGAACGAAATTTGCTCTGACGCTTTCAGTGCATGATTTATTAGACCAAGGCCTTGCATGAGCGTCTCGAACCCCGATAAACACAGAGACGGGAAACATCAGATGCTGCTGCCACCTGTTGGTTGAGTGTGAGCTGAAGGCAGTTCATGTCTTTCAACACAATCTGTACTAGTAGTGTTGAAATAAAAATCCATCTTTGACTGTTTTTGGACTGTTTATCTGCATTTAAAACAGTGCACCTTTTTTCCTTGTAATTAGGAAAGTAACATCAGACGTTTGGGCGCTTATTGTTCAGTACACCATTCACAAAAATAAATCCCATTTTCATCATGGATTACTCTTCATTTTCTTATGCTTACAAATACTGCATTTACAAACCATAGATTAGTCTTAACATGTTGTCTTATCGTTGTTTAAGAGTTTCAGATACCAACTACCTGTGGCAGCTCCATATAGTATGTACATCTAAGCAGTGCCGGCCCGAGCCTCTTGGGGGCCCTAAGCAGAATTTTATTTGGGGGCCCCCCTCCCACCACGCACAGTCACCTGTGCTAGAAGATTATTGGCACAAATGTCACGCTGTACTGTTATAGCGAAAATTATAAACGAATACAGTGAGGTTATAATACAAAACTAGGGCTGCTTGCAGCATCTAAGAAAGAAGAGCGTAAGGCGTCTTAACATGACGTTAAATAAGCAGCTTCATATTTGTAAATGTCAGAGCAGTTTCTCTATGCAAATTCAATGTGTTTGGAAATAATTACGCAATCATTGAGAACTGTGTTGCCGTTATACCCGTTAACATCTACCAATCCCAATATTTCACAGAATCTAATACTGTGTGTTTCACATTATTATCTGACTCCTGTAATAACAATATACAGTTAACATTTCACTACATTAGCCGAGGTGAAAGTGTTTTGTGTTGAACTGGTGTTGTATTGATCCGTATGGTTTATTACGGCCTGTGCCAGTGTTAATACTGTCCGGGAAGACAAGAGGGGGGTGGGGGGATTGCCTGGAAATGGAGCTATTGATTTGGTTTGCCTCAAGAGACTGCTAGACGTTGCTCAACCCACCAGGGGCACATAGTAATGGAAGGATGCTGCACAAACAAACCCCAGACGTGTGTTTATGACGAGCGGCTGGCTTTCGTCCACAGTGATGAGTTTGCTTTAGAGGTCATTGTGTTGGTGGGAACGTGTGGTGTTGAAGGTGAGTCACGTTCACCTTCACGGACGATGTGAATTGATGAATCCCATCAAAAGCATATAGTCATATTCTTAAGTTATTTTACATAGCATTATGCCTGGTGCTTGTTTGGGTGGTTGTCTTGTATTTCTATTTTTGTGAGGACCAAATGGAATTTTAGACCCGTCGACACTCACAGGGTGGTTTGAGGGGAGGCACCAGGATTAGGTTTGTGTGTGTGCTTTCACGTTGTTACGATTGTAATCTCAACACGCTCTGGCGTGAGCGTCACTCCGCTGTCATGACCACATCGCTGCATGGGAATCAAAAACGTATATATATGTTACATATAGCTGGAGACATGTAGCTCACCAAACGGTTTAACAAAATGTCTCTGTTTGATTATAACTTTTGACTCTTCGTCTTGCGTCTTACTTCAATGCGATTTCCTGCCTGTTCTTTGGTTTTGTTCTGAAATGCAAGGTAACAGGGTGTTTAAATGTCTGATATACTGTGTGTACATCAGTGACGCTCCATGTTAAATGTCGGGATGAGCTGCCCGCCCCTCCTTTCAGCCGAGCGGCTCGTCCCTCTCACACTGCTGGCCTGGCTGATGTTCTGGCTCAGAAAGAGTATACAGTGGATGATTGTGGTTGTGTGTCCTTGAATCATTTCAGTCTTATTTCGAGGTCTAATCCCGAATAAAAATTAGTCAGAGCAAGTCTTTTTTGTTAAATGTCTACAGTCGCGGGGATGACGTGCAGTTTCACAGTAATGACGATAACAGGGGGAGGGTCCCTGTGTGTTTTAGAGATAGAAGCACCGTTTCTTCACAGACATCTTGAATCTATTTTAAAGACAACTCCAGTAAGCAGCTGGCAACCAACACGTCTCCAACCCTTACTGTTTTCACATTGACTATTTTCATTTGGAGGTGTAGCACTGCGGCATATCGCATCACATATGTGATTCATAATTCCAGACAGGAATAGAGCACTAACGCAATATAATGTTTCTGCTAGTGGGAGACGACTTAGTTTAAAACTAACTGACAGTTGAATCACAGAGGTGGAATTTTCTTCCATACTGAAATGATTTACGCTAAAACAAGTCAAATGTTGCATGCTGAATGCAGAGTTTGTTTGCAAAATATGTTTATGAGCTTGTTCCGTGGCACACATTCCTGAGAAACCAGTCCGTTAGCTGCAGCTGATAGCAAGAGACACGAGGCCAGTGGGAGTAAACCAACCCAACACGAACAGATAAAGGATGTTATATTGATATTATATAATAAGAGAACACACTAATAATAATGCTTGAGCAAGCTGTGTTTTGTTAAGGAGGTTTTCCAGCACGCATGCATAAAGCTGATGTCATTGTTCTTCCTCTGGTAGAAATTACCTCTCAGCATCTGAATGTGAAAGCAAGACAACTTCAAGTTCTGATCCACTAGTGGATCCTGGTACGCTGGACCGGTGACAGTTTGTACTGGGTCCAAAGTATAGTGGTAGATCTATGACTCCTTTTCAGACTATAAGAAATCAATAATCCTACAAGAAAGCACAGCTATATTTATTATATTTATACCTGCAGTTGCTGTGACAGAAGATGGTTAAATACAATAAAGAAAATGATACCGTAGCTACACTATGACAGGTCTGAATCAATCCATTGTGTTAAAATCTAGAGGTGCATGGGGGGGTTGGTGCTTTTAATAGACACTGTGTACTTGTGTGTGCCTCTAAATACGCCTGTGACCTCGATATCTGTCTCTCTGTTGCGAGGGTAGTTAGGCTGTGCACTTTTGCACCTGTTGTTACTTTCCCTTAGAAGGCGGAAGGAGTTGGCGGTGAGCGGCGTCTTTTACTCCGGACGCCACGGCAGAGTAGAAGACCTTTACGCTCGAGGCCTCGTTCCCCCAGCCAGCTGCGGGACCATGGCACACCCGGCTTCCACCGACCCTGCCAAGATGGGAGAGGGTCGGGCGATCGCCGTGCTGACTTCAGGAGGCGATGCTCAGGGTAAGTGAAGCGTTTCCAGGGTGGGATGTGAGCATGTCGGCTGTTTGTTTGCCTCAGCAGTTGGCAGGTCTCTACTTAGTAGTGCAAAAGTAGTCATTAATGACTATTTGAGACATAAAGTGAGCTTGTTAATCATGATCATTTTAATGCTTCATAAATGGTCATTGGTTGTTTGAATTGAATGAAAGGAAAATTTTAGTGGTGCTGGAAAAAAAGGGTGCAATAAAATTCATCCAAGCATCACGATAAAGAGGTATAAAATCATGTGTTCGCCATTGCCGAACCAAAGCAGTCACAAGCAGTGAATCAACCAGCCAAGAAAACGACAATACTCTACCCTACATGCACAACATCTCAATACTGTAGGTTTAAGTATATATTATACTTATTATATACTTATTTAAGTATATAATCTATATATATAATCCTCACTAAAACCGTAGCTTTTTAATATTCTTGATATAAGTTAGTCGTTGGTGCTCGGCCCTCTAGTCCTTTCTCTCTCTCTCTCTCTCTCTCTCTCTCTCTCTCTCTCTCTCTCTCTCTCTCTCTCTCTCTCTCTCTCTCTGTCTCTCTCTCTCTCTCTCTCACCCTCTCTCTCTCATACACTGTATCTGTTATAGGGGCTAATTTTAGAGGCATGACCTTTCTGTCATGCGTTTGTTAAGTGGTTTGGTCGAGTGAGACGGCTGTACTTTGCTTCCTTTACTTTCGGCACCACTGATGATAATCTATCCGCATCTTGTCCTTTAAGCAATACCCTGACTCTCCACCATTTAACCATTCACTAATTCACTGAATTCAATGATTGCTTCTAGTGTGAGCGCTATCACAAGGTCTTCATATGATATAAATGAGCTGTTTATGATGGGATATTGTGCACCAACACGCACTGTTCCTACAGGAATGAATGCAGCTGTAAGGGCCACAGTTCGAGTGGGAATATACACTGGAGCTAAGGTGTATTTTGTCCATGAGGTAAATTTTTTATTTTTTTTTAAAGAAATTTCACACTTTGACGAATCCTCATTTGCACAGCTAAACTAACTTTTAAAAATGGGTCAAAATGTTATCATTAGGTTCCCACAGCGTATCTCCAATGTGCCCACGCTCTGTACAACAATCTAACTGTACCAATGTTATACATTATCTATAGAGAATCAGAAGTAGGTCGCCATATAACTAACACAGCACCTATCAGACTCAGATAGCTGCAAATGTCAGAGAAAATAATCCTAGCAACGACCCCTGTCTAAGGAGGTGACGTTTTGTTTTGTTGACAGGGTTACCAAGGTCTGGTAGATGGAGGGGACTATATCCGCCCCGCGACTTGGGAGAGTGTGTCAATGATGCTCCAGCTGGTAAGATCAACCGCATTTATCTGCACGTACCTCATCTCCCCTCTGTTATTAATTTGAAACCAGTAAGAAGGATGGATGATCTGTGTAACAGTAGCTCTTCAGCCTCTGCAATGCAGTTCCGTAGGTCAAAGGGTTATTTGAATGCCACGTTCATTAAATAGTTTAAGAGTTAACGGAGCTCAGACATGAGCTCGTAGGTTTCAGATAACCTTGCCCTTTCCTCCGTGTGATTTTTTTTTTGAACCTCTCCCTACTTGCTTAATGTCAGGGTGGTACTGTGATTGGAAGTGCCCGCTGTCAGGATTTCCGCACGAAGGAGGGACGCACCAAGGCTGCCTGTAACTTGGTCAAACTGGGCATCACCAACCTGTGTGTGATTGGTGGTGATGGCAGTTTGACGGGTGCAAACCAGTTCAGGAAAGAGTGGAGTGAGCTGTTGGCAGACCTGATCAAAACGGGTGAGAGAGGCATGAGCCAAAACTGTAGAACTCAAAGTTAAACAGCCGCAAATAAAATGTCCCTTTGCGCTTCTCTGCCCCTCTATACTAATGGCATGGCACAAGCTTCTTTTGATTTAGGCGTGTCGGTAGTTCAGGCTCCAGACACTCTTTTGAAATGAACGACTGCTATGGGTGTTGTCTCCTGTGGTCTCAGGTAAGATCACATCAGCTGAGGCAAAGGGTTCCTCCCATCTCAATATCGTTGGCATGGTGGGCTCCATCGACAATGATTTCTGTGGCACCGACATGACCATCGGCACAGACTCTGCCCTGCATCGCATAATAGAGATAGTGGACTCCATCACCACCACGGCACAGAGGTATGCTTGTGGATATCGCCGCATTTATTTAATGGACAGACCTGTGGTGCCGTTTTAACGAGCTACGTGTTGTTGTACAGTCACCAGAGGACCTTCATCCTGGAGGTAATGGGTCGACACTGTGGGTGAGTAGTAGACAGCCATCACCAAACTTCTGGTTATCCAATAACTACAAAGCATATCGGCTGTCTGAGGTTATGGAGTATATGGTCTAAGGGGAATAGTGGAATGTGCCTTTCAACTGGGTTGGAATCTTAAGTGAGAAGATGTTCTCAGACTCAGTGGTGCTTTGAGCTGAATGCTAACATGCAAATGCCAACAGGCTCAGTAACAATACCATCATAGAGATGCAAGTTGGCACTTGCCAAAAGTATGGCACAAATTATTAATGTTATCAAATTATGCTGGCGAGACAATAATGTGTTTTCTTGGAGGAACTGTTATAATGATATGATAACAGATGATATGAAACATCACTAGCCATGGATACTTAGCAAAAGACACTTGAACTCTGTGTATTCTAAACCTACAGCTACCTGGCTTTGGTGACAGCTCTGGCCTGTGGCGCTGATTGGGTGTTCATCCCCGAAATGCCCCCAGATGACGGATGGGAGGAGCATTTGTGCAGGCGACTGACAGAGGTAAAGGCCCTGTCCTGCATTGTCTTTAATGACCGATTGAAATCAGTTTTTTCTTCTTTTTTTTTTTTTTAAATGTGCTGATTGTTTTTAAAGGTTTTCTCTGTTCCTCTCAGCAACGAGGCCGCGGTTCCCGATTGAATATTATCATTGTTGCAGAGGGAGCAATGAACCGCGAAGGTAAAGCCATCACATGTGACGACATCAAACAGGTCAGTAATGGCAGACCTCCAATACACCAGCATACACATAGGGGCTTCTCCAAATCCTAATCTCTCTTTCCAGTTGGTATCAAATAAGCTGGGTTTTGACACCCGCACGACCATCTTGGGCCATGTGCAGAGAGGAGGAACCCCTTCTGCCTTTGATAGAATCTTGGTAATGCTACCATTGTCCCATATATATTTCTCTGAAATATTAAACCACTGATCACATTTCTTGTTCACAATGTGAATAAGAACAGCCTGTGTCTGCTTTTTGATGAATGTGATTCAGGCGAGCAGGATGGGCGTGGAGGCTGTGATGGCTCTGCTGGAGGCCACACCCGACACGCCCGCATGTGTGGTCAGCTTGTCTGGAAACATGGCTGTCAGGCTGCCTCTCATGGAGTGCGTGCAAATTGTAAGTCAAATGTTTTCTAAATTCATGACAAATTAGTTAGTTTGTGCAAAATAACCAAGCAAGTTTACAAGAGAACAAGGCGTTATTTCGGATTTAATTCTGAGTTTCCTTTTTGGTCCTCTGACCTTCTGTCATATTAGACTAAAGATGTGACCACAGCCATGTCTGAAGGGAGGTTTGACGAAGCGGTGAAGCTCAGGGGAAAGTAAGGCGTGCTTTTTTTTAAACATTTTTTTTTTACATTCTTATCTGTTCTCTTGTGTTTTAAATCTCTGTGCATTTCTGTGCAACAGGAGCTTTGAGAACAACTGGAACACTTACAAAATGCTGGCTCATGTGCACGTCCCAGAAACAAAGGTCCGGATCTATGTCGAACCGCCCTATCGTACATCAACTCTTCAATACAAGAAGTCAATAATTCAAAGGAGAAAACCAATTTACTTTCACCAATTTCTCTGTCAATTTAAACGCACCAGAGTAATTTCAACATTGCCATACTGAACGTGGGCGCTCCGTGTGCTGGAATGAATGCTGCCATTCGCTCAACTGTCAGGATTGGGCTACTCCAGGGCCACCAGATGCTGGCAGTTCACGAAGGCTTTGACGGCTTGGCTCACGGAATGGTAAATTAAGACACTTGTAAAGGAAAATAAGGCCTTTACTGTCAAAGCATGATGGAGCTCACCATCTGTCCCTGTGCAGATTGAGCCTATTGGTTGGTCTGGAGTGGCGGGATGGACTGGAAAAGGAGGCTCTCTGCTGGGCACAAAGAGGTGAGGCGCTGTTGATTGGTACAGTAATAGCAGTGCAGGTTTGTTATTAAACGTCTACTTTAACTGTTTGTTTTCCCTTTTTATAAAGGTCCCTGCCACATGAGTTTATGGAGGAGATCAGTCAGAGCATCACTAAGTTCAACATTCATGCTATGGTCATTATTGGAGGCTTTGAGGTGAGCAGCAACGCAGCAGATTCACATCTCTGGTGATAAAAATCAACATTTTATTGATTTCCCTGTCTTCCCCAGGCATTTGTTGGAGGTCTGGAGTTGGTGCAGGCTAGAGAGAAATATGAGGAACTTTGTATTCCCCTTGTTGTTGTTCCCGCTACCGTGTCCAACAATGTTCCTGGATCTGACTTCAGTATTGGCGCTGACACGGCACTTAACACCATAACCATGGTAAAATGAACCCCATGTTATCCAAAAACAATCGCTTACTCCCGAGAATCGTCTTCTCTTACTTTGTCTTCTTTTCTCTTTTTTTTCAGACGTGCGACAGAATCAAACAATCCTCCGCTGGCACCAAGAGAAGAGTGTTTATTGTTGAGACTATGGGGGGATACTGCGGCTACCTGGCAACCATGGCTGGTTTGGCATCTGGAGCGGACGCTGCTTACATTTACGAGGAGCATTTCAACATTCATGACCTAGAGGTATGTCCTTGTGAACGTACAAAAGAGAGGAAGCTAATTGATGACATCAGGGGTCTAACACTGGATTTGTGTGTAGTTGAATGTGGAACATCTGGTGGAGAAAATGAAGACCACAGTGAAGAGAGGACTGATTCTAAGGTTTGTGTGAATTAAGGTAAATTCCACACTGTGGCTTCAAATCTCACCCAACATCCTGCTTTTCAGAAATGAGAAATGCAATGCCAATTACACCACCGACTTTATCTTCAACCTGTACACAGAGGAGGGCAAGGGAGTGTTTGACTGCAGGAAGAATGTACTCGGCCACATGCAACAGGTAGGGCCACAAGATGCAAACCTTCACTTGGTTGTGTGCTCACACATTGAATATGCCATACAAGGTAAGTAACCTATTCTGTGTTATAAGGGTGGAACACCCAGTCCTTTTGACAGGAATTTTGCCACTAAGATGGGGCTCAAGTCTGTGCTGTGGTTGACTGACAAGTTGAAGGAATGCTACAGACACGGTGAGGAAAAGTTGCATATTGTGGTGTGATGAGTCCTGTGGATCCCGGCACTAATGTGTACAACGTGTTTAATCCCGAACCTCCAGGTCGTGTCTTTGCAGACTCTCCAGATACTGCCTGTGTGCTGGGCATGAGGAAGAGGTCTTTGGTCTTTCAGCCTCTGGCAGAACTTATAGATCAAACTGACTTTCAGTAAGACCTCAACTTCTTAGTTGTTGTTGTTGTTGTTATTGTTTTTGTTTTCCTCTGTGCACTGACACATATTGTCCTTCACAGACATCGTATTCCAAAGATTCAGTGGTGGCTAAAGCTGAGGCCCATCTTGAAAATCCTGGCCAAGTACAAGACCAATCTGGACACCACCTGAAAAGGCTGCTATGGAACATGTCATCACGAAGAGAGGAGTTGCTCCTTAGAAGATTTTTGCTTTGTGACGTCTGTTTTTAAAGGAACTGTTTTAAACTCTGTCTCTGAAAAGTATAAGGAAAATAAAGAGGCTAACTATGTCACCAAAATTCTTAGGTATTTGTGATTATTTTTACAGAGGGCATTTTTGCTACCTGTCACATAAAAAACTGACTTTTTGCACTTTGACTACTGTTTCCATTCACATTCAACATTCAACTGTTTACATGCGCGATCTGCAACGGGCCAAAAGGAGGAAGCGTGGGCATGTGCCCTCTGGTGGTTACAAACAAAACACCAATTAAAAATTGTGTTTGCTTATGAACCTTCACAGCAACCGTGACACACTATTTGGGATTTCACCATAAAAACATTTTCATCGTATGGATCTTCTCATGTGTTTTGTTTTACACTATTGAAGCACAGTGAATGTAATTAGTCTATTAAATCTATATTAAATTGAATTCAACACGAGGACATTGACATATTTATGTTGGATCCCCTTTGATTTGCTCTAACTGACTAAGTGTGCTTCAGAAAACAAAGACAATTTTGATTATGTTGACTTTGATTTGTAATTCCAAACTGAAACATTTTAATTACATTATTAAATTACAATACATTATATGCCTTTTGTGCATCATCTTTAAACAAATAGAAATGCATATGCATGGTTAAAATGTTTGTAGTTAACGCGCGACGGGGTTTTATATAGAAACTACAATACCCACAGGTACTAACATTTCCGGGTAAAAGCGGATGTGCTCTCTGATTGGTTAGCGGATGCCTTTCAAAAACTGCGCGGTGTTGGCAATGCCCATGTTTAGGATTTTAGTCTCCAAACTAATCTACCGCGCCTTCGTTGTGATGTTATGACGAACAAGTCGTCTTTTTATCTGCTGCGGTTATAAACGCGTCGTCGTAGAGGTTTCCTGCTTGAAGTAAGTCCCTGCGTATTTTCTGGGTAACGCTAACGAACGTTAACGTCAGTCGAACGGCTTCATGTGGTCGTTGACGCTAACGTTAGCTAAGGTGCGCTGCTTTACCTCAACCGAAGTTTAAAGCTGAACCTTCTGACAAATAAGCGTTTTTTTTTTTACGACAGCTGCAGACATGAAGTGTCTGAAAGTGGACGAATACGTCCAGCGGACTTCTTCTGTGGAAGAGACGGAGGTTCTACTTCAAGAACTGCAGGTTAGCTTTCCCGTCATTCGTACAAGATGATCCACTCCTATTTTCCTGGGAGTGCTAAGAAGTAACGTTATTACTTTCCCAGATATCTTAAAACGCATAAAGCGTGCATTAAATACCATTTATGTGTGACATGTTCCATTTGTTATCCTACTTGTTTTACCCATTGAAATCATTTTAATTGTATCAATATAATATATATAATATAATATAATATAATTTCGCAGAATTATGTGAAGGGTCGACCAGGCCTTCAGGGTCGCACACTGTGCGACAGGGTCATCAGAGCCTGTAACCAACAGCTTGGAGCTGGATCACCTGACCGTGGCCATGTCAGTCACTTGGTCCGGCTGGTGGAGCTTTCCCTTCAGGGCTATGATGCCTCCGCCGCCCTTGCCGCTCAGAGCTGCCCGCTCTACATGGAAAAGATCCTTTTCCATATTGTCAAGAAGCTAAGCAGCCTGGAAGCTCACATGCTGTGCAGCCGTGTAGCTGGGTTGCTTTACAGCAGGCTCACCCCAACCCAACAGGTACGCATAACTGTCTGTTTCAGCTTATTTACATGTAGTTGTAGTTTCCTCACTTTTCCCTGAGTAATCAACCATTTTTAATGTCATCATTAACGAGGTTTGCATGTTCCACAGGGTGAGGACTACTGTGTCCTTGTACGGAGCTGCTTCTCTGTGCTCAGAAATGGACTATCTGCTACCAAGGACGAGAAAATATTGCATCGCCGCGACAAACTCCACTGCCAGATGCAAGCTCTGAGCTTCCTTTTGTTGTTGGACAACGAAAGCATAACTCCCTCTTTCTCCAAAGCCCCCATATATTCAGTGGATGCTGTCGCTGAATTTGAGAGTAGCTGTCAAGCCGTGACAAAGGACGACGCTCATTTTCTTGTCCAGGAAATGCACATGCTTTTCAACACATGCTGGACTGGTGGCCACGGCTGTGAGGCGGACGGTTCCAAGCGGTCTACTGAGAATTCAAGTCTATACACGCTCTTTGAAATAGTACTCGTTATAGTGAAGGTGCTTTGTAAGGCAGGCCACTATAATCTGGCTTTGCCCTTCTTGAATGACATTGAGAGCAAGGTGAGAGACTGTCCCGACGGTCACGGTACAACCACAGTACTTGGCAAATGGACAGTAAAGATCCATTCAGCAATGACGGCTGGCGGGGAGTGCGGCAAGGCTTTGACCGAGTGTGCCAGGGCCTTGAGGTCTCTTTCAGCTGACCTGGGGGACAGAGAAGCTCATGCAGTCCTGGAGGGTTGTGGACTAGTGGTGTGGGCTGTTGAGAGTTGCTATAGCAAGGGAATAACTGGACCTGTGCTGCTGGCTTGGTTTTCCTTTTGTGAGGAGCACCAAGAGCTGATTGGAAAGATGCTAAAGGGGGTGCGTATGGATATTGACTAGAAAAATGATGTTTGTGTTGGATAGGTGATAAGAAAGTAGCCATTGAATAGCCATGCAGATATTTCTTGACCAACCCGTTTTTTATTTACAGAGTTCAACATGTGAGTCTGAGTGCAGCAGACTGCAACAGGCCCTTTGCTTCAGTATTTACAAAGACTTTGTGTTTGCTTATGAGAGCATGCTCGCATCACAGGTGAGGCTGCGTCTGCATTGTCTAATTTCATGATGGTGACGGTACCAAAAACTGAAAACAAGACCAATGAGTTACAAGTTGGATTACGTTGCTTCAGTTCTAATGAAGCCTCTGGTTTTCGTACGGATTTATGATTTGTTCTCAGCTGGAGGACAGTGACACGCTGGACAGGGTGCTGCTCTACTGCCAAGCTAAAGCTGGGCAGATGATGACTGAACTGCGTAAACTGTCGAGTGAAAACCTTTTCATCAAAGCAGGTGATCACTTCATTCTAGATTATTAACGCGTCAGGTGGTGAGTGGTTCTTAAAGGGTTACTTAAATTGCCACAGCTTTTTTTTTTTTTTAATAAGTTACAGTTTAAGTTTACTGTGTGTCTTGCAGTGATTGCTGTGAGCAACTTGTCTTGTGGATTTTACAACCGGCGTCTCTATGACCAGGCCTTCACACTAGTTGAGATCATCTGCAGGGATCTATGCAAGAATTGCCCCGCCTCGCTCTCTGTCGATAGGGTAAGTCCTTCAAATGTGTGTTTTGTCTTTACTGATCGTCTTAATGCTATGGGGCATTACATGTCTTTGTCTTTGATTTGCTTGGTTGACGGTATACATAATAACTCTGAATTACAATCAATGAAAACCCATATGCCGCTGAGGAAAATGTGCACCCATCTTTATCATTACCATGCCCCCCCCCCCCAGCTGAGCCGACCCTTCATGCTGGCTGTGCAGACGTCTAGGCGTGCTGGACAACAGGAGCGAGCACTGGACTGGGTCATCCTGTGGCTGAAGGCTCTAGGGGACAATGTCACTACTCACATGTCCGAGCCGGTGTCCCTGTGGGTGAAAACTAAGACTGATGCAGCCCCTAACTCGGAGGAGGACATTCATCTCCGGTACAGAAGAATTTTAATAGATATATTTTATGTTTTTGTGACATGTATTGCTCAGAGAAGTTATTTCATGGATTATTAATGGAAAGGAAACTTTGTCCCATCCTAAAACAGGACATTACGCGACGGTTTTGGTCCCGACGTCCCAGATGAGCGAGTAATGCTTTGCCTGTTGGAGGAGGAGTTGCGTTGCTATAAGGAGTTTGCAGGAGACACGGCCCAGGAGCGTTACAACACACTCTGCGATCTGTTGGACATCTGCCACGAGGACAGCTCCCACTCCCATCTGCGCGCTGTCTACCTCTGTGAAATGGCCCAAGTTGTGTGTTACCAGGATTTTAGTGAACAGACTGATTGGTAGGCGCTTTCATCTGTCATTTTTCCTTTTTCAGCATGGCTATCGGGGGAGTAGCAGCTGACGGTCTCCTTGTTTAATTCAATTAAATTGTAACCCTACAGCACAGCAGTTGATTTTACCCATGAAGCTTTGCGCCTACTTGAAGAAGAACCAGAGACTCCGGAGAATGCTGACCGACTGAAGGATGACAAGGCTCATGCTCTACTTTGGCTCTACATCTGCACACTGGAGAAAAACCTTCAGGATGTGAGCTCTATTATAACTGATCTTTTCTGGATTTTAATTTTTTTTTGTTTAATACGCTCATCACAGGTGTGTTTTTTTTTTATTATTTTTTTATTTATTTTTTTATTTGTCAGGCCATTGATAGGGACAAGAAACTGCGGGACTTGCGTGAGCAGACACGGACTGAGGCCAATCAAATGGACACCAATGATTTTGATTATGAAGACAAGCAGAAGACACAGGACAGCATCCTGGTCTACGAAGGCTTGCATTTCAAGCCTTGCTGCAGAGAGCAGTAAGCTCCCTTTTTCATATCACCAGTCATCCTACTGCAGACACTTAAAATGCTGATCATACTTGCCGTAATGTGTTCTATTCTCAATACACCGGTGGGTTGATCTACCTGCTGTCTTAAGACTAATGTACATTATTTTTTACTTCCTGTAAGATTTGTGCAAGCCTCTGGAAAGCGCGCTGGGGGAATGGTCTGCTCTTCTCCAGAGGGACATCCCGCCTGCTTTAAGAAACCCCAAACAGACCTGCAGCTCCGTCGCGGTGACTGCGGCTCTCTTTAAACTCAAAGGAAAGGTAACGATGCGTTCTAGAGTCAAAAGGGTGACTACTTTGCAGAAGCAAACGTAGTATTTCTACTGTATGATAATTCGATGAGTTGGTGTATTTTGTGGTCAGGTTAAGATTTGTTCACGTAATTTGTGTATTTATCTAATCTCCTTTCCTGTTTGTAGCCTTTAAAGGCTTTGGAAGCTTACCAACTTGCAATTGGACTTTCGCGTCAACTTGCTGATGCCCATGCATGTGCCAGCTCCCTCTGTCAGTCCGCCAGCCTCCTCCTGGATATAGGCACTCCTGAACTCGCTTTGGTAAGGCATGTTTTGTAACTCACAAACGTACCACATCATTTTAAATACTATATCTCACTTTCTTTTGTTCATTGCGCTTCTTTTTAGGCGCAACTAGAGCAAGCGGAAGAGGTTCTTTCTTCTGTCACGGCTGCTGATGGACCTTCTTCTCACTCTACACTGGTCATTCTGTTGAAAGCTCAGTACTGCTACAGCACAGGACAGGTACGTGACATGTCTCGATGCAGTTTTTCTTGTTATTGTGTGTGACTTTATCAAATAGCCCATTTCTTGTTGGCCCGATCTCAGGTCGATCGTGGAGTACCTTATCTGTCTGAGGTGCTTGAAGAAATGACCAACCAGAGGCAGTCTAAGAGTTGGTACCTGCTGCGTGCCAAGATGCTCCAGACATGCAGCTCCTATTTGAGTTTGGACACCGCGGCGCTGGCACAAGCCCAGAGAAGCCAGATCACGCAGCATGGTTAGCTGAAGCTGGTGCTACAATGAATGTCATTTCAGTTTTGGTTTTGTATTGTTAGAATGTGGAGGTGGGTTTGCAGCTTTTCAATGCAGTTTACACCTGTAATTGTGTGTCAGGTCTAAAAAGCCCGGACACTGCCCTTCATGAAAGTCTGAAGCTTCTCTGCAGCCTGCTGGTCACTTTGGTGGGAAAAGGCCTTTATTTGTCGAACGGCAGCAGCTCAGACATGCGCTTTGTCGACCAGGGTAGGTTTGTCCATCACATGCACTGATTGAAAAAGACCGTACTAATGACTTATTGTGCAATGAGCTTCTCTGTCTGGATTTATGGGCAGGTGATAACTTGCTGTTGAAGTGGCAGCTGCTCTCAGAGCTCTTGAACTGCTCTATGAAGGTCGTGGCTGTGAGAAACTGCTGTGGCGCCGTCAACGACGCCAGGCTTCAATGTCTGGAAGCCCTCAAACTGGCCATCAAGCTGCAAGCACTCAGCCAGTACGTATATGGCACAGTCGAGGGTGAACATGTAAATGGTGAAACCGTGTGATAAAGGTGGCTTGTGCCCTCATATTAGCAAAGCCTATTGGCCATTTTTGTATAATTTTGTAAAGTTACCAGAAGTTGTTTATATATTTTAATGTTTTTGTATTTCGCAAAGCAATTCAACAGCATAGCTGAATTAATTTGCTTTATTGGTGCTTTAGTAGGTATAATTGGGCCTAAAACGCACCACAGAATAGCTGCACAATTCATTGAAGCTTAATTGATGGAGTTCCCTCTTCTCTTTGTTTTAGATGTGCTGAGCTGCTGGTGATGAAAGCAGAGTTGGAGCTGATGCAGGGAGAGAGAGAGGAAAGTAGAATTGATTTAGATAAAGTCAGAAACCTGTTGGAACTCTGCGCAGGTATGTTGGATACAAAGCTCCTGATCAATTATTATTATTTTTTATTTTTTACTTTCATGCAAATATGTTTTATGATTTGATGAAGTTGTGTTCATTTATTCCAGGTTACTTTAACTCAAACTAAAAAATGTATTATTGGAGATTTTAATTTACACATGTTGGGACTATTGTCTAATTTGTCTAATACTTTTCTTCAGATTCTCCTGATCAGGTGCAGAAGGTTGAGGTGAAAATCAAGCCACGGAAAGGTCGCCCGGCAAAGAAATCTCAGTTGCCCCTTCCTGGTGTGGAGGACGATCTTAATGGCATTCTGAGCACCCGGTGGATTGGCAAAGAACCCGTGGGCACCGATGTGTCCAGCTCCCCGCCTCTTAAAGCCCAACCTCGCCGCTGGCTCTCCTCGCTGGCGCATGCGTCTGACTGCCTCTGCCCCTGCTGCTCTGAGCCCTGTCTGGGCCGCGCCACTGCTCGCTGGGCGGCCGCGCAGGCTGATCTGGTCCTGCAGCTGGATCCCAATGAGGCCAAAGTCACTCTGAAACTTCAGACGGCAACATTAGCTCGCTGCAAGAGTGTTGCTGCCAAACTTGGAGCTCAGTTGGCTAAACTCTTTCCCCCCCGCGGCCCTGGCAAAAGTCCCTCTAAGCCCTCCCTCATGCAGGACGTGGTGGGCCGTGTCTACCTCCACATGGCCCTGTCGGCGCTGGAGCCCAGGCTTAGTAAGATCTGTGGCATATGGAAAGCCCTGGAAGCTGGCTTGGCATTTACTGAATCTGTGACTTCGCCTGAGCTGAGAACTTTGAGAGCAGGCCTAATGGCCACCAAAGGCATCGCGTCATTGGTTACCTTGGCTGCTAAAAAGGGCTGCAGTCCTGAGGAGCTCTTCTCAAATAATTGGACTTGGAATGCGCCAAAAGACGACGTTAAGCTGAATTCAGAACAGAAAGCGGCGCCTCCCACATCTGCACTTAAGAAGCCTAAAGAATCCAATAAAAACCCAGACATTTCTTGCAAAACAAAAGGGGAAAAGAAGGTCAAAGTAGTCAAGCCCAGGATTCTGGTGACAAGCTCTTCAACCAAACCAAAGGGACTCGTTCCCATGACACCAGTAATGATAAAGCCAAAGCTATCTGGTCGGGAGCTCGACTCTTTTGATTTCAACACAGTGGTGCCTACATTGGCCTGCACTCCTATTCAAAAAGTGAAAGGCCCTGCTTCCGTGCAGAAAGCACCCAGGACGGCCTCCAAGCTCCAGTTTCACGTTTACGAAGAGTTGTCGCCGGTTCAAGACCAAGTCGGACCTGTGCCCGCCGCACCCAGGCGCACAAAGAAATCACGCTTTGTGGTAAGCATTTTCATTGCCTTGAAATTAATATAATTTTTTTTATTAAAACAAAATGTAATTTCACTACAGGTGGAGTTTAGCGACGAGAGTGACACGGAACCGAATCCCCCAGAGGAGCCTCAAGAAAAAACGGACGTCCCCACGAGGCGAACAACCGCAAGAAGAGCTGCACAGAACCGTAAACCAGCCCCAGATCCACCGGCACAGAAGGTCCCAGCCAAGAGGCAGACCAGGGGTAAGAAGACCACCGTGATGCCTCGGGAGTCCTCTGAGGAAGACGAGTCTTTGGTCTGTCGGCCTGCCTCGACCAGAAGAGGGAGAACTAGAAGGGAGGCGTCTAGTGTGGCGGCGGCAGAGGAGGAGGAGCCGGACCAGATGAGGACCATTGAGGAGGAAACCCATCAAGTTCTGGATATTAGCATTGAGCAGCTCAGGACATCCGACTGTGAAGAGGCTGAAAACAACGCGACTTCAAGTAAAGATATTGGTGAGCATGTTGATAAAACTTCCAATTATCAAACATATAACTTGATTACCTGGCAGTCGCATCAAATCTAACATGATGGGTTCCTTTTTTGGCATCCATCACACCATACTGCATCTTACCCGCCTCACAAGTTGGATGATTTGAAACTTGAGATCTAACAAAATGTTAAAGAGCCACAGGTTTAATGCCTTTGTTGACTCCCTACATAGATTTTGAGGTGTTGCGGAGGGATTTGTGCTGTGAGATGGAGAGAGACGACTTGTCTGAACTAAAGAGCCGAGGTCATCTGAGAGGTGGTCCGCAAACCCACCTCCCTCACTCGTACACCAGGCCAGGTAAGGACACTGCTGATCTTGTATAATGTGTCCTTTACAGTTCAAGTCCATTCAATGTCTCTTAACCTCTAGCCTACCATATTTTATTTTTCCCAGACAATGTTTCTCTGGAGGATGTCGAGTCGTTGCTCCGCTCGGCATGGTTGGCCTTCCAGCACTTCCCTCCCCCCACCATCTACCCGACCCTGTGTGCTCTTCTGGCCTTAACCAGTGGACAGCAGGACCCTGTGACTACAGCCATGCTGCATGCTGACTCCCTGGGCATCACAAATCGCCATCACACCATCAGGCATTTGGCCAGTTGTCTCAAGTAAGATATGTCTGGTTTGTGTCAAGTCCTGTGGTCACACATACTTGCACTTAAAAAAAGCGTACCAGTTGAGGGCTCAACATTATTTTACCGTGACAATGTTACAAATGGTTAAATTCCCGTCGCCATTTGAACAGAAAGCTCCGCAAGGTGTCCAGTGAGTTGTCAGATAAGATGGAGGCTCTGAGTCTAGGTGAGCTCGGTCCAAACGTGTCCACTGAGCGGAGGCTGTCTCGGTTGGAGAACATCTTCTCCTTCCCAACTGTCGACTCTGCTACTTTCCCCAAAAACCACTGTCAAGAGTTTCTCCAACTAATTGAACAGCTTCCGCCAGGTAATGTATGAAATACTGCCTTGATCTTAGTCAATGTTCATGTTTTGATTGTGATATGCACATGTCGGTAGTGCGTCATGGCAGATTGGGCTTTGTTTTAGCAACTGATGATTTTTAAAATTTGGATACAGATTTTTGAGGGGGGTTTTTTTGTGCCAGTTGATATACGCAAAAGCAGAATGTGTAGTACGTTCTGTTGCTGTACTGTGTACCTTTCTCTCACAGGGGTCACGGTGTGTGTGATGTCTGTGCTCGGAGTAAAGCCAGGAGCGATGGGGGACAGCGTCCTACTGTCGCGCCTAGAGAAGGGATCTGCTCCTGTCACCGTTCACACTGTTGCCTCTAAACAGCAGGTGAGGACAGCCGAATATTTAGTTGGATAGTAGGCACAATCATGTTGTAAATGCTGAAGGATTTTCATGCTCAGAATGGCATCGTTCATGTAGACTGGGAAACATTTACAGCAGCAGTTGCTGCCTTAGTTCAAATACAAGGGCTATCACAAAAATGAATATATAATATTAATCAAAAATTGTGAGTGCATTAACTGCTTCAATGAGTAAAGTATTAAATATTAACCGGTGGTCATGTGTTTTGCATTGTGTAATGTGCCTGTGGCTTTATCTGGTTGTAACTTTATCTTCGTCTTTGTTCCGCAGCACTCCATCAGTTGGATGGTTCAGGAGATGGAGAGCGTTCAGGTGGAGCAGAAGCTTGTGAGCTCTGTGTCTGAGAAAGTCAAGTGGTGGGAGGGCCGCAGGGCGCTTGACTCCCGAGTCGAGGTTAGTGGGGACGAGCGAGGGGGTTACCCTGGCAACCCAGTTTCACTGGATCCACCTCAGACGTGTATGCGAAGAGAATGCGACTGATTCATTTTGTCTAATCAACCTGCTTTCTTTCAGCGCTTGTTGAAGGAGATGGAGGAATTGCTGGGCTGCTGGTGGAGCTTTCTCCTCCCGCCATCATTGGATCCTGAGCTCTCCAAGCAGGCACAGCACCTTTGCAAGTCTTTGTCTGCAAAGGGAGTGACAGTTAGTGAGGAAATGTTGATGGTGTGTGTTGCATTGGTATTTAATTTGCCGTTTTTTAATGAACCCAAAATTTGACCTTCCATTCCTTTTTTGGTTTCTATTGGGAAAGGAAGCGCAAAGCAACAACGACACCTACTGACACGTGGAACTTGTGTTTCAGGTTATGCTGTCGGCCTCTCCTGTGCTCTCTCAGGGCGAGCTGAAGAGATTTGCTCTTGGAGTCTCTCGGCAGTGGGACACTGAGTGTGACCAGCTCCTCTTTAAAGCGGTGTCCCGTCTCGCTTGCAGAGACGAGCCCCGTGGTCATGTGGTTCTCGTCCTGGACAGGGTTGGTTTCATCATCTCTGCTAAATACTAGATTTCGCAAGGGGACTGATTTGTACATAGTGGGGCCTTTTTGTGTGAAGATTTTTAACCCGTGCTAGCGCGATATGTTCTTTGAGGTGGGGTGATGCTGAAATGTAGAGGTTTTTTTCTTTTTTTTTTGCAGTACCTTCAGAAACTGCCGTGGGAGAGCACCTGCTTTTTAAGGTCCCACTCGGTCAGCCGAATGCCTTCTGTGCACTCGATAATTGGACTGAGTATTCAGAAAGAGGTAAGGTCAAGCGCCATTACCGCGCCATTATGGCCTGTGGTGAAACGTAGCGCTTTTTACGGATATCGTTTTTTAAAATGTATTCTTTTTTTTTTTTTTTAGGTCGACTCGCAATCAATCCTGAAGAAAGGTGTGGATGCAAAGCAGGTGTTTTATGTGGTGGACCCTGATTCCAATTTAAGAAACTCTCAAGGGCAATTCAAGGAATGGTTTTGCAGGTGAGACAAACACTGCTGAGAGTTGAAACCATTTAATGTGGCTCTCGTCACCGGTCTATTTTCCGATTTTAATACATTAACGTTCTTGTTAAAGCAAACCGGAATGGGACGGTGTTTGTGGAGTTGCTCCTGACTCGAGTCAGCTGGAAGAAGCTGTTGCTACCAAGGATCTATACATGTGAGTTTGTGATTTCAAAGATCCTTCTAGGGACGGGAACCACTGATTTGACAAGTTAATCTGATCAAGAGTACTTCTGATACGAGCCCCAAAGAAATTGTATTCAAATAAATATTGCAAGTAATTGGTAGGTATAATCAAACATTTAACAAAAGATCCATATAAATGTTTAATTTATCCAGGGTTTGGGTTTTTAATAATGAGCCCTGTGATTTGATGACCTGTTTTTTAATTGACTGTCTCTTTCCATATCCCGGGATGCTTTAGTTACGTGGGTCATGGAGCAGGCGCACGGTTCTTCGACGGCCAAGCGGTCCTGAAACGGCAGATGAGAGCAGCTTCTCTGATATTTGGCTGCAGTAGTGCCGCTCTGGCAGTGCGCGGAGATCAGGAAGGACAAGGCATAGTCCTCAACTACCTCACCGCAGGCTGGTGAGATAGAACTTTACTAGCAGTTGAATGAGGATCTGTTAACTGTGTGCCATGAATACATTAGTTTTCTTTCATTTCTCCTTAGCCCCCTGTTTTTGGGAAACCTGTGGGATGTCACAGATCGGGACATTGATCGCTTCACCAAAGTCTTGTTGGAGTCTTGGTTATCTGCTGGTTCTGGCGCTTCCCTCTTGGATTATATGGGCCAATCACGTATGGTCACACGCATGAAACACCTTGTAGGAGCTGCACCGGTGGTCTACGGCTTACCGGTTCACCTGCAGTAAGAACAGGAAGTCAACAATGGACACCGTATCGAAATTGTATTGTCAATCAATATTAAACCTGCTATGAGGTTTAGACTAATGTTGTTATTATAGCTTCAGTGATTTTAAATATCTTTCCATTTTTAAAGTGTTTTTGAATGCATATTAAATGTCTTGAATTATTTTTTAATAAATGTGTAAAAAAATGACTGATCTCATTTATGTAAAGCTGGTAACATAATTACAGTATTCTTTTCTACAAACAATGTTTTGAGAGCTGTTAAGTTGCTGGCATTTGGATAAAAATATATTGCCGTTGGAACAAGTTTGATTTTGCAAGACTTCTAGGTCCGGTTTTAGAATAATTTATTTCCATGAAGTATTGTATTCTCACTAGTGCTATGGGGTTATTAATGAAATAGCTTTGGTCAGCTGAAAATTTTGAGTGGGTCCTTGAGCATAAATATTGAGCTACATCAGGGCTACCAATAAACACAACTCGCAACTCAATGTTAAAAGTTTGAATGTACACATTTTCAAAAATTAACAAAAACAATTTTCACCTTATTACATTTTATATTGACATTTAAAGTGAAATTAACACAAAATTGCATTCCAGTCTGTTGGATTTAAATTGCATTGTTTTTGTCATATTCAAATATTTTGCACAGTGTTGGTGCTTTACCAATAGAGAAATTGGACCTCAAATGGAGCTAACTATCGATTTTCAAGTCACGACAGCCGTTTGAATATGAAATGTCACTGGCCGACACATCTCAGGGTATAGTTAAAATTGTCAAAGAAGTTGGAATAGTATTTGGTTTATTGTAAAGATGCAATAAAAGATGAGTTTTATAGTCATGAAGTCAAAAAAAGTCATGACGATAATTCAATTCCAAAATTTCCAAACCTATAATGTGGTCTATATTTAGTTTGTATACCTATACTTTGCGTTACAGCTATAAAACCGTTCCACTGCATAAGAAGAAATATGATGGATGAACAAATAGGAAGTTTTCTTGAAAGAAGACGGTGCACCTCATAACTTGTCCTCAGGGGGGCGGTGTCCCAGTGTAAAGACCACCCACCTCCACCACCCGGAAACAGTCACTAAAGGTCAGTTCGCATTGCTCTTCCAACATGGCGGTGAATCTCACAGACCTCTCCCTGCCTCAATTAGAAGGACTGAAAACCCAACTGGATCAGGTAACCCAGCAATAAAAAAGGAAATATGAACCCATCGTATATGTGGTGTTAGAATTTGACTTTATGAGGCTGATAATCTAAATGAAAACGGCATGGTAGCTAGCTAGCACATCTGAAGCTAACAGTACAAACGCTAACGTCACTTAATTTAACGCAAATATGCAGTTAACGTTAGCAAGTTGGTGTTCTTACCCCATGAGTTTCATTTTACTTTGGCATGCGGGAATGTTATTAATACTGTATATTAGAGGCCTCAGGTATTGACTGACGTAACGTTCTTAATGGACTGGACTTAATTGCCAGGTGTGGTGGTTCTGACAGTCAAACACGGTGGTTTTGTAACGTTACATATGGGTGTTTTGCAGGAGATCGAGTTCTTGACGTCTTCAATTGGTCAGCTCAAAGTTGTCCAGACGAAATATGTTGAAGCAAAAGATAGTATGAACGTTCTCAACAAAAAAAACAAAGGTGTGTAAAATACTTTTCTGACTTGCTGCCCCAGCAAGCCTTTAATGGAAGTGGCTACCGGAAGGGATAAACACATTTAGCTTCACGCTAGTAATTCCTTTGATGATCCATGTGTTTTTTTTTTCCCCATCCAAAGGACTGAATTATGTCTTTCAAAAGGTGCAATGATGGCAAATCAGCCTTGAGCTTTGTATCTGCAGCTGTAGTAGATTATGTGTTAATTCTTATTCTCTGTCACACAGGAAAAGAATTGCTGGTCCCTCTTACCAGCTCTGTATCCTTTTTATCATGGTTTCCTGTTTTGTGCAATGTGCCTTTTAATGTTATGTGTGTCTTGCGATGTGTATGGTTTCCCTTGACCTTTTGTCTTCTCAGATGTACGTCCCTGGAACATTAAATGATGTGGAGAATGTTTTTGTGGATGTGGGGACAGGATACTATGTAGAAAAGGTACAAATGTTTGCATTAAAAATCCATAAGAGATTGAAATTGAACACATCATAAAAAATTCTTGCTTAAAATTTAATTTGTATTGTATATTTGTCTGCCCCTGTAGAATGTGGAAGACTCAAAGGCCTTCTTCAAGCGTAAAATAGAATTCCTCACAAAGCAGATAGAGAAGGTTCAACCAGCGCTTCAGGAAAAACACGCCATGAAACAAGGTAAGTTGAAGTTATTAAATAGACAACACTTATTACTTATTAATGATGACTAAATGTCATCACGCTTTCACAATTCAAAACCATATATTTTAATGCCAAGTTGCTTTTGTTTTACCTAATCTAGTGGATATTACAAGTATCCAAAGTCCAAAACACATTTCAGAATTCTTGAATGAATTTTTTTGCAAAAGAGTTTGCCAATTAAATGTTTAAAAATTAATATTCCCTTTACTTCGATAAGCTTTCCCTAAAATGTATAAGACAATTTGCATCTGATACCAGCTGCTGGCATTGGTGCATCTCTAATAGTGTGGTTTGTTTTGAGCCTAATTTTAGTTTTTTTCTTTTTAGCAAAGGGCTTCAATTTAAAAATTCATATGGACTTTCAAATAATGTGAATTTGTAAAGCCCAAATTTCCCTCGCAGTGATTTAAAATCTTTACAACAAATGAAAATATTCTTGCATCAAATATTCTTGAATCCTCAGAACAACTGAGGATTCTTTTTGCCTTAAAGTATAATAGTTTTAATAATTGCAGAACGGACAACATAATCAAGCTATGATGTTGTCCAAATGCCAATTATAATGACAACAGTAATAGCATTAGTAGAAATGATGAGAGTAAAATTATTACTGGCAGCAATGGATACAAACTGATCCTAAAAGCTGTAACTTAACCATTAATACAAGTTGAAATGTGACTAATGTTAAGGATGGTAGCCAGGAAGGGCCACAGCAGAAAGCTAAACTATGATCCATTGAAACCTCCAAGACTTCTGGGATGTATTAATATTAACGTTTTATGTGTAGGCAACTGGTGCTACGTCAAATTTGGCATTGGTCTCCAAAAAATATCATCCACGCAGCACTTGGTTACACGCTTATTTAACTTGCACATTGTTTTCTTTCTTACAGCTGTGATTGAAGTAATGAACGTGAAAATCCAGCAACTACAACAGAACCAGCAGGCATCACAAGTGGCTGTACCTACCAAGGCTTAAAGAGAAAACCTGTTTCAACCTCTTATGATTTGTGTATGTTTGTGTGCAAATAAATGAAGTTAGTGAATAAATCGTGTCACTACTGAATTATGTATATGTTACATGCTGCTATAAGTGGGGTCCACTACCAAGATGTGCATTTTTTTGGGGGGGCAAACGGGGAGCCAAGAGTTTTGCAAAGCGGCATCAGGTTTTCTTTGCCCTTCTAGAGAATGCAATATGTCTTATCTAATATTTGAGTATGTTTTCTGGAAAAGCATGTGAATCTGCACAAGGAATTTAACTCAGATTTTACTGAACTGGACTGAAAGCTGTATGATTCCACCATCTACCTTCTCCCTAGATGACAACCAGGATAGTGCGTCACCTGCTATGCTAATCGTCCAGCTCATGGTCCTTGCTCTTTCAAAAATATTCTGTACCAAGTCTAATACGGGTTGTTCCTGTTCCTTCCTCCTGCCACATAATCTAGTTATACAAATCGTTAGTTTTAACTAAAAAAAATAAAAGACATCTTGCGTTACACCTTTTATAGATGGTATATGTGGCATAAATAATACCTTTGTATTCAGCATTTCTATCTGATGACTTGTTGGTTTAAAATTCAAAACACTTATATTCGTCTTTCTAATATTCAATTCGGTCGACGAATATATCAAATATATTATTCGACAGATAAATACATTGAGATCGATATCTATTTTAAGCGTAGCAAATATCCTTTTCTGCTTCGTATCCCGTAAAAAAACGAATATGTTGCTGTTGCGAAATCCCAGTTGACGGAAACCTGCTCACATCTGTTAACTTCGCACCGATACGTGTCATATCCTGTCAGCAAAAAGCAGCCACTACTTGATTAACGCTTGTTTTTCAATGTCATGTGAAATCTCGCTCACTTTAAAAGAAGAAGAAAGAAAAAAAAAGTGCCCCGTGGACTACAGCTCTGGAAGTCACGTCACGACGGGCTTAGGGCACGTCTCGTAAAGTGCACCGACTGAGCTCCGCGACCCGCCGCGTCCTCTCGCAGGGGTCACACGCAGTCCGCCGCTGCTCCTCTCTGTCGTGCGTTGTTGCCGGGGCGGAGGACGCAGCTGTCACATGCTGCACGGGCGCTTCCTCGAAGCTGAGCAGAGGGGGACCGGGACTGGAGTTTTAAAGACCACATCGCGTCAAATGGGAAAGGCTGAAATCGGCTTAGCGGTCGATAGTGTTTTGAAATAAGACGCGTTCGGAGTCGTGCGCCACGGACGCACCGTTCGTGCTGGAGCGCGTTTGGTGGTTTTGAGTAACGTTACCGGGGAGACTGTAGCTACGACGACGGGTCGCTCTAAATACTTGTGGTGCAACCGGTTTTTTTTTTTTTTGCGATCGGCAAAGCCATCGATACGAATCTAACCACCGGGACCGTTGCATCCGCCGAAACGGAGCCGAGGGCACCATAAGGACAGGATCGAAGCAGCATGGTGAGTTTTGGGGCCTGGGAGAGGGCACGCTAGCTAACACGCGACAACCTGTTTGCATCCTTCCAGTGTGTCGTCGGTAGCATGACGAACCTGCTTTACCCCGTTATGGTAACTTTAACCGTCGGCTGATAATTAAGTCACACTCCCGATACAAGACTTATCATTTGGATTGGTCAATTTCATCATGCGTTTCTGTCAAACAAATTGGCGTAGGGGTGTAAAGTAAGGCCGGTTCTAACTGGTCTGCTAGTAAACTTAAGCTAGTTAGCTAAAGGCGGGTGTATATATGTGGTTGACGGCGTAACACACGCTCAACGTTACCCCATCAACACGTGTATTACAATACAATGTGGAGAAAACGTGGCCTCTCGCTTCATTAGAAATTGCGTTAATTGTTAACTACCGTTAAATGTAGAGCGTGAGTCCTCAACGGTTCTCACGTGAAGATGAAGTGTTTGGTGTTGAAGGTAAAGGTGCACGTTTACTGAGTTAATACGCCACTGTGTTACTTGGCTAACGTTGAATAAGCTAACTGTTAGCTTTCTTAGAGAACCGTGATAAAGGTCACGGGCTGCGGAAAGGTCAACCTTGAGAGGAACAATCTGGGTGGATACGGAAATCAATCAACAAAAAACTCCTTGTATGCAGATTTGTCTTTGTTTTGTTGTATTTAAAGAGCCGATTTTTAACATCGTCACAAACAGTTAAGCACCATGTGCTCGTCTCCTCCACCCACGCCACTTTGCTTCACTGCAAACCACGGGCGCCTCAATCGTTACCGAGTTCTGGACATCAAGACTGAATAACATTAAAGGTTGTGAGCGGGTCGCAGAACGGTTTTGCATAGATAACAGAAGCGCATCCGATGTTTCGCAGAGCAAGACAGGTCAATGTGCCTTGTTAAAGATACGCTGACGCTCAAAGGCGGACTTCGTAACATGTGACTGCTTTAGAGGCGGGGTTTGAGGGAGAACGCAGCCAATGAAACGGACAGATTTTGTGCGAAGAAGGGCCGAAGGCTCTCAAAGACGGAAACTAGTTGAGCTCTATGATCGACTACAGGATTGGCTATGAGGAAGAAAGCGGCTTCTGAATGATTTGAAGTACCGTGCTGAGTAATAGTAAAGGAATGAGTGGCAACATGTCGAAACCGTTTTCAAACGTATTTTTTAAAAAATGTTTTGAAACAAAAGTGTTTTTTTGTGTGAAGTTTAAAAGAAGACATGAGACCATAGGCAATTGAAAGCATACTTTATTTTTCTCGTTTTACACATATGAGGACAATATGAAGAAAAGAAAACAGTACACATATGTGGGGGTTTTAAGGAGAAGTCAGAACTTGACACTGACCTTTTTTAAGTGATTCGCATGCTGGCATTCAGCCATTTTAAGCCACCTCTTATTTGGAATAATTAACATACAATGCAAGGTTATGTCCGTTTTAAGATACAAGTCACTGAGCTGAATCAATTTGCACATTCCTTGGTGATGTTGAAAGGATAGTTAAAGTTTTTATCCAACACTTAAACTATTTAATGTAAAATATAGATCCCTGTTGCACCAACCTTTTCTGCACAGTCTTGTTACGACTAACTGCAGTATTTAAATATCACTAATGCAAGATATATTTATATATTTAGTTTGTGATGCACATTCTGCAGGTTGCGGCCCCTTTTTATTTACTAAATACATTGAAAAAATGTTTTAAAAATGAGTAAGATCACCAAAACATTGCTCTCTGCTCCAACTTGACTTTCTTGTAACTACTGAAAAGTGTACCCAAAAGTGTGTGTTTTTTATAATCCTTCAGGTTACCACAAAGGGAGCAGGTCTGAACCCCAATGCTAAAGTGTGGCAGGAGATGCCTGCGCACCAGAATGACGTCCCAGAGGAGACCGAGGATTCTCCATGGCTGCTGGCCTACCCGCCTACCGCCGAGATGACCGACGGTATGAGTTTCGTACTGAGTGCAGAGTTTTTCTGGTATTTGAGGAAATCTTTGTAACTTGTGTATTAGATGCTGTTGTCTTAACATTACTCTTTTATTTCACAATCCTTTTCCCCGCGCTTGTCTCTGCTCTCTTAGGTTATGCCGACGTTCCTTCTTCAGCGGGAAAAGGATATGAAGCTGAATTCCCGGACAGCACTGCTGCCTATGCCTCTGTACCCGCAGAGGGCATCGTAAATGGCACTGATCACTCTGAGTATTTAGTCTTTGACCCTCAATGTGACTCGGCCATAGATGCTGATGCTTCTGAAGGGCAGCCAATGTCCGAGGAGAACCTAAGAGAGTCTTTGAAGAAGCAGCTTGAGTTCTGCTTTTCTAGGTTAGTGGGGAAGAAATGTTGCTATATATGTATCTTTTTAACCAACATTAAATGTTTGCAGGGTGCATAGAGCTACATATAGAGAACACATTGATGAGTATGTGAATTGTCCTGATATGGTTTTAATGACTGCAAAGAGCTAGCTATTTCTAGAATAGAGTATATTGGTATGCCTTAAGTGTCTCACCTTTTTAGCGGTATGAATCCGTCTAAAGGATTTTAAATGATTTAGTTTTTTTTCCAATGCTCTTTTGGGTGATTGCAGAGAGAACCTGTCAAAGGACCTGTACCTGATATCTCAGATGGACAGTGATCAGTTTGTTCCTATCTGGACCATCGCTTGCATGGAGGACATCAAAGCCCTAACTACTGATATGGCGCTCATTGTGGATGTCCTGCGAGGTAATAATGCTGCTGTTCTGCCTACGTTTGTGAAAACCGCTTGCAGCTTCACTGACGCTTTACAGACAGACCTTAGCAAAGTCTCCCTAATACAGAAGACAGCCTGACACATCACCCATAATCTATTTACAAGACAAAAAAAATGTTTAAAGAAATGCATAGTTTCTTGTAATTCATTTGGACCTATGTAGATAAATATATGCTCTGTGTGTGATCTTAAGGGGATAAAGAGGCTTTTTAGTTATTCATCTGAAACAAACAATGTAATTGTATTGTTTGCCCTCAAGTACTTTTTCAGATAGTGAAAACACTTATGTTATGTCTTTGTTACAGCTTCGCCTTCGGTGCAAGTTGATGAACCTGGAGAAAAGGTTCGGCCAAACCACAGTCGCTGTATCATCATTTTGAGAGAGGTACCAGAGACTACACCAATTGAGGTAAAGAAAGTTTCATACAGCTTGCTAACGACACTCCTGCGCACCCATTTAACCATCACACAGAAAGGGCTTCTGACAACAATTCAGTTAAAGATATTTTAAGTATTCCACGTGAATTTGATGCTAAACTTTAATGAATTTATTTGTTCTATCAGGTATATTTTAGCTTATTGTCAATTTATTGTAGCAAAGCCTGCAGGTAGATGTTGTGCGAATTTAGTGTTGGAGGGTAAAAAGTATAATATTGGCCTTGCGTCTCTTTTTTTCAGGAAGTGGAGGCTCTTTTTAAGAGTGAAAACTGTCCAAAAGTGTTAGGTGCTGAGTTTGCACATAACAGCAACTGGTACATAACATTTCAGTCTGATATGGACGCACAGCAGGTACGTCTCCACATTAATGAACACGTACCTTACTTTTGAGTTACTTTTTACATAATTTGCTGCATAATCCTGAAGTCGAAACACGGTAACCATTTTGGGTTCTGAACAATGCCACCACGTATTGGATGTGATCTGTGATTTGCTCTGATCCCATTATTTTTTTTAGACCAAAGTTCCAGTGTAGGTTCCAGATTTTAATTAGTTGATTTTTCTTGGTTACAGTACCAAGTTTTAGGAAGATGCTCTCAAATGTTTGCTTTTATTACAGCAACTCCATATTGTTGGTGGGTGAGAAAAGCTTGTATTAGAATTGAAAGGAACACATCTTTTCAGACCTTGTCTGTATGTTTTGTCTATAGGCCTACAGATACCTAAGAGAGGAAGTGAAAACGTTCCAGGGAAAGCCAATCATGGTGAGTTCAGTGCCTGAAATGCAAAACCAATAATTCACTTTATCTAGTACACTGCTATGTTTTTATTTCAGCAGGGATCCCTTGTTATTATTGCTTGTAATTTACACAGTTGTATGGAACCCAGCAAGCCTTGTGTTACACAATTATTTGTGTCATCAGCTATTGCGTCACTACTCTGGCTAATCCAGAGCCTCAGGAGTGACCTTGGGAAATGTGTACCGAGAGACTTGATAAGCAGGCAGGTGTATATCAAAAGTGTTGCACTTGTATCTCTAGACAGTTTTATTTCCCTTCTTATCGCAATGTGACATTTACCTCTGTATTTCAGGCATCTAATGCATCCTTTTTTCAGCTGGACTTTGAATTGACCTTGTTTTCTTGTGACATTTACTGCCCTGTCTAAACCCCAGTGATGATCAGTATTGCGCTTGGAAGGACCCATATGCACTGTGGCTGGCTAGGAGGAACCTACCATCTGAAGCTCTATATCTCTGCTTACTTTACTTTCCCTCCTTTCTCTCTCTCTCTCTCTCTCTCTCTCTCTCTCTCTCTCTCTCTCTCTCTCTCTCCTAGTCAGTGCAGTGTTGTACGGCCTAATGACCGTGAGATTATGAGATCTGAGGGGACTGCAAGAAAACAGACTGATTTCTTAGCGAACGCAGAGAATTATAATGATCTTTTTTTCTCCCTCCCCACCATCAGGCCCGCATTAAGGCCATAAACACATTCTTTGGTAAGAACAGCTTCCGCAGTGTGAACTCGAGTGTGTACAGTCAGCAGACCCAACAACAGGCTCACTATAGCGCCCCAGTTTACATGCAGCAGGCGTACAGCCCTCAGCAGCAGTACCCTGTGTACCCCGTGGTGTCTCCCTCATGGAACCCTGCGGTCATCCCCTACTTCGAAACACCACTGGTAAGGGAACATTTTCACTCTTCAAATTTTCAAATGTATTGTTCAGAGCATCAGAGGCAATATTAAGAGGTGATTGACAAATTGTATCTACCATTACCAGGCACCTTTTCCACATAGCGGTTTCATGAATGGTTACAGCAGTGCTGGGAACTATGAAGCAAACGCAAGCACCATCAACAGCCTGCGACCCATGAATAGGAACCGGTAAGTTCCAAGGACATGGTAACTCTCATTCATAGTCATGCTGAGTATCAAATGGCGTGTATTCATGGTAGTATGAAATGTGTTTTCTCTTGTGTTTTCCCAGACACCATCTTAAGGGTCACCCTAGTCCTGGAGACATGCCTTCTTCTCTTGCTCAAGGGCCCCTCATGGACGGCGTGTCTGGTCCCTTAAGTCCACGACCCCTCCAGACATCAGTGATTGCGACTGGCAACACTTTGGGAACAGCCTCTCTAACCTCCTTCAGCCTTAAAGACACTTCTCCACAGGCCATCATACCAAGTGGATATCTGAGTGAGGCTCCTCGGGGCAGGTAAATGAATATTCTCCTGCTTAATAACACTGTGGTGATGAAGATTTACAACCAAAATGTAACTGGCGAATATACATTCATTTGGGAATCATTTTCAGTTTGCGTTCTTTGTGATCTGTATTCATTGCAGGAGAGGTAGCTACAGAGGCATGAGGAGGAAAAGGGAAGATGAAAATACTACGGTCAGTACATTTCCTCTTCTAATAAAATAGTAAAGTATGATTTTAACAATGTTGACCAAAGAGGTTCTTGTTTCATCTCCTATTTATTTTTTTAAACACCAGTGTTGAAACTGCTTGAAATTACAGAGACCTGTCCCTCTGATGGAAATACCTCC
The DNA here is from genome assembly GCA_021346845.1 of Apeltes quadracus. Classification (NCBI taxonomy): domain Eukaryota; kingdom Metazoa; phylum Chordata; class Actinopteri; order Perciformes; family Gasterosteidae; genus Apeltes; species Apeltes quadracus. Next base: position 1,916,286 of record CM037933.1, read on the forward strand.
TCCACCAAAGTTTGACCTGGCAGCTTCCAATTTTCCTCCTTTGCCGGGATCTGTGGTCAGTATGCTGGGAGACTCTATGCCAGAGATGCGCCTTTCTGATGTTGTGCGCGGCCTAAAGGTAACGAACAAGGTAGTTCTCTTCCTATCAAGACTAAAAACCCCGCTGTTTAAATGCACTTCATTCTATATTCTTGATTATTTCAGCCTGCAAACCAAGAGGTTGCCGGGACCAGACAAACAAACATCTCTGAAGAAGAAGCTGTCAACAAACCAAATGCTCCAACCAAGGTTGCTACACCTCCTCCTATGACCCCACAAACGGTGGATCCACCAGTCTCGAGGTAGTTTTCATCAGGTTTATAAAACATCTCTGAATTGAAAAGGTGAAAACAAACAATTAAATTAACCAATATTTTACTTTTTTTTTTGTTTTAACAATTTAGTGTTTTTCCTCCGGTAAAGGAAGGGGATGCAGCTGAACCTTGTATTCCTAAAGACATAATCCCGACATCCTCGTCGGCTCCGTCCCCGACAGCCTCTGAACCCGCTCCCTCCGCCTGCAGCCAGTCGGTTTCTACTGAAGCAACTTCCTCACCTCCACCATCTCCACCATCGGAGCTGGTAAGGCCCGCCTTCTAATCACAACATCAGCTTTTATAGCTCCGTGTTGAATCACAAGTCATTCAAAATAACCCGTAGACTGTTTAAGGGTTGAATTGCAGCAGATGGTGTGTGGCTGGTTGTTTTCCTTTGTGTTCACTTGTTTAAATTCTGCCCATTGTTTGCTTACCAGGGTTCAAAAAAGCTGAGCTATGCAGAGGTCTGCCAGCGGCTGGCCAAGGAGCCGCCACCAGCACAGACTCCCGCTCCCTCCCCCCCCGCCTCCTCAGCCAACCAACCCCTGCAGGAGCTCAAGGTTAACCGGGTGGAGGAGCCTCGTCCCAACTCCAGGCGCAGTACAGAGAAACCCGGAGAGAGCCGCCCCCCTCGCCAGCCTTTGCGCACCTTCAGAGGGGCGAATGGCCAAGTCCGATCCGGAGCACTGAAGACTCGGGAGAATCCGAGAGGCCTGAATACCAGCAAACCCTTCTCCCCTCACCGGGGAGCCAGATGCAGTGGCAAAGAACAGAACATCCCCCCTAGATCTCCCAAAGTAACTGGAGAAAAATGAACCTATAAAACCGATTAGTAAAAACAATATTTATGTAAATATATAATTTATGTAAATAGACAGATGAATATATTTCATTTGACACTTTTTCAAAGAATCTAAATAGTGTTACAGACCTGAAATACTTTTTAAGGAAGGTGCACATATACTGAATCAAGAAAACATACTTTACTTAAAGTTGTCTCACCGTGACGTTTCCCAAAAGAGGCCTTCATAAACGGGCTGAATCTGTAGTGTGTAAATGAGAGGGATGTTGTTACTTTTCAATATTAAGTAGTCTTAACTTTTAGCAAGTGCAGTCGACATCCAAAATGATAAATGAGGCCCATGTTAGCGATTTATTGTTGGCATGCGATTCATCCAGGGGTTAATACTAAATTTGTTTTGCATTGAAATCAAGGATATAAGTTTGATTATGAATGATGAGGAAGATGTTAATTCCATGCCGGAATAATAGAATCCATCGGGTGTTTGATTAACTACAGAAGGTTTGAACTTAGAGTAGCTGTATTTTAAGGCCTTGCATAATGTAGAAACTCTACAAAAGATGCTGATGAATATGACATGTATTCAGTCCATTGCGTTGTGAAAACATAATCCTTTGTCTTTGCATTAGTCGTCTTAGTGATGCAGCTGTTCAATACTAATGACTGAAATAAGCCCTGTATACTTACTGGACTACATCAGTTTTTGGGGCTTTTTACAGGAATGCATCAGGGATTTAACTCCTGTGCACATCTGTATATCTTGTACAAATTCTATAGTGAGAAAAGTAGTTGTCAGCCAAATAACCTCTGGTTGCTGAGGGTTATTGGGCTTAAGCAGGAGCATAAAGATTCTTTTTTTTTTTTTCTCTCTCTCTCGTTGGATCACAAGTCACTAGTGTGTGTGTCTTGTATGCCGTTTGGCGGCTATCTTTGGTTGTAGGCCTGGCTTTGGATGTGGCTCATTCTGTATTCCCACTTCCAGGAAGGTTTCTAAAGTAGAATGATGGCTCCTGTAGTGAGCTGTCCGTACTCTTTTGTTCCTCTATTTTTAAGGTGGCTATTTCATGGTTGAGGTCATCGCCTGAGTCTAAAGGTGATGCAATGAAGTTGATAACCTGCATTGTTTTTTTTATTTTATTTGATAGACAATAAGCTTCAGATGAATGTAGTCCTTTTTGGCATAAAACCACTTTTAAGCTTGATATTGTAAATGTCAATATGTAGTAGTAGCTTTTTTTGAGTGAGTGCATATACAGTTTTTTTTTTTTTTTTTTCTTGGTAAATGTTATTGTTTTTCGTGCTGGGTTTCATTTTCTATGCTTCTAATAATAATAATTATACTAAAAATTAACTGGTTTTGTAATACAAGTACATAGGGTGTCAACTGATCTAAGAAAAGATACTTTGTTTTTGACAATTGAATTCTGATTCAGCCAGTTATGTCGAACGTGAGCAGAACACAACTGGACTTTTAGAGGCGGGAGTTTAAATGCACTATCCTTAAATCTCCAGGATTTAATCATAAAATAAGTTAAACATGGAAAGGGTTGCACAGAATTGTTCAACTTGAGTGCAACTGATTAATTATAAATAAATCAGTGAAGATAAGAATTGTAGATTTCTAGGATTCAGGGGATAAATCATTTTAAAGGTCCCCTGCTTGTAGAGACTTGATTGCAGTGTGTTCTGTGTCTTGTAATCAGTAGTTCCGCTGTCTCCTGTGTATACTGTATTATGTTCGTTAAAGAGATCGCATTGGCTTCAAACTGCATGGAACTATTGTCACAAACCAAACCTCCAGTGCCTTAACTTGTTTCAGTAAAAAACGTTGGAAGAATTGTGAGCACACCTATTCGTCACATTAAACATGACTGGTTAAATCTTTGTCAAAATCCAATGTATTAACTTTTGACTCTGCTGATCCCGCGTCATTGTAGGTGCAGGGCTGGTTGGGGTGAGGCTTTATACCTGGGTGCATGTTTATCCGTTATGTCTACGACACATTTCATTCTCTTAGCTTGTCAATGCAATTTTCCGCGTTTAACTCGCAATCATGAGATTGCAGGTTTACGCCTAATACACTGGTTTATTAATAATGTGATCGCTGAGCCTGAGATGTAAAAATAAAAAACATATTTTTAAACTTACTTCTGCGTGTGTGTGTGAGAGAGAAAGTAATCGTCCTGTGGCCCTTCATTTGAATTTATTTAAACCTGGAATTTGGTCTATCGCGCAACATACAAGGACGCACATTCTCACCAAAGTGATGTGTTAGCCACCCGGAAGTAAGTTGCGTATTTGGTTTAGAATCTCGAGTAGAGCTCTAGAGATTCGCTGACGTGTGTCACCAACACAAACGATCCGAATAACATTGTTATACAATTAAGTAAAGATCGTGTGTTAAGGCAACGTCGGAGGACATAAAGACCGTAAAGTCACCGGCATCAAGTCCACGTTTCTCTTTTCTCTCCCCCCGACGTCAACCCTGTTACGTAATGTTAAAACCGTGTTCCTGCTCTCGCGGTGTTGCTAATGGAAGTGTCAGAGTGTCAACAACGGCCAGCTATCGGTACAGCAGCACTGTCCGGAGCAGGGAGGGGGGAGTCAAGAGGCTATAGCGTCTGGTAAGTTTAGCCGCATTTCGGACCATCGAGCGTAAATTGTGATATTTTTGGGTGTAAATTCCGGCTATGTTTTTAGAGTGTGATGTTTTCATGCGGTCGTACGTTAGTTGATGGGCACAGCTCTTTTTTTCCTCCTTTTAGCATTAGCATGCTAACGTAGCCGACCGTACTGACTTAATAACGCTAAGCTAACCGAAGCTTCGATGAGCTGTTAGCATTCTCAGCTAGCTATGTTGTGACTGGTAGCTATGCTATGCTATGCTTTGTGGGGCATATCCAATCGTCATCTATCTGCTGTTGGTGTCCATCGTGTTAGCTTCCAAGTCCGTTATAATGGCACGGCTGTCCGGTTTCTGAAAGACAACATGTTAGGGTGGTTGGCTGTTAGGTTATGCTAGTTTAAGGCCCATCTCTGTTGAAGTCGGAGCCAGCCCATGTATTGACACTGTGGGCTCACCTATCCGCAGTCCGTAACTAGGAACCACGCCGAAAGACCTCGAGTGATGGCCGGCTCGTTGCTTTGACTGGAGGTTATGGCAGCTGCCCGGGACCCTGCTGCCTCGTCCCCGGTCATCCGAGACCGATGTCAACGTTCCAAACAGGCCAACAGTCCTGGCCTGTTTTCCTCATAACCCGTTATCACCAGGAGCATTTTCTTACGTCCTTGGTGACAGCTGTGCACACGCAATTAATGTCGGTGAACTGTCTTCATCAGTAGGTGCACGGTGGTGATTTTAAAACCACCGTTGACTGATGCTGCAGGTTGATGCATAATGAAGTAAAACACGTGCTAACATACTCCAATATTAAACTGTTAGATTAGAGTATTTTCTGGTTAGCCAAATGCGTCTGGGTTATGAATGTCCTTTTTCTCAATGCAGTATGCATGTCTACATGTATGTAGACTTACAAAAAGTAAACAGTTACACCATTGCTTCAGTAGCATTCAACAAATATCAGTAATGTATTGTTTCTATGTAATCTACTACTTAATATGCATGAATGAATAGAAAAGTTAACAAATGTGTTGCTTTTTGCTGTTTTTTTTTTCAGAACATTTGTCTGAGATGGGGGACGATCGGCCCTTTGTATGCACTGCCCCTGGATGCGGGCAGGTATAATTGGAGAATGCTTTATGTGATATGATCATCTCCATAACACCCTCTTCACTCTGTTAATACTTGATACCTCAGATCATCCAGCCCAGCCATCTGAAACAAATCTTTGCCTCTGTTGTCATTATATGACTTCACTCCAATTTAGTTTTACAGGTAGCTTTGACGTTAAGGGGGAATTTTGCGCTTCTAATCCAATACACTTTGTATCAAACCCAGGAAATGTCTCCGTATGATCTGCTAGTTCTCTGTTCTGGGTGCGCACGCAAAGAAAAAAGAATTGATAAAGCCATATAGTTTACTTTCAAATGCAATACAAAAAAGTATCTCGGTGCAAACCACACAATACAACTCCTAACAGTACAGCAGAAAGGTCATGGATGTATAAAGAAATAGGAAGTGGGAGGAAGGGGGATGGTAAATCTGGCACTTTCATTTGTCTATTCATCTTCATCCACTGTACAAATTCCAAAAGAAAAGCTAATAATCAAACCCTACCTGTGGACATATTGCTCAGAAAGCAGGTGTTATTGTTTATCTTACGCCAATTATAAAATCACTTTCTACCAAATGCTGACCTTTTTGAGCAGACACTGATACTACACTTGAATTCTTCTTGTAAACGTTTTTTTTTGTTGTTTCAGAGATTCACAAATGAAGACCACCTTTCAGTCCACAAGCACAAGCATGAAATGACATTAAAATTTGGTCCGGCCAGAACGGACTCTGTAATCATTGCAGGTAATGTCATTTCCCTTTGAAATTTTATTTTTTCTTAATAAGCTTAGCTAAAAGATTTACTAAATTGTCAATGCTCTGAACACATGTTTTTATATAGTACTGGGATGCCCGTTGGGAAGAAGATACCTCTGTCCTGTTACACGCTTGACTAACATTCTGTATGTTTTTTGTTGTTGGGCGTTTTTCCAGACCAGACACCCACCCCCACACGTTTCCTAAAGAACTGTGAAGAGGTTGGGTTATTTAATGAGCTAGCCACCTCCTTTGAAAATGAGTTTACCAAAGCACACGAAGACGACCAGAGAACCAAACACCCGGTGAGAAAAGGGATAAATGAAAACCTAAAATGAACTTCACACTGTGTTTCCTCATTAAAGTGATGTTGCCGTTTTATTATTTTAGAGGATCGGAAAGGGTATACTCATCTTCTGCTCTCTGCATAGGCTGCACCTTTACAAACACCATCTGAAGTCAAAGTTAAACACGAGGGTCCTTTGCAAGTGGATTCGTCCTCTCCCGGCAGTCCAGATTCCTCTTCCAGCATGTCGGACAACAGCCGAGACTCGAGGGTGAGAGTCAAAGTACAGTGCATTACCACGCGCAGTCCATGCATGCGGCTAGCAACGAGCATCGCAGGCTCCCAGTGTGGATAAGCAGGCAGGAGCGTTGGCTCGACCATAAGTGATGTCCTGTTGTGTGGGTGCCACGCTGGTTAGGATCCAAAATCACAGATAAACCAGTTAATTGTTCAATGCAGCAACAGACCAGAAATGTTGTCAATTGAGCATATCTGCTTTAAAAGCCACAATATGAAGGCTTTTGTTACCAGTCCGATAGGGCTAGCTGGTCAGTCATAACCTTATCAATGGGGTGACTGTGGTTAGTTGCCTTACTGCTCTTTGCTAACAAATGAGTGGGAAACTTCCACCTGGTAAAACCTGGAAATGAATACCGATGTTGGTCAGCCCTGAACTTGCTACTTAATCAATGATTAATAGTAGTAATGATTGGTTTCGTGTCCATTCAGAGAAATGATATTTCTGAATGGAGAATACATTTTATTATTACCGTTTGATTTGTCAACAGGAGATTCTAACAAAGCCTTTGGTAAGCGCTGCACCCACTCCAACCATTGTGCGACCAGGTTCTCTCCCCCTTCACCTGAGCAACGATGCGCTTCACCCAACTCTGCCGTCTCCAACATCTGTCATCACGCAAACTCCACCCTCCAACAGACAGCTCAGGTAAACTACAGTGCGTTTCTGTTTGCACTCCTAAAACCAGCAGCATTAACTGTATGCGGCCAGGAGGAAATGCATTGGCTGATGTTACCACAGTTTCTACCAGTTATAGTATGATGCGTTAGTTCTACAGTTCTATTACATTATTTAAAGGTGAATTATCACTTTAGTTTTAAGTTGTCCATCCGTCTGTCTGTCCACTTGTATGTCCCATTCTTGTAAACATCCTTTCTCTGGACCGCCTAAAGAGAATATAATCTAATTGGGTTGTTTAAGACACTCTTTGTTAAAAACTCAAATGTATATACTAATTAATATGCTAATTGTGACTGTTTCACATAGATGTTTAATTTGATAGAAATGGTGCAAGATTTTAATTCTAGTTTTGATATTTTTTTATTTTGTCATTGACGCTATTGTTTTTTTGTTTGAAGTCTTAAATCATTTATTTCTCCGCGGTTCTCTATTCATGATCTAACAACACAGGTGAAGTAGGTGTGTTGATGCTACAGTCCTCTACAGCTCCATATTGCTGTAATTCTTCAGATGCCCCTTATATTATCAAAATCAAAGCAAATCCTTCTGAAGATGATGCGAGGCTTCGTACACTTAAAGAAAGTGTCGGCTGGCAAAATAAAATACTTTCATCTTGGGTCTTAATCTGTATTGTGCGGGCATAGAATGCAGAATCAGCCATTTACAAGTATCTTATTTGGTCAACAGTTCCCCAACAAGCGCTTATCCACTAGTGAGGCTTCCTAACGGGCAAACGGTCCCCCTCCTGCCCAGTCCTGGTCAGATGACCTCCGTCATATCTGTAAGTTCATTTCAAAACATGAAAAAATAAAACAAAAACTTTTTTTGTTGTTAACTTATCCTATTCCATCTGTTTCTCTCTCTCTCTCTCTCTCTCTCTTGTGCGTTTGTTTCAATGTGGAGCTTGCGAGGCCAGCGACCTCGGTTCCCAACATCCCCGGGATTCCAGGACCCCCAGTTGGCGGGGCCAGCAGTGACTCATCCTCCCCGTCTGGGTATAGTCTGCACTCAGAAACCAAGATGGTGAGATGATCAGTCAAAACCCCATTTGGAGGGCTGCAGGCTAAAAAAAGTGTTCATTTATATAGTTACATATTTATAATTGAATATATAGTCTATAGAACAGTGTTGTATAGCCTTATGTTTTCCTGTCTTTGTAGAGGCTTAAGGCAGCTCTCACTAATCAGGGCCCAGGAGCACAAGATGGGGCTTGTGGGGGGGCAGGATCCATCCCGGCGGTCCCCCAGCGACAGGAGCAGGGCCAACAACCCACTCAGAACTCTGATGCACCCTCACCTGCGCAACCACAGGTAATACCCGTGCCATATAGGCTTGTATAGAGGGCCTCGATACAATCAGACACGAACGCCTTAAGTGTGAAGACAACAGTTTTATTGGCGGGAATGTATACAAACATGGGCTTCTCAGATAATTCTCGATCCATAATCTGTCTTTAGTATCAAACACTCAACCCCCTTAACCTAAACAAGGATTATTTAGGACATATTAAGCAGTCTATTAGGTCAAAGCCAGATTATGATGCCGCATAAAGTAACTGTAAAAGTACGTAGGTGAACCAAGCCTGGGACATACAAATAACACAGTAATATTCCCTGTCCACCCTCCTCTCTCCTAAGGTCTCTCCTGCTCAGCCAACAGGAGGTCGGCGGCGGCGGGCTTCAGAGATGGACCCTGACGAGAGGAGGGAGCGTTTCCTGGAGAGAAACCGGGCCGCCGCCTCTCGCTGCAGGCAAAAACGAAAGCTGTGGGTTAACTCTTTGGAGAAGAAGGCGGATGATCTCGCCGGCATGAATGTATCACTAAGTGTGAGTCTTCCACTTCCCTCAAACTCCAGGGTTGTAATGATAATTCAATAGGGCACACAGATTGCTCATGCTGGGAATGACTTGGGTGCTGTGTATTTTGTGTTCCATCAGAATGAAGTGAGCCTACTGAGGAACGAGGTGGCTCAGCTGAAGCAGCTCCTCCTGGCCCACAAAGACTGCCCAGTCACTGTTATGCAGAAGAAGGCAGCTTTCTTAGGTAACCCTTAAAGCTGAACCATAGAGTTGTTCCGAGTCCAGTCTGGGAAATTCCTCACACACAGCTTAAGAAAGCTGGATCAGGTATCTGCAAGTCAGCGATTCTATTCACCGATATCACAGCATCATATGCTTCTTTCGGCATATACATGCTACACGGGAACAGCGACAACACGTGTCCCTCGCTAACAAAGACCTAACAGAGATAAGAAATAAACAGTAAGATGGCCAGAGTAGTGAACGGGCGAGGCGTCGCACAAGGCAAAAAGCCAGCAATGTGCTAATATTTTACACCGGAAAATTACTCTCTAAGAAATAAAAGTTCTAGTGCATTCTCTATTTGCTTATGTTTTACAAAGGTTTATATGGTTGCAATAATATATATATATATATTTTACATACACAAAATGTTGTTTTAACGAACTCTCAGTATTGGCAGATGTTCTGTGAATCGGTACCAGGACAAAGCGGCATTATAACACCTCTGCTGAGCTTCCTGAAGTTTTATCACCTGTCACAACCCATCTATCATCCCATCCATCTAATGTATTCTTTTTACTCGCTCACCTCTCTTAAGGGTGAATGTTTCTTTCTCTGTCTAGCTGCAGGAGGAGAGGAAACCTCCAGAGATGCATCCAGTGAACCCATAAGCTCCCCGGCGGCGGTTATACAGCACGGGCCGTCGCCGCCCGCCGCGGCCTGCAGTCCGGGGGCCACCATCAACGGGCTGAGCGTCCGCGCTGCAGAGGCCGTGGCTATGTCGGTCTTGGCGGGTATGGGATCGAGCCAGCCAGGAGGGGTTGTCATGGCGACGCAGTCGCCGGCGACCCCAAGATGATGTGCCGACGCATGTAGCCAGTATGAACTCGAGTGGCGTTTGGAGGCTGGACTGGGGAAAAGCGTCTGAAGAGAGGGGATTGGCCCTAAAGCCCCCTCCCAGCCAGTGCTGACCACACACGGACACGGCACGGCGCGCCAGTCCCAGCGGTCTGTTTGTAAATACGCTAACACGCCGGACGCTCGCTCAGGGGGCGGTTTGGGGTCCTTTATTGTTCAGTCGTGACATTTGGACTCAAGTTTTAGATTGGGATGAAAATTATGACTGAAACTTTTAATGTCAAGTTCTAATCTGTGTATTTTCAACATCAGTCCCTCACGCTGGCTGTGATGAGGTTATGTGCTTTCCAGGCTGATAACTTTACTTGTATTTTTCATGTGTATGAAAGGATTATTATGCTGAATTCTGGTCGTCAACATATTGTTTGCTGATGCAGTGAAAGTACGATTAGAGATTGGCTGGCTGATTTCGGTAAATGGCAGCCTGGAATTTTTTTTTTTTTTTTTATGTTTACTTTTCAACCTGTCTTTGTATTTTCCGTCTGTTGCCGTTTTCAGTTGACTCCTTAAATACACGGTTTTGTCACCCGAGTGCATAACACACCAATCCCTTGCTGTGTACACGCTTTACCATGTGATTGCGTGCCTGACTTTTGACCATCGGTATTAAACCTTTTGACTGCATGGTTCACTTAAGGCTGCAGAATACCACTGTTTGTACTTCATCATACCGTAGACCTTTATAGACCTGCTTCTATTCTGTTTTAAAAACGTGAAATTACTGATGCAAAAATTGTCCTTTTTATTTAAGGAGTCCATCCTTTGTCCTAATGTGACACTTTGGAAATGGGTAGCTTTAGAAAGCCTTCAAATGATTATCAAAATATTAGATTTTAAATCACTTATCCTGGCATTTCATTTGAAGAAAGTAGTGCAATATATTTTTCTAATGTATCAATGTTCTTGCATTTAATTGTTGTATGAAGGCCAGCCGCTTAGAGGGATTTTTGTCGATTTCAGTTCAAACTAAAGTTAAAAGGTGAGAAGATATGAATGAATGAGATAGGTGATTGGTGCTTTCCAACATTTGAAAAGCTGTCTTGTATCATGAAGTATACCCAAATAGTTGTCCTAGGTGCTTCTTTTGAAATTCAAGTTTTGAAATGCAAATTTTATACTGCTGTGTACTTCCAAGACTATCATGGTTTATTTCCCCTTGTCACTATGTTTTATTTTTTATAACGTTATTGGTTTGACAGATGCTTATCGTTCTCTGAGGGCAGGCTTATTTTCCGTCATGTGATTTAAATGTCTTTTTTCTTTTGTTAACGCATAGGTGTCACACCTACACATAAAATATCTCTGATGTCTGTATGGAGAATTTGTCAAATACTCAGGCTTCAAGATGGAAAAAAACGTGTGTATAGTCTCAACTAATGAATAATAAGTTGTCTCGGGCAAATAAAGTAAATTAATGGAAAACCCCTTTTTCCACTTCTCTCCGCTTTGTGCCTTTCACTTATTGTCACACAGCTATGGATCTGTCTCATGGGACCATCATTTATTTGATCAATTAGACCTTTCCCCCCCCTTTTTTATATCTTTTCGGCAACCTGACTTTGTCAGACAGGATCAATATAACTGCTTTCTTGATACAACTGGAGGTACTTCTCCCCCCCCCCCACCCCCCAAAAAAGTGGTTAATCACAGTTCACGCATGATTTCTCTAGGGGGGCGGGGCAACAACTTTTTCCCATAGGTTTGAATATTTTAATTTTGGTTCCATAATAAATTAAGTGGTTTAAGAAGTGCGTTTTGTATGAACTGGGGTTGTCTTTTTTTAATATAATGTTCTTTTAATGTGGAACATTGAAGTGGTACAAACCAGGAAGGGGGCAAATACCTACGTGTTTATATGTTTATATTATGAAAGTGGACGGGCCGCTGGCCGTGACTCCGATGATCTGGCCCGGCGCCCACCTGGCGGGTCGGGGCGGCAGGTGAGTCGGATCGGCGGGAATCCGGTTTCTGCTCCCAGCTGTAAACACGCAACGGCAGAGGGAGCAGAGGGAGCAGAGCGAGATCCTCCTCACCCCCGCGTCCAGCGCGCGCGTCACGTGATCCAACGACTCCTCCGGCGAGTCGCTCGCATCTCCCACAGTCATGGCGGTGTCAGGGAGTTGCGGAGATGGAGTAAACACCGCCGCCGCCGCCGCCGCCGCGTCCTGATTTGTCGGTTTCACCGCCGTCGTCCCGACATATCGCCAAACGTCCCAACGATGGCCGACCGCGGCGTCGATCTGTCGGCTCTGCCCAAAGAGGTCAGGGACCAGCTGGCGGAGTTGGACCTGGAGCTGTCCGAAGGTGAGCGCTCGCTGCGCGTCGGGTTTATTAGTTTAAGCTGCCGCGGTGGTCGATCGGCGCCGAACGGTTGGAGTTGGAAGCGCGGGGTCTCGAGCGTGTTTGCGTGCGTCAGGCACGAAGCAGGCGTCCGCTTCTCAGCTGCAGTGAGACCCGGCTAAAAACAAACGATGGCGACACGCTGACCTCCTTTTTAAAGCTGTCGTTTCTCCACCAACAATCCTTGTTGATTTAAATGTACACAGAGGCATTCATTTAGTTTCAGTTGTGTCAGTATTATAGAATGTTTCGCCCCCCCCCCCCCCCCCCCCCTCCTCCGCGTTCTTGTTTTCCAACACATCCTCTTCCTACAGATATGTCATACATTGCTTATCCTCAGCTATTAACGCACATACACTCCTGTCGGGGAAAATGGGTCAAGTTTGTCCTCCCCGAGGCTCTGTGTGTGTGTGTGTGCGTGTGTGTGCGTGCGCAGCCTCAGACTTGGTGGACACTAAATAATGCTGTCGCCCCTCCAACATTCAGAGCCTTAAACCCCAAACTGCAGCAGATAGAGGAGAGCTATTTGTTTTATGAGAAGCGCTGTGGGAAATGGGAATGTGGCTGTTACGCAAGTCTCCTCCTCACACTGTGAATCACTGTGCAGCAGCTTGATAAGTGCTGTGCGGCTCTCAGGTGCCCAGGGGCTGCATGAGTAACGTTATGTTTCTCACAGAGAGCCAAACGTGCATGCATGCATGCATGCATGTGTGTAATGCACGTATGTATGGCCCCCTAATGATGCCCGAGTCTCTTCTCCCGACACGGACGCTCGCAGATACCATTAAGAGGAACAGGTGGGACGGAGCACAGCCGCTTCTCTCCTTCATCGAGATGACAAAGGTCTTTCTGGGCTTGTGTTTGAAGCTCTGTTAGCTGGCAGTCGTCATGCTCAACTGATCTCAAGTCTTGTTCCACTTTGAGGCCTGTAATGGCTGCCTCATTTCTGTAATAGGTGCTTGTTGTTTGCCGGTATTGGTTTAGCCAGACGGAATGTCATTCGTTATAGGCAGTGGGGCCGTGCGATGCTTTGACCTGAGCTACTGTAGAGTTCAGTGTGTGTTCTGTTTAATAATAGACGCCAATTAACTCTGCCGTAATGAGACTAGGTAACGGAGGAGGGAATGTTCACCCAGTGTTCAGGTGACTTAACATGGGTGAGAGGCCGTGGATGCACAGCATGCTGGAATACACGTTAGCATGCCCACAAGTTTTGTCCTACGAGTGTTTTTCAATCATTTGGAGTGTTTAGTAACAGATTTATAGTATGATTACAAAAGCTTTGGTTTTTCACGGATCCCATCAAATCTCGAGACGCACATTTTGATTTAAATTGTAAAACTTAACAAGATTAATAGAATAGTGAATAGTGAAGGAATAATATTGAAAAATAATATCATTGTTCAGCAATACCAATATTTGAACGTTATTACATTCAAATTGTATAATCTATACATTATAACTGGACAATAGAGGTGAGACTTTTTCACATTTTCCCAGTTTTCATCACCTGAGCACAGTGCCAAAGGTGTAACCATCAAATCGCACCCCGAAACAAAAATATAAGTCCAAGTGATATAAAACAGATATGAAAAGTTGATTCGTAAAAATATATAAGGTTTTATAGGAGAGACCTTCCATCAAATCAACGTCAATCCTTGAAGTGGTTATAATGATTTGAACATTGTTGATAAATCTGCTGATTATTTTTGCAGTTAAGCCCAAGACAACTTCCTCAAATGTCCGTATTGCTGTGAGTACAGAAACCGCAAAATATGTATATTGAGATCTTGGAATTTGACTATTTTGACTTTTTTTACTCTCTTTACGTCCCTCTTCGTCATAGAATTTAGTAAATTCCAGACTGAGCTCATGAAATCATGTGTCCCTGTGCAGTTCAGGGTTACTTCCATGTTGCAGCTTTGAGAGAACCGCTGCCAAAGCGAAAGTCGAAGGCCTTCTGTGTGCTGCACCGACGCACCCGGGGGAACCGACCTTCTTCTGATCGCTCCGTCGTTTGTAACTTTAGATCGGAGACAACTCCTTCGCTGACATAAAGGCCCGGTGCTCTGCAGATGTCCTGCTCCTGTACCCCGATAACGCGCGCTAACCTTCTGCTCGACGCTGAGACGAGCGGCAGCCGGCTGCTCCAAACCGTCTGAACCCTTCTCATGGATATCTTTTTACACGGCAACAATCCCCCCCATTGTTGTCCAGATGCTTGTGACTCCCCTAGCGACAAACGGAGGAAAATATGCATCAGCAGTTTTTTTGTTTTTTTTCCCGCAGCCGTAGTTGTTGGCTGCAATGTGTGTGTGTGCATGTTTCTGTATGAGGGAGGTAGAGAGAGAGAGAAGTTCCTCCTACATTAACCGCTGTGACTGTAAACACACAAAGAAAGCCATTGAGGGGATCAAAGACCTGGTGATTGAGCCGGACGGGAATTTGGAGCACAGAGCAGCAACTGTTTAAGATGCTCAGCGGGCATTGTAGTGTCTGCAGCTCCTGTTCATCGCGATGGAGGGTTCAGACAGGCAGCGCAGAGCATCGACCATCCGGCAAACTTCATAGCAAAAGTTTACTGGAAATATGCGGCTGAAATATGGTCCGATGGGTAATCTTGTTTACATATTGTTTAGTCCTATGTACTGATTTGGAATTGTAATCTTGATAGCGTTGGTCCACACAGTATCTAACAATTGAGAGTTCTTGCATCTTTTGTTAAATAAAAAAAGCCCCTTGTAGGTATAATGTAGCTCAACATTGGCTAACCACACATTCCTTTTCTACTTCCTACTCTACTTTGTCGTCTTTATCTCACAATCGACAGAAGCAACAACACATTTGCACCAGTGGTTTTGAGACTGAGTCATTTTCCAGATTGCAGTAAACACAAAGTAGAGTGGCGGCTGATGGGAAAGGTCAATAACTTGTGGGGCTCGGGAGCAGCCACAGAATCTCCAAAACGGTTACATTTCCTCAAAACACTAGTCGATAGAAAGGCTGGCGAAGACCGGCTGTCTGTAGAGCCGTGCTGCTCCACAGGCAGCAACGTTGGTGTTGAAACTCACAATTGTCACAGTTAGAATTGACAGACACGCGACCTATGATGCGTGACGTCTGCACAGTCCCTGTGAATGACTCATGAATGTAACGCACGTCATGCAAACGTGCCGAAAAGCCAGCAATTGTGCAAAGATCGCACAGCTCTGAGTCGAGATTTGATGTTCTCTGCCCAGCCTGATAAGTGGATGTGTGGATTTACTACTGACTGTAGGCTCAATCCCGCCGCCGTGGAGAGGCAGGTTTCCATCCCGGCAGCCTGTTCCACACAGAGAGAGAGAGAGAGAGAGATTAGAGATTACAGTCCTGCCTGCGTCTCTCAATCTAGGTCACAGAGCATCAGGGGGCAACACGCGCGGCTCATTTAGCCTGTGAGTCACACTGGGCCAGGACTGCTGCTGGGGGTCTGTCCCCCCCCCTCCCCCCGACACCACCGCTGCCTTCTCTCCATCCGCCACGCTGCGGTTATTCAGTGCTTTACTCATTGACTGACAACTATTTCTCAGCCTCAAGTACCTAAGATGTTTATTCTTTTACAATGGTTCACCAATTTATATATATATATATATATATATATATATGTATGTGTGTGTGTGTGTATTTTTTAGTATTTATGGAAGCAGGAGGAGGCGAGATCGTAAACTGCGAATAAGAGCGTTGTATCAAACGCTCATTTGAAGAGTTAAAACTGCAAAGTCAGAAAACCAATTTGCTACCTTATTAACTTAGCAGGATTGACACCCATTTACCAGTTTTATCGCTCTGAAACTTGAGGATCGGATGCTTGTTTTAGTCATTGTAAACTGAATAGAGTGCTGCGGGCGTGATGCGTTTTTGTAGGCCATCCTGAAATAAACCACTGCCCCTCATAAGAAAGCTGTTGTATATGTATATATGGATTCACAGACAACACTTGTTAGGTTTTTGTTGCCAAAAATCATCAAGTGCCTCCTTTAGGGCTGAAAGGCTGGAAAGCAGTGCGTCTGCAAGCTTTCCGCGTGTGTGTGTGTGTTTGTGTGCACTGCCGGGGACAGGAAGGAAGCTATTTATTTAAAAGCTTGTTAACTGCTGCAGTGGAGATGTACCGCAATCACCAGTCAGCGCTCCAGACGGGATTCGGCCACCCATGTCTCACACATTGACAGCAGTCTCTGAAAACCATTACGAGTATCGTATTACACTCTTTGTAATTTCCATGTTGACACAGACCCACGCACGCACACACGCTAAGGATACATCGGGAGCACTGTGTACAGAAATGATTGAATCATTTAGATGAGACGTGAGGGCACAGACACGCACAGACACACACTTGGTAACTGAGCCACCTCACTTCCTGGAGGCCACAGTGAAGTGCAGATGTGCTCTCAACCAAACCCTCCGGTAGTTCAAACCAATCTGTTTGTTTTCTGCAGCTTCTAGCTGAAAGAAACACAGAGAAATGAGAGTGGTGGATGGAGACGAGTGAGTATCGGTGAGGTCGATGTGCTGTTCGGTGAATTATTCAAAAAGGCAAGTGGAAGTAGCTGCAGTCAGACTACCTGAAACACGTGCTTCCAGCTCTTCGGCCATTTAATCCAGCTGTGTAAATGAACGCAAGTCATTATTGTTTTAGTTGGCAGTGGGTTAATATTTCCATAAGTGTTCTAATTTGTCCGTATGACACCAAAAATAAACCATCCGTTGGCAAACAGCTTCCTCAGATGTATTTAATCTCTTTCATGAATTGCTTCTCAATGCATTTTGAGTGACGTCCGTCGTCATGTGGAGCTGGCCTGTATCGTCTCGTGTTCCCTCATAGCACCACGTGGACCCCCCACTCCCTCCCCCCAACAACGCCGAAACGCACACCAGCTATTCTGCATAAAGCCTTTCCAGATTGGAGCGGCCATATGTCGGAGAGGCCCATACAGTAACACAATCGAATGCTCTGCTAAGCTGTTAAAACCCTTACAGACAAGACTCGGTCATAATCGACAAGATGTGCGAACTCCAAAAGCTGCTTCAAATGTGGCGGAGAAATATGATTCTTGCCTGATTTCGGAATGAAATGCAACGTGTTTATTGTTCGCGGCTGTCGGGATCCTCAGTGTGCGCCTGAAGGCCTGGAGGGGATCCTCATCGAGCCGTGAACTCAGAGGAAACGTGGCCATGAATTCAGTCAGTGATTAATGGAGCTGGTCATAATAAAAGCTACTGTGATTCAATTTTGCATCCTGTTTCAAACTATTTCCAGAGTTTTGAAGAGGAGGGATTCCTTTTTAAAAGTCGCTGTGGAAGTTTGTAACTCTGTCGTGTTTTGAAGCAGATGTTGCTTTTGTGGGTGTGTAACACTGAGACGTTATGTGTGGAAGTGGAAGACTTGACTCCTCCGGTGACAGTGACAGACAATAAATATGTTTGAACTTCACAAGCAGAGATTTTGCCCTCACTCAGATATGTCACATGGTCATTTTATTGATGGTAACGGAAGAATACACAAAACGTCAACAGGTTATTGCTCTACTTCAGACACATGCCATGGTCTACTGACAGCTTCTCAGTCCAACAAGAAAGCATACTCTTGTAGGTGTTACATCGTATTGTAGCAGCTTTGCCAAGTGTATAAGTGTGTCAGGTGTGTCACACACACCATCTTTCATTCTGTCGGCTGAAGAAACACTGCATGACGATAGGAGGAGGAGGAGGAGGAGGAGGAGGAGGAGGAGGAGGAGGCACTCTCTTCTTCTTTTCAGTTAACCAACTGCACTCTTTCTTTGTATCCCGTTATTAGTTTTACTTGCTCTTCAGGTCTAAATGTGTGTGTGTGTGTGTGTGTGTGTGTGTGTGTGTGTGTGTGTGTGTGTGTGTGTGGGTGTGTGTGTGTGTGTGTGTGTGTGTGTGTGATGTTGAAATGTGGGGTGTGAAACATGAATCACCTTGTTACCTGAGTGGGCCACACCCTGCTTGTTACTCCAGAGGGAGAATCACAGCAGACCTGCAAAGAAAATGTGTGTGTGTGTTTGTGTGTGTGTGTGTAATAGGGCTTTAGGCTTTTTAAAAGCATTTTGTTTGCTCACCAATTCCTGTCCTACCAGTTTCATTATGTTAATCAAAATGTATGGATATCTTCTCCTGGTCTTTTTAAACTGAATACAACTGTTCCAAGTAAACGTTTTGTTCCTTACAATCACTGTACTTTGAATTAAAGCTGCAGCTTTGTGTTTCTGGGGAAAAAGAGAACTGTCTTATTTAAAGAGCAATGATTGGCCTAACATATACACTCTCAGATTTGACATATTAAAACGTGATTGTTGTGAAACTCAAACTGTGTTGATATTGTTTTAGAAACAATGGATGAAGAAGGATATTTACTGTCAAAATGCCATTCTTTGACTACTGTATTGACTATCCATGGGTATAACATGATGGCATAATGCAATTCTAGAAGTTCAGTTATAGCTTTGCCGTTGGTTGCTCCCCACAATTTTCAGTGGCCACATCCGTCCAACCATGTGCGAGGGGGCGGAGTTTGTTGCCATGGCGATGGGATCTCTATGTTCATCCACTAACATTTTCTTTTGAATGAAGAGCTGAAGCCAAAGAAAGATTACTGTTAAGAGTTAAGATTATAACATGGATGCTAAAGGGGATAAATGAAGCTCCAATACGTTATAAATCATTGCGATCGTGGTCGTCGCCGTCGCCCTAAAGGTCTCGTTGACACGCTGACGTTCTCGTATCGACACGTACTTTGAGCTGTTGGTTCCTCCACTGAGATTTCCTTTTCCATTCACTAACAGATTGCAGGTTCACACATGCAGACACCCACCTGTCATTCCAGAGGCAGAGGACCAATGGATCCTAAAGCAGTCAAACCACCTTTCACTTTGACTATATTCTAAACAAATTTAGTCAAATGTGGGTGCAGTTTGTTATTCTGTGAATAATCTATTATTCAGTCTCTAATGTTTGTGCATTCTTACTCATACGGCGTTACGTTTTCAACAATACATCATGTGCAACATGTTCAGGTGTGTGTTGTGTTGTGTGTGCCGCTGTGTGGTGTGGACACAGGGAGTGGGTGATCTTTGGCTGAGGGAGATGCTTGGCTTCCTGGTAGGAGGAGGCAGCTGGTATGACTCAGTACGGGGGTTTCTTCTGCAGATAAAATGGACCAAATTCTAACCAGTCACATCTTATCAAAAAGAAAAAAAAAATACGTTCATGAGGTGACAGCTGGAATTCCCAGTTTTTCCTGCACTATTTCAACATGTCTGACCATTGTCAGCGAGCAGGTAACTGAAACGCGAGCAAACTGTCTTCCTGAGAAAGCGTGTGAGTGAGGCAGAAGGAAAAAAACAGGAGAGAAAATAAAGGTTGGTAGCTAATTACTATTCAGACGGGCTGCCTGAGGGGTAGAAGGAGAGAGGGGTCTCACTGCAATTCAAATAATCCAAGGCTAACGAGTTTGAGAGTGTACAGAGCTGTGAGAACACACAGCTTTGATGTTACTCCTAACACATTTTAAGGAAATAAAACCGAAGTAGTCTTCTTCACCACTGCATTTATCAAAAATGGGACGAAAGACGAGCGATGTGGCATCGTCACGCAAAGCTTTTATTTTGATCTCTGCATTACGTGACCTGATCCCTGAGAGACAGTGAATTAAACCTAGGTTTGAAATAAGTTAAATCAAAAGAGTCTTTTTAAATGTAAGCCGTAGCACAAGAATCAGACAATTATGCAGGATTCTCACATTTTTCCGATATTCCCTGAAATTCCCTGACATTCCCTGTTCAAAGCATTAAGTCTGGCTACATGTTAAGGTAACGTAGGGCAACCACAGCAGTTCATGCAGTGCTTTTACATCTACAGCTGGCAGACTAGCCGGCCCCTAAATTTAACAACTCACCGCTTCATTCACACAACAAAGCTTCACATGCACAGACCTCTCCGGCCGCTGGAACGCGGACCTGATGATGCGACCATAAAAAAAAAAACAGATGAATTTCGAATCATCCAGATGGAAGAGTGATTACTTTGAGATTAATTCAATGCCCCGACGACCCCTCCCCCATCACCAAGTCCATCTCTCTCCATCCCTCTCCATCCCTCTTCCCTCCCCCCCCTCCCCTCTCTCTCTCTCTCTCTCTCTCTCTCTCTCTCTCGCTGTGCATCTCACTGCAGAGAAACTGCCTGTTCACATGAGCTAAAAATAAATCATATGACTGAGCTGGGCCAACTGTACTGTTCATGCATTACTTATGGAAGTGTTTGCTTTTCTTCCTTTCTTGATATTTTATTGGAGTGGGCTCTCAGGCGATATTCCCCAAACATGAGCACTCTCATTTCGTGTCAGCTTGTCTGCAGTCCGTCAGCACTGAGTCGGTTCATCAGAGTAGATGTGTCAGCTGTGCAGTCGGTTGAAGTTTTGCAGGGCTGCCGAAGAAATGTTACAGATGTAAATATGTTATAATTAGGGTTGAGATTATCAACCAGTGTTTAAATGTAGAGCTGGATCTGTGTTTTTTTGTTTTGGGGAAATTGCTTTTCACTCTTTGTGTTATTCCCAAGTCAATTCAAAGCAACTCGTAATCCAAAATTACAAAATGTGTTTTTTGTGAATATAGGATTTATTTTGATTCATTTTTTTTTCAAAATATTTTTTGATGGTGTGTATTCATTCATAATATGGAACCAATCTGGGTTGCTGCAACTTGGCTCAGATTTTCCTCATGAACCCAATTAGAAATCTGCACCTAATTTCTAATTTCCAAAAAAGTCCGTTTTCAGTTTCTTTCCTCCCTGAGCGTCTCAGTGGCCTATTTTGTTTTCTCTGGGATTACATCTGATCTCCAGGAGATGATACAACTACAGATGAGTCACAATGGTCACAAAATGGGATCACTTGCTAATACCATGCAGAGTGAAAGCCACCCAGGCTTCTTATCCAGACAGTGGCGAGCTCATGACGTCTTCTGATCGACTTTCATTCTGTTGTGTAAGTGTAAGCTGTGTGTCTTGTGGGACTGTGACAAGGTTTTACAGACATCCTGAATGAATCATTGCTGCTCAACAAAGTCATGATAAAAGGGAGCGGAGGCTCTCCGGAAGGGTTTTTTGGTCCGCGTCCGAAAATCGCACAGCTTTGCCCCGACTGGAATTTGGCAGAGCCGCTGCATCGCTTCAGGGCCGCTGGAGAAGCTCCGTGGGCCTGTGTTGTGTCTGCTGGGGTGGAGGGAGATGCAGATGGGCTGTTTGCAGGGGGGACAGGAGTGGTGTTTGGCTCTTCTACACGTGACTCACTTTTTGTCACTTTCTCCTCGCCGTGTCTCCCACATTTGTTACCCTTCTTACTCTCTCTCTCTCTCTCTCTCTCTCTCTCTGCATCTCTGAATCATCCCGTCGCTCGCCCACGATTCTGCACGTTTCCAAATTTAGTCCTGTTTTTGTTTTTCTCTTCGTGTCATACTTGAGGCTGGCAGATAGCCACAGCTTTGATTGCCCTGAGCCATCTCTGGAGAATACCGCAACAACTGTGTGCATCCATCTGTGTTTCAATCTCCTCTTACAAGGTTCTGTTTTTTCTTTGACCTGTTTCTCTCCACAACTGTTGTGTTGGAAGACGTGGTTATAGACCGTGTTCAGGTACATCAGAGCACGCAGCTTCGTCCTTGAGTGTTATCAATAAAACATTGCCCCCAACCAAAGCATTAGAGATATTTCTTAGATGGATCTTTCAATTCGTATGTGTTTTATCAAGCATATAGAATTATCTGTTATGTAACGCAGAATTGAAATGCACTGCCTCGGAATGTTAGTGCTGCTCACAATGTTACTGAAGAGTTGGGGATTCACATGCTATTAAATACAAGTTGCCTTTGCCTCATTATGAACAGTCTAAAGGCCGCTCATCTTTGTGATCTTTTACAGGTGATATAACACAGAAGGGATATGAGAAGAAAAGGACTAAACTCCTGGTTCCCTACTTCATCCATACTCCAGGTAAAGAACCCTCTCCTCTGTTTCTGGGGTTGGAATGACCTGGTACCCCCTTTACTGTTCATACACAAAATAAATGGCACTTAAACCTGATTGCATTTTTTATTATTCATCTCTCATAATTGCTTTATTTTCACCCCAATGTCTTTTGTCAGTTCACTGAAAATGTTTGAATAATCGAGGGAACCATAACTAAGACTTATATATTGCATTACATGTTGTGTAAATGTTGCTCTACTCTAAATGGCACCGGTGTACATTCAGACCTGACAATGCTCACTGGTGCCTCATAGTGGTGCCATCTCACTGCCGCTCATCTCTCTGATGGTGCAGCACAAGTCACAATATATTGTTACTGTGTGCAGAATCTGGCTTATAAAGATAAGCAGTAACTTCAATTCTACAATATTTCAAGTCAAAGCATTATCTATTCCAATACACAATATCAAACATCCTGTAATAGTAAAGTACATTATTGTTCAATAGAAAATTTCTAAAAGTATATAAACATTTTCGGTACTTCCGGCTTGGGAATTCCACAATCAATACATTTGTTTCTAAGAGGCCAAAGTTAAGTTGTTAAACAAGATGCATCAGGAACAATCAAATGAATGCATGTTTATTGTGTGCATTTGACAGTTGAGCCTCCTCGTCAGAATGACAGACAGCCTCCCGCTGCGAGCTCCTCCTCCAGCCACGGCCCTCCTCCCTCCAGCTCATCCCGTTACCGAGAGCGACGCTCCCGCCGGACCCACCGCAGTGGAGGAACCAGGGACGACCGCTACAGATCAGGTCAGCGCATCAAAAAAATACTTTCAGCTTCTTGACGCGCTGAGGACGTATACAGTAACTTTACAGCTTTCACGGTAAACCACATCAGCTTCAGTAGTTGAGCGAGCCTGTTTTGAAACTCAGACACTGGGCTGTTTCGAAGGGACCAATTAAAGATGTGCGTGTGTGTGTAGGTGTGCGTGTGTGTGTGTGCGTGTGTGTGTGTGTGTGTGTGTGTCTGTGTGTGTGAAAGAGCGAGACACCCTGCAGCGAGGAAGCTGCTCAATGAGGACCGCTAGTCTGTGAAAGCAATCTGGGACGTCTGTGACATCACTCCCTAGCTATGTGAGAGGTTAACAGGGGGGATGCTGATCTGGAGGGGAAAACCTGACGCTGCTGAAAGGGGTAAAGGACAACAGAGCAGTAGAGTTAAGGTCAAAGGGCACAGAGCATTATAAAGAGGATGTTAGTATATTGACCATATGCCCATATCTGCCATATAAAGAGCCATCCATTTGACTATTGATTTTATTTTACTTTATTTAATATGGACAATACAGCGGCATTAGAATTGTGGCATACAATCTGCACAAGAACTAGTGGCACTATGTTTAGTGTTTGTAACTAAAGTTTTTACAACACCCACAGTAGGCGTTTTTAAAGGAAAAAAAATAAATAATAAAAAACAGAACAAGCAGATACATTTACAAATACATCTATACATTTGTTTATTTCCAGGAGTATAAGGTAGAGCAGTGTTACTTCTCTGTTAACCAAGTTTGAACTTAAAATTGTGTTACATTTCCATTGTTACGGTCACATGTGTAGGACCGTTGCAAGTGCAGTGGTGCTCTGATAAAGCACCAAGCTGCCTTCAGAGGAAGCAGAAAGAGCCTTATCATCAGTGAAGGGTCTTTCATTGCTTCTTACACAATCAATAGTTTACTCTGTGATAACCACTACGTTAAAGTTTCAGACAGAAGAAAAAATGCCATTTGGTAAATTATAAATACAGTTAATGAATGCAGCTCTACCTTCTGAACCCCAGCTGCTAAAATAGCTAATAGCTAAAATATTAAAGCGCTTTTATGGGCGGTCAATATAGTTTAAAGCCGTTGAATTACCTCTCATTGCCTCCACTCATTCCACCTATCAAACGACTCATTGGCTTTCTCCAAAACACAATATGACTGGTTTTCAACTGCTGCAAACCTAACCTACAGTTACACGTTCATGTTCCACATAAGTAACAGTAAACCAAAGAGGTATTCATGAAATATAATACCAGATCAAGGCCTTACGCTGCCCATTCATCAGGAGCTAAAACACTCCACCCTGCTAATCGCCACGGAGACGGCCCTCGCGTGTAGGAGGTCAGCTTGGCCTGACAACTGGACATTATAAAGTTGATTTAGTGCAGAGCGATCAGAGCCAGTAATGTGATCACGACCCCTCTGCTGCTGTGTGATGATCCGTGCCTGAGGGTTTGTTTAAGCGTCTTCAATGGAAACTGTCTCCCCTCAGTAAGTACACGTGGGATCTGTCGGTGAGGGGGCTTTTGTTGCATATGTTTTAGTCTGAATGCGTGGCTGTTCACGTGGTCTTTTATAATGTCCCCGTGGGTGTCATCAAGTGAAAGCCTATCTGCACTTATTACACTGTGTAGGCAAGTGTGTGGGTTCAAACCCCGTGTGTCTATCAAGTGGTTTCCTCTTTCAGTGGAAAAACAGTCATCCTTTGAGGATTTTCTCCCACTGTTTTATTTCAATGTTTCTTTGTCGACATATCTCACTGAAACGCGCTCACTGTTTGCCGACAAAAATGACAGGAAAAAAAAAGAAGTGTTTCATCTTCTCGCAACCTTCTATTCAATAATACAAAGAACTACACCTCCTACTAAGTGGCACCTTTTCAGTTTTTTCGCCAGCAGGAACTTTCCCAAAAGGTTTATAGGAAGGCAGGAACCTTTGCCTGCCATAAAATTAGAGGAACCAGGATTTAAACTTCCCAGACTATAATTACCCTACTGACCATATTTTTCTGCAAGGGATTTTTTTGGGAGCCACTGTTATGGAGTACAGATAATACAAATTAAAGCGTAACATTATTCAAGCAGCAGTTAGGAAAATTAGGCATTAATGTGTTGTTGGCAAACTTCATGAGTGAGTTCATGAGCTGTTTTTATCGTTTTTGTTTAATTGTTGCTTTGCATCAGACCCAAAGGCGAATTCCACGCTCATAAAAAGCTTTGTTCTCTGTCTCTGCAGACATCCATTCGGAGGCAGTACAAGCTGCCCTGGCTAAACATAAGGAAGAGAAGATGGCCCTGCCTATGCCTACTAAACGCCGCTCCACTTATGTGCCATCTCCCATCGAAATGCGCACACCACCAGGTAGGACCGGAAGGAGAGTCCTGCTGCTCCGTTGTTACAATTATTGACACTGAGTTAGGAGCTGAATATGACGACTATAACTCTCCCTCTCGCTTGCTTTCAGACTCCTCATCAGGATCCGAAGATGAAACACCGGCACGCAGGCAGTCCTCCGTGATCCCCACTTCGCTTGTGGTCAATCCCAACCTGCAGAGCCCGGACTCTTGGATCAACCGCACTGTCCAGGGCTCCTCCACCTCCTCCTCAGCCTCCTCCACCTTGTCACACGGGGAGGCCAAGCCGCAGCCTCAGAGCCAGCCCAAGTCTCAGCCTCAGCCACAGTACAAGCCGCAGTACCAACCTCTGTATCAGCCTCACTACCAGCCTCAGCACCAGCCTCAGCCTCAGCACCAGCTTCAGCCCTCAGCCCACACTGCAGCTATCACGGGCATGCTGGCTCACAGTCGCATTGGTGAGACCCAAATGAATGACTAAGATGACCATGAGTCTGTCCCGCTGAATGAATTTTAGCTCCAAAAGAAGGATTTACTTTGCTATATTTTGTAACTTTTTAATAGTGCTGGCTATTGCTGTTAGAGAGCCAACTGAAACTTGAGGATGGCTTCGTTTCTGACTGTCCTCCCTCGCTTCACCTGCAGCTCCGTCAGAGAACAGTGCCCCCCCTCCAGATGTGACAGCTGTGGTCCCCCCATCGAGAGGTCCGCGGGTCGACCTGCCCTCAAACGTTGTGGTCCGAGGGATGAGCCGCGGACAGAGCCGCTCGAGCATGATGGAGACTGCGGACGGTAACGACCACACACCCTGTCATTATGTCGTTGTTTTTTGGTCTTTGCGGGAATTTTTGACCATTCAGAAATATCTCTTCAAAATAAGTGTGTCCCTTCAACAATGATTTATCATTAATCACACCTTACTGCTGTCTTCTCTTCTTGATCTTTCTCTGCCCTGTCACGTTTATTGACTACCTGATAGCAAGAGGTAATATCCAGAGTAAGGAAACACCTTAATGTATGGTGTCTGTAACCTTCTGTGTCTGCTGTTCCACCCTTACTCTCCCCCCTTGTTTTCAACGAATGACTATCAAAATAAATGCCACAAAATCCACATCCTCACACAGGAATGAATGCTCACGTCTGAACCCAAACCAAAAGAACAACCTCCACCCCGAGCTCTCACTGTTTTCCCCGTGTTGGTGCCACCTACTTGTGCTGCTTTTCATTCCCACAAGATATGAAAACATGTTAATGGCAATTCAATCTCAACTAAAGAATACAGTCTTTTGTGTAATGGGATGAAGAGCAGCAGACAATGAGATGGTGAGAAGTTTAGACACGTGTCGTTGTGTCGATCGACGTTCAAGCCACCGCGCCATGTGTGACCGCGTGTTTTTGTCCCGCCACCGCCGCTCTTCGTCCGTCCGTTAGGAGTTCCTGTGAACAGCAGAGTGTCTACTAAGATCCAGCAGCTGCTCAACACCCTGAAGAGGCCCAAGAGGCCTCCCCTCAGCGAGTTCTTCACCGACGACACCGAGGAGATCGTGGAAGGTGCGCAGGAAACGTTTGGGCGACAGTCCTCGCAAGTGGCCCCTTGCTGGGTTTCAATGACTGGTGCAGACATCTCTTTATTAAAAAAAAAAATACATTTTGGGTTGACTCCTCATCAGGAAATCCTTCTGATTATTTCTAAATGATTATAACTATACTTTTAGTGCTATTAGAACATTATACATAAAAAAGATTTACATGCAATTACACTATGTACACAGTCTTACCAAGTCATCACAAATGATCCATACACTTTCTGTTACAGTGATCTGTTTTGGGGTTTTTTTTTAACAAAAGAAGATAGATTATAGAACACAGAAGAAAGATAAAGCCAATCAATAGGCTGAATGCGTGAAAGGCCGTATAACGGACCCTGTTTTAGCCTGTTAGCGTCCTAGAATGACCTCATTAATCTGTGACTTGCATGTTGCGTTGTCTCTCTCACAGTGCCCCAGCCGGACCCCAACACACCCAAGCCAGAGGGCCGGCAGATCATGCCGGTGAAAGGAGAGCCTCTGGGTGTGGTCAGTAACTGGCCTCCGGCCCTGCAGGCGGCGTTGGCCCGTTGGGGGGCCACTCAGGGGAAGAGCCCCGCCCTCACCGCTCTGGACATCACGGGCAAACCGCTTTATACGCTGACATATGGTGAGAAACGGGACAATACTTTGAGACGCGTGGTATATTTTGGCGTGGCTGAGACACATAACCTCCCCTGCTGAATAACCTCCTCCCCGCTCGGCCTTCTGTCTGTCAGGAAAGCTGTGGAGCCGCAGCGTGAAGCTGGCGTACACCCTCCTGAACAAGCTGGGCACCAAGAACGAGCAAATCCTCAAACCCGGAGACAAGGCGAGCGAGCGCGCTCACAATATGCACGACGAACAGCTGAGGCCCGGAGGCATGCGACGCTTTGCCGCAACAAAGTGCTGAATGCAACCTGTACTGTCCTGGCAGGTGGCGCTGGTGTACCCCAACAGTGACCCCGGGATGTTCTGGGTCGCCTTCTACGGCTGCCTGCTCGCTGAAGTTATACCCGTACCTATTGAAGTACCGCTGTCTCGCAAAGTAAGAAATCCATCAGATGGCGGACCTATTTTTGTCTGTTTAAGTATGACTGTTTTTTCATGCGTGTGTGTGTGCGTGTGTGTGTGTGTGTGTGTGTTGTTTTCAGGATGCAGGTATCGGCCAGGTGGGGTTTCTGTTGGGTAGCTGTGGTGTTGGTCTGGCTCTGACTAGTGAGATCTGTCTGAAGGGTTTACCCAAAACACCAACCGGGGAAATACTGCCGTTCAAAGGTATGCTCCTTCATTTATCTTTATTAAGACTACTTTGTTGAACATAATGGCTAATTTTCAGGTAACCTTCAGACTGTTTGTACAACGTACTGTGTGTTTCAATTTGAATCGTTTTACTTGATGTCATTGATGCCTTTCTTTCTCCGACAGGCTGGCCTCGACTAAAGTGGGTGGTGACGGACACAAAATACCTGACCAAGCCTTCCAAAGACTGGCAGCCACACATCCCCACTGCCAACACGGACCCGTCATACATAGAGGTAACAAAGCTGCTTACTGGTAGGTCAGCTGATTCCAAATAACCGGTTACCGCTCTTTATAGTAAATTATAGTACAACTAGATTATAGTACAACTAGCTGACCTGAACGTTGATGAAGGTATTCACACACACTCTTGTGTTTCCTCTCTGTTCAGTACAAGGCCAGTAAAGATGGCACAGTGGTGGGTGTGGCTGTGTCTAAAGTCGCCATGTTGACCCACTGCCAGGCGCTGACCCAGGCCTGCAACTACACCGAAGGTGGGTGCAGAGTCATCGTTGTGCGTTCTCGAAGATTTTGTCGGCAACAAAATTGTTATGAGTCTAAAGTCACTGGCATCTTTTTTCGCTTTAAGGGGAAACGTTGGTGAATGTCCTGGACTTCAAAAAGGATATGGGCCTCTGGCACGGAGTTCTTACGGTGAGTGTGCTTTTTTCTTTTTCGATAATTTCAAAGAAAAATCCTTAGAAAGAACTAATATAAAATACAAATATGATATGATATTAGCTGCTTAATCGGGCCTCGTTTGTTTCCAGGCTGTGATGAACAGGACACACACTATTAGTGTTCCCTACGCAGTAATGAAGGCGTGTCCTCTCTCCTGGGTACAGAGGGTCCACATTCACAAAGGTAATCAGCTATCAGCTTGAGTAGTTCCGTATGAGAGCGGTCGAGGATAAATGTTTGACCTTACCCGACACGCCACTGTTCTTGAGCAGCTCGCGTAGCTTTGGTGAAGTGCCGTGATCTCCACTGGGCCATGATGGCTCACCGTGAACAGAGAGACACCAGTCTGGCGTCTCTACGCATGCTGATTGTCGCTGATGGTGCTAACCCCTGTGAGTACTTTCTGACGCTCCAGCTTTGTAAAAATAGGCATTTGCAAGCGACACAAATGAGATATAATATGTTCAAATCCTTACTTCTTGCCGTCAAGGGTCGGTGTCTTCCTGTGATGCCTTCCTGAACGTGTTTCAGTCCCACGGGCTGAAACCTGAGGTCATCTGTCCCTGTGCCACCTCCCCCGAGGCTATGACCGTAGCCTATACGCAGGTATGTGACTGATCCTTATTTTCTTTTTTTTGTAACATAATGATATTAGAGGAAAAAGACAGACTGAACCCAAAATAACCCTTCTTTCTTATAAGTCCCTTGCCCAACCTACCTCACATTTCTTACCTATTCCTGCCCACCAGTTCAAACCAAGACCCGTGAAAAGACATAAGGATTAATTAAATAAAAAAGGAAAAGCACTGACAGACTGGCTCCCTCAAGAAAGATTGTAATTTGTACTGTGTAGCTGAGCGACTAGAAATGTATACTGTTTGTATGTGATCTTGGCAGATGGTTAACTGTATGAACAGATGGGATGGATGGAAATGCTCATGATTGATCGAGCTCTCCCCTGTGCAGACCGGGGGTACCGGGCACGCCGCTCCCTGCCCGGGCCATTCTTTCCTTGGGAGGCCTCAGCCACGGTGTCATCAGGGTCAACACAGAGGACAAGAACTCGGCCCTGACCGTACAAGATGTTGGACACGTCATGCCTGGAGGTTAGAAGGAAAAAAATAAATAAGTCAAAAGGAAGGCATGAAAAACAAATTCAAAGGTGGTTTATGTGTTTAGATTAGCTCGGTGGTCCTGGGTCCTTCCTTCAATCAGTCCAGTCATTGGGGTCTGGCTTGGGCAGTGTTAGAGAGACTCCAATCAGTTAAAGTTAACAAGCTCAGACAATATAAAGGCTCCTCCTGAAACCTCAATAGCAAAATTAAAGAATATCTGCTTTAGATATTATTGAATATGTATCTTTATTGTCCAGAAGGATCGAGTCATGTAAGATGTCTGAACGCTGCCGTTGTGTGCCTCCAGCGCTGATGTGCACTGTTAAGCCAGATGGACCTCCTCAGCTGTGTAAAACAGATGAGATTGGTGAGATAATAATCAACTCCCGTGCCGGAGGCAACATGTACTACAACCTGCCCGGGTTCACCAAAAACACCTTTGAGGTATGAAAGTAATATTACATTCACAACCCACCAGTTCTTATACAACCCAACAAGTCATTTGTGCGTTGCTGTAGTTGATTAATGTGATGCTGTGACGCTTGTGTTCAGGTGATACCAGTTAACTCAAATGGAGTTCCCATTGGAGAGATACCATTTGTGCGGTCGGGACTCTTGGGGTTCGTTGGCCCGGTAAGTAGAACCGTTTCATCCCTGTACAACATCCGCGGTAACTTGATCCGTCCGCCTCATGACCTCGCTGTGTATCCCCCCCCCCCCCCCCCCCCCGCCCCCCTCCGCCGTGCAGGGCAGCTTGATCTTCGTGGTGGGGAAGATCGAGGGTCTGCTGATGGTGAGCGGTCGGAGACACAACGCCGATGACCTGGTGGCCACCGCTCTCGCCGTGGAGCCAGTCAAGACCGTGTACCGTGGCAGGTGAGGAGAACGCTGAATTCCTCTCCCATGAAATGTGAGCTGGAAGATGGCGCTCTCTGGGTTAAGTGTGGCTCCTAATTAATCACTACTGACACCTGTTGGTACGTAAGAGAGGCACACCTGCTCAAAACAGGGCAGCACTGGATGTAATGTTTGCGTTGCTTAAAGGTTTCTGACCTTCACACCAGCCGAGCAGTCTTCAACATATTTGTCTGTGTTTTTTTTTGTTTGTTTCAGAATCGCTGTGTTTTCAGTCACGGTGTTTTATGATGAGAGAGTGGTGATTGTGGCGGAGCAGAGGCCAGACGCGAGCGAAGAGGACAGCTTCCAGTGGATGAGCCGAGTGCTTCAGGTAAATCCGCTCGTCATTTTATTGTGAAGCAGCTTTTGTGTTCAAGGTGATAGCTGGTGATGGCTTACACCACCACCAGCCGGTGTACGTCTGTGATATACAAACAGAAGCACTTCAGTCACTTTTTAGGTATTTTTGTGTTGTCTGCAGGCCATCGACAGCATCCACCAGGTGGGCCTCTACTGTCTGGCTCTGGTCCCGGCCAACACCTTACCTAAAACCCCGCTGGGTGGCATCCACATCTCTGACACCAAGCAGTTCTTCCTCGATGGCAACCTGCACCCCTGCAACATCCTGATGTGCCCCCACACGTGTGTCACCAACCTGCCGAAGCCCCGCCAGAAGCAGCCCGGTAGGCAGCGCTCGTCTGCAGCCTCAGTCAGTCACTCGGGGTCATGAGGTGTTTGCTGAAGTTAGAGCGTGGTCAGCAGTGTTACATAATGCGCACACATAACGGTTTCTGGATTTGGGAAAGCCATGTTTCTGACACGTTGGCCTCTGGCGGTGGCAAAGTTCGACGAATGTCGCGCAATCGGCACACATTCGGTGCTTAACATCTGTTTCAAAAAGGTTCCAGAGCAGTTCTAGAACGTTCCTCTTTTAAGTCCCTTAAAAATCACTTTGGATTCTAACAGGATTATAACTGGGGTGTACCTGGGTGCTTTATTGGGAAATATGCAATGTTACTCTCAATTATATTTTCCAATCCTCTTTATATTATTTTCATATTTTAACATTTCCACCATAAAACATTGACAACATCAAGTACACAAAATGAACATGAAAAACTAACCAATCAGTAAACAGCAACCCATTTAAGGCACATGAATAAAATCCGAATGAAAAAGGAATATGTTAAACATCATGAATATCTCTCCTCTCATCTGTCTTTCTCTTTCACACTAATTATTTTGCTCCGTTTGACACTTTACACTTCTGAACGTTCTCGTTCAGTTGGCGTGGGTCCTGCGTCCGTGATGGTGGGCAACCTGGTGGCGGGGAAGAGGATCGCCCAGGCCGCCGGCAGGGACCTCGGCGTGATCGACGACCAGGATCTCGTCCGAAAGGTAGCGCGACCATGAGTGGCGTGGCTCTCACTGCCAGCCGCTCACTAACTCTTCCCACTTTCTAAAGAGATGCATGCGAGTTCTTTAAACCCGTGATCAGTCCCTCTGCTCGTGCATGTTATATCGGTGGCTAGTGGAGCTTAGAGACTTCCCACTGCCAGCGTTACAATGATTCAGGCTCAAACAAGCCGAGTTTTATTTGAGAAAAAACGTGGACTCTCTTTTCTTTCTGCTCTCCTCATTCTCTGGATGTAGCTCTGTATGTGGCCCACTGTGATGGTAAGAATGATGGCACCCTTCCGCCATCTTCCCCACGCCCTTGGTGCATTCTTGTCGCATTGTTGTATTGTGGTTTAATTTTGTGTGCTTGTGTTTAAATGTGACACAAGCAAAAGCTTTGCATGTTTATTCCAAGTACCTGTGTTACCAGACGTACACCTTCTTTTGTTTTTCCTTTCACTGCAAAAGTTAAGTTCATAATTTTAAGAGCAGTATTGGCTTTGAGTATGTGGTTTAAATTATTTGCACGTCGGTAAGCGCTCATTTCTGCCGGACAGCTGTGTCCTATAGTATGCGGTCTCTGAAGCACACCTTGCCGTTTTATTCAGGTGTATTAAATTGTTCCATTAGAAGCACAACCTCAAATACACAGTATATCTAATGAGTATTTCCTTTTATTTCAGCATCAGTACTTGACCGAGGCTCTACAGTGGAGGGCACAGACAGACGCAGACCACGTCCTCTTTGTTCTTCTTAATTCAAAGGTATCAACCGGATGTGTTCAAATGCAGAGAAACATGTAGTGTATACCTGGACTGCAGGGCACAGCGCTGAGGATGCTGCTAGTCGTGTCCTTGTGACGTTGTGTTCCTGCCTCATTGTATGACTCCTCTCCTTTTAGGGTGTCACAGTGAGCACGGCGACCTGCCTCCAGCTGCACAAGCGAGCGGAGAAAATAGCCGCAGCTCTCACTGAGAAAGGCAGCATCAACACGGGAGAGAACGCAGTTCTGCTTTATCCTCCCGGTGGGTTCTACCTCTTTCTTCCTGTCTGTGTCCACCTATTTTAATCCCCTTTACGAGTAATTATAGGAATATATTCCTCTATTACTCCACCACTTTTCTCTCAGGAATTGATTTGATAGCCGCCTTCTACGGCTGCCTTTACGCTGGATGTGTCCCCGTTAACGTCAGACCGCCGCACCCTCAGAACCTGGCAGCCACGCTTCCTACCGTCCGAATGATCATTGATGTGAGCGGGTTCTCTTTTGTGCATGCTCATGGGTTTGTGTGTACTTAAATGTGTGTGCACTCATTTTATCCTAGTATTTTCAGTTGTGGCCTATGTGTAGATATAAGGAATAACCGGTGTAATATCCCATTTAAGTCTTAACATTTTTTTTTTCTGAAATTATTATTGTCTGCTCAGAAATTCAGTATGTTTTGGGCTGTAGGAGGTAAATCATATCATGCGCATGATAGGTGGATGTGTGCTTAATTAGATAACTGACAATTTGTCGGCAGTCTCTTCAATTGGAATTAAACATGCTTGTGCTTTTCTACCAGGTCAGTAAAGCCGCTTGTATCCTCACCACTCAGAGTCTCATGAGGACTCTGCGCTCCAAAGAGGCTGCTGCCTCAGTTAACATTAAAACTTGGCCAACAATCATTGACACAGGTAAGAAACCAAAACATTTGACTCTTCACAACAGGAAAAGCAGCATCACATTCAGATTTTTTTTTAAATTTGCCGTGAATAGTTTCATAAGAGGTGTTTTGTGAACATTCATGTATTTGTATTAAAACAGGACAGTGCTTCTGAATTATCAATACATGTTTACTATAAGTGACTTTCTTATTTTTTAATTTAATATCTGTTGCTTGTATTAGTTGTCACATTGCGTCTTAAGTTAGTAATGTGTATAAAGTGCTGTCAGAAGTGCTCGGGTCACTTATTGTTGACCATTTGCAGCATTAAGAAGTGGGCGTTTCTCTGCGGTACTTTCTCCAGTTATTACAAACATTAAGGGGTGGGAAAACTTGTGGGTGGATAAGTGCTTGATGCATACTCTATGTCCACTATTTTCCTCGCAGTATCTGTCTGTCATCTTCCTTTAAACTCTCATGAGTTGATATTTTATTGTAGAATTATCTCACCTGTTTGAATTATTTTGTTTGCGTCATTATTGCTCAATAACTTCCACATTTGTTCTGTTCCCTAAAAAACATGCACTGTCATTTTTTTGCAGATGACCTTCCTCGTCGCCGGCCTCCCCAGATCTATAAACCGCCCACAGCAGAGATGATTGCTTATCTGGACTTCAGTGTGTCCACTACAGGCATGCTCACTGGGGTGAAGGTGAGACAGAGGATCTTTGCTCTCAAATGATAATGTATAGAAATGTATCGCCAATGGTAAAGAGTCCACAGGAATTACACAAATCGGTTTCTCCCGTCTGCTCTAGAGAGATTTACACTGAGTTTCAACTCCACTTTCAGCAGCACCAGCTGTCTTCAGTGGGAATGTTGTTGGCACCCACTGGATTAAAACTAACAGAGGGAGAATATTGGTACAGACATTAAGCAAGGGGCCAGAAGCGCAAATATATAAATGCTAATGTTGCATACAATATAATTTGGACTACTGGCAGAAATGCCAGTAATAGAGTTGCGTTATATGCTCTGTCGCATTGGAAAAGGTGTCCTATTTATACTTCACAAAATAGAGGAAGGCAAGCCTGTTTGACAGAAATAAATTGAATTCATTCAAATCATTCCTGGCGTCAGCGTGGCCTTTGACTTCCCTTCTGCATCCTCCGGTTTGTTGCAGATCTCTCATGCGGCGGTCAGTGCACTTTGTCGCTCTGTAAAGCTGCAGTGTGAACTGTACTCCTCCCGCCAGATAGCTATCTGCCTGGACCCCTACTGTGGTCTGGGCTTCGTCCTGTGGTGCCTCGCAAGGTGCAGT
Source organism: Apeltes quadracus (assembly GCA_021346845.1). Taxonomy (NCBI): domain Eukaryota; kingdom Metazoa; phylum Chordata; class Actinopteri; order Perciformes; family Gasterosteidae; genus Apeltes; species Apeltes quadracus. The sequence goes on from CM037933.1 coordinate 1,951,609, forward strand.
AAACCTACAATTCATGTGTACATGCATATGCTAAGAAGTAAGGTCCTCTGTGTTGTAGTTCTCCCCCAACATTCATCCAATTTTCTCCCTCCTGTCTCGTCTTGTAGTGTCTACTCGGGCCACCAATCCGTCCTGATTCCTCCCTTTGAGTTGGAGAGCTGCTTGTCTCTGTGGCTGAGTACACTGAGTCAATATCGCATCAGAGACACGTTCTGCTCCTACTCTGTCATGGAGCTCTGCACCAAAGGGTTGGGCTCTCAGACTGAGCTGCTCAAGGTGAGGAATGTGTACATACATGCATAAAAGATAATCATGCACATGAGAGAGGTAACATCCTGAAGGGTTCGATCGTTTTATCTGGGTGTGTTTCAGGCCCGCGGTGTGAGCCTTTCCTGCGTGCGAAGCTGTGTGGTGATAGCAGAGGAACGGCCACGACTCGCCCTCTCGCACTCCTTCACGAAGCTGTTCAAGGACATCGGGCTGTCGTCCAGGGCTGTCAGCACGACTTTTGGTTCGCGGGTTAACCTGGCCGTCTGCCTGCAGGTAGACCAACCAACTTACCCCGACTTCACATAGAAGTACACGTTGAACTATACCGGGATGAGATCAAGCGGGACCTGCGTGTACCTGCTCTTTCTGTGTTACAGGGCACCACTGGTCCGGATCCCTGTACGGTTTATGTGGACATGAAGTCCCTTCGACATGACAGGTAAGAACACATGGACAATATAAGTTACAAAAAGCGTTATACAAAATACAATCAAGCAGTTTATAATTAATAAGATCAAATCTGTCAAATATATAAATGCCAACCAAGGCGACGGGTTTAAATGAACAAGGATCCTGACAAGATCCTTCTCGATTTAAAAAGTACTGTGGCAGGGTTACAGTGCTCAGCAGAGTTTTTGTTCTTAGTCGATGTTTATGAGCTGTAGTGTGGATTGTAAATTGATTGTATACATCTTCATCTATAGAGTGAGGCTGGTGGAGAGAGGAGCGCCTCAGAGTCTTCCTCTAATGGAGTCTGGCAAGGTGAGACGATTTACACATATAAAAACGAACAGTGCAAATTTCCTCAGTTCGTTGTTATTATGAAGAGTGGTTCACGCAACCAGTGAAAACCTTTTTCTCATCCACAGATACTACCAGGAGTTCGGGTAATAATTGTAAACCCAGAGACCCGAGGTCCACTTGGTGACTCTCATCTAGGAGAGGTAAGGAGTATAAATTCTTGATTTTCAGGTTGTTCCTTCTGAAAACAAGCCGTGACCTGGTGTGTGTGTGTTGCTCCCTCAGATCTGGGTGAACAGCCCTCACAACGCCAGTGGCTACTACACCATCTACGGAGAGGAGAGTCTTCAGGCCAACCACTTCAACACCAAGCTCAGCTTTGGAGACCCGCAGACCTTATGGGCCAGGACGGGATACTTGGGTTTTGTGAAGAGGACTGAGCTGTTAGAGGCCAACGGGGGTGAGTAGACCCTGACGTACCTCAAGTCTACATTTAAAACTAAATAGAGGAATTTGTTAACAGGTAGATTATTAACACTTCTGTTCCCAGATCGGCACGATGCTCTCTTCGTGGTGGGCTCACTGGATGAGACCTTGGAGCTTCGAGGGCTGCGCTACCACCCAACCGACATTGAGATTTCAGTGTCCCGGGCTCACCGCAGTATAGCGGAGAGGTGAGAACGCTTCCGATATACAGAACATACGTCCCAGACGAAAACACATTTCATAAGTTTGGTAGGAAACAGTAATATTCACCCCTGAAATTCCAACTGCTCCGATAGCACACAGTGATGCATGCATTGAATTACACCGTGAAGAAAGCGGATACACGTCTCACCCCGAAAAAGGTCCAACCTCAACGATGCCTCTGGGTTCTTGTTCCTCACAGTGCTGTGTTTACGTGGACCAACCTGCTGGTGGTGGTGTCAGAGCTGTGTGGTTCAGAGCAGGATGCACTGGACCTCGTGCCTCTGATAACCAACGCGGTCCTGGAGGAGCACCACCTCATCGTGGGCGTGGTGGTCATTGTGGATCCCGGCGTTATACCCATCAACTCCAGGGGGGAGAAGCAGCGCATGCACCTTCGTGACTCCTTCCTCGCTGACCAGCTGGATCCCATCTATGTTGCTTACAATATGTAGCGGGTTTGTTGTTCTGGGCTTGTTTGGGCATCGTGTTGTTTAGGCAACATTTTGGATGCTTCTGCACCACCGCCTCACAACGCTTGACCGCCGCTTTGCCGGAGGGGGGAAAAAGGAAAAAGCATGAACCACGTGTATTGCCACCCGGCCCTGTGTGACACCAGGATGTATCGGGCACTGCATGTCTGTGATTGGATCTGCCGTGTTAGGAGTTCTTCCCTGTGTTTTATAGGTAGGATTTTGCAAATGGGACAGAAGCAACTTGTACTTACGGCAAAGAAAAAAAATAAACCCTGGTGCACTTTTTTATGGAAAGGGTTAAACATGGGACAGGACCACTCTGGAAATAATTTCTATAAAAGATGTCCATTGTCTTATTAAGTCTCTAACCTCGTAAAATATGTTCCCTTCTGTTTCCATACAAATACCAAGCGCTATTAAACTTGGATAAACAACTTGAAATATTACGTGCGCGTGCACACAAACACATGCACTGAACGTTTGATAATTTCTCACTACTATGGATGAAGAAAAGAGGGAAGATGAAAACCACAATAGAACATGTAGCCAGTGTCTATTTGTGTGCATTATTTAGAAAGTCCCACGATATTGAAGCCAAAAACAATTTCACAACTTCCCCCCCCTAATATTTTCTGCCTTATAAAACTTCACCCATACATTCCTACCTTGATTTAAATGAATCTGTTATTGATGTTGTTCAGGCTGGTTAGTTTCCTTTGCCTCTGATAAGTAGTGGAAATCTTAAACCGATACCCGAAGAAATCAAGGTAACGAGGAAAGTGGCCATATTCTGTACCGTACCTAAAAAGGCCGGTTGTATTTTAGATACTATGTTGCTGTATAGATATATTTTAATTGTATAAATGTATAAATGCTAGACTTGTCTCTTTCAGTTCATGGTTTATGGATAGTTAACCCAGAAAGTGGATTACAAATGTGGCAGAGAGAAGATTGTAAATAAGATTTGACAGTTTTGACAGTACTTTTGAAATGGAATTTTAGTTGTATAATGAAGGTTAAAGAGAATTAATTATAAAGCATTATTTGTCAGGATAGATAGAATATTGCACTTTCTCAAAATGTATCTATTTTATTATACTAATGAGGCATTATGACAAAAGTTTCAGGGGCATATATTATCCCAAGGATTCAGGCTTGAAGAGCTTTGAGAGCTTAGGAGGGCTATCACTGTTAATTCCAGGGAACTGTCCTGTCTGCCATTGAAAGAAATACGTGGTTAAAAATCATTAGCATGACTTCTGGCTGCCGGATTATTTTGTTAAAACATGCAAAACTATTAAAAATAGGCCCACAACTCTTTATCTAATATTCATTGCCATTTACTTTGTATCCGTTGTATCCTACAGTTACACACTTCTCATTTTTTAAATTCAAAATAGAGAAGGTGTTTGAGAGTTTTATTACCTTGCTTTTCCTTTTCATACTCAAAGTTCATTCAAATTGTATTTTGTATTTGTGCAACTTATTAACAAGATTGTTTTCGGTACTTCTGTAGTCAATATTTGCAAGTCATCATTTATCTGGATGATTTTCTTTGTTCTATCACTGGATTTAAAAGCACTGGCAATTGCAAAGCTGAGCCACATTAAACAGCGTTGATTGGCAGGTAAAGTAATTGTTAAAAAGGAGAAAAAAAGAAATAATATTCTCATCAAGATGTATTTGGAAAATGTGTTTGATTTCTTGTTATCTCATGCTTCCCTTGTGATCTTTGCCATGATGTATACGTTATTTGTATTGGATTACATTGTATTTCAGTGATGAACAATTAATGTAAACATCTAAATATTTTTGTTAACTTTAGACTTTTGCAATTGTCCAATTATAGATACAATCATGCCAAACACAATCTTATAAAGACTTTCAATCATTTAAAAGGTAAACCGGAATACAATCCATTGAATTACTGCACTTTGCACTGGTAGTACTTACAGCAGCTGTCTACTGTGTGGACTAACTTACCCATTGTTCATGTTCTATGTGTTAACAATTTTAGATGAATAACGCTTGGCATTTGCTTTTGCCCAGTATAAGTACACCTAGAGTAAAAACTAAAAACACTTCATCTTAGCTTTTACATTGCATAGTTTGCATGATTCAGCCAAGCACAAGAATAAATCAGCTTGAGGCACATCTCATCTTAAGGCACAAGTGGAGAAGATATATATGTGTATGAAATAGTACATTCAGGGAACAAAACTCATAACACAGGGATGGACCAGTTGGTCCCTTGGTGCAATCTGTGAATAATACCCGTAAAATGTAGACATTTGTCCAGAAATAATCCTTTTATGATTAAAGCAGAAGAAAATGAGCAAAACAAGAGATTACTGATGACAGTGTTGAATTGGCATCTGCCTGCTTCGCTGGGAAGTCTACAAGGGCTTTCTTCGGTTTCCACTCTTTTCTCTTCTCTTCAGAATTCTAACACACTATGCAATCCTAATTACAGTGCAATTTAATTTCAAAGCTTGCACTGTCTTATGAAATAAACATGATGCTTAAACATTTTGTAACAACTAAGAACAGAGGACTGATGAAATCTAACCGCTAGTGTACTTAAGACTGGATTAATCTATCATGAGCTGTTCTATAAATATTTTGTGTATACACTCTCAGTATGTTGTACATTCATTATTTGGTGAATCCTATACCGCTCCATGAGGGCGTGATCCACTGATGAATCTTAAATGTTAGAGAGGTATTTTAACTCATATAATTAAGAAATCAAGGTGGTACCCCCCTTTTCCATTTTCTCACTTATTTTCTATTTTGGTTTGACGTACTTTGTTTTATACTTTATGTGAAAGTAATGCAGAATAAACAATACCATTTAATCATTTCAGATGTCCTTATATTAATGAATTTATTCATGATGTATCAGTTATTGAAATTGACCTTAAAGCATGAACCATTTAATTATTACACAACTTACATCTTTACAGCGAAGGAATTGTGGATTTATGGATGAAACAATATTTTGGGAGCAAATCCCCTGAGTATGGCTTCCTGAAAAATAATGACTTATAAAATGAGGAATATTAATGTGAAAATGGTTAACAATTGCGTTTTGTTGAAAGATTGTACTTGTTTTAACATGAAACGAACAAAAACAGGAGGGCAAAATCTGTGATACAAAATTTGGAGTAAGTACCATTTCAAGCTTTCAAGGAAAACAAATAACGCAATGCACTGTATTTTATGTAACAAGTGGGAGTCTTCCAGCCTCTCCTCGTGCATCTGCCAGTTCCTCAAACTCTCCACCAATCACAAAGCCTAAATAAACTATTACGTAATGCGTCCTTGCACTGCAGCTCCGCCCATTTCCTTTGAAAAAAAAAAGTCGTCAGCTATTTTTTTTAGCTGACATCTTTGTATTTTTAGCGGTTAGCCACTTCTGCTAAGTAACTTCCCAAGCTATTTCTCGCGCCAAAGTATAAACACGAATTGCACGAAGTCCACGTTGAGAACAACAGCAGTTACGCGGTCGCTGAAAAGGTAAATTGTGGCTGGCTGAGCGGTATTTCTGGGCTCGTCTCGCTGTCCGCTGCGCTCTGGCAAGTAATGGCGGCTGTTGCTTCGTCAACTCCTAGCCGTTGTAATAAAAGGGAAGGTGTAGTTAGCTTAATGGCTCCCCGTCTCGCTGACGTCTATTGACGCGGTAACTTGCGTACCAGTGACAGAGTTACACATATTTGCTCAGTGAGACTATAGCTCGTCCGTCATGTGAGCTAGAGTCACAAAACTCGACCCGCTTTTAGTTTTAGAATTGTTCTTTTTAACCGTTTAAATGGGTTAACATCCGTTTAACTGAACGTTAGCAACCCGTAACTAGCAACGGGCATGTTAGCGAGGTCGCGCATTGTAGCGCCAGTGGCTGAAATGATAACTTTACATTTCATCTGTGTGCTTGAAAATGTAACGTTTAAGTTAGCATTTAAAGGTTAACGCGCATTGGGGAAAAGTTCACATTATTGACTGTCGGGCCTCTATGTCAGCGTTAGTTGCATTGGCTAACACGATTGAACAAAAGAGGAAATCGCTTTTTTATCTGGCTTAACCTCACCTGTTCAACTTTGTTAGCCAAAGTATGAAACGGTGATTTGATATGAAACAGTGATTTGTCAGGAAGACTTTATTCTTTCAACAAAAGGCGCTCAAGCCACGGAGGTGTACAGCGTATTATAAGCAGTCAACCTCGCCACGGACTGTTGTTTTGTTTGCTTCCATTGTAAAACGCTAATATTAACGGATTTGTTTCCAGTTACTATGGAAGAAGTGCAGCAGGGCAGCAATGGCACTGAGTTACAGGCTGCCACCGTTCCCACCACACTCACAACAGCTCAGTTCACACAGATAGCCCAACAGGTAATTCATAATACTGTACTAAGGCCTCTCTATTGACTGTTTATCTATTGCAATGCTAATACATCAGGTCTTTAAGTGGGCTTATTCGCAGAGCAATACTTTTCCGATTCAACTTGCACTGATATACTGATGCATGTGTAAGATGTCATGTTGATCATGAGGCTTGCGCATAACTCTTTTTTTTCAAAATGTAACGGCAAAGTTGTAGGTCATTGAATAAGGAAATCATAATTAGGTCAATGAAAAATGTACGTACAGTGCTTATTATCATAATCCAGTACTAATTATTTCTTCAACTAAATATATTATCTGTACAGTCCCACCTGTTTAGCACCAATTTTGTAAGAAAGTCAGGTCTTACTGAATCCAGGTTTTAGTGTCAGCAGTCTGCGGAGGCCCACTCCTTTGTTTCTCTCTTACTGTAAAACCAAAACCACCTCCATAGCTTGATGCCACAAGAGGTACTGAAAAACCAAATGTGTTTTGTGAAATTTGAGGGAACTCTTTTTAAACATTTCTTTGATACTAATCAGTTGCAAAGCGTGTCTGAACTTATTTCTTCTGTGCCCAGAAATTGATGGTATTTGCCGCAATAAATATTGTGGTGTTTTTGGTAGATGTCACTGGGTGGTGGTTCTGTGGCCGTTGTACAGCTGCCTGGGGGTCAGTTTCAGGTTCAAGGGGTCATCCAGTCTGCACAGTCATCTGTCATTCAGTCTCCTCAGATGCAAAGTGCCCAGGTAAGACCCCTTGCTGTTGAGACTGTGATTATTGTTTCTCAATTTCAGCCTATGATTAATTCATCTCCTTAGTTTCTTTTTACAAATCTTCAATATGCCATTTAAAGCCATTATTTGAATTCGCTTTCTTAATCCATCTACCTCTTTTATGAAGGCCCCGGATACAGATAGTGACGATTCACAGGACTCATCGGACAGTGGAGCTGTGTCCCATAATACCAGAGAAATACTGGCACGCCGTCCTTCATACAGGTAAAAAAAACATAAATACTAGACTCGTTATAAAAAACATCTTCAGATATGAATTCCAATTCAATTGACCTCCTACCTTACAGAAAAATCCTAAATGAATTGTCATCTGAGGAAGTAACACACGGTGAGGGAAAGGACAGCCCGGCGTCTACAGGTGTTCTAGCACCTACCCAAATCTACCAGACCAGCACCGGCCAATACAGTATGAACTTCTCCGATCTGTTTCTTTTGTACTTGCATGAAACAAGTAGTTAATTTGTCCTTTTGAAATTGAGAATTAGTTATGAATTGTTATTAATCTTTAGTCTACAGAATTAATCATAAGAAAATGTGAAAATAAAATCACATTCTGTATGCTTTGTGTTAATACGCTCACTAGAATATTGTATATCATGAAGCAAATTTCTTCTAAAATGATGGAAAATATCCCAAATGGAGTGCATGACTTTTATTTACTTAAACCAATAAAAGAGTAAGAGACTGCAAATCTCAGAAATTTACCTAACCAGCTGAAATGTCGATCTTTACTCAATTCTGATGCGGTCTTCATTCCAGTTACTATAGCCGCTAATGGTACAATCCAGCTTGCCTCTTCGACGCCTGAAGGCATTCAGGGGCTGCAGGCGGTCACCATGGCCAACTCTGGAGGAGCCCAGCAGAACACGACCATCCTTCAGTATGCCCAGACCCCCGACGGCCAGCAGATACTGGTGCCCAGTAATCAGGTTGTTGTACAAGGTAAACAAACATGTCATATTTTAAATGTATCAATAAAAGTTGTGCCTGGTAGTTTACCTTTTATATTTACCACATCAAAACAACTTGACTTTCCTTACTTTCAAAGATTTTATTGTAATTTATATCGAGGTTCAGCATTTTTATGAGAATGTCTCAGTGTTAGCACTAGAATAATATGAGTACAAAACTTCCGACAAAGCAAAAATGTATGGAAATGCTCATTTAGATCCTTGCTTTTATTTTGTATTTGTTTTTTGGTTGCAAAAATGACATGCCATTTTACCCCCAGGTGCAGGAGGAGAGGTGCAAACATACCAGATCCGCACAGCGCCCACATCCAGCTCCCTGCCCCAGACCGTGGTCATGACGTCTCCTATGGGACTTTCACACGGCAAGAGTGATGACCCAACAATGAAAAGGGAGGTCAGGCTTGCAAAAAACAGGTTAGTGTACAGTTTTATTTCTTGTTCAATTACTGTCAAGGATGCTCACAGACATGGCCGGGGTATTTGGTTATAAATCAGGAGTGAAAATTCACACAATGAAATGGTTACTATGGCATCTAAGGGCCTGCGAGAAATGTATACATGTCAGTCTAACATCAGCTCAGGATAGACACGTGAGGCCAAAACAAGCTTCTCCATTTTCTACAGTGATTAGCACTTTTGTGAAAGATTAGACTTGGACAAATTCAAAAGCAGGGAAAATACTCTGTTAAAAACTGGTTATCTGCAGGTTAATTATTTGCATAATCCATCAGTTGGACTAACATTTTTGTCCCTCTTTCAGAGAGGCAGCACGTGAATGTCGACGAAAGAAAAAGGAATATGTTAAATGCCTCGAAAACCGTGTAGCTGTACTTGAAAACCAAAACAAGACCCTGATTGAAGAACTCAAAACATTAAAGGACCTCTATTGTGTTAAAACGGGGTAACTCGCCTGACGTAACGTGGGGCTGACAGTCAGCCATTTGGCCATTAACAGGGTTTCTGGGAACACTTAATTTCAGGCTGAGATCCGCAAGTTTTTTACTCTGTTTGATATAAAAGTGACAGTTGATGGCAGTAAGATATACTCGACGAATAAAAAGTTTCACTTGCTGTTTTTTTAATTTGCTAACACTATAACATTTATAGTTGTACATTTTTAATACTGGGAGGTTTGATATGGTGAGCTTTAACTTTGAGTCTCGGTTTGTAAATGTATCCTATGTTTTTAAGTTGTTTTTTTTAATTTTATTTTTTATCCTCTACCAGCATCAGCAGAATGTTGACTGTATGAATCCTACATAAATGTAATTCCTGTTTTATATTGTGGACCAGCAATTCCCCTCATTCTCTATAAAGAGATGTTACAATCGTCATTCCTTCTTGTCGTGCAATGGAATATAAAGGGTAACAAATGACATTGAGGGTGGTTTGTTTGTATATTTTTTTTAAGAAGTTACTTAGACAATCAGGGAAAAAAAGCAGTGTCCAGGTAATATTTATTAATGTACATCTTGGGAAGCGTGGGAAAGATGAACAAACTGTATGAAATGTTGCCGATTCCTGTAAATACATAAATATATTTTCACTCAAATGCAGTGGCTAGTGTAACTTTGTTCAATGGAAATGTACATATTTAGTTCACATGAAACATTAAGATTATTGAATTTGAACCCAGCGTTTACTTATGAATGTTAATACTGGACCAATGAAAGTGCTGTTACATGATGGGGTCGAGACAGAAAACTTCTAATCAGATTGCTGTGGGTGAGCAGCAAAAATATTTTCCTGGCTAAACTTTCTGAATCCCTTAAGAGGCACAATAACGACCCACCTCCCCCGTCCAGTCATTTAATGGAATACCCCATGATATGTGCTCTTATCATCCTAGAAACCCTCGGAGCCTCAACATGTTTTAGGTGAAGTTCAGAAAAACCAGCTGCCTCTAGATCTTTCCACGTTGCTCTGGTAACCATGCATCCATCTCCAAGATAGTACCACAGGGGCTCAAACACATGCTGTAAGAAGTGTGTACCGGAAGAGGAATCTGAGACAACATGCTCCAAAAAGAAGAAGGCTCCACCCTGTAAGAGAGAACCAACAACAAGATGACCAAATCAGGACTGTGGTGGCTGTAATTTGCCTGCAGACTGAGGCAGAAAGCGAGGCGTGTGGGAATTCAGAAGTTCGGTATTGAGTGATTGTCATTTAATGTCTAATAGTAAAAGCAAACAGAGCAGACTCCCTTGGCCACTAATGTAGAAAAAGGACCAAATTATTTTTTGGAACCTGGTATCTGCAAACATCAATATCAAGAGAAGTGGGCCTATCTTCATTTAATAGGTTATTTATTCTATTCTGTCTTATCTGGACCTTGAGTCTCAAATGATTGCGTAAGAACAGTGGTTGGTTTCTGGCCTACGTGTGTGCACCTGAATATTCACACTGTCCCCATCTCCACCCGCCGTTGGTGGAAAGCCAATGACTAAAAAACTATTTCCGACCGCACTCGAAAGCCGCATTCGGACACTGACCGTTCTGAGGACGCGCCGGACTTCCCGCAGCACGCGCTGCACGTCGGCCACGGAACAGAGGACCAGGGTGCAGACCACGACGTCCACCGACTCGTCCTTCACCTCCCCCATGTCCTCCCCGGCGGCCACAATAAACGCGCCGTACGTCAAGTGCGCGTTCGCGTCCATGCTCATCCGCAGGTACTTCACGAAGTGAGGGTTGGGGTCGGCGCAGGTCACCGTGCAGCCGTGCGGGTAGAACCGGAAGTTGGCCCCGCTGCCGCAGCCGATCTCCAGCAGGCGAAGGGCGCCGTCGTCGCTCGCAAATGTGGCCACCTTGCGGAAAAGCTCCCTCTTCGTTTTGTGCATTTTATCGTTGTACGAAAACGTGATGTTGTACGCAAGCAGGGGAAACACGCGTTTGTACAAACCGTACAGGCCCGTGAGTTCCAACAGGTTCAAGGGTAAAGTCAACGTGACGCAAAGCAGTCTGCATACTTTCATGAGACAAGACCTCATTCTACTCGAAGCTGGGCAAAGCCACGGCCACCTCCAGCTGGAGACTTACAGGATCAAACGATTACACTCCTAATGCCTCAGAGAGGACGTGTGTGTGCACACATGGAGCGAACACACTGGTGTGTGCGAGAGGCAACTTTTGGAACACTTCGGGCAAGTTGCAATGTCATATGATGATGCTTAAAAATAAAAACAAGGTTCATGCACCTGGAGCAAAGTATTTAATCACCAGCATGAAGACACAACACAATTAACAACACAATGAACTTGAAAACAGCTAAAACATGTTTGTCTTGACATGAATTAATTTGACAGCAGCACACGTGTGAAGGATATACAGTATATTATACAAGGCATTATGTTGATTTTCATCATCAGTTTTGACAATTCGAAAATGAAAGGTTTTTTCACGTAAATTGCAAAAGAAAAAAGTATGGACTCTATTTAGTGTTTGAGTTAATGTGTTAAAATATTGCATCTTTACAAAAAACCCAAAGACTGAGTTTTTTTTCTCCAACACAATACAATAATAACATTTTTTATTAGAGGGACGTTATTTGTCACTGGTGGCGATCAATAATATCACAAAGGAGAGGAAAGCCTTCAAGTGCTTTGCTTATTCATACCTCAGCGCAGAGAGGCAGAATTTATTTTACAGCATAACCTATAACGTGCGGCGCAATTAGGAACATCAATGGTGCCTCGATGTGTCTCAGTTTGAGTTCAGAGAATCCTGCTGCCTCCAGATGTTTCCAGGTTTCCCGGGTGACCTCACATCCATCCCCAAAGTAGTACCAAAACGGCTGAAGTACATGCTGGAAGAAGTAGGCCCACGTTGAGGCGTTTGCAACGACATGCTCCATGAAAAAGAAGGCGCCACCCTGCAAAACAGGAGTTCTGTTGTTATGCATCACTGTGAAAACGTAAAGGAGAATCTAAAGAAGAATCTTGAATGGGTTTTTTGTTCTTTTCTCATGTTACATTAATTCATCTTTTTCTATGAACTGTTGACCTTATCACTTATCAACTGGAGCATTGCATTGTGGGGTCAAGGACAGAAAACATTGTACCAAATCGGTGTCTCTTGTTTGAGATACGCCATGTTGGAACACATGTCAAGTTTGCAGTGAAATAATCAGTACATCGGCTGATGCACGTGTGGGAAAACACTTAGAAAACGTGTACTTTCTTTAGCGAGTTGCTTAGGCGACCAATTCCCACTGGCGAATAATAACTCGTTTGCTTTCCCTTTTAAGCAAATGGCCCTTTCACCGTGCCTTCACTTGCCACGGGGTATTTCGGGAGTCGCAGCTGACTTACTGGTCGCAGCATGCGGCGGGTCTCTCGCAGAGTCTCCGGTATGCTGTTGACAGAGCACAGCACCAGGGTGCAGACAACAACGTCTACCGAATCGCTCTCAATGGAGCCCATGTCCTCCGCCGACGCCACCAAAAATCTCTCATAGGAGAGCTGGTCGTTCTCGCCCATCGATGCCTTCAGGTATCTCTGGAAATGAGGGTTGGGGTCGGTGCAGATCACCTTGCAACCAGGCGGGTAAAACTGAAAATTTGTGCCGGTGCCGCAGCCGATCTCAAGAATAGTCAGCTGGCCGCCTGGCTTCTTGAACTCGGAGAGACTGCGAAACAGGTCCTTCTTCTTGTCGTGCATTTTATTGTTGTACCTTATGGAGCACCGATATAAACAAATTGGGAAGAATCGTTTGTATATTTCGTACAGGCCAACGACTCGGATCAGATGGAGGGGAATGCATAAGACATTCACTAAGAAAGCGCAGCATTCCATTAGGAAAGCCATTTCCAAAACACCAGACGTGCGTGGCAGCCGGTCAAGCGAGCTGGACTGACCTGCTTGCTGTCAAACTGATGCCAAAGACAAGCTAAAGTAGGAGTCTCCGGTTGGGTTTTCAAAATAAAAGTCAGCAATTATTGACGTGTAACGTCAGTAGACAATTCAACTTAAACTCAAGCGTTCATTGAGTCCATTATGCTAGATATTTGCACACCGTGACCTGTTGTCACCATCTAATTCAATCTTCACTAACTAACTTAAATTAACTAAAGTTAACTTTCAGCCAATGTTGTGAAGTTGGCATTAATGGTTGACAGCAGCTCAAAACGCAATTAATGTCATGTGAGATTATTTTTATTTAATATTTTAATAATTTTCCCACAACATTTAATTCGAGCTTATCTTTTCTTCTATAACCACATTGTAGCATTACAATAACATGCCACATTGCAAGCAAATGGGGGACAGTGCAACAACAACAAGCATCAGTTAAAAAGAACAAGATAGGTCTGTAATAAATATAAAAATATATAATTCCTGTAGTACAGGAACTGCAGTTCTAAAAACCTCCACCAGATGGAGACATTGTTGGGTCAAATTCATAACACTTCTCTAAACCCCTACGAGCCTGTATTTGAAGGGTGAAGGCTTGAGACAAAGGGTCACAATGAAAGTGATTTCTGTCATTGACTGAATGTAAGCTTTGTGTGCACAAAATGTGCTCCGTACTTCACCTCATCTTCATCTTATGTGTTTAAGACAGCATGGTGTACAGTGAACTGTATCATGGTTTGAAATTTAAGTCGTGCAGGACATGTGATTATGGGACTGGGCTTGCAGAATCCACAGCCATTGTTTTTTGCTTACATCAGAGATCGTATGCTTCAGGGAATTACCAGAATATGGAAGTAGGATTTAGTTGGTTGCTAGCATGGCTTTTGTACATGTGGTTACCTTGACAGTTATACAGTCTTTGAAAATGCTACAGAATATTTTTTATTTTGTTCTCTGAGTTTATGCAATATAGATCTCCGTTACTGTAATGCGACCGTTTCCAGGAAGGTATTTTAAAATGCAACTGTATAGCAGGGAGTTAACTATTAAAGTTAATTAAGAGTGAATTTAATTTAGTCTTTCAATTTTTGGGTCCTGGTATTATTTGTGATGTCTTACTCTCACAGTGTCAAGGTTCAAAGGGACCCTTGAGTTATATCAATTACAAATGTTTTCACAAACAGGGGTATTTTTAGCGTGTCAGAATGTTTGCTGGAAAAGGTGTACATTTAATTTACTTAAAACAGGGGGGAACAGGTATACATCAAACAAGGGGAAAGGAATACATTAAATGTCATGCCTTGGTAAGTCATTACTTTTTAGGTCCACCTAACAGGGCTGGTTTTAGTCAAAAATAGAAATGAAAATAAAATGAGGTGTCAGGAATATATGTATATATAATATATGCTTTGAGACCTCTTAAATGGGTACTAACTTACATTTTTTATTTTAAAAATAATAGAGGCCATTTACACTGTGAACTTACATCCTTAGGAGTTCAAGGTGAAAACACATATTTTACCAATTGCCATCAAATCTCAACCAGAACAGCAATGACTGTGGACACTAACATTTTTTCTGCTTACGATGCTGCAGTCTCCCGTCCGTTATTGAAACTAAAGGCATTTACCGACACTCCCTAACAATTTGCTGAGAGTCATCAATTATGCAGGGTAGCCGCACGCACTGGGAAGGAAGATAGCAGCAACAATATGGCGACAGCCGCAGTTACACTCGACTCTTTTCTACATCTGCAGTTCATTGACACCTTTCTGGATTTCTGTTAACGTGAGAAAAAAAGTAAGTAGACCATCTGTTTTCTGCTTTGCCTGGTTTATCGTGTCGTGGGATGGACTGCAGACCCACTTTGTCGACTGACTGCATCCCAGTGCCGCAGAGCGGTCCCTCTCTCTCAGCATCTTTTCCTGGCGGCTGCTTGCCAGCTGGAGAAAAAAAAAATGCGGTACATTAAGAAATCAAGGATATGTGTTTTCAAAAAGGGAGACGCGGATTTTTTTTTTGGTGCGAGGAGGTTTGAAAGGGGCAGACGGCAGGTGATTCTGGGGTGTTGGCCTGCCGCTGGATGACATCTTACTGTGTCAGAATGTGAAACATACGCATATGGGATGGATAGAAGTGGGAATCGCGGCAAACTTCTCTTGAGTGGTGACACCCAGCCTGCATGTTCCCGGGTGCACAGATAATGCGTCGCTTGCAAAACGTTTCGGGGAGCGATTTCCTCACTACCATTATTTTATAACTGAGATAGTTTCCCCCCCGGCACCCCCCTTCCCTCCCTCCCTCCGTCCCTCCATCGCCCCCACCCCTGCGCTCCCTCGCTCTTGAAATTTCGCTGGAGAGCGTATTGCGCGAGGCGGCAGGTGCGTCTTTAGTTTGGCAGTCCTCAAATGGACCGCGGCAGCCCCCTTTTTCTGCTATTAAAAGCGATCTCCTGCATTAAACAACACGTTTGCCCATCCCGCTGCCACTCCATGAACGGGCGCCACAGCAGCCCCTCGCTCTCTGCTGCCTAGACGTGTCTTAGACGGGTGTGGTATAGCCCCAAGGCCGCTTTAGTTTCTCTTGCCCCCCCGCTGTAAATATTTGCCCCTTTTTGATGTGAAATGGGGGGGGGGGGGGGCTGAGGTGCTATGGTCGCAATGTTGCCAGGGACGTATCTCCAGGACATGCACCGTGCGTGCAACTGGCCCATGTGAGTTTGTTAGTTAGAGCATATAGCAGCAATAAACCACACTGCAGTATTTTAGGCTTCGGCCCGATAGGACAACGGCGCGCCTCGGTATCAAACGGTGGACGTTCCCGGGGATCACACAGGGAACGAACCGCTCGCTGGCATGTTAAGACACCCAACGTGAAGGGTGAGCGGGTGGCTTTGATCCTGCAGCAGGAGAAAGTTATCCGACGAATAGGAGGAGAGTTCCTCTGTGGCTGTTTATCGCCACAGGGGCCTGATGTCCCATGGCGAGGAAAGAAACAACGTTGGCACTGAATTATCCTGGGTCAGAATTGCATAACGTCATAACTTTATCTGTATTCCACTACAGTGCACCCACCCGTTCGGGATCGGAAGGGGGGCTGTTTGATATATTGACTGCCAAGTTGTTCTCTTATGTGATTTTGGACTCGGGCCCGAGCGGATGTTCAGTGATGCCGGGGATTCGGGTCTGACAATGTGCTGGCAGGCAGCATTAAAACGCCACTGCAGGAAATGAAGCATGCGTGAGTTCATGCGGTCATCTTCCTCTCCGGGGTGTCCGGTTCGCTCCGTTAGACGTCCGGTTGCCAGCAGCACAGTGGATGGAGCTCATTTGTCTCAGGTGACGGGAGGGAGGCCGCGGTGCGTCCGGATGTCTTTCCTCCTCCTCACAGAGGACGCGTCATAGCATCTCTTCTTTTTTTGTTTTGCCAAACGCTGCTGAACGGGACGCCGAGCATCTCGTCTTCTCCCCGGGAGGCATGCGAGGCTTCCGGGAGTTGCCGGACTCTCTTTACTCGTAAGGATTCTCACCGTGGGGGCTGCGGACATTTTGGTACCGACTATATGTGCGGTTGCGGAAGAGCGAACCGGGAAGTCTTTTCTTAAATTGAAAGGTGTTATCTAACTCTTGCATTTTATGACAACATTTTGAAGCGCGTTAATTCGCTGCTGCTCGCGCCGTCGTCTCGCTGCCGCGGTGACGCCGGTGCTTCCCGGTGTTTGGCGGCACGCACCGCCGGGCACGCGATCGCAGCCCGGTGCGAATCACCTTGACGGTAGATCAGTTGGTGTGGCGCCGGCGGAAGGAGACTTGGAGGTTGTGCCGACGTTGGGTGACTCGAGTCGGACCTCGTCCCTCTTCTGGTTGGCTGCGCTGTTTTCTAGAAGATGTACCGGTCGGTTGGAGCTAAAGCTGCCTGTGGATTTCTTCTGATTTCTTTTTGGATGTCTCTCCAGGTCTGTACCTTTTATCGTTGTCCGAACTGTTATGTGACGTGTCAAATACATCGGGTATCGAACCGCGCGGCCATCGGCCTATTGAGACCTTCCGTTGTAGGAGCAGATAAATAATGTAATGCCAACCTTATTGTTCAAACAGTGAGTCAGAGCACTGGAGGTTAAATCAGTCCCCACCTTCTTTTCATGCACTGTTTGGCATATTATACTGCTAAGTTATACACACTGGGACAAAAGGCACTAAAATGTTCACAGTGCGGCCCGTGTCGGATGTGTCATATATCAGTCACACGGGCTGAGGAACATCGGGTTTTATTGTTTTTCCTTATTCTCCACCCCAGAAAAAGGAGCAAGTGAAACATACATCAAGACAAGCCACCATGCCCACCCGTTGGTTTTTGTACCACACCTCCCAGTTACACTCATTGATTTACTTCATCTGATAACTACATGACTTCAGTAAAGTCAAGCGATGAGTCTTGATACAAAATCAGCTCACTAGACTTTTTGATAACTTATAAAGACTTATCCGTTTCACTGAGTTTAAGATTACGTGGCCCTTTTTCATTTTGCCCTGATGACATTTAATAAACTATCTGCTCAGAGCCACTTTCTTACTTATTTTCTTATCTATTGTCAGTCTGGTTGAATATCTAACGAGTGCAGATGTTATTCTAATCTACCAGTTGGAGCTATTTCGATACGCGCAGCATCTTATTTAAGATAAACCCGGATGAAGCGGTGCTTAACCTGCGTACACCCATTGCCAGGGAAACAACAGTTTTAGCTGACAGACTTTGATGTCTGTTCATAGTGAGACCAGCAAGGCGATCGACACATTCACGTCACATGTCGTCATTGTTGCTAACATCCCCATAGATGTTTACGGATAAACATGACTCTAAATGTTGCACCTTGGCATGTTTCGTCCTGTGAAAGTCTCAGTCTCAGTCTTCTGAATTTGTTGAGGGAAGAAGAGCCCATTATTAATCAGCATTAACACAATACGATTCTGCTCTATTTGTCTCCTTAAGAGCAAAACAGGAATGCAAAGATGAATATTGTTTGTGCTGGACAGCTACTTAGCTTTTGGGGACACAGGATCAGTACTGTGGTCATTAGGGTTGATGGAGAGAGCAGAAATAGTGCCTGCTGGCCCACGTTCCTAAATGTTTGCATTATTTCAGCACTATTTTGCTTTGTTTGCGTTCCCTGCCAGCACTAGAAAACTCCATCTGCGAGGTTTTGTAGCAATGCTGAAACTGAAAAAAGGATGCAAAGCAATGGGGCAAACTAAAAAATATGTAAATATATTCATAAATATGACTGCAAATTCAAATAACTAGATGGCATTAGTGTTTCAGTTCAGTTTTACCTGAACTGTTTGTCTTCGGCCAGTAGCACACTCTCACACCTTCTCACTCTGTGTTCATCTTATCCTCACAGAGCTGGATGTCTGGGATGGAAAACCAATAAAGAGGAAATAGCTGCAGGATGAAAACATGGCCGCACCCCTTATTGCACCCCCAGGCCCTGACAGCTTCAAGAAATTCACTCCGGAGTCGCTCGCTAACATTGAGAAGCGCATCAATGAGGAGAAGAACAAGAAGCCACCGAAGCCTCGATCGGACAGTAGTCACCGGGACACGTCCGACGAGAATGAAGCCAAGCCCAACAGCGACCTGGAGGCGGGCAGGAGCCTGCCGTTCATCTACGGCGATGTTCCTCGGGGGATGTCGGGCGTACCGCTGGAGGATTTGGATCCATACTATCTGAACACAAAAGTGAGTTTCTACAAAGACCCAATGCACCACCCAGTATCCCCTTAAACCCTGTTAATGTAGGTGAGTTGAGCATTTGGAAAGGTTGACAGCTTTCACAGATTATTCAGGTGTTGTGCTGAGCCATTCAATGTTCTTGGGCCCTACCCATTTTTCTCACACTAATTTTGTGAAATAGGGTTTTGTGAAATAGGGACAAATTTGTCTTTGTTTTGTAGCAGTTGTCTCAAAATGATTGTAGAGTTGTTGTATTCACTAACGAGGTAAGAATATAGTGATGGAAAGATGACCTTGAGGTGTTTGAGCGTTTGAGTACCTTTTAGTGACTGCTACAGGGGCTCATTGCATTATTAGATCATATACCACCTGTGAGTTTTTTAGGACACTTATACAATCATATAAGCAGATGCAGAAGGACGTAGGGAATCTGCTCCTGCAACACTGCAGGATTTCTCGGGCAGTCGTAATTCTCTTAAAGGTTTCTGCGGAGTTGATTCATTATTGTTGTTAATGCATTGTAAAGATGATGTAACATTTATGTTAATGGGACCTAATTTACTATAGCTAATTCAATTATTTTATGACAAAAAACAGATTGGTGTTCTGTCTAACAGAAGCAAGTGCATGTTGGCTTCCCAGCATGCACTGGGACAGCAGAATTATCATGATCATAAATGTATCTATTTCGCCACAATGTTGATGGTTCTATTTTGATCTACATTATGTTTTGCAATGTTTCCATTGTTGTACAAATACGGGCAGCAAGTTTATATAAACCTCAGATACCTTAACCTCCTAAGGAAACACAATTAGGGTTCAAACTAAACCGCAGCAGCAGTTCAAACTACAGCCTTTGAGGTGATCATGTGACTTAGAGCTTGATAACTACCCTAAAAGCCTCAAATGACAGAAGAGCTAATGACAACATAAAACGTGTACAACTTCAAGCAGCATCAAGCTATTTACTTATCCACAAAACTTTTTGAGTTTGGTTTTTGGGAGTTTTTAAAGCACATCCAAAAAACTTCACATTTATGAATGTTACTGCACAACAGACATGCCACACAGTCAAACAACGTTTGCTTCATTAAAGCCAACTTCTGAATTGATATGACACAGAAGCAGATGACACAAACCTCAATCTCCCCATTTTCTCTTTAAATTATGGACTTGATATCAAACCGACACAAAATCTCCAGGCATTTTAGGCCTCTGTCCCACTCCAACAAGCACGGCTGGGCTCGCAGCGCTACCCTAGCAAAGGAGAACGCTGGCGGCAGAAGATGGCAGGACAAAGATGGGAGAAAAAAGGGCCGGATGCTGTAGTGCCTTCAGCCGGGTCAACATGTAGAGAAGCCTGTCTGCTGTGTGGAGGCAGTGATAATGTGTAAAATAATCTGCTTCCTGTATAGCAGTAAGAAGCCCAGTCAGCTGGACTGGCGATCACAGCCAGCAGCACTCCCCTGCAGGGCGGATGAAACGATCAAGTGCATGTGCCTGTTGCGATCTATTGATCCCCAGCCTTAGTTCAGTGGTGGCCACGGCCACGGCTGCATCCTTGTCTTATTGTCCTTCCCCACTTTGCGTTCGTCATACCTCCACTTACTTTCCTCTCCAGTGAACGGTTCAAATATCTTACGAGAATTACGAGCACGTCCATCGTTTCTGTGAGAATTGTTTGCCATAATAAAGATAAGTGTATTATCTGCTTGCTGTTGTAAAACATAATAATTGTGTGATGGATAATTGCTGCAGCAACAATCAGGGATGTTGTGCCAACATGCCTTTATAATGAGTGTTAAGGTGTCATCATTTGCTATAGATGTGTGTTCATGACAGTTCACCCAGTAGTTCATCACAAGTACATCCATGACGTGGGAAGTTGTTGCAGTACACCCATCACAGCATCATACCTTTGTTTATCATCATTATTCATCATTCATTCTGCTTAGTCGAGACCTGCTCTCATTTTACCCATGCATGTGCTGTGTCAGCAAGTTCAATACCACTCACAGGATAGGACCCCATCATCCCTCTCCATCTCACTATTATTCATGTCAATCAGCTGCTTAATCCACTAATGCATTTGCCCTTCATCAAACCATATCATCAAACAATATTCATGGTTAGGGTCAATTCTTCCTCCACTGTGCTCATCTTTCCAGTCTGCTCGTCTCCTCTACTCGACCGACAGTCATCCTACCCCTCGCCATTGCTCTGTATGTCAATGAGTGTGTCAGCTGCTGGAAACCCGATCACAGCACTCATGCATCAGAGAGAGGAAGAGGGGGCAGTGGCGAGGAAGAGAAATGCAGCGTTGCAGTTCTTGTTTTCCCCTGCGATGGGGAGAGGACTGCCTGGGCTTTTCAAATGTCTGATGTGATTAGGCAATGTTAAAGCTGCTGTGGTCATACAGGAAGAGAAGTACGGGCTAGATGGAGGGCATGCTGGTGTTTTAGCTGCTCTCTGCATCGACACGTCAGTGCTTAGTTTGCGGGTGGAAATACAGTTCAGATGATTCTGGCTGATGTGGACAAAATGCGCCAAACAGCTTTCAGGCTTTGTTGATGCAGGAGCCCTTTTCTGCGGCTCATTGCAGGGCCCTTTTGGGGACTGTCCTAACGCAGGAGTCAGTAGCAGACCAGTCATTTCTGCTCAGACTACTGCAGGGGCGCAGCTACTGCTGAGCTCACGGCTCAAGCAGCAGCTGCAGCCTCAGAATATCAGCATGTAGCACTGTACTCACTATTACACTGTGTCCCCTGTCCCACCATCGCTGTCTCTGTGTCCCCTGTCCCTCACTCTCGTTTCTTCCTCTTCCATCCGATGCCTCACCTCCGGCATTCTATTTTTTTTTATGGTGTAGTAAATTAGCCGCAGGGCCGGCCTTTAGTGCTCCGTCTGAGTCCTCAGTCTCTGATGACACAGCATCCTGCTGCACAGGGTTGAGTGAGGGAGGGATGGGGTGAGGGTGGAGGGGCTGAGAGTGCTTCCGCTGGTAGCCAAGTCGGTGTGAGGAAGGAGGGTGGGGTAAAGAAGGGATCGTGGGGGTTTCGAGGCAGAGCATAAAGCTAAAGATTTGGGTTGGTGCGTTTTTTTTTTAAATGTCATAATATGGTTGGCCGTATATTTTGAGCCATAAACAGTTTGGTGAGGCATTAATGTCCTCACTACAATGAGTTTAGTCACAGAACCTGAGTTACGTTTCAGGCTGCCAATAGTTCCTCAGGAGATCTGTTCTTTTTAGTCACAGAACATCACATTTGCGCGGTAAACATTGTGGAAGCTTTGGAGGTTTTTGCTTCTCTGTGAATTGAATCACGGGGCACTTATTCAATACTAGGTGCTTCCTACAGAAAGGGCTGAAGTCCGGCTAATAGTGTATGCGTGTCATGTTTTCTCATTCCAATCTACAAAAAGGCTTGTGAATCCAGATATGTTCTCAAATCTCAAACGGTTTGTTTCTGTTTATGAAGGTCATTTGGGTCTCCAACTGCAATAACTTGATGAATTGTTTTCTTTGTATTAAGACAATATGGACGGGATTATTACAGTTCATAAGACCCTTCATATGGCCAAATTGTGGCGATATCACATTAATAGCGTCAACTAATTGTTTTCTATTTATAATTTTGTTGCAAATGTATTCCCAAGTCAAAATCTGCAATTCCTTTTGTGAAGTAACAGAGCATTCTTAGTTTGTCTCTCTGCTGCATGCCAACCCAGTCCTCCTCTTCCTCCCTCCGTGTACCCATCCATCTCAGGTTTGGCTCTCTCCCCTTTCAGCTCTCTGGCTTTCTGTTCTGCATCACTCCCGCTCCACCCGCTCCACCCGCTCCACCCCCTCATCTCTCTCTCTCTCTCTCTCTGGCTTTCATTGCTGCTGTCCATCCCACTGCAAGTCCTCCTCCTCCTCACACACACACACACACACACACACACACACACACACACACACACACACACACACACACACACACACACACACACACACACACACACACACACACACACACCGTTCTTGCAGCTGCATTCTGCCTCCTGATTTTTGCACGTGTGCCTTTTACTCTAACGTGCGTATTCCCACGTTTTTGATGTTTATTCCATTTAAATGCTCTGTGGAAAGTTGAACCCGTAATACAGTCACAAATCAACAAGATATCATCAAAAAGTATGATGTATGCATGTTTTGGGGTTGTTGGACAACATCTCTTTAGTTTGTTAATGTTTGTTATTTTCTAGAATGTTATATACAGTATATCCATTCATCCTGTTTGCTGTGTGTTTTTAGTCCTCTGCTGCTCCTCTTGGCCAGAAGTTTCCCTAAAAAAAAAATTTACCAGTGATTTCCAGTTAAGACATCTCTGACGGGACAGATCCTATTCTTAAATTGAAATAGGTAAAAAAAAAACTGTGTTTAGGAGATTTAAACTACCCATCTTATTCATCCACAAAAAAGGTTCAGTATTTACTAGTAGTTTTCACACTTTCTGCACCCCTAGTACACTCTATTAAGTTATGATGCTGCACAATCAATTAAGGAAATTGGCTGAAATTTGCATTCCTTGTTGTAATTGTGCCAGGTAGCCAAGTTTGCATCAACAGCAGATTCTTCTGTCTCCAAATCGACCCACTACCTTAACTAAATGAAGCCTGTTTATCGTTAAATTGGGATCTACATTTTTGATTTCCATTGGCTGTCCACGGTGAAGTGTCTGTGACATCTTTCTGTCTTCAAATGAGATGTTTTCAAAAGGATTCCTCCACGATTTAACCTTTCACCACATTGATTAACATATGGAACACACTAATGCATGCTGGGAATCTGCATGACGCTGATGGGATATTGCACATTTTACCACCACGTGCTCGGTCAGCAAAACACTTGACCTCTAAAAAGAAGGTTTGCTCTTTGAACATGGCTGTAGATCCTGTTTGTTTCTGTGTTTCTTGTGTTGACGAAGTATCGATTATTCTCACTACATGTGGGTGGAAAATAAAGTGAGAGGATTTTAAAGTATTGCAGTTGCTCTATTGGCAAAAAAGAAAAGGCGAGAGGGAGGGAGGGAAAGAGAGGAGTCCTCTGAAGCAGAGAATACATTTTGTCTTTCCCCAGACTGCAGACGCTATTTTTGATTTAATTAGATTTCAGGACATCACTTGTCTCGGGACAATTTCTGTTGCATCCCCATTTCTTTCTAGTCTTTCCCATGGTCAGAACCAAAATGGTGTGTGTACTCTGCCAGTTGTTGGGGCCATATGCACAATACAGCAGTGGTTTGTCATAATATTATTATCAGTATCATTGTGAGTGCATTCAGCACTATACCCAAACTTATAGTTCGGCTATATGTGCTGGTGAATACTATTGTGAAAACCTATTTGTGAATTGAATTCTTTAAATGGAAATGCCAAACACTAAACTCTTTCAAATGTTTGAAATGTCTCCTTTACAGAAGCTGTTGACTGAATGTATATTTAAAACATTTATCTTATGTTCAATATGGAGATTATTCACATTTTAGATATTATTCTTATCTATGTTATATATTCTTATATAATTTGATAAGTTGTTCTTCAACAACGGTTGGGAAACAGGACCATGCTGCGTCTGTATGTAACCTTTCAACCACCACAACAACAACAACAACAACAACAACAACAACAGTGGTGTTGTAATGTGGGGATTTGGTGAAGAAGGTAAAACACCCAGCAGTGTAGGCATTCACAACAAAGATGTGGTTGGGATGAGATTATGTGGGTTAAAAATCCGAGTAGTCCACTTGTTTCCTAATAATGCTCTTGCTTCTCACTCGGGCCCCACATTGTAAGTGTCCAAAATTGGGCCCAAACATCCACAAACCGCACACGAGCTCACACAAACCAACACAGTGCATCAGCACACGGCGCTGCACGGCCCCGCGTGGCCGCTGCTGTTCATGGCTGGGGAGTGGTTCTCGAGAATCCGGAGTCAGCAGATCTGCCGCTGATCGATGACAGCATTTGCGGTTCTCTTCCAGTAAGAGCTTTAAACTCGCGGTGAAGAGAAACCTTCGGACACCATGGGGGCGGGGCTTCCCATCCACCTGTCTGCCGCTCAACGAGCCGCTGTCTCGCTGCAAAGCTCGCCGGGAACACAGACTGCGCCTGACGTAACCAGAACACTGGTGCAAACCGGGCCAGACTGGCCGTAGAGGAAGTGATGTCGGCAGGTTAAAACACAGCCTGGTTTCCACGCCCTCTGGACTGTGTCTGCTTTTCTATCCTACTTACTCTGCTTGAGACACAGCGCGTGTAAGGGGACAACACAGAAATCCCTTTAATCAAAATGCTTTGTTTAGCCCCCCAAGTTAGTGTGAAGTGTGTGCCTGATAATCAGTGGTGGAAATGTCCTAACTGTGATGTTATCTCTTTGTCTTTCTCTCCACAGACATTTATAGTCCTCAACAGTGGGAAAACCCTCTTCCGCTTCAGCGCCACGCCCTCCCTCTACATCTTAAGCCCTTTTAATCTACTTAGGCGAATAGCCATTAAGATTTTGATACATTCATATCCTTTCATGTGATTCAATACTGAAGTTGGATTTCAGTTGATTAAAGCATTTGGTGTGCTATGGGTAACACTGTTGCAACTTTCCTTAACTTCTGACCTCTCACGTTATTCAGCATGATCATCATGTGTACCATTTTGACCAACTGTATATTCATGACATTTAGTGACCCGCCAGACTGGTCCAAACAAGTAGAGTAAGTACACGTCCATACTTTCCCTCTGCATTCATATCCTCAATGCATGTGCCTGTCGGTGTTTTAATCTCCTCTCTCTTTTGTTTTTTTTTTAGGTATACCTTCACTGGTATCTACACATTTGAGTCGCTCACAAAAATTGTTGCCCGAGGCTTCGCAATAGATGGGTTTACGTTCCTCAGAGACCCATGGAACTGGCTGGATTTCATGGTCATCTCAATGGCGTAAGTGTTATAAATGCCTTCGAAATGTAAATGTAATGTAAATACAGTTAGGCTACATATGACAACTGGGGTCAAATGTAAACAGAGAACAAAGAACAGCAAAAGGCAAAAAGCACCAAAAAGGAGATTTCAACTAAACAAATTTTAGCATTTGGATAGATAAAATGTCTAATGAGACATATCAGTGGAAGCAATAGTTTCTTAGTTCATGTTATCGGTGTCACCTGTGCTTTCACCTTTATAAAATGAATGTTTCTGAAAGTCATTTTCATCTGTGATTCATTACCATAAAGATTTTCGATTAATATTTTAGTATTCTTCTATCATTAGCATTCATATTTTATCATTTCAGGTTTCATAACATGTCCATCAAACCTTTAACCTCAATAAACTGTTTTTGCAGTCTGCAGTTTTCTGCATTTTTTTTTAAATGTAATACAAAGTGCAATAAAGTGGTTATTTTATTCAAAGATGGACAATGAAAAAAAGCTGCTGTGGGCAATTTTCGAAAAGCGACAAAAACCTAACATGAGTAAAACGCAACCAAAAAAATGAATGCGTGCAGCAAAAAACGCATAAGCAGTGGACGTGCTTTCCCGAACGGCACTGTGTATTTTAATGATTAGTTATTAATGATTAATTATTGGATACCAGCCAAATTGGACTAAATAATTCCAAATCTATTCTAAAGACAATTGCCGACAGCACCTTCAATCCACATTGGTCCATTATACAACGTTGATAATGCTCATTATATATAATGCTCAAATATTATGTAACAATCCATTATTTCTTTCCTCTCTTTGGGACGGCTGCTGAATAATTTTATCTGATCCACCTTGCAGGTATATAACAGAGTTTGTAAACCTAGGCAATGTGTCAGCCCTGCGTACGTTCAGGGTTCTGAGGGCTTTGAAAACTATTTCAGTTATCCCAGGTAAGACGGTCCAGGTGTTTGTGTTTGCGGGCGGGCGAGTCACGGGGTTGATGTTAGGTGTGGTTTTGTTTCGGTCCCTCTCCTCTCCTCTTCCTTCCTTCCTTCCTTCCTTCCTTTGTTCTCTTCCCACTGGTCGGACAGGCGTTCTCTCTCTCACCGTGGTGTCCCCTCCTGGTCTTCGGTGGTGGTGCTGGTGTCGTGCTCTTACGCGTACATGCGTGTGTGTTGTTATCGTGTGTGTTGTGTGTCATGGGGTTCTGTTCTGTGTGTCATCCTACCTTGTTACAGATATATAACAGAGTTTGTGGACCTTGGAAATGTCTCGGCGCTGAGAACGTTCAGGGTTCTCCGAGCATTGAAAACAATTTCTGTCATTCCAGGTGAGACTCCCATTTAAACACTAAGGCTGAGCCTACTTTATCTATGACCTGTCTTTATTTCAATTTCTTTGTTTTGCTCTTTAAAATAAAGGATGTTTTAAATTTGTTTTATTTTTTTTGTTTTACTTTTGTTTTTATGACAATCAAAAATGGTAGCAATACATTTTTGATAGGCTTAGCAGTCTACTGGCAGTCTTATGGGCTCACATGTCCCATATGGACAGACGAGATAAAATGATTATGCAGCACATCAAGATATGCAAGAGCTGTCTGACTGTTCATTTCTACCCCAAGTTATATGGAAAAGAATGTCCTGTACAAAGGGATACTTTAGGAGTAAAGCTAAGATGTTGTTTTCAAAGAGTTATCAGGATGGTGTTATGAGAGGTTAGATAAGTAAACATGATCACAGTGTCAGTCTTTCAATCTGGTTTGTATACTCTTTCATTTGGTACATTGATCTAAATTATCATAGTCCGTAACCCCGCTTATGGTTTCTGAAGACTTTTTGATTCCCTAAGACTGCCAAGCCTAATGGCCTAAACACATCAATGCTGCATGAAGCTTTGAGACACATGCTTTTACCAGTTTGGCTTTAAGGGGCTTTCCTTGGATTTTATTTTTTAGTAAAAAGACTCCTTTTATTCAGGCTTCAGATTTTTTCTGCAGATATTATAGAAGATATTTGTCCATCCTGGGAGTTGAAAGGCAACATAAATACTAAAATAAATGCCATAAATCGGCAATATTTGCAAAGTTTGTGTCAAAATTCCACACAGTTCTTTTCTAGGCAAAACACAAGTTCAAAACATTTGCTGATACATGATAACCAATCAAAAACAACATGACTCTATAGAGCTACTGTATCCCGGCAGATATTCACACACACACACACACACACACACACACACACACACACACACACACACACACACACACACACACACACACACACACACTGACAATAGTCAGTACAGCACAATGAGCTCCGCTGTGCTCATGGCTGCGTCGGCCATGTGACAGAGAGGCGACCGGGATGGAAACGGTTACCGTGACGGTTTACAGACAGGTGATGCGGACACCGAGTCAATTCCTTCAGCCTTGGCGTTTAAATGACCTGCATGCCACCTCTCATTGCCTCCTCTTACCCCCCCCAGCCACCAACTCTTCCTCGCCTGTCCTTTCTTTCTCCTCTTCACCTCCTGCTTCCCTGACTGAGCCCGGTTCTGTGCGTTGTTTGTAGTGCTGCTGTGTTCTGTTGATTCGTTGGACGCAGAGTAATAAACACCTACAGCTTGTCAGGAATGTTCTCATAGATGGACACAAGGATGTAAGGGAAAAATGGATCTCCTGGTACAGTTTCTCTTCACCAGATACATTTTAAATCCAGTCGCACTCTTGGAAATGAACCTCCCAAAAGGGTTTTTGCAGGATAAGTTCTCCATGAACCATTTACTTCAGAAAAAAACCCTGTTTTGAAAGAAGGATTTTGAAAGGAGTTCTACAGGTTCAGTTAAAACTTGTTTCAACCAAAGGACCCTTTCCCGAAGAAATCATTCTCAACTCACTGTTAAAAACATGGGCATTAAAAGATCCACCAACTAGAAAAATGATTGTGAACCATGGCTGTTGTGGATTGAGGTGCACAACATAATCTCCGTACCAGGCCGCAGGCGGCTGGACGTGGCTCTTTAACCTAAATAGATACCATGGTCATGGTGGAGAGAGATCTCTGGGATATAACAGGGTTTTCCTACGTTGATGGGCTCAAAAATCCCTTCATGGGTTCGGATCAGCTTTTTGGGGTCAAAGAGTGCAGCGCTGTCTGTTGTTCATCAGTGGATCAGCTTTTGTATGGTAACATTTTCTAACATGAAGTGAGTACCAAAAAACATAGTGTAGTGTGTCTTTCTGTTAGAAACATCCTAAACAGCTGTAGTGTTTGTTGTGTTGTTTTGTATTTTATGGAATAAAATGAATGTGAACACTGTACCTGTGGTTTAACTTGATGCATCTCAAATAATAGCCTGTCAATGTGCCGTTCTTATGTGCTATATATTCTGCTTTAAAGTTGTAATATTAAGAGGGACAACAGAAGTATTGACGTGATATGCATATGTGCTTAAGTGACAGGAATCTGCTAGTTATATTACTACTGCTAATTAAGACTTTGAAAACAGAAGACAATGAGTTACATAATATGGGATTACTCTCTTGATCTGAAATAGCTGGCACCCGTGATAAGAAAGCCTGAAGCTTAATAAGCAACAACAGAAACTGATTAGAACATTAGCACAGGAATGGAGACAGGGTTTCTCCTCCCGTGAGATGTGGAGATGTTGGACAACATGTTCGCATAGTTCTGTCCACTCAAGATACAAGAACAACACGACCAGCAACTATCTACAAATTAGATTGTTTAATTCAGAGAGCTCAATTGAGATTTAGGCTAGAATGACAGAATAACATGGACCTGCTGTGTCTGTTTTGTTCTCTGAAGGAATGCACGTGACGCACTGAGTCAGTTTCCGCTGTTGAGGGTTGGAGGTGTGGGCGTAGTAGGTGCTCGAGAAATAGTTGTAGTGTCTGCCAAGTTTAGATTTATATAACAATACAGGATTAGATGTAAGTTACCTAACTCAATCTTCTCTTCGTGCTTGTCTTGAGTTAGCTCTGAACTGCAGCTATAAAACCAGTTTACGCCTCTTGCCAAAAGTTGCAATGCCTTTCATTTTGTCTATCTGTGTGTTTTTGTGTGTCTGTGTGCATTTGCACTTGTATGCTGTTGTGCGTGTTTTTGTGAGTTTGTCTGTTTCCATGTATCTGCGTACATGCACATTTGTATGTGTGTGCGTGCGTGCGTGTGCGTGTGTGTTTTTATTTTATATTCATTAACAGGCCTGAAGACCATTGTGGGCGCTCTGATCCAGTCCGTGAAGAAGCTGTCGGATGTGATGATCCTCACCGTCTTCTGTCTCAGCGTCTTTGCTCTGATTGGACTGCAACTTTTTATGGGGAACCTGCGGCAGAAGTGTGTAATCTGGCCAATTAACATGACCGAGAAATACCCGCCAAACGGCAGCCGGGCCTTTGACTGGGCCGAATACAGCATGAATGAAAGTGAGTGATTAGCTTGACACTTAATTAAAGTATTTGCACATTATGCCATAAATGGGACAAGGCAGAAAGTGTGTGCATCCTTGTGATTTATTTCTCTTTTTATTGTTTGTTTATGAATATATACCAAGCACAGCGGCTCCTCACGGTAACACATGTTTCTCCCCATAACACAAGTGGGTGTTTTTTGTTGTATTTCTAGGTAATTTCTACATCCTACCAAATCAGCTTGATGCTCTTCTCTGTGGAAATAGTAGTGATTCAGGGTAAGTAGGTGTGTCACTCAAGTGCAGGCCACCATATCTATGTTTGGATGTTAACCATACAATAATATACATTGTCTGATTTTGGTCCGTCAGCCATCATTAAGTTTCAGTCTTGGTCCCCCCGAGGGAAAAGGTTTGGGCACCCTGGATTTAGACAGGCATTCAAACATGTATTGATAATTCATGAGCCACACTGGTGTGAGCCATGCAATATTAAGGTAGATCATATCAACATGCTACTGTGACAGTGTACATGTAGGCACGCATGCACGAGCAAACAACCGCAACACAACACACTTCCTGTCCCAACACAGGACATTTTTCATGATCCTTGTTGTATCTTAGACTGTATCTGTAATTATGTTGATATTTACTAACATACTACGTGTCTTTTCAGACGTTGTCCAGAGGGCTTCACATGCATGAAAGCTGGAAGGAACCCCAACTATGGTTACACCAGCTTTGACAGCTTTGGATGGGCTTTCCTCACCCTGTTTCGCCTCATGACCCAAGACTTTTGGGAAAATCTGTACATGCTGGTAAAGAAGTGCATTCTTAATACTTCTCTCTTTACTCTTTTTTTGGTGTAAAGTACCGTACTAGGAAGAAACATTATCTATCTTCAAAATGTATCTTTAAGAGGTCACTAAACTAGTATTTCATCTCTGCCTTCTTTGTTTTTCTGTTGCTCTTTGTGATTACCATGCATGTACAAAACATACAACATATGCTCAAGTAATGTTAAACTGCACTGCCATGACACTGTATCAGCATACCTTGACTAAAAACACTAACAAATTGTAGCACTTTTGTACCTATAAT
Organism: Apeltes quadracus; assembly: GCA_021346845.1. Classification (NCBI taxonomy): domain Eukaryota; kingdom Metazoa; phylum Chordata; class Actinopteri; order Perciformes; family Gasterosteidae; genus Apeltes; species Apeltes quadracus. Next base: position 1,983,012 of record CM037933.1, read on the forward strand.
GGCTCTTACATTGTACTTATAATGGTTCTTATCTATAACAATTTGTAAATTGGCTTATTTGATGAAAGAGCACTTTCTCTTTTCTTGTTCTTTGAGTTTGCATCTTTATGGTTGAAATGGACTTATTGTAAGTCGCTTTGGATGAAAACGTCAGCTAAATGACATGTAATGTGATTTCCTACTCCTTCAGACCGGCACCTACCAGGCCATAATAGATCCACTTAATTGAGCAGATAGGTCGGCATGTTTTTGAAGAAATGATAAGCACTAGCAAGGCGGACTTAACACACATACATGAATATATATATATATATATATATATATATACAGTACCTTTGAAAAAAACCCTCTAAATCTCCATCTGTTTCTGCTTGTCTGTCAGACTCTTCGAGCTGCAGGGAAGACTTACATGATCTTCTTCGTGCTGGTCATCTTCGTGGGCTCCTTCTACCTGGTGAATCTCATCTTGGCTGTGGTGGCTATGGCTTATGAGGAGCAGAATCAGGCCACTATGGAGGAGGCGGAGCAGAAAGAGGCGGAATTCAAAGCCATGCTGGAGCAGCTCAAAAGGCAGCAAGAAGAAACGCAGGTTTGTCTCACCCTCTCTTACACACATACACCTCTACCTGTTTCATGGTTCCGGATTATCATATGGCTTTATTTTTCTCTTAGGCTGCTGCCATGGCAACGTCTGCAGGCACGGTGTCAGAGGCTGCGTTAGAAGATGAAGGAGGAGGACACTTGTCCCGCAGCTCCTCCGAGGTCTCCAAACTGAGCTCCAAGAGTGCCAAGGAGCGCCGTAATCGCAAGAAGAAATGGCGTCAGAAAGAGCAGGAGAAGGAGAAGGGAGACAGCGAGAAGGTTGTCAAGTCTGAGTCAGACGATGGCAGCAAGAAAAGCACCATTCGTTTTCCAGGAAGCCGGCTGGGGAGGAAGACATCCATTATGAACCAGGTAAAGTCAGCAAAAAAATATACAGTGAACGCATGCAAAGCATGTGGAGAAACACGTACCGATGCCTTAAAACACATTCTTTGCAATGTTACAGGAATTATTGGGTTTTAGTCTTTGGTCTCAAACCTACCTTCCATGTGACCCAGCTCAGATAGATCAGGCCTCAGCTTGTGCCTAACATCCGAAACCGCCTATACAAAGACCTTAATCCTCTTCAGCGTTTGCCACTTTGGGGTCTTTCCTAATTTCCGATAGCCATGTGCTTTAAGGCAGGTTGATCAGTTGGAGCTCTTACAGCTCAGAGAGTCACTCTTTCATTTATTCCAACAGGATATAAGAAGGTAAAAAATGGGGTTATGCCCTGTATAAGTACCTGTACACAGGCCACAGCCATCTGGAGGCTCTTTCTGCTGCTTCCTTTGCATTGCAGACAGCTCTCCTCTTCTCCTCCCTCACTCAATGGCCAACATTTTGAGTGTTTAGGTTGAGATGAGGCACCAGCTTTATTATTCAACTGCCTTGCCTACATTGACCAGCTGCCGGTCCTTCGCAATTTTTTTCCTCAATCTCCTGATCCTCCCTTGGATCCGCTCTAGCGAGATGATTTGTTTGACGCTTGAGATTGGGACAAAACGGCACACAAACAAACCTAATAATGTTAAAAGCTTCTGTATGCAGTCAGCCCCGTGGTCAAAATAATTAAGCAAAACTTTTCAAATGGAAGTTTTCATTGAAATTAAATTCTTGGTAATATTGTGTGATAATCCCAATGGACTAATTACTAGATGATTTTGACAAAAGGTCTTTATTCGTCTTATCGTTGTTAATCTGATCAACTCATGTTGTGATAAAATGTAGTTGAGTTCAGTGGCGCTCCGTCTAGCCTTTGTACACCTAACACTAAATCCTCTGTTTGGTACCTTTATCCTTTTTTTTGTCCCTGTCCTCTAGTTCGATTATTGTTAAATCTTGTTTGTTTCTTTTATTTACTCATTTTTTTTAACAACTCCTTGACCTTCTGCACCTGTTTCTTCCTCTTCAGTCACTACTCAGCATCCCGGGCTCTCCCTTTATGTCGCGCCACAACAGCCGCAGCAGCATCTTCAGCTTCAAAGGCCGTTCCAAGGACATGGGCTCAGAGAACGAGTTTGCAGATGATGAGCACAGCACAGTAGAGGAGAGCGAAGACCGCCGAGGCTCGCTGTTCATCCCGTACCGCCGAAACAGCTACAGCGGCTACAGCCAGGGCTCGTCCCGAATCCACCCACTGGCACCCCACTCTGGAGGGAAGAGGAACAGCACGGTGGACTGCAATGGCGTGGTGTCTCTCATCGGCCCTGGGCCCGGCAGACGGCTCCTGCCTGAGGTGAAAATAGATAAGGCAGCCACTGATGACAGTGTAAGGACGTCCATGGGACACCAATACAGTTTAGGCATGATGGCGGTGGCCCCGGTCTCTGCAGCTTCAAAACCTCTCTCCCTTGGCTCTAAATTGATCCCTTGTCCTTTCCCTGAATAGCTAAAGTCTGTCTTATTATTTCATCCTAAACTGACAAACATTTACACTTTCATCCCGATCTAATGCTCTTTTTCCGCTGCTCCTTTTTTTTGAACACCTTTAGAAGGCCTTAACCAACTGAAACAGTTTGCACAAACTCTCTGCCTTACCAACGTCATTATGATTTTATTTATTCATTTATCCCGTCTTCCCCTAACAATTATATCAACAAGCTCATCTCATACATTCTACAGTTGTTGTCATTCATTAAAATAATTAAAACTAATAAAATGTGTTGTAGGTGAAGAAACCTCACTCCCTACTTTTACTTCTTTGATTTGAGGGGCTTCTCACACACAGGCGCACACCATTCGCAAAACCTTTATCTACCTCTACATGTCTATTTCTTTCACTCTCGTTCCGCCTCCCTCTCTTTCATTCCTGGTCCCGATTAGCCTCTGCTCTTGAACCACTTTGTGCGATGAACAAATCAGATACTTTTTTGGATAACAATTCTTCTTCTCATTCCAGCTAGCATGGTAGACCCCTATATTATTCTCAAGCACTCTACCTGCTTTTACTTTTTCACCCTTTTTCAAATGTAGCATGGTGTAGCAGCAATGCTGTCTTGAATTCCCCTCCGTTATCGACACGCATGTCATTGCATGTAGTGTATTGTTCGTTATTTAAGGGATGGAGCAATTGTGCCCACTGTTAAAGACAAAGGGTTCAGAAACTCTACCGTACATTCTCAAATGATAGTTAGTACTTAAAGAAGGGCTGCTTTCTAAAATGTTAATCTATTTCAAATAACAGCTAGTTTTCGTGGTTCTCTCCGTGGTTGTGAGAAAAAAAGGCAATTATTTGAGAATTGACAGTATGATTTTGAAATGCGTTGATGATATGTTGCAGGAAAAGCTTAAATGAGAAAAATGACTTATTTTGGGTGACTATTGTATTGTAGAAAATATGTGATCATCAGATGTTGAAAGCTGCATCCATCCTATTGTGTTTTTCATCTTCTGAGCAGACATCATGGAATCCTCCCTCATTTACATAACTCAGAAGCACGAGTTTGAATATGGATGCGTTTATGTGAACTCTATCTCTGACTGACTTTCTCTGAGTACAGACTTCCGACGTGGAGATAAAGAAGAAGCACTCTGGCTCACTCATGGTATCCGTGGATCAGCTCAACTCCTCCTTCAAAGGGAAGGACCGAGCCAATAGTCAGATGAGCGTAGTCACCAACACACTCTTAGAGGGTACAGAGAGCGCACATGTTTCCTTTCACCTCTTTGACTATAGACCCTGTAGTATTGAGATGAATACATTGTGTTTACACCTGTAGTTAAATATGCACTCTTGTTATATATGTACAGTGCATGCTGTTGTGATACAATGCGGATTCGGTGGATATGGAAATTGCAAATAGGAAAAACCTCACCTTTTCTTATCAAACTAATTGGCAGATTTTTTTATTTATGTTTTCAAGCCACACATGGTACTAGACACTGTTTGCAGTAACACCTCAACATAATATTTTCATTTTGCAGACTCACTAAATAGTTTGTTTTTCTCACCAGTTTTCTTTTCTTTCTTCACCACCTCTTCCTGCAGAGTTGGAGGAGTCTCAGAGGAAGTGTCCTCCCTGTTGGTACAAATTTGCCAACATCTTCCTCATCTGGGAGTGCTTTCCCATGTGGCTGAAGATCAAGCACATAGTCTACTTGATTGTCATGGACCCATTTGTTGACCTGGCCATCACCATCTGCATTGTCCTCAACACCCTCTTCATGGCCATGGAGCACTACCCCATGACCCCACATTTTGAGGGGGTTCTTGCTGTTGGCAACCTGGTTAGAAACTGCCATTCTTTTTTTTGTCCTTTCTTGTACTACTGGCATTTGCCTTTGTAAATGTTTAGGCCTGCATGAACCTCATCCCTCTCAAGAGTTGCAAAATTCACAGCAGGTTTGCCCCACCTCGCTTAGCTAACCTCAAACCAATAAATCGATGCATCATTTGGTAGGTGCACTTAGGAACACACGGGCGTAAGACTCGGATGGGGTCTCATTAAAGATTTAGTTCCATTTTATGTAGCCAGGCAGCGTGATCCCCGACCTCTCATCACGCACACTCAGGTCACTCTCCTGCTTCCGTTGCATCCTACTTACCTGTACTCTACTGACCTCTGTCTAAATAGCTCTCTCTCTTACACACACAAAATAGCACTCATGGTAATAACACTTGCCATTGATCTGTGCAGAATTGTTTTTTTAGATTTGTGGTCTGCCCTTGCTGTCAAATATCACCGTATCGCAGAATTGGCCAAGTGTCAGTACTGAGACAGGAAATGAGGTCATAGGGATTGGACTTTTTGTCGGGAATGAAAAAGGATCCGAAGTCAGAGGAATCCGTGGGATGAATCGTGGTGCAGTATGAATCACTTGGTGTTCTCTTTAGCACTGATTGGGCACATGATCATCTGTTGGGTTAACAATGTGTGACTAAAAACTACTGCTACATGGGAATTCTGCTGGGCGCAACTATGTTATGACCTTGGCCTGTCAGAGGAGTCCTCACTCCAAGCTGAAGTCAATCAGCAGTAAGAACAATGCAAAGCAAGAGACCACTATTTCTCTGCACTGAATTTACCTCAAGATCAAGGACAAAATATAAACTGCGTTATTCAATATTGCTCCTGTTACTTTCTGGAACCCAGTGCATCTTCAATGGTAGCATCACGCCGCCCTAGCAGGTGTAGCTAAAAGGTCCAAGAAATAAAGCATTTAAAAATCCCACTGAAAATCAATTGTGTCACACATGATTAATCGCTCCCTTATACACCCATATCATCAACTGTAAAAATGTAACAACAACATTTATAAAGTTGTTATGTGATGTTTTGTGTGGGTCCACAGGTTTTCACAGGCATTTTTGCTGGAGAGATGTTTGCCAAGCTGGTGGCCATGGATCCGTATTACTATTTCCAGGAAGGCTGGAACTGCTTTGATGGCTTCATTGTGACTCTGAGTTTAGTTGAGCTGGGACTGGCTGATGTGGAAGGTCTGTCAGTGCTCAGGTCATTCCGATTGGTGAGTGCAAGAGAGTAGATACAGGAATGTAAGCCTTTATTACTTACGGCTCTAATAGTTATTAAAAGTCATTAAAATATGTTTTACCTGTCACACCTAAACATAATGCAGATCATCCTTTTATATCAACAAATGCCTCTCTTTAATGCTCCACATTAAGGCTTGGTAACTTATAAAACTAATTAGGCATTATTTCATTGTGTATAAGAAATTCTATATAATGTCTATATTGTTTTGCTTGCTTTATTGCTTGAATCACATTTTAATATTGTGTACAGTAAAACGATTGTCTAAGTGTGAATAACTGTGTAATCCTGTCCTGTTCCTCTTGTAGTTACGAGTGTTCAAACTGGCCAAATCGTGGCCTACCCTAAACATGCTGATCAAGATCATTGGTAACTCAGTGGGAGCTCTGGGTAATCTGACCCTGGTGTTGGCCATCATCGTCTTCATCTTCGCCGTGGTGGGGATGCAGCTGTTTGGCAAAAGCTACAAGGACTGTGTGTGTAAAATCGCCGCGACCTGTGAACTCCCCCGCTGGCACATGCACGACTTCTTCCACTCCTTCCTGATCGTCTTCAGAGTGTTGTGTGGGGAATGGATTGAGACCATGTGGGACTGTATGGAGGTGGCCGGACAAACCATGTGTCTCACCGTCTTCATGATGGTCATGGTCATCGGAAACCTGGTGGTAAGCAAAGACAAAGACTTCACAGTGCGGATGCTAGTGGACCGGAGTAGTCCAGTGTAGTTTCCCAGTTGTTAACCGTCCGTTTACTATGAGCGCATGGATTCCATCCTTTCTGGTGTTTGTCTCTGAGGTGCTGAACCTGTTCCTGGCTCTGCTACTGAGTTCATTCAGTGCTGACAACCTCGCTGCCACGGATGATGATGGCGAGCCCAACAACCTGCAGCTTGCGGTGGCCCGCATTAAGATAGGGATTGCCTGGTTCAAGGCTCACATGCGGATCTTTGTGGCCACATTGCGCAAGAAGGTACCACCTAGTAAAACATTTGTTTGCATGACCAGCTCACGACCAGTGGTTTTGTAACGAGAATTATGTTTAATGTTTCCTGGATTTGTGTTTTAGTTTTAGACTTCTGTGATGTTATTCTTGATTTCTTGTCACCTTTTTTTGTCTGTTCTATTTTCTAATCTCCGGCAAGCAGCCAGAAGAGGACGAACAGAAGCCTCTGGATGAAATGTACGAAAAGAAGCTCAACTGCATTGCAAACCACACAGTAGACATCAACCGTGAGCTGGACTATGCTAAAAATGGCAACGGCACCACTAGCGGCATTGGAAGCAGTGTGGGAAAGTATATGATTGATGAGGACTACATGTCCTTCATCCACAACCCCAACCTCACCGTCTGTGTTCCCATTGCTGTTGGCGAGTCCGACTTTGAGAACCTTAACACGGAAGACTTCAGCAGCGAATCGGACGTGGAGAACAGTAAAGATGTAAGTAGGAAGGACTGGTAAGAATATGAAAATGCAGCTGTTAGCTGAGAGATGGCAACGGTGACGTCATCCCTTAAGCGTTTGATGATCACAGCCCTGATATAGAAGTTATTTCAAAGGTTCAGCGATGTAGCTTATACATTTAGATCCTAAGGAATACCACAATATATCTATGTTAACAAAATAGGTGACTTAATCATGTAATATAAAGTGATGTAATAAGTCAGTGGAAAATGCCTGTTTGTTTAGGTTTGTGCCCATGTGGCATCTTTTCATCCATTTGAGCTGCCACACTGGAGTCATTTGGTTTACTTGACATTCCAGAACATCCATTTAGACAGAAGAGCTGTAACACTGAGTGCTGAGTTTAGACTGACAAAGCCCTGACTAGACGACAGATAGGGAAACATACTATCTACTGTATGATATGAATGTGGGAGAAGGGTTAGCCAGAAGCATGCACAGGAGTCTGCTGTGTGTGTCACCTTGACCTGGTTTGTGAGGGAAGACAGGAGATAATGCAGCAGCAGCAGCAGCAGCACTAGTGTACCTGCACCAGGTCCATATTCCGTAGAGCTCCCTCAACCAACCCCACAGCAATCTCCCTGCACCACAGCCAGCCGGAGGGGACACTGCAGGGAGTGGACACACACCGTGCTTCTAATAGCCAATCAGAAAAGCAGGGCTCCATCTGGGTATTTGGTAGAGAGAAAGAGACGAGGGACAGAAAAGAGTGGGAAATGCGGTCCGTTGCTAACGATTTATGATCAAAAAGTGCAGTATAGTCCTCTAGTGACTTGAGTTGGCCGCCTGTGTTTGTGTTTACTTCATCAAAATCTGCTGTTTCACTAGTTTTTCCTGTCTCACCTTATACTGCATCAAGATACAGTGTTACATTATTTATTGGTAAAGGTGAACTTCATCAAACCATTGTTTTATTGTGTAAAAATTAGAATTTGTCACACCTTGAACCTCTGTAATTCATACTAAAGGCATTCTTATTTTAGCACGGTAGCATTTGGTATAAATTTGACATACCATTATTGTATTTTATTTTCAGATCAGATTTATTTTTTTGTGAACTGAAGTTACTATTTAGTTTGGTTTGTCATTGTTGTTATTATCGCAATCAATCACAGGTCCGTTACTAATAATGACTTCCCTCTGAATCTGTTAATAACAGAATGTGCGGTGGCAGGGAGACACTTTGCTTCTCTACATGGCTACAACATGTGTACCTCTAGCAATACATCGTGATATTTATTTAAACCCAAAGGGACATTAATGTAATGGCTGTACTGGCAGTGGGCCGTGTCCATATGCTTTTAGCATCTCATTGCTGAGGCTGTAATGTTCACAGAATCAGCGGTTAAACTGGTCTCTTTGGTCCTCTGCCTGTCCCAGCTTGATGACACGAGTTCGTCTGAGGGAAGCACAATCGACATCAAGCCTGATGTGGAGGACGTTGCAGTGGTGGAGGTAGTTGAGGAATATGTTGACCCAGAAGCCTGCTGGACTGACGGTAGGTATTGTCTATTATCTGACTTTAGGATAAAATATACTAATGAACAGACAATAACTATGAATATTAATTGTTATATCTTAATATTAATATCATTGTACATACTGTATTGATGCAGCTGTGACACGTTAAGCATTGTGTCCGTTCTAGTATGATGCATCCGTCTCTTCTGTTGGGTTTTCATCTGTCATGCAGAATGTGTGGCCAAATACAAGTGCTGCGATGTTCCCATCACTCATGGCTGGGGAAAACACTGGTGGTTCTTGAGGAAAACCTGCTACCTGATTGTAGAACACAACTGGTTTGAAACCCTCATCATCTTCATGATCCTGCTCAGCAGTGGAGCCCTGGTAGGAGCGCAAATGCACACAGTTTTTTTTGAATATTTGAGTATTTTGTTTGAACTCATAAATATTAAAATAATTGCTTTACAAGTGCTTCTAATTATTATTATTATGAAGCACATATCCGTAGTTACTCTGTACTTAGTACTAAAAGTACGATACATTTAGGAGATACAAAAGAATTTACAGAATAATCATAATAAGAATGGAGAATTCATTCAGACACAGTGAAACCTTATATGGATACGTGCTTTTCTTCTGCAACTATTCTTGATATGATTGTTGCTAATGGACAGCAAAGTGCTGTAGTGCACCATCCTTTCAACCTGCAAAATCTAGCTTAGGCTTGCAGATTTCTGTAGGGGAAAGGCCTGCGGCCGACTCCAGACACTTACGTGGCGAGGAATGGATACAGGCAGTGCAGAATGGAGGCGCTGCGGGAATGATCAGTCTAGTTTGACTTCATGGAAATTTCCATGCAACTTATAATGGCATTTTTTAAATATTTCACGGTGTTGCTTAATTCACAGTTTACTCATTGGCAACATGAAAATGTGCAATGTATCAATGACAAATGCTGAAAGCGCTTTTGTCCATGTGACGTCTCTGCTGCTTTAGGCCTTTGAAGATGTGTACATTGAGCAGAGGAAGACAATCAAGATCATTCTGGAGTATGCTGATCGGGTTTTCACCTATATCTTCATTCTGGAGATGTTGCTGAAATGGGTGGCCTACGGCTTTGTCAAGTACTTCACTAATGCCTGGTGTTGGTTAGACTTCTTCATTGTGGATGTAAGTACACTTGCAAACCATTTTTGTTTATACTGAACAAGTAGTGCGACAAAACAATTTAGATATTGGTGGATGTTTTAAATGTTACTGTTGAGGATGGTGGGCATTGGTATTGAGTCAGTTTTGTGAGTGGAAATACGGAACGATATTACTGGTAAATTGCCATTTTAAATTTTGGACTCCATTAACGCATCACAGTAGACATGACACAGTAATATCTACAGGACGAGGTACATTGCAGAGCTCCCACTCAGCTTTGGACTGCTGAGTCATTTAGTATTTTCCCAACTAATTATTGCTACTGAGCACATATTTTTTTATGGATTTATTTACTGCATCCCCGTTAGCTGAGGCTAATCCTTCTATGGTGCACCCAAATCCTCCTCCTATTCTGTCATTCCTGTTTAATGAGCCTTTGTTAAATGAGCCTTGAACTTCACTCCTTCTTTATTTACAATTTGTTTTTTTTTACAAAAATGAATGTAATCGGAAGTTTTTATTTTTAATTCAGGATTTATTATTATTTAATTTAGGATATATTTTCTACTAGGCACATGAAAAACATATTTAAGTGCAGAGATCTCTGAGTGTAAAACAGCCCCGCAAACATGCATATGAGTAATCTGAATTTCCAAGTGAAATAATTATGCCGTACTATAATATTTACCTAATATAATAATTATAATAATATAAATATGCCACCATACAAAACACGAAGAGTAGGTATAAAGTGATGGCTGCTACCATCTGTTGTGCAAAACCTAAACAATATCTAAATTGTTTTTTTGACCTACAATTTTCCTTCAGTTAAGTTACTAGTTCAGCTAATAGTGAACAAATCTCAAATCTCAAATACTATATTCTCATCCTCCCCAAATCCTGTTGAATTTGTTGTGAGAGATCACAGTTTTTCTTGTTGTACTAATCCTTTCACATGTGTTTGATAACGCGATTTATATTGTGCTAAGTCATGTGTCTGTTTATAAGTTGTCTACCAATTTTCAACTGTATTGTGCGGCGCCAGTCGGTTTGTGATTCAATATTTACATCCTTTGTCACTTGAGAAGGATGCAATAATGTGTGTTCTGCCTCCGGATGGTTTTCTGAACGCTGGTGCGTTGGTCCCCACTTGTGTTTCCTGTGACTCCCGCGGCGCCTGTTAAGAATACAAGCGTTCTTCAGAGCTCTGCTGGACACGCTTGAAGGCGCTAAACTAAAAAAATTCCTCATAACGTAACGAGGATTTGGGGTTTGCTCACCAGGGACTGAAGAGGAAACACACAAGGAGTCACTGGCATGATGAACTACGTCAGTGGGCTTAACTTGTTGTAAAACACTCTCGGGGTCGACCGGCCCTGAGGGAAACTAGGAGAAGAGTGCACACAGTGTGTGTTGGTGTTCCTCAAACATAGGATATACTTGGCCGCTATCTTGGGGGGGCATGTGTCGTCATCATTTTGGGTCTTTCTTATAAATAATAATGAATGGCCAGAAAATGGATGGTGGATGCTGATAAATGGGAAACCTTTTGGTAGAATGAAGGTTCTTAGTAATTTGTTACCAAGGCCGCTAGTTATTTGTTGAGCGCATGCGAAAAATCAAAATTAAAATTCAATGTAAAATTCCATAATGAAAAGCTTTGGAGCTTTAACTGACGCAGGGTTGTTTCCTACATTGCTTTTTGTTTAAAAAACAATGCGTTTGTGTTTGCAGCATATGTGGTGGCAGTGAAAGATGTATTCCTCTAGCATTCCTCTAGTGTCTCCCTGATGATTAGCGTTCTGATAATAAAATGTAACTATTCATTCAAAGTAGGCATCTTAATTAGACTTTAGTCTTTAAGTGCATTCTTTAGAACATTTAGGGATTAGAATAACTATCTTTGTAAATTAGCAAAAAGTGAAATTATAATATTATTCTATAGTCCAACTATTTCTAAAAACTCAACTGATTTCATCCGCTGGAGACCATCCATGTGAATTGTTATTCATTGTGAAATAATTACACCGCTACCGACTGCTTGGTAGTAATGATAGGCCATGAAGTAACTTTCAACTTATGTGCAGGTGGGAAGGTAGACAGCATCTTATTTCTCCCATTTATTGTAAAATGCGTAATTTATAGACTTAACTTAAACTCTCCAGGTTACGTGGTTCCATCCGGTTCTTTTCAAACCCCTTCTTCATTCTCCAAAAGAATTCCTAAATACCTGAACACCTGACTCTCAATACATTCTACAGTTAATTGGCCCGTGTGTTGTGCAGATATCTTATCCTGACTCTCCGTCTCTACCCTAATATTGGCCTGTCCTCTCTCTCACAGCAGGTTCCTATAACTGTGTCTCTCTTTAAGTTAAGAGAGACATTGTGCAGCTGTCAGGAGGGACTGAGGGGTCGGTGAGGGTCCAGGGTAAGGTTTGTGTGCTCTGTTGGGACTTGTACTTTCACAGGTTATCCTCTCTTTTCTAACCCTGAAAGTTGTCCTCAACCTTCTGCATTTTCTCTCCCCCTTTTTTAAGTAAGATGCTCTCTGGTGTGGAAACTGTACTGTTTTGTACCGTGTATTGTGTGCATATTATTGTGTCACATTGATTTAGTGTTTGTGAATACATCTCTCCTCTGATTTTTCCCTTTGTTTGACTCTTTATCTTCTCTCCCTCTCGATGTGTCAACCACAAGTTTCTTTCCAGGTGTGCTTACTGTGCTGTTAAGCTGGTTATCAAGCTAGACTGGCTGGCCAAACTAAACCAAACTTAAGCAAACAAGCAGATAAAAAAAGAAAAAAGAAAACTTGGCCGTTTGCACTTTATTGACCTCCGTCTATTGCAGTAACCCCCTGTTTAACCTTGTACAGATGCATATACTTACGCATATAACAATTATATGTGTACTTATATATATCTGTATATAACCATTCAGCCGTCTTTACAGTATATTTAGGGCCTACCGTTCTCTCTAGATCCCCTCTAACTATGTGGGTCCTCTCTTCCTTTCCCCTTGTCTCCCCCTCTCCTTCTGTCCCTATCTGTGTAGGTGTCAATAGTCAGCCTTATTGCTAATGCGTTGGGCTACTCCGATCTAGGCCCGATTAAATCACTCAGGACACTGAGGGCCTTGAGACCCCTCAGGGCCCTCTCACGTTTTGAAGGGATGAGGGTAAGACCAAAGATACCAGACAGCTGGTCTTTCTGCATGCCCGTTAAAGAAAAGCATCAACGCATGCTTGAGATGGCAAAAGAGGAATTTATAAAAATGTCGCTAAAGGTAATTTTTTTTTAGGTAAAAGCTTTTATTAATTAAAAGCTTTTTGCATGGCTGCAGGTCATCTCAGATGTTTATACTGCATCTGATTTGAATTATCATATTTCATTTCATATTAAATGAATTTACAACTATTTATTTTGGCTATTTGCAGCGATTAATCCATTGAAAGTATTAATAAAACACCTTAAAAATTGGTCCTGTGCCTTATGAAAAACTAGACAATAACAGGGATTTTGACCTGAATGTTGCAACACATTAGAATCACTCAGCTCTGAAGTGTTCAGACACAGCTGAGAGAACAACTAGAGGTTGGTATGAACAATCACACAAAACCCAGTTGCTGGGCAAGGTTCACGAAGTCGGTCGAAGTGTTTCTCAGCCACAGAGACTAGTTGTCAGTAATACACAAGCAAGTTGTAAACCACGCAACCCCGAGATGATCATTGTACTGAGCTTTTACTGGGAAAGACTTACATTCTTTCTACTGTGATGTGGTTTTCCTGATCATTATTGGTGATTGGTTGGATCAGCCTCTGGTTGTTGCCGGGCAGAAAAACACATATTTTTAGTTCGCAAGCTCAACTACCTCTGGCTGTTGCTCTGCCTCAAGTGTCCTGTTATTTGATCTTATCAAAGTTTGGCTTTGGCAATGTCACACTGGAAGATCAAAAAAACTTCTGGTTGCATACCCCCTCTCCCCCCCTCGCCATCCTTGCTCACTACTCCTCAGTAAATGTCATTACCATGATTATCATGATCATCATTTTGCAGTAGCTATATTGACTGATCATATTAATGCTTTGTCCTTATTGTTAGAAAGAAATCAGAAATCGAAGGAGAGTTTGGAATAGATGTTTGCCTGTATAGTCTTTTTGTTTGTTGTTGTTCTATTACCGTTGCACTTCTGTGTTTGGAAATGCACGTAGCTATGTCTCCTCCATCATACACACACTGCATAGTGCAGAAGTGTTCATATAAGTCCCAATCAAATGCTGAATTGGTGATATTTGTTAACCCTGTAGCAGCTATGTTTTCTTTAAATTGAACAAAAAATAGATATGTTACTAAGTGCATTTTAGGTCATTTTGGCTTTGCAAATTTAATTTAGTATACCTACACTTTTTAAATGTCCAGTTAGTTGTTGACATCCCTGATAGTAGTAATAATAATCTCAGTTAACGCTGAACACATTCTGTTTTCACTCTAAAAACTTATGTAAAAATGCATGACTAATTTATTGTGGTAGGCGTCATGTTGCGCTGAGAAATCAAATAACTCATTTTCAGCCTCGACTGGAGGAAAAGAATGTGCATCTCTATGTACGTGTTGATATGTATGTGTGTGTGTGTGTGTGTGTGTGTGTGTGTGTGTGTGTGTGTTAACGTCTCCTTGCAGTTGTTGTGTGATTGACATGTTACAGCGGCTCTGTTTTCTGGCTGTTCTCTTCAGGTTGTGGTGAATGCTTTGGTTGGTGCAATTCCTTCCATCATGAATGTGCTGCTGGTGTGTCTCATCTTCTGGCTCATCTTCAGCATCATGGGTGTCAATCTGTTTGCTGGAAAGTATTACTACTGTTACAACGAGACAGCTGAGGAGAACTTCCTCCCGGAAGCTGTCAACAACAAAACAGAGTGTATGGCACTCATTAACGCAAACTATACTGAGGTTAGATGGAAAAACGTCAAGATCAATTTTGACAATGTGGGGGCAGGATACCTGGCACTCCTGCAAGTGGTGAGAACTTCTGTCACTTCACATTTGTTTTCTCCCATGAATGTTCCACTTGTTTTCTCATGCAATGTCTGCCCACCAAACAGGCAACATTTAAAGGCTGGATGGACATCATGTACGCAGCAATAGATTCTAGAAAGGTATGCTTTTTGCAGTTAAAAAACTCTGACTTTTTATATATTTTCACATATATATTTGAGCGGTTTTGTGATTTTCTCTTTCACCACTTTACAGGTGGAGGACCAGCCGATCTACGAGGACAACTTGTACATGTACATCTACTTTGTCATCTTCATCATCTTCGGCTCGTTCTTCACCCTGAACCTCTTCATTGGTGTGATCATTGACAACTTCAACCAACAAAAGAAAAAGATAAGATTTATTTTCCTATTCCTTTCCAATATGCCAGGCGTTAAAGATCATTGCCTTGTTCATTTCTGTCAAACAGAGAGAAAGCTCTGCCAGGTAGCTTAACAGCTTAACGGATTAGCTATTTCCCTGTTTCCAGAGTAAGCTACGCACACTGGCCCCTGGTAGTAGCTTCACATTTCCTGTTCCGTATATAGTCACATGCAACTTTTAACTTCATCTGGCTTCATACTTAAATGAGAGATCTAAATATTTGCAAATTGTAACCAAATTGAGTTTGTCCCTTCACTTTGGAGGTCAGGACATCTTCATGACGGAAGAGCAAAAGAAATACTACAATGCCATGAAGAAGCTGGGGTCAAAGAAACCACAAAAACCAATACCCAGGCCTCAGGTAAATATAGTTTTGTACTTTTCGGTTTTGTATCTGTTAGTTCAAAGGATTATGGAAATGAATCCCGAAGTCTCTCCTTCTTTTCCCTCCTTGTGTCCTCAGAACCGCCTCCAGGGCATGGTGTTCGACTTTGTGACACAGCAGGTGTTCGACATCTCCATCATGATTCTAATCTGTCTCAATATGGTCACCATGATGGTGGAGACAGACGATCAGACAGAGGAGACGGATCTCGTGCTTTACTGGGTCAACTTCATCTTCATTGTGGTCTTCACTTGCGAGTTTGTGTTGAAGCTCTTCGCACTGCGGCACTACTACTTTACCAACGGCTGGAACATCTTCGACGTGGTTGTGGTCATCCTTTCGATCGTGGGCAAGTATTTAAAAAAGGTTATTTGTGAACGGCAAAGGAAGTGTGAGGCTGCTTATTTGGATTTAACGTACATCGTTTCAATATTAATGGGCTTTAAGAATAAAGCGGATGGTTAAAGGTGGTCACACGGGTCACTTCCACGCAAATGAAAAAGATATTTGGTGAGTGGTATGAAGCCGTGCAGTTCATTTGAGTTCTGACATATTTTTCTCTCGGTTTATGCTGATCCCCTTTGCAACGTAATAGTCAAAATTTTAAAAAGAAAGTTACCAGATGAGTCCAAATGGCTTGACAATTAAGAAAGCATATTAGTTGTTTTCTATTTTAAAAGACATCTTTGAAGCTTTATATTCATTTTACACTCATATTTCCTGTTATATTTGTGACTTGTCTGATAACTTTTGACAGTTCTGGGGCTCCATGAGCAGCAATGTGTAATCTTGATTATCTACACTGGGAACAGTTTGGTTTGAAACTTAATTACTATCCACTATAAAAACAGTTTTTACTTTGTTGTGTTTTTTTAGTCCTTCTGAATTGTTACACAATTGCACGAAACTGAGAATGTTTCACTCTGGCTTGAAGGCATCGTAGTGCAATGTGTATTTAGTAAAGCAGTGAGTGATTCAGCAATAAAATCCCATAGAGTTTAACTAAATTTATGCTGCATTTCTGTTTGCCCCCTTTCAACTTTAGGAATGTTTCTGGCGGACCTCATTGAGCAGTACTTTGTGTCACCAACACTCTTCAGGGTGATTCGTCTGGCTCGTATTGGCAGAATCCTGCGTCTCATCAAGGGAGCCAAAGGAATAAGAACTCTGCTGTTTGCCCTAATGATGTCACTTCCTGCCTTGTTCAACATTGGCCTACTACTTTTCCTGGTTATGTTCATTTTCTCCATCTTTGGCATGTCCAACTTTGGCTATGTGAAACACGGAGCAGGAATTGATGACATGTACAACTTTGAGACCTTCGGCAACAGCATGATCATCCTGTTCATGATCACGACGTCCGCTGGCTGGGACGGCCTCCTGCTGCCCATTCTTAACTACTATCCGGACTGCGACCCCGAACTGGAGAATGCCGGCACGCCCGCGACAGGAGACTGCGGAAACCCGTCGGTGGGAATCTTCTTCTTCGTAATGTACATCATCATTTCTTTTCTTATCGTGGTCAACATGTACATCGCCATCATCCTGGAGAACTTCAGCGTGGCCACAGAGGAGAGCGCCGACCCGCTCAGCGAGGACGACTTTGAGACCTTTTATGAGATCTGGGAGAAGTTTGACCCCGACGCGTCCCAGTTCATCACCTATTCCAAGCTCTCTGACTTTGCTGATGCACTTGAACACCCACTTCGAATGCCCAAGCCCAACACCATCGAACTGATCGCCATGGACATGCCCATGGTGAGTGGCGACCGCATCCACTGCCTGGACATCCTGTTTGCCTTCACGAAGCGCGTGCTGGGGGACAGTGGCGAGTTGGACATGCTGAGGCAGCAAATGGAGGAGCGTTTTGTGGCCGCCAATCCCTCCAAGGTCTCTTATGAGCCCATCACCACCACTCTGAGGCGCAAGGAGGAGGACATGTCGGCCAGGATCATTCAAAGGGCCTACCGTTCTTACCTGGCGAGGCGGGGATTTGTCTGTAAGCGCAAACCAGTCAGTAACAAAGTGGAGAATGGCGGCAACAATCAGGAACAAGAAAAGAAGGAGGGGACTCCCTCAACTGCCTCCCTGCCCTCTTATGACAGTGTAACCAAACCTGACAAGGAGAAAGAGGATGACAACGATGAGGGAAAGGGCGGAAGGAAAGAGAAAGGAAGAAACCAAAAAGACATCAAGGAATCTAAATGTTAGAGAGTTGGAATAATAATCACAGTAATAACAACAAAATTATACTATTGTAACTTCAAGCAAAGCGAGAGGAAACTCACCCACACAGATGTACAGATTATTTCATTTGCAAGTCAGAAAAGAATAATACTCAATAATTTTGTTTACAGACTTCATTCTTATATTGATGCAGAGGGAAGCAGCTTGATATGTTACAGCTTGAAGATTCTTGAACTTCAAACCAATCAAACCAAACATAATCACCATACTGTGTGACACTGTTGTATCTAGACTACTGATCCTAACAAAAGGGAATGAAAACTAGACACGGAAATGTCTTTGTCTGCTGAAAAGGCAGATTGCTCACTTTACCACCGGTCTACAGATAAGACAAGTAACTCTACATCAAGAGGTACATGAAAAAACGCTAAAGGAATTCAGCGCATGGACGCGAGTAATGGATTCCTATGGAAGACAATGTTGTGAAGGAAAAACAAGGAGGCTGCTGTTGCTGAAGAATGTTCTGCCTAAAGCAGCCACGAGTGCTCCTGTGTCATTAAGTACTTAAGTGTATAGAGGAGTAAATGACACAGCCACTCTATAAGAGCAAACAGAAGGATGACTGGTGAGTGAAAGACAAAAATGACAGAGAGTGTTGGAAGTACTTTTCCTTTTTATTAAAGCTAGAAAATGTTCATTTGAGCAGCAAAAATGCAAACAGACAAAAAAAAAGAACAATATTCAACATTTTGCCCATGTCACTTAACTCTTCTACTCATTTTATCTTTGTTATACCCACATCAAAACGCTTTTTTTTACATGGGCTTTCACACCAATTGGTTAAGGGTCTGTTTATTATGGGGTCAACTTGGGCCAAGGGCTTACATTTACTCAGAAAGATTTCCAAACAAATACATAAATAATTGTGCTTGTTCAATGCATAGAAATGACTTGCATGATGGCATGTTTTGATCAGAAATCTTGCATGAATTATCATAGTCCACAAGACACTAATACTCAGTCCACAACAGTGGCTCGACTGTAAGATGGAGGCTGTCAAAATTTGAAAGCTCAGAGTTCAGAGTAATTTTGTTTATCAAAGATAAGTGATATCGGGGTTGATCATCTAAAATGGATCAGCGTTTCTGTCTCACAACTCAACACATGTCAAATGTTTAAACTGTAGCCTGTATAGACAGAAGAATGGTATATGCTGGTGAATAATGCCACAGTAGTGGATCAGTGGGTGTAATCCAAACAATTTATTTGCTGCTCTGGAGATTTTGAGTGTGTAAGAAGTGGAAACGGATGTCTATCTTTTATGGGACTGAAATGTTTGTTAATTTGGACTTAAATGTTTTCAAAGGCGCAATACTTTGAAACTAAAATATCTATATTTATAATTTGTATGCACCTATGTAATGTTTCATACCATCTGCCTTTCGTTTTGTGTGAGCGGGCATTTTGGAAGTTCTACTGTCGGTTATAAGTGGTTGGTGGGGATTTCACAGGTACGGCAAACTCCATTACAACTCTGATGTTTCTCTATCGGTGGTTAGACATTTCTGAAAGGGCTGAGAAGACTTTTCATGATTGTATAATTTGATGTCATGTAGCTTATTTATGTGCGTACTTATGTATGTATTTGTTTTTTAATTATGTAATTGTTTCCCCCCTTGTTTACCCTAATGAGTCTTTACACACTTTTATAAGCCTCATCCAAGATGATGTTCGGTCTTGTGCTGATATTTGTCGGGCGTTAGTAGAATTCTATGTTAAGGAGAAACGGAAAACTGATGAATGGGTGATGAGAGCATTGTGTTCGGAGAAGCCAAAGAGACCTGCCTAGTTATCCCTTGTTGCCCTTTGTCCGTGGAGTGGGATTGGGTGAAGTATGCCCTCCCCATTTAGTTTTTTCCCTGTCATTATTAGACAGAGAGACCCTAGAAATGTATGCAATGCTTAAAAAATCCATCCCTTTTTCTCAGGAGATATTATAGATGTACTATTATGAGCTCTGCAACAAAATGCAAGTGAATGTGATGGGAGTATTTATGAAATCATGCTTTACTCTTTTATGATTTATGCCGCGTTGATGGACTATGATCTCGGCTGGCGGTCTCAACTAGGCAGCCGCCCGGTCTCGGGCCAGTTTGGCGCTTCCTGCTTATGACGCTTAGAATGATATGGCTAGAAGCATCTCAGTGAAAAAGCAACATTTCGCTTGCTTGTAGGGGCAGCGTTTATATTGATAGCAGATTACATTTGTGGATTAGTTATTATGGACAGTAGTCTGTTCTCAATTCATTTCGATAAAATCAATTATAAGGTCCCCCCAAACGATAGCAGTCACAGATATGGGACGAAAGGGGGAGATTTCACGAGTGCGAATTGGGATGTGTTGGTTTGAGTAGCGCGCGTAAGTCTTTCAGAAGCAGAAGTGGCATGCTCACAAGATACGCCCCAGATTTCAGCATTGGACAACATGTGCTCTGAGCCGCTCATTTGCCATTATTTTGTCATATTGCTCTAATGCATAACAAATACCAAATAACCAACAGAGCACTGGATGCATTCTAATGGTACTGTGAGCCTAAACACCACACCACAGCTTTTGCACTTCCCGTTGTGCAGTGATGTCACTTCCTGTTTATGAATAATTCCCTCATCCGTTCTCCAGTTCTATGGTCCAGTTGCTGCATGAGATCTCCAAAATCAGTGTGGGTGTTACCTTGAACCAAATAAAACTCTGAATGATAAGCATAAAAGCAACTGCCCTCCGTTTTCTCCTAGATCACCGTGGATGTACAGATGTGTACTACAGAAACAAACTAAAAAATAAAGTAACAGTTCATGTTCTATAGGGTACAATCTGCAAAAGTGAACAATGGACTTTCTAAGAAACTATAAATAATGTAATATATTATTTTATTTTAACAGCATGTGTAGTTTTTTGTAAATACAGGATTATTAAAAAAACTACAGCTATTAATATAACACTAAATATTTATAACCGTAAAAAGAATGGCTTCCAGCTGACACCCCTTGTCGCACTTGTTAGGCTGTGAGACATTTATTAGTTGGAGTAGATTTTTTTAGTCACTTTTCACCAAAAAGAGCAAGCGAAAATAACTGTATTTCAAACTGTATAAATCAATATATCATATATATATATATATATACATATATGCAAACAGATGTATGTATGTATGTATGTATATATATTAATATATATACTCTCCTGTCCACTGTATCAAGTGACACCGGAACCACAGAGTGAAACTGTTCATGCATCTTTCTTCCTGTGGTTTGTTCAGAGGACAACCGAAACTCTGGCCCGCCCAGGACCTCTGAACACTGGGTACCAGCGTACAACGGTGTTGTACTGGCTGCTTGCTGAGAATTGTGGAGCCTGCCTTGGGGAGAGGATTGCACTACCAGCATACCCTTTTGTACATGTCTGACGATGTCTTGACCCCAGTTTCCTATATTGTACATACAAAGATAATGCAGCCACGGGAGGACTCACATACATTTACACACACAAACACACACAAACCCCTCGACAGGCAACTGTGGTTAACCAGTGTCCCCCGGTATGAGCCACGGCTCACTTTGTGTGAAAATATTTTGCTTGTTTCAGCTCTAACCCTCTTCCATGTTTCCCCTCAACACACTGCTGCGGTTTGGAGTTGATTTTTTAAATTTGCTGTCACTTTCAATATGATATATCTAATGATTTAAGGGTAAGCTGTCTTAACTGTCTGTTTGTTTGTTCATGGTGCAATATCTCCTAACGGCACGTGCCTTTTTAGCTTCCTATTTAGTCTGTCTATGAAATCAGCAACGAGGATCTCGAAACCCATGGGAGTGAATTATAACGGAGCACGATAGAGCATTGTATTGAGTTTAAAAATTTACTTGTAAACTGAAAACACACCACCTAGATTAGACTGTCTGGACTAACATCTTTTAGAGTCATGTAGTACAAGTGCTCTCTCGTGTGTTCTGTTTACCGGCTCGTAAAGGGAATAGCTTGCCTTCTGTTTTTCATTTTGTTAATTTTTCAAATGTTGGTTTAACAATCGTATATGAGGCCATTCTTTTGTAGCATGACTGAGATAAATTTCTTTTCTTTTCTGAAAATAGGCAAACTGAAAAAATAAAATCTTTTGACTGTCATTATCTCTTGCCACCAATACAGTCAGAGAGAGGACGTGTGTTGCGCAACCAAATGGGACGATTAAATGAGTCAGTGAAAGAATCTCTTCATTTGAGCACGAATCTATTTCCAAACAATAAAGCAGCCTTCCAGTTACACCTCTGGCTGGTGTCGTTTTTGGTTAATAAGTCACTTCATCATGCAAAATGTGTTCCACCGTGTCTGGCAAAGGATGTTTTTGTTTAAAAAACACATTTCCAGTGATAACTGGGGATTTAAATGTTCATGATTTTCAAGAAATACAGTATATATGGCTTCTCTAAAATATGATTTAGTTTCTGTTTTGGGCCAATAACAGCTAAAATTGCTTGTTTAGATTGCAAATATGGCAGAGAAAATGTTTGGAAGCGACACAGGATGGCGAGGGACAGAAAGAGCAGCAGAGGGTTTAGCGACGACAACACAACATACAGAAATGCCTAAAACCCGTCGTCTCTGTTCACATTTGTGTTGTTGTGAATTAATGTGGGGTTGGATGTGTCATTGTGCAGCAGCACTCAAATGACGATTAAAGCGTGTATGTGCGTGTGTTTTTTCCTTTCTTCCCCCCTCTTCTGTTGGTGTGTGTGTGTGAGGTGGCGCACTAAATGAGGGAAGGAGCAGTGAAGGGAGAGGTGGGGGGGGGGGGGGAGTAAGCAGATACAGCACTGCAGTGCAGATAGATGAATGCAGTGGCCTGGGCTGAGTCAGCAGCATGCTCCCAATAGGCTCAGACTGTACAGTTCACTGTATAGCACCCTCCTTAAGCACAGCAAGTAAGCACAGGGGAAGTGAGCTACAACATAAAGGTGGAAGCTAAACAAGAACAACGAACACAGGCACACAGCGG
Source organism: Apeltes quadracus (assembly GCA_021346845.1). Classification (NCBI taxonomy): domain Eukaryota; kingdom Metazoa; phylum Chordata; class Actinopteri; order Perciformes; family Gasterosteidae; genus Apeltes; species Apeltes quadracus. The sequence continues at coordinate 2,005,703 of CM037933.1, forward strand.
ACGGCTATGTGTTGGGTCACCTCCCACCTGCAGTGCTGCATGCGTCTGAAGGGCATCACCATTGTATTGTTGGTGTATTTGAATCTGTATCTTACACGGTTTAATCACAGGAGTCTAAAGTATTGATGAATGCAATTGTTTGCTAAAAATAATTTGGGATGATTATAAAACTTTTATTTAATAAATGTGTAGGACATTGTTCTTGCTTTACACTCTGTATTTCTAAATGTGTGACTCAAAATACACCATGCTCTCTCTTTTCCCCCTCTAGCTTTACGTCCTCCTTGCATCCGTCTGAAGAGTAAGACTTGGTTGCGGGGTAGTGGGGAAGGGATTAAGTAGGACATTGGTGTGATCTGCCTGGCTGTCACAGTTTATGTGAGAGAGACAGGGAGGGAGGCAGACAGAGGGAAGGAAGTGTGTAAGGGATACAGAGGGAGGTCGTCTTTAAGGAATCAATGACATGTTACTGGCAGTATTGTTGTGATCAAGCATCTGGGTGTTTTTCGTTCTGGGTGTCTTGAGGTCAGCAGTTCTCACATAGTTTCTATAGCTAAGAAAGGAATATCAAGTTAAGTCTGTTTGGCCCAATTGGAATCAAAACCTGTGATTTATTTATGCGCATTTCTTTGCATAATTTGTTTGGGCATCGATGCCACCTCCGCCCGATCGATCTTGGAGTTGGGATTTGTGTTATTCATCCCTGCCGCTGAAAGTGTCTGCAGACATTACAACCTTTATCTATTGCACTAACCACTCCAGCATACAGTATAATGCCTCAAAATATTCCCACAGCTATCTGCCACCCTCTAGTGGGACTTTATGGAAATAACTCGAGACTGCTTTATCACTTCTACAGATGCAAGAGTTCTGCATTCTTTACTGGTTAGCCTGTACATTTACAATAATGTAATTATACAACAAGGCTACCTGTAAATGGACATACATGGAATTGTATTACTTAACGCTCAGATGTCAGGTTTCTGAACATTTGTGGGCGACCCAAGAACCCAAGAGCCCCTCACAGGCCGAGAGGGGCCTGAAGTGACCGTGCCAACTGGTAACAAGTTTTCACCGTAAACATATTACAAATGAAATGTAAATAGCTAAATCTTTATGATCATACATCCGCAGCTCTCCTCTTCACAGTAAACCTGTTATATTTTGCACCATTTAGACCAGCTGCTTAGCAATGTGACAGTATGGCTTACTGGGTGGGAGCCATGAGGAAAGTACTGGTCGAATACAGAGCGGCATTGTTTGAATGTATCCCATGTCTAGTCTAGTAAAGCGGAACATTTGAGTTAATTCAAATGGGAGACTATTATTGCCACTAAAGCACATTGTGAACTGTGCTGCTGTAGGGTATTTCTAAAAAGCATGGGCCCTGTAAAGTGTACAGACAGATGAGCTCATCCTTTTCTTGATATCGATTGCTTTCAACTAAAGTGGAGCACAACTTCATCAAGTGCTTCTAGCCTACCGATTTATACTTTTAGGTAAAGTTTTGAGGGATATGTATTCAAGCCTTTCTAAATGGTGCAAAACATTCAAACCATTAGCATCCAAGTGTGTCACTTTGTCTTTGCCTGCACATGTGTCAACAACACGACGACATGCATATTTTTAGTCCATTGCTTCCCTTTTAAAAGGTTTGTATCAATTCTATGGCACATGTCATTTGCGTTTCTGTTTCCGATTTGATACATTTTGACTATATTCGAATAATGTATATTTTTTTATGTTTTGACCCCTCAAACCCTTTATGTCGCACAACTGTCCATGACAGAACAATTATTAAAATACATTTTTGTTGAACCAAATAACGAAAATGATAATAATTTTGAAGATTTCGCAGTAGTTTTCTTCTTATTTGACTCAAGACGTACAAAAACAAAAACTCCATTGAAATGTGTTTGCATTTTGACCCCAAGAGCCCTAATTTCATAGACGGCCCTCTTTTAAAGGTAGATTTAAACCCATCTGAGAAGTGACAAGAAGAAGACAGAGTAGAGGTATGAAGGACAACGTCGTGAAATAAAAGGTAAAGACAGGAACCTGGAAGTCAAAAAGTCCTATTCCATTTGTTTAATATAATGTACTTTACCAACGTCTGTGCCGATCATCATATTTACATTCCTCTTTATTACATGTTGTGAATGACTTTGCAAAACAGTTTTGGCTAGTTATTTTATAACACGGTCCTTTTAGTAACCTCCTGTAGGTGTCACTGATATTCTTGTTTTCTGCCACTACTATTGTTGGAGAAGAATTTACCGTAATTGTTAAACAAGCAGAGACAATTTATCTTTGCAATGGAGCTTTAAATGATTTCACAGGTTGAATGAAATAAATTTAAGGATAAACTTTTTTTTTTAATTTTCTGAGCTGTTAATAATGATAGGTGAGTCTCTAGTTGGCCAATGAGGTTAGTAGATGGGACTAGAAGCTGAGCAAAAGTTTTAAATAAAGATTCCAGGTTTACAGCCAATGGCAGGAATGTGGTTAGAGGTTCGCATTGACTTTTGGCGGTTGTTGCTAAGCATCATTATAGTTAAAGATGAGTTCTATGTAAAACCGTTTTGTGAATTATGTGGACTTTGCACCAGTGCTGAATTCACTGTGGTTAAAAGGACAAAAGTTTTGGACATCTGTCACACGCGAGCGACTACCCTCCGGCCTCCACACAATAAAGCTGTGGAAAGGGGGCGGAGTCAAAGCGGAGAAGGTCAGCATCTTCTCTGCTCTTCCTGTCCTTTTATTCTCCGCTCTTTTGAGCTTCTAATGGGGCCTGCACCGTACATGGATGGTCTTATTTCTTACCAGTTATACAATTCAGGCTAAACATATTCTTTTAAAAAAATCTTCGAAAGAGAAAAGAACACTTTGGGTGGTCCATTATTTCTTAATAATTCTAAATTTAAAATTGTAGAGATTATATGGATAAGGGGACAATTTTCTCAATTTTCTTAAATTAGCTCATGTAGATGAGGTTAAAGTCAGTTGTAGCTGTTCAGAATTCAAATTGAAGATATTAAAGATTATATTTTAGGATTATCACTAGTTAAAGTAAAAAGCGTGGAAAAACCCCCGAAATTGTAGGTATGGTGCTATCATACTGCAATATTAAGTCGGACATGGTGAGTACTTTTGTACAGAGATAACTATTGAAGCAAATGTCAGGGTCTCATCATGGTATTTTTAAGACAATGATAACAACATTTAAACCTCAAACATTCGCAGAAAAAAAAGACAAAAAGGGTTTTGTTGTTGTTGTGATATCTTCATTTAAATGACACAACTGTCTTTAGTGAGGTAGACTATAACAGGTCAAGAATTATAAACATTGCTCCTTAAACTGGCATGTGAAATGTCATGAAATAAATATTTCCATGGACAATGTTTTCAAAATGAGGTAGAAATGGTTACAGAGAATGTACAAGATACAACAAAAGTACAACTGAATTACAAAGTTAACACTGAAATGCCATTTTCCATCAGTTGGAGTCAGTCCAGGTTAAACTCCACTTACTTCAATCAATGAGTTACACAAAAAGAAAGGGAATACTTTTTCTGCGGTGGGTACGTTAATGTGGATCACATTCTTTGTTTGACATTGAAGAGCATCTAATTGTTTTAGCTAAGCGCTTAAATACTTTTCTGGGTAAGGAAACATTTTTATTTGTGTAACACCAATTTTTTTTCCTCCAGCATAATTTGAAGCTACATTTTTGGGTTATTGTTTCATTCACAGTTCCATTTTACAAATGCGCATATTATATCACTTATACTTACATATTATAAGTCTGAAGCGGCATTACACCCTAAATCTATATGTTTTAGGGGATCCATTTTCTGGGGATGGTTTTTGTTAGGAGTTTGGTTTTGTCTAACTTTGCAAATGAGATATTTGTATAGTTTATGGGATGGCATAGTTTAGTAAAAAAAGCCTCGACTTGACAGCTCTCGTTTCTTCTGACAGTGCACATCTTTAAACTCTCCCGTCCTCATTTGTCAATTTATATTTGAGCTCAAATCAAGGTCATAAACTGGGGACACTTTTAAATGGTTTTAAAAAACTTTGAGATTTAATTATTAAGACATTTATTAAACAAACCTACTAAGGAGCATATACTGTAATATGTGTATGTCTTGATATGTCAACAGTTGTTAATCGGGAGTGCTTTATTTTGACAGTTTGTCCTCTAACACACTGCTAACTACCCTAACACCTAACACATGTCATTCATACCGTGTCACCAAACCTATAAGACAATTACATCTATACATGAAGAAAATATGTTTCATATATCTAAAAACATCATTGATGTACATTACGGCATGTATTGTCCTTATTAAAAAAAATATCTGAATTACATTCAAAAGGCCTTTGTACAAAAACCTCAAGTTTTATTTTCCCAGAGCTAAGAAGCGTGTGTGTGTTTTTTGTGTGCGTGCGTGTGTGTGTGTGTGTGTGTGTGTGTGTTTTCGAATGCTAGTATCAAGGCCTTGTAAGTTCTTTGTTTCCCTGAAGCTTTCAGAGTATGTTTGCTCTAAATAAAAGCCATGGCTCCATTTTCATCTTTCACCATAAAGCTCCCTACAAACACCAAAGTTAATAACATACATTCTTATTTCATCATTCTGAGGTAACAATATTCTTCCTGAGTATTCAATAACACGACTATAAATCATCCTTTTCAGAGGCAAAAGTAAAGAGAAAGAAAGTCATTTTAGAATTGCAATCTTCTTAGTTTGGTCTGTGCACCCAAACAAAAGTAACAAAAAGCCTTTTAAACCTTTAAATAGTTCACTGAATCTTACCAGAATTCCCACTGAAGCATAGTTTATTTTAATTTTTTGGTTGTTCTGTTGATTTGTGTTGTCATTATTTATTGTAATAGTTTAAACTTTAACATGTGAGCTGCAACCTTATTAGCAGCTGTAGTAAACAACACACTTTGAAGATGGTGTGAATATGGTATGAATGCTAAATACATTTTTAAATGAACATAAAATCTTAGATTAATTCACCCCTCTTTCTTTATATCAAAACCATTTTAAAAGGCGGCTCAGGTATTCTATGAAATCATTTGATAAGCAGCTTGTTAAGTATGAACGGGGGAAAAAAAAAGGTTAGAAAAGAAAGCAGGACAGCGGATGGAATAAGATAAAGAACATGAAAAAAGGGGGTTGTGGAAACTGAAACGAGTCAACAATAAGTGAAGTTAAGGGGAAGCCAAGGGACGAGCAGGGAAACATTCATTTCTCGCCGCCTCGTAGTCAGCCGTGTAAAGTAGCAGTGATTGTGCTGAAGGATTATGGTGATCTCACCATTTCAGTTATCGCCTTCCTTACTTTTTGGTCGGTAATGATTCTTATGGTGTGGCAGAACGCATTGCAGTCAAAGGGCCTTTTCATACATAATGGCCACAGATAGTTACGCCGTGTAACTTAGGAGTAACTTACACCTAACTTTCACAACAGCAACAACGCAGAGGCGGTGCTGCCGCCGCAGTAGCCAAAGCAAATAAATAGGATCCTGAGAGAAACAGACACTCATACGTTTAGACTGTCTTAACGCTATTTATGTGGTGAGTGTCTTAACCTCACCCCTAAGACTTACCTTAACCTCAGCGGGCAAAATGCCCTGTGAATCTTTGGAAAAACATGAATGATGAAAATGTTAAGAGATACACAAGAAATACCAGTCCTGGGCCCTCTGGTTCAAAAGTGAAATCAAACCTTTAATTGACGATCCAATTTCGACCCAAGTCTGTCTGGACCAAGAACTGGTTTGGATTTCAAATTGTGAGTGAATCCTCTCAAATGCTGCCCAGTGCTTTCAGCGCCCCGCGGCGGGGTCTTCGGATCGTATGTGCGATGCGGGCATCTTCACGGACATTCTCTGTCTCGGGGGGAAGGAGTGCTCCCCTGACACACTCTCCCCTGCAAGGCCTGATGGCGGGCTGTAGTCCCCTGGCCCGCCATAAGGGGGTGACATCATGGGCTTTCCAGATTTGTAGGCCTGCGGGTCTGGGGCTGACCCGCTCATATCGTAACCGTTGCCGTGCCCGTTGCCGTGCCCGTTGCCGTGACCTTTGCTATGGCTGTTCCCATACTTTCTGTAGCGCGACCCCTCCACCTCAGCCCCTTCCTGTCCGTCCTCCGCCATCTCAAAGGCCTTGCGTTTCAGCGGCACGCCTCCCTCAGAGCTCCCTCCGAGGCTGTGAGACGGGTAGCTGTAACTACCCCCTACCATGGTGGGCCTTGGGGCAAGAGGAGTGGGGGCACTAATCCCAGGGGGCAGGTAGGAGGCACTGTGGTGGCTGTATCCAGAGGACAGGCTGGTTTGGGGGTAGCACCCTGCAGGGTAGTTGTAGATAGGAGTACTGGCGCTGTAGCTGGGCACTAGAGTGGATGGGGCCTGCAATGAGTGCAGGGGAGCGGGGGGAAGTGCTGGGCTGGGCTGAGGGCAGTACCCTGAAGACAGGTAGGTGCTGTTGTATGCAGCAGGGTATTCCTGAGATGACGGGGCGTTGCAGGAGCCAGCGCCACTGTAGCCGGGCTCAGACGCCAAGTTGCTGCTCACCACCGTCACGCTTCCTGTGGCCGGGATGCCCATGGATGCAGAGCCTGCCTTGGAGCCGGTTAAAGCCTCCAGTCCAGGGTAACAGTCCATGCCTTGAACCAGAGCCCATGGCTCCGATTCTGTTTTCATAAAAGTTCCAGGCTCTGAGTAGGCCCCTGTGGGGGGGCGTTCATAGGAAAGCTCCAGCCCCGAGTACTTCTCAGCATAGCGTTTGAGCAGGGAAGAAGCAGTTAAGGCTGATATGTCATCACTGGCCCAGGGGTAACCTGCAGGGGCATAGCCCCGGCGACCAGCTGCAGAGTAGGGGTCGTGTTTGTGGGCAGACGGCGGTGAAGTGGTAGAGGTGACATCCAGGTGCTGCTCAGGCCACTGAGATAAGGGGGCGGTGTGCTCCGGCGACCAGTGCATCTTCAACAGACCTGCGGGAACAAGGCCACGGCTGAATTAGTCCACACAAACGGGAAAAAGTAGTTTCAAGGTTTAAAATGACAAAAACCTGATATTTGAGGTATTTCTCCTTTTCTGTCACCCAAAACTCAAAAGGCACATGAAGAATCAGGTGGTATGAATACCTTCTCTTGTAATCATAAAGTCCAGCTGACCCTTTTTCCAAAATCATGTCAATACTTAGCCTGTGCCCTTTTCACGGTCTCATCCAAGCAGGGGACAACTTCTCTAATCTCTATATGAAGCCGGCAACATAGCCTCCAGCCTGGTCTCCACGACGATAAGCCTCCATCAGCCTGCGAGCTGCCCTCTACATTTTCCTCACTCACATTAGGGCCATTGTTGTCTCTCTGTGACTCTCTTAGTCCACAAAGCCACCCCCACTGAGCGTGTGATCTAATTCAGCCCAAACCTCAGGGGTCTGCTGGACAGGGGGAATAGGAGGTGCGTGCGCATGGGTGGAGGGGCAGGGATCCGGGGGGGTCATTATACTCTACAGGGAGAACGGACCGCTGCATCTATGAACACTATTAAAAAAAAACGTCTAATTGAGCAGTAGAAAAAGTCACATGTGCCTTGTGTGATTGTGTGAACATTTTCACATACAAGTAATCCACTGGTTTAGTGTTTGTGGGCTTTGATTGGCTTTTGCAGGCCTTTTCTTTTTGAACTGGCATTAGGGTGACATTCCATGCATTGCAGAGTATTATTAAACTGTCCCAATCCCAGGCTTGAGCCGGAGGGGTTTCCCTCTTACAGCACAGAGGAAAACGTGTTTGCTTTGGTTTCAGTTTCACCATCAGGGAAAAACAAATAAGGCCTCTTTTAGTATGCATGTTTGAAATATTTCAGAAATCGTGATACATTCTCTTGCAATAGTACTTTCATAGCTGATTTTTTTTCATACACTCATTTCAGTTTTACATAAAGAAAATAACATTACTTTTAATTAAAGTACTTAATCATTGTCTATTATTATTATTATTATTATTATCTGTCCCTTTCAAGGAATTTTCATCTCCTCAATCTGACAGATCACATTACCGCGGACAACATGGTTGACTGTCTTGCCGTCATAGGAAATGTGCTGTGGTTGTATGGTGTGTTAAGCGTTGATTTGAGACCAAGGTTGCAAATAACAATTATTTGAAATGTCGAAAATTGGCCAGGAATTCTTCAGTAATCTACATATAATGGTTGCATCAGTAAGTCTACTGGGCACAGGGTTAGAGAGCCCCTAAGCCCACTAAACCCTAACCCAATGCCTACTATGAAGCAACTGTTGCAAAGATTTTTCATTGCAGACCCAAAGGTATCTTCTGAAGAACTAAGAAGAATAAATAAGAGTCCTTCACAATATCATCTGAAGAGGGAGTCTTTATCCACTCCTGCTTATCCACTCCTGTCATTATTGGGTTGTTTCCCTCTGTGAGGAGACCAATGTCCCTTGCTGATCGTGGTTAAATGAGGTAACAAGTTAATACTGATGCCTCTGTATAAATTACAGAAACTACTGAGACCATTAGAGAGAGAAGAATAACCAGAATACTCATCAAAATGCAGCAAAAGACTGTGAAACTGATGATCTTTCCGAGATCACATGATGGAATAGTGAACCGGAGAAGGTCTTGACAGGTTAAGAATCAATTAAGTGAGACTAATGAAGGATTAAAGCACACAAGGCTTATCAGAGAGTTGGTGCTCTGCGACAATAGTGGGAAAGAATTAAAAACATCACCACTTATGTTGGCTTCGATTAAGACTTTACCCCAAGGTCATACAACAAAACAATAGTTATATTTACATGCAGTCAAATTTGTTTCTTCTTGTACGTCTGTAACAATTATGGTCGATTGCCATAATCATTGACGACTGCTTGATGAAAAGTAACTAATTAGCATAGCACTATTGATCAGAGCAATGTTACATCAGAAGAGGGGATTGCCGGTGAGAGCACTGAACTTTTTGAGGCAAGAGGGGATCTGGAATAACACTAAGGAAACATTAAGATCCCAAGCGGACCAATCCTGCAGACATTACATGTTGTTTTGTATAAACATTGTTAGAGGCGTAGGTGAGGCCACATTTCTCCAGGAACCCAAAGAAACCCCACAGTAAGTTACAGCCGCCGTGGATGAAACACTTAAAAGTGTGTGCGTCATTGTGCGTAATTAATTGACACAAGCAAGTAAGTCTCATTTGAGCTACCCACAGGAGGAAGTGATGTAAAAGTACAGCATTGTAGTAAGCTCCTCTATCCTAATTAAGACATATAAATCGTTGCTACGCGGCTTCAGGTTTCACCATAAAGCAAAATGTTCACATGGGGGCAAAAGCGTGTAAAAAGAAGCCCGATCCACGCAATAAAGAGATGCACTGTTACTCCCCCTGTTAACTCTCTGATGAGCTGTCAACAGCCTCCACCAACACGTTTATAGGATTCTTATAGCATGAGTAACACGTGCATCAAATTGTTTTGTCTTTTAAGGAAACACAATAATGCAAGTCATGGCTGTTTTTTGTGTGTCAGAGGAGGCCTGACTCGTGGTCCACTGCATGGTCAGTATGGGTAATTAGGGGTTAATTAGATGAAAGTACGTGTGGGGGAAGGGGCTAAAAGGAATGGGGATTTGGGGGTTGTGAGGCATCAGAGGGGGCTTGCCGGGGAGTGGAAACTCAAAAACACCCTTCTCAAGCTGAATCCTTCTCTGTCAGAGCTTTTTACTCTGCTCGCAGTAAACAAATACTAACATTCCCTCGGAAATACACGCGCCTAGATTACATGCACGCACAGACTCAAGCGAAGGACTATGTTGTGCTTTTTGTGCAATGTGTGGCTGCAGCTGGCCAACAGGCAGAGGAGCTGCTGGTTATCTATCGGTTGAGTCAGGCGGCTGGAATGCCAGGAATCTAACCTGAGATCTATGTGCGGAGGACATATCCTCTTCATACGCTCAACATGCACTGTCCACTCTCCTCCTAAAAGGTAGGGAGGGGGAGAACGTGCATGCTCACAGTGCTGATACATGACCCTATCAGCTGTTTGCACGTTATTGGGCAATTTGTTTTAGTTAGAGTTAAGATCAATAGCGAACACATCAGAGAAATGGGATGATGCCAAGATTATTGTGGAAAGGACTTTACACGCACTCTCTGTCCCTTCCTTGCTTACAGAGTAAATCTGCGGTGTTATGTAAGAAGTGGCCATAGTCTAAGTGCTGTAGCCATTGAGAAAGAGGTTCTGCTGAGCATACCCGCCGTCCTCTTTCCCCTTCCCCCTTTTCGCCAGGCCTGCAGGCTCCACCAGGCTGTCAGCCAATCAACTTCTGTTCCATATCTGATTTAGGTTTTGCACATCTATAACCTAAAATAAACTACAAATCACGTCAGAATGCAGCTTTTGTCGTTCAGACACATATTTACCGCAAACTGGGAAACTATTCTATGTTTTTATGCAATTTGATGCTCCTTTTCCTCTCACTAAATCCTTTCACTTCTTTTCCACCCTCTGATTAAAAGGAAAATAGCCTTCGTCTTTCTCCCCTTGCTGTAGAGAGAAAGGGGACCATGTGTCCGAGCCTGTGTGGTCAGTCTTACCCTCCCCCGCTCCTCTAACTCGCACACATGTGGCAGAGGGTGGCCTGGCCCCTCTCTGCTTATTGTGTCCACTCATATATCAGGCTGCAGCTGACCAGTCCCTCCTCATGTCCCCTCCATCTGCCCTTCACTTTGCTCTTTCTCTGTCACTTTACAACCAGCAGCAGCGCAAGTCTTTACTATAACACCTAATGAGGATCTAAGGTGTGCTACAATTTGCTTAACAAGCTGTCATGATTACTATGAAGGACTAATGTGTGTGTGTGTGTGTGTGTGCGTGAATGGAGGGTGATGTTTATTTGTCCCTCTATACAGGACTAATGAGTAGCTGCTGACACCAGGTTACTAACGATCTGTCTTTCATTCACAGAATCGTTTCACCCTGGTAACTGAAAGCTAAAAAGGGCTAAAACTGCTAATCATCATTACGGACAAAGACTGTAATGAGGTGTAGCTGACTGGGATGTTTACTAGTTTGAGAGTGTGTGTGCGTGTTTGTGTGTATGTGCGCGCGCGCTCGCTCAGAAGTTTCATTTGAGTCGTTGCGGTTGTAAAAAATAAACGCTTCATAGGGTTGTGTGTATTTCAATCTTCCCTGGGAAGAAATTTAACGAGAAGCTGTGAGTCTTTTTGAGGGAGGAATTTGACGGATGTACGTTACTAAAACCTCCGTCGGCTCAGAAAACTCTTTCCTCCTTTTCTGTTTCCCAGTGTTTGTATCTGCATATGTGCGGGTAGCTCTTTAGAATAGTAAATTCCTGTTGCATTATTCCAATCAGGTTAGCGTTGTAATCCTGTTAAAGCTTGGCCTAATCAATAGCTCGGTCAATCAATATAAGGATATTCATCAACCTGGATAGCAACCTCACATGATAAGCACATATACAAACGAGTCCTATACTGCAATGTGTCACAGATTTAATCTGCTTTTACACACTAACGTTGCACAGATTCAACACTTTGCAATTCAGATAAAGACACAGTCAGGCTTTCTGCGGAACATCAAGAGCTATTACTGAAAATAAGAATAAAAATAAGTATTATTGAGCATTGAGCATGAAGACCCTAAAGCTATGAATGGACTTAACATTGCACTCCCTCGCTATGTTTAGGTTGCTCTTTGACAGACAGTGGTGCTTTGGAAAATTGTTACTTGTATATTTACATCTCGGGCCTGAAAAAACATTGACTGAACATTTTCTGGGAAATTCCTCAAGCAAAGCCTGCAGACTCAGCTGTTAAAGTCATTGGCACATCAGCCTTTTCAAAGAGACTTCTCAGAGACCCCCAAACCCCTCACTCGCCTCTACTGAGACACAGGAGACGAGTCCTCAACAAAAGAGGAGCCAAGAAGGAGAAGAAGGTGGAACTGTTCACTAACAACACGCCGAATAAATCCATTAGCGGGCATGTGCTCTACAACATAGTTCAAACATTAAAAGACAACAAGGAAAGAGAAGTGCAGACTCACTGTATGGGGTGACAGGACTGAGCATTCTGCAGCCCCGGCCCCAGGTGAGAGGAGAGGTCCACTCGGTGCTAGCGAGGGCCAAGCTGCATGCTGTGGGTCCTCCTCGGACTTCCCCTACTGCTGCTGCTGCTGCTGGATCGGCTAGTAACTGGCCCCTTGGACCCCTCCATGGTTCATTTCACAGTCTAACACCGCTCCGAGACGCTGCCGACGGACGAACACACACACACACGGCACAGTGACTAAGAGGAGATGTTTATTTTAGTAGAAGCCATTAAAAGCTTAAACATGGGGACATTTTAAGACATTTATAATTGTATGAAGATAATCCAAAAAGCATTTGTTACATGTTGACTTCCCTACTAAAAAGACCATATTGTAAAAATAACTTATATACTTATGTAAAGCAATGAATATAGAGCTTCTCATGTGGTCACATTTGTTTTCCTCAGTGTTTCTGTCTGTTTATGTTTTTGCACGTGTGTGAGCTACTGACACAGTTTGAAGCCCCGACAGAGAAAAGGGGGCTTTTACTCACTGACCACAAAACCGCACGGCAAGCGGAGACAAGTTCCTACTTCTTTGAAGCTTCCTATGTTTCAACACAAACAATACAAACCGCGAGAGGAAAAGGAATTTTGCAGTCGCTGCAGAGCAATCATGTCTAACGTAGAATACGTTTACATGAAATGAATAATAACTGTGGGTAGACAACCGGCTTCTACATATATTACACACGACTGCAAGTACAGCTGAGGAAGCAGCACCAAAAAGAGTAAAAATTAGAACACATATAGAGAGAATAGAGAATATTTAGAATGACAGGAATGTCCAAGAAGCTGCAGAGGCAATGTCATGACTGCTGAAAGGAGATAAAAGCAAAGTCTTTTTCAGCAAGTGAGCAAATTTATACAGACCTGATCATGCCTTGATTTGCTTGATGAGTGGTTCAATTTGGAAAGTAATCCACGTACATCAGGGGAGCTGACATAAATGCGTGTGAGTCTTGTTTGTGCGCGTGTGTGTGCGTGTGGGTGTGTGTGGGTGTGTGTGTGTGTGTGTGCATGTGAGAGGCTTGTACTCTCTTCTGGGACTCTATCCCTCTCTCCTGCACTCCCTCGCTCGCCCTCCAGCTCCCTTCTCCCTCCCCCCACTCGCCCAGTGACAACAGAGCAGCACATACATCCCCTCCCCCAACCTCGCCACCCTTCCCCCTCCTCCTTCTCCTTGTCTTTTGTTAAAACTATTTCAGCAGGAAGGGAGAGAGAGGGAAAAAGTGACCAATCATGCAGTGTCAAAGCACAGCCCATTTCCCCCTGCTGTGTGTGCGTGCGTTTGTGCATGTAATCATTTCTGCATGTATGCATTTTTTCGTGTGATCTTATTTTGAAGTGGGGATGCTTACTGTGGACCTTCAGTGTGATGAATGGACATATGGGCCACAAGCTACTGAAAAATAGTGAATTTTCCACATCAGTGAACGCACGAGAAGTTCAGCTATTGTCAATGACTTCTATTGATCTGATGCATTGATCTTAGTGGTGCTGGAAGGTTGGAGTTGAAACAACCATGTCAATATTACCTAATTCCTGTGTTACCCCATCCCCCGTATACACACACACTCACACTGTGCATGGCCAACAGTAAATGACCTCCACATTGGCCTCAACCCTTTCACTAAGAAGTGGGTAAATTGTTTCACATTCTTCACATTTAGGAATATCTGATATTGATATCGATAATATTGCTGTTTTGATATAATTTTCTTTCCAGGGGCTCATTTAAATCTTTCACTTCAGCCGTTATTTTGCTCCTCAGTCCCTCATACATATAGAAACACAGCTGTGGTTCTGCATTTAGAGTTATGGAGTAACGGTGGGCAGGACGAGCTGGGCCACTCCTCATGTTACTATGCTGTAAACAGCCAAGGCCCCGTAGGACACACGGCCTCTGCTGTTGGCCCTAAACATACACACACACACACACACACACACACACGAACGCACCCATGCACAGGCACACGTGCACACACACACGCACACACACCCACAGGCACATGTTTGACATGTGTGAGCTGTGTTTTAGCTCAAGCTGTTTCTTTACTTTTGTTTTATTGGAACATAATCGCATGAGTATGATTACAATGAGGGCTTTTATACCAGACATTCTTAAGGAATCTCGACTTCAAACCAACCTGACAATAGTTATGTTTTGGCTTTCTTATTAGTGGAGTTAAAGTCTGAGAGTACCATGCATTTTTGGCCAATAAAGTAGTGGAGGGTGAGGGTTTGTTCCAATACCTTTCATCAGGTGAGCAGTAATGAATAATGCAGTGCTCAGCCCTTTCTCCCTTACCTGCTTTGCTGACGAACACTGAAAAAAGCCACGCTGTTTTTGTGTAGGCCAGGAAACAAAACAACTAAACAATGCCAAATGTGCTGTGGATGCTTTTCTTTTCATCATAGATAAAATAGGCTGTTTGATAGAAATTCCCTGCAGAGGTGAAGCCCCCAGATGTGGTCTCTTGTTATGTCAGAAACACCTCCCCTTCATGCCGTGTTGCCCACAGTGATTAAGGAAGGACGCCTCCCCAATAGTACATTTATGTTTAGAATCGGGGTTTTGAAAAAACAAAGGTGTGACAGTATGATTTCCAATGAATGTCACATGACTCTTGACATTCACTGTGTATGTGGGGGGCCGGTGGAAACGGAAGGTATGAAAGGTTGGGCTTGATACTTCACACCTCTGTATACGAAACAGTCACATTTTGTGGAAAGTTTTGCGCTTTAAAGCTTATTTACAAGGCTGCATGTCTAGCTCTAACCCTCTCACACACGTCAATGTCCTTTAGAATGAACTGGAAATCTAATGACGTGCTGAACGCAGGTGTCTGCTTCATTGTATATGCGGTTACGCCTGTCCACACTAAGAGTTTTCTCACCAGACTTTCGGTAACATTTGTTTTGTGGCCACTGTGAACGTCGAAAATGATTTCAAACGCTTCACAATGGAAACGTAGCCGTGGGGATGTAGGCACACTGCTACTGAGTGTGTCCTGTCGACGAACAGAACTGCAAAGCCGTCAGCAGGTTAGAGGCAGAAGAAAGGCATCTAAATTACTGGACCGGGTAGAGCACAAAACAAACACACACGCACACATATTGGCCCTGCTGCAAACAGGACATGGTAACTCTACACGTGGGTCCCTTTGGCCCCGTAGGTGGGATAGGTCACATGATAGCACCCCAGAGAAGCTCAGCTGTTTGGCACTCTAATTCAGTCCCAAGCAGCTGAGCACTGACCTACTGCTCCACTGAACTGTCCCAGTAATGATAATTATGTGTGTGCGCGCGTGTGTGTGTGTGCGTGTGTGTGTACTTGGGAAGAGGTTCATCCAGGAGGAAAAAAGACCAAGCGATTTTCAGAGTTAAATAGCTGGATAACAATGTTCATTCCCGTATACCAAATCATGTTTATATGTTCATAAAATAAAGGGGAATTATGAGTGAGGGAGAGCAGCATACAGAGAGTAGAGGGGAGGGGTTAAGGAGGGAAAAACAGGAACAGGACATCTGTCGAAAAAGAACAGGAAATGGGTGTATTGTTTCCCACAGGCAATGGCACTGTCAGCCAAGTGTACTTGTACTGTATGAATAATTGTATGTGCGAGTCCTCTCTGCCTTAGAGTTATATTGCTGCTCAGTAAAAACACACCAGTGAGTCAGACAGACATGGGTACATGTCCATCTGCTACACATTGCTGGAGCACCACATTAGTATTAATCCAAGGTTGAAAATAGTCCCCAACAAATCTTTAATCTACTTCTGTTTAGTTACATTTGCTACAAAGTACAGTACACAGTGTGTGAGCTGATTTCAAAGATGTATGTCTTCATGGTAGAAAGGTCAAAGGATAATGAGCTGTTATTTTTATTATTTTCATGTTTAAAAAACATATATACAAGCACTTTCATAAAAAGAAAAAGAGAAACCCCTTAACATGTAGAAGACGATACAGGTATAAATACATCATTATATTAATCAAAATGTAGATGATTTTGTTGGGTTCTTGTCGAGGAAACATGATATTGACTTTAATTTGCATCCTTAAGAAAGTCATTGAGTCATTTAAATAGCACGTTGATTAGCAATGTTTGCACATTAGCAAACATGCACGCACATACTTACTCATTATGTGTCCTGCATTTTCCTCACATGTGAAGATCCAATAGTCAGCCTCACTTTTGGCAAACTGTAGGTGACGTATTCTCAATGTTAAATAACCGGTAACTAAAAGCTTCCTGCTAAAAGCTCCAACCGTCGTTGAATTTTCTTTAAAAAAAAATGGCAAAACAACATAATCGAATAATGCTATGCAAAAAAATGTGATGGCTGTAGGTACGGTTTTATATTTAATTGACAAAACAATTTAAACACCTCCTAAGGAAGCTTACCACACACACACACACACACACACACACACACACACACACACGCTTTCCCTCTTGCACACCACACACAGACGGTGCTCCATGTTAGAGTGGCTTATTGTTCTCTAGTATAGAGAACACAATATCCAAGTCTAGTAATAGAGGTTAGATTAATTGCTGACAAATCTGTATTCAGCAGTTGCCTTTCTCTCCGCTGGACAGATTTATGACAGAGATTGATGGGGGGAGGGACGAGCTGAGAGACTTCCCTGTTCAGTGAGGAGAGAGGACAACAGCTCAGTTGAATAGAAGCATAAGGAAGGAAAAGAAGACAAACTGGATGGTTTTGGTTGGAGCTTACACGTGACCAACAATTTTGTATTTTAGTTTGTAGGAGGCCTGTACTGTCCCACCGAACTATTGTTTATATTTGTATTCCTTTCAGAATCAATGTGTTAAATTTCGGAGATTAAAACATTACCAAGTCATCTCCTCAAATTACTTTAGTGCAAAGACAATTAGGCCTTTTTACTGTTTTTTTACGTTAATACATTGATTAATATATTTAAAAGATAAATTTCTTGCACACTTTTGGAAAAATATAATATAACTTAATTTAACCTTATAGAGCTAATTATTTCCAAAATGTCCTTGACTAAATAAGTTCTCCAATAACAAATACTATAAATTATTTTAAACAAATTTAAAAGTACGTTCCTTAGTCTATTCGTTTCCATACACTCTATTAATATGTCATTTGAACGTCTATTCCTCTATTTATATCCCAAGCAAGTCTGACTCCATACATGGACACTTCCTGTTCGTTTTAAAACCATTTGACATCCAAGCTATATTTACTACTTTGGTCTGCCGGATCTCCTTTAATGATGTTTAACCTCAGAACTGCATTGAACAATCATTTTATTTTTTCTCAGTCCAGAATATCAACGCTTCAGTATTTTCCTGTACAAATGGTTGATTCACCAAAGATACAAAAGAAAAGAAATGGAAATCAAATCTCAGCTATTATTGGAATGACACATTACACAATTGTGAATTGGACTTTTTGCTCTTGAAAATTGTTCTTTTAGGCCTTTGTGTTCACTGGAACAAAATAAACATTGTGGCCAGCACAGACAAAAAAAAAATTCATTACGGTTTCCAAATGAGACTCCTAATAATATCGAAGTGCAAATGACGATCCCCTTGTTATTAATTCCATTCACGACATTATTCTTATCATTGTTTTGGTTGCTTTCCAAACATAACAGATCTACATGATACTTTGGGGCGGTGCCTGTCAGTCAGCAGGCTTGACCCAATGCATTACGGCATAATTATGGGATGCAGAATATATTAATTGTTGGATTAGTCATTTTCTTTTAAACTTAACAACCCCACACAGTTGTCCAATGGTGTATTACAAAGCTCCAGAAAGGGGCTGGCAGGTTTCTAGACCGCAGCGTTACAAATATATTGAAGTTATGCCTTATTCACTCAGCTCTCCATCCATTTAATGCTGCGGATTGGCAATGGAGAGATATAGAATATGAATATAAAATTATAAACATAAACATGTCATATAGCATTCTCCTTTGATTTAATTAAAACGTCCCAATGTTTTGATAAATTTATGCTCACAAGATAGCAATTTATGGCCTCAATTCAATTGAAAGGTTTCTACATTTTGGTTTATTCCCACATTTTTTCTTCCACCTGATGTAATGGCCAACAGCTCATCTGATTGGTCCAGGCCGCAGCGCGCCAGCTGTTTGTAATCAGGAGACTTTGGGAGTCAGGATCATATGACACCCTTAAGGCCCACATGCACACATAGATATATACATACAGGGTGCAGTGCATCTTTAACCTCGTGCCCTTCCCACAGGCTACTCCTTTGCAGACAGAATCACCTCCAGATGTGCACACTGCGTTCCCCCCTTGGGGGAAAAAAGGGGGGAGTGTTGGGACACAAGGAGGGGGGGCAGATCCTACGCGAGTGGAAACGGCTCAAAGACATTGGGAGAAAAGTAAAGGAGAAGTTTAGATTTGTGTTTACCCTCCAGGATCCGGGGCCTGGTTTTTCTTTCTTTGAACGATGATATAGTCTTATACTATTATTGTACTATTAAAAGAGACAGTCATCATCAGTATAATGTACTAGAAACAATTGGGACTTTACTTCCACCTAGTGGACTCAGTCATTTATTATACATTAAAGCTTGAACTGCCTGATTCAATTATTTAACCACAAAATAAATGGTGCAATAAGTGATACAGAAGTTAATTTCATTTCAACTGTAATTATTTATTTTTCCATTGTGAAAATCAAATTACATATACATAGAAAACATGTAGAATTATTTTGCTCAAGACTGATTTGACTTTCAGTGGTTAAAGAGACAATGCATGGCTCTTGTTATGGCTCCAAGAATATTAAGGTTACTGCAGTAGAAGTGCTCTTCTCCCTGAAAGCCTCCTGCTTTCTAACATCTCTCTTTCATCCATTTCTTATTATTTCAACCCAACTTTCTCCTTAAAACAGACACAATCTTTGTGTAATATTCATTGGAAGTACATAGCTTCACACAGTGCACAGCTGTCAATAGCATCTACATGTAACAACGAAGTAAGGATTCCGGCAGGAGAGAAACTCTTTCTGTGGTCGGAGTAATGAGGCGTTTTCTCAACAACCTGTGCTTCAATTTAAAAGGTTTGTTTTGGTCAGACTTTAGATGATCAAAGGTAATAAGATGGCACAACAAAAGTGTTCATGTGTTCAAGGACGCGATACTCACATCCTATGTGCACGCAGTACACCTACAGTATTTCACTGTATGTCTACTATACATTCAAACATACATTAATGATTTGAAGACACGTGATGCTCATTGAAATTATTAACAATTTCTGAATAGTTAACTTCTTTTGTGAAAACATTTCTTCTGTCGCTGGATGTTAAAAAAGGGTTTCCACAGTTTGGTTGAGTCTAAATTTACATATAATTTGTTTTAACTTACTCATGTGAACTAGAATATATTTATCTACACAAAGAATAATATTCATGCCACTTGCTAATTTAGTTATGAGTCCTTTGGGACAAAAGGAATATTAACATTCACTTTGCAATCAAAAGTAAAGGTAGACATGATGTAATTAATATGAATAATTAGTCTGTTCATTTTCTTCTAAATTGGAAAGTGATCAATTATTGCTTAATGAGTGTGACCGTCCGTGGTGTTTGCTGTCTTAGAAATAACCTTTGAAGGTATTTGATTTATTAAATTATATTATATATATATATATATATATATATATTTATATATATATTTGTGCCGCATTATTCAACATTTATCTTAGATGTTTCTTATTACAGCATATCTAGAAAGTAAAGAGCACACTTTGTAATTTTATATCTAAAAATAATGAAATGTAATACATTTTTAAATTATTTAAATGCTCCATAGACTTATTGAAAATAGAATATACCAAGAAGTCTTTATCTACAGAAAGTGCTAAAGATTAAATTATAGTGAAGGTAATTCTTTCACCAAATAATCTGTTTTCTTTGGCTGATAAGAATGAGGTGGAGCACATTTGAACAGTTGAACCATGTTCACCCAAACTGACTTGGGGATCCACATAATAAAGGAAATATACATATCCTTTTAATTAAATATACCATCTTTTGGCACATGTAAAGTGTTCTGGGCTTTACTGAACCACCACCTGGGGAGGACAAAAAATGATGCATTGGCACAAAAAACAAATAAAGTTATAGTAAGGTCAATTTGGGTTGGACGTGGTGTAAATTATTGCTTAAAAGAAAGTCCTGCAGCTTCCCTTTCCTGATACACAGGATACATAAGAGACGCTCTTCCTCTCTCTCACACACACACACACACACACACACACACACACACACACACACACACACACACACACACACCGTTTCTCTGCACTGTTTTCCTCTGAACTGGTGTCGAGAGTGCCGTGCAGGAGCATTCATGAACTTATCTGAGGTAAAATAAGACACAGTACTGACACATGACGGATATTCTGCAGAGCAACCTCTGTCGTACACAATCATTAGTTCAAACTTAAACGTCCATAAAGGGAGAGAGGATTACACCTCAGAAAAACACGTTATTGATGCCACTGCTTCAACTGAAGTGGGTCTTCTAACATTCACTGTTTTCAGTTTACATCATCACACAAAACTGACACCAAGTTTTATGTTCCAAAAGAGTAAGTATTACTGAACCTGCAAAGTAATTTAAAATCTACCAAATAATTTACAATATCATCACCATTAGAAAAAGGGACGTACTCATTACACATTAAATACAATTATAATTTATCTAGAGTGATAAATGTAGTGAGTTAACAAAAAGAGCTTTGATTTAAAGAAGCACTTCCTGGACACCGTGACGTGTGCAGTGTGCACCTGTGGGGGGTTTCTGACCAAAGAGGGAAAAGGGGGAGTTGAGAGATCGTTGTTATGTGTGCTCTTCTGTCTTTTCGAGAAACAAATATCATTGAGTATTTTTGTTATAATCAACACTGATCACATGATTGATGTCCGTGATTGAGGGTTTTATTGACTGGTTTATGGTCAAAATGAGACTGTTGCTCAAGTTGATGCTAGTTTGTAGTCATGTGATCAGATTTCTGTACACATGACATCCATTGCAGTCTGTCCATCCCGGGAGAGGGATCCCTCCTCTGACGTTCTCCCTAAGGTTTCTTCCCTTTTTTCCCTGGAAGGGTTTTTTTCATTTTTTGGGGAGTTTTTCCGTGCCGATGTGAGGGTCTTGGGACAGAGGATGTTGCATGTGTACAGACTGTAAAGCCCTCCGAGGCAAATTTGTAATTTACGATTTTGGGCTATACAAAATAAAATGAATTGAATTGAATTTGGTTTATTCAGTTCTTATTTCAGAAAATTTTAAAAATATTTATAGTCCTCGCAAAGATTTCTCTGTCCGTCTCTTTGCTTGTATGTTAATGGTAATTATTATGTGTTGCAGTTAGCTGGTTGAAATCATCAAGACCTTTTTCCTTTAAGCACTGTAGTGGCTGATGGTCAAAGCTGCCATTTCGCAGTCTCATGGTCCAGGACATGTGTACATCTTTTACTCGTCTATGAACGCAATCCCTTCAATCCTGCAGAGAAAAACACACAAAACAGAGTTAACACAGCACAGAGCAGTTTAGCTGCCCTCAATTTGCAAATCCTTCTAGCAACAGCAAAGCACAAAAGAAGTGAGGGACTTAAATGTGTAGGAAATATATCTCGAGATAACAGGGTGAGGGAAAAGAGGGTGGAGCCTTGCCTTCTTAGCAGACACAGGACAAATGTCCTTTGGGTTAGAGTTGAGGGATTTCCACACGGTGGTTTTAGACATTTCATCAGATATATTAATATCAGAGGGGTCACACCTGAGGACCAGGGAGAGGAAAAGGAGGGGGAGAGCAGACAAAAGAGTGTTGGGACTGTTGGGTCTTAGGGAGGGTTCACAGTTTGTTAGTATTTACATGGTGCACTTGAACGGAGATCACCACACACAGCGAACGAGACAAGTGTTCATGTAGATAGACAGGACAGGGAAGGATTTCTCTCAAAGTCTTACCACTCCGATCCTCTGATGTCCATTGTGTCCGCTTGAGTCTGTGTGGGTATGTTTGTGTAAGCTAACCTTGGGTCATGTGCTTTTGGGGTCTGAATGGGCTTGCTGCGCTCCATGGGAATCGGAACAGCAGGAATTTTTTCCTTCTTTGTGCTGAGCATAATCTGTGATTCCTGGAAGACACATCAACGGTGCAGTCAATAAATGCATGTTGATTTATCTCCGTATGTGTATTTCCAGATTTCATTCGGACTACCTCTTCTATTGATTTGGAAACATCATCAAGGTTTTTTTTCTTCCACTCAGGCATCAAGTCATCCAGGTAACTTAGCTCTCGATCGGAGAAACAACAGTCCAGCAGTTTGCGAACAAAAACCAAAGCCAGCACCTTAAGAAAAAAATATTAATTTTTAAAATGGAAGAAATTTGGAGCGAGGGAGGGGACGTTGATGGTAGCCAACTCACCATCATTGGAAAGACAATAGCAGCAGGTGACGTCTTAATGAACCAGAGCAGCAGCAGACAGGTGAGCTGTGTCAGAGTGAACAGGTGCACCTTCCTCAAGGGCACGTGACGCAGGTAGATGAAGTCTGGCTGGTGCTTCGCCGGCATGCCGAACAACTTCAGACGGTCAAAGAACTGAGAAGTGACCGGAGTTGTTGGAGAAGTTGGAGACAGGGACGGAAAAAGAGAGACAAATTAATGAGAGCGCAGATTGGGGAAAAGTCGCGAACATGGCAAGAGAAAAATAAGAAAGCTAAATTTAATTAATCTGACAATTAACTGTTCAGCCTCAAAGATGTATAACACAATTAATTTGATCCAGAAATGGCATCACAGGGACAGTAAATGACTCCAAGCTGAAGCAATCAGTATAAATGTAGTAGTTTAGCAAGTTTAACTGGTATCTGTATGTGCCGCACTACAACTAGGGGGTGCAAAAGTGTACTACAGTGGCTTTCTCGTAGTTTTTCCTCATAGGATATTGTTCCTGTGTCACAATTTGCGTTACCTGTATGCCTTTTAATGAAGACACTCCCATGTAAAGGAAAACCCCATACAGCACTGGCATAGGAATGAACTAGAAAAAACAAACAAAAAAAACATAACTGAGCTTTGATAACGAACATTATGAAATACCTCCCGGCCAACGGGGGGCAGCATTAAGGCGTGGCTTGTCTGACTGACCTGCAGAGCTCCAGTCATGAATACAGAGCAGCCCATGAGGAGGAAGATGATCAGGCCAGTGAGCCTCTGTTCCCTGATGCCCAGGAAGCGAGGCATCTCTCCTGGAGCCGAGCTTTCCGACTCCAGCTTCAGGCTGTTGACGTGAGAGATGGACAGCACCGTGGCTGCCACGAACCAGGGCAAGCCCATGATGGAGCACACCGCCAGCATCACTCCGACTATGAGTAGGTCCAGGTGGTACCCGCATCCCTTCTGCAAATCAGAGAGAAGGCCAGTCGTGTACACGTGTAACTGAGCTGTAGCAGTGCTTCTGCTCACCAGCTACAGTTGGAAGCTACAGTGGAATGCAGGTGTATCTTCAGAATCAGAAAACATTTATTGTCAGAGTATGTCAGACATACAAGGAATTTTACTTGGCGGTTGGTGCATAACATATGACAATGGACAACAACAAGACAACATAGTGCAAGTAATGAAATATAATATATGGGTTAGTAGACTAAGGCTGTGGGTTAGTTAAAAAAGACAGGAAGAGTAAAAAATGACAAAGTTATAAAATCTAAAGTGCACCAGCAAACAGAAAGTGACACGAAAGTGTTTGTGCAGTAGTCGTGTGAGGAAATTGACCGGATGGATGTCAGAGTCAGTCAGTGGGGGACACGGGCTTTGTTGATGAGTCCAACTGCTGACGGGAAGAGACTGTTTGTGTGGCGGGAGGTCTTGGTCCTGATGGACCTCAGCTCTTACCAACAGTTTGTGCTCTTTGCGATTGATGATGACGGCAGTTATCTGTTGGTCCATAAAGATGAGGATGGTGCACAGAAGAGCAGGAATGGTTGCAGCCAGGACTGTCCACCATGGGTTGCGCCCTATTGGATTGATCAACCAACCTCGGTCGTCTCTGGTAGGCTGGAAGATAACAATAGGGAGGAGTGAGGCCATGATTCGAACCCAACCATGTGGCGCCAACACCAGAATCCCACGTTTATCTTTAATTCCACCATACCTGGAATTTGTTGGGCACTTTCAACTTCTGGGAGGGCACTCCAATTAAATAATCAAGCAGAACCATGATGGCGATGGTGAGGAACACTGCAAAGTCACTGATCATGGATCGCACCTGGCACAAGAGAGGTATCAGCACCAAGAGATCGGTGGTTAGTAATGTGGCGTGTCAGGTTTGTAAATGTCTGGTGACACCTTTTGTTAGCGAGGAGCTCCATTACCTTGGTAGGGAAATAACGACTTGTTTTAAATTGTTTGAGGAACGCAGACATGAGAAAAGTCGAGAAGAACAAGATGGTGGACCAGAAGAGAACATCTGGGGTGAAGGGCCCGTGGGGGCCACATGATGTCCCGACAAAGTGGCCCTGCAGACCCACACATTCCTGTGAAAATGTACAGATACTGTGTATTAGAAACTAAAATTCCTTACTCGGTTCTAGTAAAAATAGATCAAAAACATAGAAGAAGGGAGTCTACGAAGCTACAAAGACAACAATACAGAAGTCACGCCTTGGGTGTGCCCAGTTGAAACAACAGTAAAAGGTTATTCAAGGTGATTGGGTTTGTTGAATTTTAACAAAAGTAGAAGCAGTGTGTGCCATCATCTGTAAATCAAACTGGGATCAGGTTTCAATGTTTGTTTGTGTGTGTGTGTGTGAGTCCACATATTTACGTTACCTTGACAGTGAGGTTGGTCCAGGGTACTTCAGTTGCGGTGATGTTTTTCTCACTCCACAGTTGTAAGGTATTATTAGTGGGGTTATCAGGCTCTGTACATCTACAGCTGCAGAGAATAGACAGCCTCACTCAAATTAGGCGAGACATAAAGGCATTCTAGGATCTGATAAAAAAATAGAAAATCTGTGTGATGAACCAGCAGAGGGCAAATCATGTTACTCACTACGCAAGTGTGAGTTTGTCCAGATCGCTGTTTGCATTGAAGGGGTAGACTTCTCCCAGGTGGATCAACTTCTCCAAGGCCTCGTAGATGAAGATGAGGCAGATCAGGGCGGCAAAGGCCTCCTCTGTAAACCGAGTGATGTAGCACACCAGACAGCTTGCATCAGTGGCAACCAGAACAAAACACAGCACAGCCGTCCACAGGCCGATGCAAGTCCTCAGAGACAGATAGGACAGGTCGTAGTCCCTGGGGGAGCACACAATTAGTTCGACAACTAACTGCAGGGGTGATGATAACATGTCACAGGTGATTTGTTGTAATACATACTTGCAGAACTTGTGGAGGATTTTCTCAAAAACCAGCACAGGACCCGTACTGCCCAGAATTGTGAGAGGCTGACCAGCAAACAGAGAGTAGGCTACTCCAGTCATTGACGCACCCAGTAAGGACTCTATGGCGCTCTAAAACACATGGTGGAAATACAAAGGGTACATCTGGTATCCAGTAACACGTCAAACACTCCATACTGTATTTATAATTTTGCAGTCACACTGCAGTACATTGGTGTCTCAGTGTGTTTCTGGCCTTACGATGCTTCCCTCTGTTGCCTCCCCAAGCAGTCCTCCAAAAGTGATGACCGGAGACATGCAGGCACAGTAGAGGAAGAGGAAGGAGGCCACACACTGAAGGCTAAGACCGTCCTTAAAGTCACTCAGATAGAATGGAGCTTTTCTCTTGATGTCCAGTATCAGACCACCAAACAACCTGATCATGCCACACAACAAAACAAGGCAGGCTTTAAAGGATATAAGCAGGAGTGTTTTGTTGCGTGTGTTTTTTCTTTTAGGCTGCGCGCGTCAGCTCTTTTCAAATCAAAACCAAAAATGTCTGGGCCCAGCAACTGACAAACATGCTGGAGAGTGCCAACTCGCCCCGCGCTTTTACATATCCCTCCAGAAAACAAAACAGGTGCTAAACTCATGTTCATGCTTCATGTTTGTCCCAATATTTACCAGTTTTGGGGGTATGAAATAATAATTGTCAAACCCCGAATTTGGATTCTGTATTAACCTTGTAATAGAGACACCATCACTGAAGCAACACGCCTGTGTAATCAACCCGTAGATGACAGCTCACCTTCCAGTTCTCTGTAGCTCTGGTCCGTGATGCTCGGCATGTAGCTCTTCCTCAACCTGGCAGGTGGTGCCATTAGTGACTCCTGGCGTCTTTCTCTTCTCCTGCAAGCACCAAATGCCAGTCCAGGAACATCAAAATGAGCTCCATATTTAAATTCATATGAGTACATATATTTATTATGTGGTTGTATATATATATATATATATACACACAACCACATAATATATATATGTACTCATATGAATTGTATATATATGTGTATATATACACATATATACTGTGTGTATATATATATACACACAGCCATCTAAATTTCGAACATATACCATCGGAGCTGCGTACCTGGGAGGGAACACTCTTTGGGGGCTCAATGCGGATTGAGGGGTCCCACTCTCCTGGTGGTAGGACCGTCACCTGGTCTAAAAACTCATCTATCCCAGCCAGCAGGTCACTTCTGTCCTTTGCCTTGTAGGCTACATCATGGAAGATCTGGTTTGAACACAATAAAGGCCGGGGGAACTTAACGGCCTGTCTTTGCATTTGAGATGTTTTGTTCAGAGAATGATTCTGATTTTACTTGTCAGAGCCTTCTTACTTCGTCTGTCATGATGGTTGCCATAGAGCGTCCAATTTCGTGGTATTGCTGGGCCTTTCCATCTTGGCCGAGGAGAATGAAGAGGAACCTGATATTTGTCAGCAGACGGTTCAGAGGACATCATGGACTACCAGATTACTCAATTGACATTTGATTTTGTGAATGAATCATTGTGGTTGTCTACCTGGTAGGTATGGGGACCTCAGTAAGTCCGGTGAGCAGCACAGCAGGGGAAAGGCGGACAAAGGCTACTATGGGCCTCTCCAAGAAGTCCAGTTCTCCTACCAATACATTGGAGGCCTCTGCGCCCTCTGGGATCTTCTTCATGAAGTGCATGTCCACCTTGTGAGACAAACAAAAGGTTAACATCAGTTAAGAAGACAAAAGGGGCTTAATACCGATGGTACACTAAGATTATTGCATTCTACAACTTCAGAATTTACAATGCAAAAATAAATGTGTAATCTTTTCCACCAAGTGTGCAGCTTGATGCCAGATAACCTAGCTAGCATTTCATTGCTCTGGGTATTAAACTGCATACATATGCACTAAAATTCCTGGTGGAAAATGTAATTAAACTTTTATCTTTGCCCTTTGTGGATAAGGCTGCTTTGGGATGCACTTTGAACATATGTGGTTCTCCTGTTGTTTCCTATTGGGCACTATGTAACGCATTTTTTGACAGCACAATGCACCAAACATTGATTATTGATTGCAGGGTGCTAGACATGTATCGACCTGATATAAAAGCAAAAAGGATCATGCTCTGCTGTGGTTTGGTGTTAATCAACTATTTTCTATATTAAGTTATATTGTGGTCTTCATAACATCACGTGAACTGTGAGAAAACTCACCGAAGACCATTAATAACTGCCTGTATACTCACTTTGCTCAGGTCCACTTGATGGCCGTCGTGTCCTCCACCATTCTTGGCTGGTTCTGCGGCCACTGGAGGCTGGGAAGATGTGGCCGGCCCTGCTAGACAGTAAGGTGGAGTGTGAGTGCATTCAAGCGTGTATGTGTGTTTGATAGAGAGAGAGAGAGAGAGAGAGAGAGCACAACAAAAATCAGTTAGGAGAAATATTTATTGGCAAAGGGAAAAAGGGCAGTAAAGATTATCCGCCCATTCATTCGGGAACCGGCTTTGGCTTTCAGTGCCTTACTACTTAAATGTCACTGTTTAGAGATCATGCTTTTTTTTCTTCTTGCTATTAGTCACCTTGTGTCTACTTGTATTCCCTTCTAATGTTGATATGTATGTAATTATTATCTAAGGCAATTATAAGGAAACTCATGCTTCTTAGGCTGTTCCTGCAGGCAGATGTACAAGAAATTTAAGTAAAGTAAAAGGATTTCTACATAAGAGTCAAACTGAGGAATGATGTGTGTCACACACCCATCAGATACGTCTCCGACTGTTTTCGGGTTCCCTCGGCGATGGAGCGCACCATGGGCATCAGGTTCTTCTTCTTCTCGTTCTGGTGGTGGTGTCTCTTCAGTAGAGCCTCGCGCACCTTCACTCTCACACTGTCGTCCAGCTCATGGGACGCCTCCTGGTGGTCGAGCACCATATCTTCAACACAAAAAGAAACACACAGACACAGTGGTGAGAGCCGACTCTAGACATCTTCAATGGCAACAGATCTGTACAGTTTTGTAGTTAACTTGGTTGCTTTGTTGTTAAATAGGAAACTTTTCATTTTTCAAGGACAAACACATTGGCAAATTGCACTTTGAATGACAAACAACACTACAAACAACTCAATATTAAAATCAAATGAAGCACTTTGATAATACAATTATCGAAGTAAAGCAAACTAATTATTAAGAGATATTAAGAGAAATTAAGAGCCACAGGGCAGCATCTCATACCAAGGATGCATATTCAAGCACATCCCCAATACAAGAATAAACACAGACACAATCAAGTTGATGCCATGGCAGATTTTCTATTTAATCCATTTAGTATGTTATTTCCGTATACACATATTAATTTCAAAAGGGCCACATTCCATCAAGAAAGACATTTGACTTACATTTTAGAGCAAAACATCTATTTGCAACTATTAGTAAAGTTACCCAGTAAACAGATAACAATCTCTGCTTCTTTGACCGGAACTTCAATCCACTTATGATCAATACAAAAACAAACCCAGCTAATAATGCAGTTAGAAATCCCTGCACTCCAACTACAGAGCATTCCTTAAACTATGACATATTTTATTTCATATTTTACAAGCTTCAATTTCTATGGTTAAAAAATCTAATAATAATGTCCACACACTGAGAAAGCCACCATCTCTTTATCTCTCTCATCCCTTCTGCTCTCCTCTCTTCACAGACCGTTCTATTCCACTTGCTGAATCAGCACCGGATCTTTCCTTCCTAACTCCACTGTCAATCTACCAGACACACGCACACACACACACACACGCACACACACACACACACACACACACACACACACACGCACGCACACGCACAAACACACACCGCTGTGCCAGCATTAATTCTGAGCATGCATCAGATCAGCGATAATGTGACTGTCAGCGGCCGAATAATCAGGGATGGTGACAAGAGAACCACCTGAAATTGAATCAAAACACACAAACGGTACTTTATCATCTACGTTTTACCCAGTAAACCTTTCTTCATTCTCTGGGTCTCTTTCTCTTTCATTCTTTTTGCCACACTTCCAAAATCAAACAAGTATAGTAAAATACCGTTTTCCTCATTTACTATCTTGGCTACTCTTGCATTCCTATCCAGGTGCTGCTGGCAGTTGTCACATGGATACGAGAGTGAAGTGAGAAGAGCGATGCAGAGCTGGAGGCGGCAACAAGACAAATCAGTGAACAGGAAGAAAGACCGACAGGGAGCCTTGAACTATGTAACTCTTTCTTGTATGTGTGTATATACACATGTAGGTGAACAGAGCTCATCCAATTGTGCTTCTGTACGTAATTACAGCTGTGTAGTTAATTCCATATTAAATAACCTTGGACTGTGCAGAAAGCAGCTTTATGTAATTGTAGAGTTCAATGCGTTTCAGATCCAATAGAAGTTCCGCCACATTATTTTAGGGCACAAGAAAAAAAACATGGAGCTGAACGACAATAGTGGAACGACATTAGACTGCGTTGTGCTTCGATAGTTGATTCTATGTCTGTCTGTTTTAACATCGCCAAGGAGAGAAGCAAGACGGGATTTTAGAAAAGAGTAAAGAGAAAGACAGTAAATGAAATCGTGAAATAATTCATCCATTTGAAGAAGAGTAGCCAGTCGATTATACCAATAATACAACTAGTCAGAGAGGTTACCTATTCACTCAAAATAAATAGAGCTCTGGTATTGAGATATTATTGCATATCAGTTAGAAAAATGATCACCTGCAATCTCTTCGATGCTGTCAGCGTGCATGTCGAGCAACACGCTGCCATTGATGATGCAACTTCGCAGCTCAAACAGGCTGTGGAGGGAAAGTGTTGCGACATAGGGTTTGCTCCACCTTTCCCCGCCATCTTCCACGTCTTCCTCAAACTTCAGCCACCTGTGAGGTAAGTTTGCAATGAGGAGTAAATGTGAAGTGCTTTTTTTTAAAATACTACTCATCATCTTTCTTACAACTAAAATTCAAAAGAAGCTCAATATGTTTCTTAAAGTTAAGGTCAGGAATTTGAAATATTGTTTTACAATAAATTGACATCACATCATGCTGCGCTGCAGTCTCAACATTTCCTAATTAGAATGCTTTTGACAAAAAAGGAGGAAAAGGTTTGATAGCGTGTGAAACTGAGATTTGCCATATGAACAGCATTAAAGGGATAACTGCAGTGCCTCGCTAATCGCTTTGATGTTTTTCACTTTCAGTGAAAAAAAGTCAAAAACGATCCATTACGTTATTATTGAAGTCCTGCTTACACACATCTCTCTCGGTAACAATGCAGCTGCCAAGCGGACGGAAAGCTCTACTGCTGAGCCTTGCTGCCAAAAGCACCGAGGGGAAACCCTGACCTGGCTGTTTCCTTCCACTCGGCGTCCTTGCCATCCTTCACACAGATCTCATCGAGCTCAGTGAACAGCTCGTGGGTCACGTGTTCGGCGTCCTCCTCCGTGCCGAGGATGAACTGGACGCGCTGGGACGGCGTGTCTGACGGAGAGGGAGCAACGAGAGGTGAACAGTGCTTCTCAAAAGACCAAGCACAAACGACATTATTTACCTTGTCATAACATGCTTTTTAAATGACTACTGGGGCCACACACGCACACTGACACGCACACACACACACACACACACACTGGCAGAAACATGCTGACTGCTCTCTGCATATTGCGAGCTAATCAGTGGCCTTGTCGATTTCAGCCTCGGGGGCTGGACGCGTGTGAGGTGCCTGCGGTATCGATACGTTTTGTTTAATAACCACGTCCTCTCTGGCAGAGGTGCAAGTCAGCGTGCATCTTCTACACTCAGCCATGACAATGTGTTTGAGTGGGTCTAAAGAAACACAACGAGCTACCAGCAGCAAAGGAGTGTCTCAGGAGAGGTTTTGTGTGTGTTACCATGACTGGAAGCAGCCGTCTCACTTTCCTCGCTTTGCTGTGTCGCGATGCTTCCCGCCCGTCTGTCTCTCTTGCGGTGGCGAGAGCCGTGAGGCTTGTGGTGACGATGGCTCTGCATGGGCATCCGAACCCCGACGAAAAGAGCCCTGTGGCCTGAAAGAGAGGCGAAAGGTTCATTTTATTTTAGTACTGAATAATACTTTCATGTCCTAAGTGTCCTAAGTGTCCCGATTTACTGTAAAATAAATATGCAAACATTGGAGCTACTTGATGTCGTCCTGAAATGTGTATATTTAATCTGTTTACAAAAATCTCACAATCAGCCAGTTATTTGATGAAGTCTGCGGCTTAAACTGTGATAATCAATAATCTTTTTTACTGAATTTGATATTTGTGTTTACATTTTAGGATGCACGTAAAACTTGTATCATTACAGTTTGTAACATTTTGTTTTCTGTTTCATGTCACCAGATGCAACACGGTGTGACAAGAGACAAAATGCCCATGATGCTGCTAATAATAATGATAATAATAATAGCACCTACCGATAACGTATAACCCACTAGGCTTCCTGTTGGTAGATTCATTATTGATGCTCAACTCTTTGCATTGCCACCAGAAAAGGAGACAAATTCACATCCCATGTTCTCAAGACACCTCACATTTTAACCTATGTGCACCTACCGAGCCCCACAAAAAGAATCAGAGAATATATAAGCATGCTGAACATCTTCTAAAATATACATGACCTATAAAGTCATAAAGCAGTCAATCAAATATATTTATATTATATAGCGTTTTTTAACTGTGATCCAGGGCTACGTTTTTTCTCCAGCTAGATTGCAATCTGCAGGTGTGAACACAGTAGGCAGAAGGAGCACTAACTGCACTGTGCGCAACGTTGTGCAACAGCAGTATACACTAGTGCGTTCTGTTATGATGTGGCATAGTGGTTGTTGTAGCAATAATAGTAGTAGTATAATTATTATTGTTGATGACAATAATCTTTTGTCTGTGTCACTGACATACTGTGCGATGTTACTGTATGTATGTTACAGTATGTTACTGTGCAAACATAAGGAACAAAAGGTGAAGGTTGAAAGAAATATATTCTACTCCCTTATAAAATTGAATAACTTAATAAATCAATACATCATTCTTTATAAATGGTAATCTTAAATGTTACATGCTTCCCCCAAACAAAAATTTACATGTGACAGTGTTTTCCTCCACGAGGGTTAATTACCTTCCAGTTCCTCCTTCTCATAGTGGATGTTCAGAACATTGCTGGTCCCTCCCTGGTCCACCACCACCTCCTCGTCTGGCCTCTGATGGACACATACAAAGACACATGGAAATATAAGGAAACTGTTTATTTTATAAGTTTCCTTATAATGGCCTTTGTCTCCAGCAGCCATATCATTCTCATTGAAAAGTTAAACACTGTAGAAAACCTTCAGACATTTAAGATCAGTCTGAGGACAGGTCATTATATAAACAGTAGAGGTGTCCTGTTAACATCAAATCCCAGACAGTCTGTTCTCAGATAGTCTGGCACAGACACGCAGAGTTACACAGAGAATGAGAGCTAGGTTCTAATATCAAGGCCGAATCCACTCAGATCAAATTAGATGCACATGCATTGGAGCCCTGCTGCGTGTCGTCTGCTCTGGCTGTGGATGTCTTTGCTGCTGCAGCGACGCTGTTTTCAGGATCCCTCTTCGTCCCTCTAGCGTAATCAGAGTAGCGGTGAATCTTGTATTGTTAATCCGTGGAACCTCCCACGTGCAGTTGAAGAGGCACAGTGTCTACCACTGTACCGAAGCATACATTTATTTAACCAAGCGCTTTGTTTACCGGCCGTGACACAAATAGGATGGATGGTGTACCAACATCTGGATGTTAGAAATCAATAGCAAAAATGTATAAATGAGTTCGGTTATTAGAGACAAACACACAATGCAGAATTTGTTAAAGAAGGTTGAACAAAATATTAAGAATTGGCTCATGAGAAATGTAAATTCGTATGAGTAATGAGATTGATTGGTCCTTTTAATCCAGGGCAAAAACTTAATTTGCACAATTATACCACATTAATGTTTATTATACTAATAATTATACTTATTATACTATTATACTACTTTATTATGTGTGTATTACTGTGAGTATGTGTATGGCGAGTGTGCAGTGATTCGTTCTGGTTCTCCTGAGGTTTAACTGTTTATGTTCAGCCTTTTTAGTCATGCTGGTTTAAGCCGACTGTAAAGAAATGGAATAATTGGGAATAGTATTGGTGTCGTGTGTGTGTGTGTGTGTGTGTGTGTTTATGTGAACACTAATTATTTTAGCCTCTCTATGCTACTAAAACAGAACAGCATTGTGATGGATTGTGATAAGAAGAACAAATGAATATGCTTAAAAGCAAGAAATAAAAAAACAAAACAAATCTTCCTGTGCTGTTTTTTTCTTTTTTTTATACCAATCGCTCTATATCAGCATGTCATTTATAATTCACAGAACTTTTAAAAAACAACACACACCTAAATCCCAGGTGCGGATGGCTTGGCATCGCCTTCCTGCCTCTTTCTCCTACACGTCAGTGCTTCGGGATTCCTCTTTTTGTCCATGAATTATCACTTCTTAATTAGAAGACAATTCTCTCCTCGTAAGTAATGAGTCATGCTTGGGCCGTGTTTGGCCCAAGAAGTCATGCTTGGGCCAAACACGAATGTGACTCATGGTTTTATTATTATTATGATTATGCAAGGAACGGTAGTGTGGTGACAGAAAAGGGCTTTTTCTATATTCAGTACAACTATCTCCTGTTGGACCCTCGTGTTACCTGCAATAACTGACTGAGAAAGGCAAACCTCTGGACACGTTGACATATCCTTACTTTTGAAGTAAAAGTACAGCTCAAACATGCAATCAACCTATGCAAAAAGCAAAGGGAGATGCAGATTCAGGTAAAGGTTGTGTAATAGCTTTTTCTCTTAAAAAGAAAATAAACCCTGTGCATGCAAACCCTCAGCGAATCGATTCCTGCTCTCACATTTAGTCTTGATTCAAACACACACACTCACACACACTAATAGTGTTATCAGTCTGTGCAGCAGGGCGGCTATGTAGCGTGTGCGTTTGGACTCAGGCTGGAGGCAGTTGGGTCCATTAGAACTGCAGCTTTACCAAACATACAGACACACAACGAGAGAGAAAGGATGAGAGAGAGAGACAGTAAAAGCTCTTTGTCCCTGAAATCATTTTAGATCATTAGCTCATCGACTAGTTTGGATCCACATGGTGCACACACACACACACACACACACACACACACACACACACACACACACACACACACCTTATTTGATTACACATAAACTAAGAGAGGGTGGATTTTTTTCAGAGAATGGCACCAGAAAAATCTCTTATTGTATGTAATCTTTTGTGGCTGACACCATTGTATGTCAACACTGATACGTTGTCCCTTCTTTCAAGTCCAAGCTCACCATAACACAATATGACTGACGTCACATGGTCACAGTTCACCTTCTCGCTAATGGTAAATGCACGTTAATGGTTAATGGTTCCCTGTCATTCATTCCTCCCCTCCCTTGTGTCACGTTATGTCCCTCAGCTAATTAAAACCTCACAGGGCACTTAAAGTTTAGTTTGCACTCTCTCTGTGGGCGAGCACATCTGTGACCCCCGAAGCATGCACGTGTGCGTGATTAGAGGGCACATCATTTGTTGCCGCCTGTTTCTATCACCTGGCTAGCATCCCTATTTAATCAGCTCCTGCTGTCCAGCTTTAGTCACAGTGATTTTCCCCACAGTCCGAAAATAGTGTCCTTGAGTTTCTGTCCCTTACAAGCGTATTGGTGGTAGCTTCCCACGGGAAAAGCACTGGAGCTGCCTCATGGTTAGATATGAGAAAAATGAATCAGCTTATAGATCAAAATCAAACGACTTGAGTTCAAATTGTCGTACAACAATGGTCAGTTGCCCATATGAGCATAAAATGTTTTTTTCCTCACTAAACTTATTCTTCCTTGTTGTTGTTATGGACTTTTCTAATCATTTCTAATGATTTTTCAATCTGATGGGGGGCAAAATAAAACAACACGGCTTCGAATCAAGTGGGTATCGTTTGGTCGATCCTTTTAGTTTAAAATTCCCTCTTTGTGTTTCCGCAGAGAGCGTTTGCGCATGAGTCTAACACGATGACTTTGAGCACCCCAATTTAGCATCTCATCATGAAAAGGCCAAAAATAGGGCGCTGATTTCACTCGCCCACATTTAATAGCCAAACAAAAACAAGATGAATTTTCTGGCGGAGCAGATTTGTCCCAGAAAGACGTTGGATTCCCAGAGCAGAATAATCCATCATAATCCTTATGATGCCGATAAACACACAGGTTCATTCATTGGCTTGATATGTAAACTATAAATTAGGAATCTCCTTCAGCATGTAAACAAGATAAATCCTAATACATTCGTAAACTACTGCTGTCTGTGTAAAAAAAATATAGTTGATTGTATTACACATCATTTACACATAAAATACTTTGCTGCTGGAAAAGGTCATGTCAAAGTGCATAACGGAGAAACCAATTGAATTGGTCGTCGCCCTGAACAAGTAGAGCAGCAATGATGTGTGTGTCCTAGTCTCCGGACAGAGAGGTCAATCAATGCGCTGCGCCAAAATGCACTGTAAGGGAGATGTGTTTGAAATACAGAGGGAAAACTCAAATGGCAGACAGCGTTTAGTTTGGTAAAGAATGAAGCACAAAGCATTGTGATTTTTCACTGTGCATCACGGCAACAACCACATGAGCAGTACTTTGGATTAATAAAAGTGCATGTGATGATCTCCTTTTGTTCTAACGAAGCACTTGTTGAACATTGGTTTCCCCTCCCCCGCCCTTTGGCTCCTCGCTTTTCCCACAAGCACCCCGAACTGACAGCAGGGACACAGATTCGGGCTCAGACAACTGGGCCTGTCACTTCCAGGCCAGACTACAGGCTTCATGTCTGAGAGGCAGCAGGCTACCGCTGCTCCTTCGTCGCAGCGTCGCCCACGTGACGCTGCTCCAGTGCTTCACTCAGGGTTAGCGTGAACGGATGGAAGGAGGGGGCACGGGTGAAAAACGATAGAGCTGCAGGAGAAGGGATGAAAGGCGCGGTTGTTTTGGCGGCTCAGGCCCACGGGTAGCGTGAGTCATACACACCTTTTTCCATGCTTCTGCGCCGCTCTCGCTCTCCAATTGTTTTCCTCATAAACAGATCGCAGCCTCAGTGGGTTCAGTGAACGACAGTACAGTGATTAAAAGTGCTTTTTGACTTACACTTTGCAAAGCGTTGTCAAATTGAGACCAAAAATAAGTCTGGATGATTCTGTGGGCATTTGATACCAAGAAGGACTGTTTGTTCAAAACTGCAGTTTTCCACTAAAAATTACACAATTATTAGGAATTATTCACTTTCCAAAATAGATTCCAAATTGATTTAAATAGAGGAATACCAAACAGCTACTCTTAAATTATTAGAAAAAGGAAACAATTTATCTGAGAGTCAAATTTATGATTCAGAGTGTGAAACTGGAAAGAGTCACAGTCTCACAGTCTCCTTAGTGATATAGTGGCATGGTTTGTGATTGCATCGC
Source organism: Apeltes quadracus (assembly GCA_021346845.1). Lineage (NCBI taxonomy): Eukaryota > Metazoa > Chordata > Actinopteri > Perciformes > Gasterosteidae > Apeltes > Apeltes quadracus. The sequence continues at coordinate 2,042,921 of CM037933.1, forward strand.
TGGTTTTGTTTTTTGTCTTCTCTTTGCTTTTGTGGTTATAAAGGTACAGAGAATCACTGGTGCAACTGAATGAAGTTGTATAGTGCTGTGTATCCGTCATCCGTTATGCATCATTGGTGCTGAATTCAAACTGAAAACGAAGAGGCCGACCTGAAGGACTGTACCTGTACAGAGTCATTAATCATGTAGTAATATAATATATGGTGGCTTGTTTAATCTGCGAAATGTGACAAGCTGAGCGTATCTGCATGTCAAGCGAGTAGTTATGTTTTTCAAGGATGAAAGAGCCATTAAGTGGAGACAAGAGAGAAAATATATCCAGCCGAAGGTAGCCCTGTCTGACAGCTGTCTAATCACAGACTTCCCAGCTCAACTGCATCCAGACATTACTGCGGGTCATCTTGAACTGCAAAGTGTGCTCACTGGTCCGTTTGTCCGCCACTTTCTCCTCTCCCTCCAATGGACCAATAGATCACACATCCACATGGCATTAAGGACGATGCCATTAACCCCCCTGCAACCACGATTAGCTGTTAACGAAAGTAGAAGCAGATGAGCACTGCATGCTGCTGCTTAAGGATGGCGTCAAGGTCATTTGAGGGTAATTGAGAAAATAGCATGCGATTTGAGCAAAAAGCCATCTGAAGACCCAGCAAACCGGGCCATTCCTGTTATTCCCCCTCACGCAGGCGATTTCAGTACAGGCGGTTGATATTGTAATGTGTTTACAATGCATCGGTGTCGGATCAATAACCAGCAGCAATCACCGCAGCTGCAACGCACTCATCGCCATAACGCGCACCGGAATCACTGCACGTGTTGGCGCCTCGCGCGATCGGTCTCAACAACATATTCTGCACGCCGCGTCATGCTGCAGGGTACAGATCCGTATACTACTTGGTTGGAAACGTGAGTCCCCCTAAAACCACAAGAAAAAGTGCAAATATGTGATGGGTTTGAAAACACGGCCGCATTCTAGGACATGCGTGGATAAATACAACAGGAGCAAAAAGGCACTATGCAGTTCCTGAAATATGAAACATGATTGATTTCTATTGGAGAAGGTCCACGTGAGGGCTACAGTTGTTGGCACATGAGTACAGCATGGCCCGTGCCGAAGCATCACTGCATGCGCGGCTAGACATTCAAAGGGCGCTTTACCTGGTAGCTCAGGATGCTCTCGGGGTCGCTGGCGGGCGCGCTCATGGCTTTTTGGTGAACCTACTCAGTGTTCACGGAATACACAGGTGAGACCTGCTCGGGGTGCGATCAGCCACTGCGCGCTGTCTTAGGACCTTTTGAAGACGCGCGGTCACGGGTTGGTAACAGCAGCTGCTCCTGTGTCCGCGGGCATGGTGAGTTTAAACATCTGTTCCTGATCAGGAAATCGCCGAAAAGCGTAATTTAGCCCTCACAGTGTTGTGATCATTTCCCGTCAGAGCATACAGCCTCCCTCCCTCCTGTCCTGGCTGTGGGAGCAGGATGCAGAGAGCATCGCTGCAGCGTCAGCCAATCACAGCGCAGAGGCACACAACGGGCTACAGCGCACTGCTGCTACCCGACACAATAATGCGAGGCTGTTCGTGGAGGTGCGTTGCTCCATGCAATGTCTGGTTTAGCAGCTTCTCACATTTCTACTGCTAGGGAGTGCTGGATATCACCATTGTGTGTTGTTGAGCTGAGCTTTATATCTTGAACAAGTCTGCTTCTATCCAAATCTTTAAAACCATGCTGACCAAGTTTTTCTTCGCCTTTTTTTCATTTTCTACACGGAGGTCCTATTTAATGTATTTAGTGGCTAGAAAAGGACAGCAAAAGAAGTGCAGACTTCCTTTACATGAATGGGTAAGAATGCCATACCAAAATACTTCATTCGTGTAACAATCCTGCAACCCAACATTTAAATGAGCAGAAGTAGAAGAACACAAGTGGCTGAATATACTTATATATTAAATATGTAGGCTATATAAAAAAGCAGTGGTATATTGTGTTAATAATACTAAATCATAGTTGTCTAACATGGAATTACATACATTTTAATTAGGTATTAGGTATTTTATTGCATTGCATTATATTACATTATGTAATATTATATCATTATATTCAACTCTGTAAATGTCATGACTCGACATAGTCTTCAGTTAAGTGAAACATGCAAAGTGCGCACATATAATGAAAGACAAAACAACGACATTACTAATCTTGTGACACGCCAGTAAATAACCTACCAGAGACCCTTGGACGCCATCTTGTGGGAAGGTAGAGGATTACAAAAGATATAATACATATTTGTTTGACGTTTGTAATAATCCATGTAACGTTACGCTACATGGCGTATGGCTATGTAGTGTTATTTAAAATTCAGGGCGGGTGTTTTTTGTCTCACACCTCTGATTGTCGCTCGTATTAATAAGGAAGCAACCATATGAAATTGAGCCACCTCCACATTGGCCTCAGCATGAACTCGCAGGGGAAAACCACGTGACACTGTCCCCCATTCAAACGGCCGCATCGTCAAAGGGTCGGCTGGAATTAGCCCAGACGTTTTCAGTAAGATGTGTCTACACATCTGAATGTGTATCGCTGTGTTGTGGCTGACCGAGTAATGCGTAAAAGTGCCTGTATGTGTTACGCAACACGCGTAAAGGGCACTGAGAATGACGGCGTCCACACTGGAGCAGACTTTCTCAAACTGCGGGGTGCGACCCTCTAGTGGTCCCCAGCGGTATTACAGGTGGGTCGCGTGGGGAAATTCTGAATCGTTTTTTGTCCAGAACTTTATTGAGAACTTCCAATATTAAAAAAGTACAAAGTACACTGCTGTTGCCTCTTACGAAACCAAGTTCTGATATAAGCTCAACGTTTAACATTTATTGAGAGGCCATATTAAGTCTGCAAACCTGTTTTAAAAAGATTCGTAGTTGAAAGCCAGCTCATTGTAGCCACTAATACTGATACACATGTTTTATCAGGATGAAATGGCTCATAAACACCGGCACTTATTGTTGTTTTGTAAAGATATACAGTGTAAAACTCTTAATAGTGAAATATTTTAACTTTTTTTGTTTTTCACAGGTTGCACTTTATTGTTATTATCTTGAAAGATGCTCAGTGCAAAACAGGTTGAATACCCCCGCAATAAACAATTTACGGCCAAATATTTTCCTTGTTCTAACAAGATTGGGTTCTATATTTTATTTGATTTTTTCTGTTTTGCTTGAAGGTCATTGCAATTTACACAAAATGTCACAAAATGTATTCTTGTACGCTAGAGGGAGGGAGCGTACTTCCTCAACGCACGCTGAAAGGTGGTGGATATTTTCATTGTCCTCCACGGTGTCCTGTTGCTCCTGGGCGAGGTTGTTGTAGCAACCGGAAACATTCTGTGGGAGCCTAAACGGTTGTTATGGGAACGGTCTGTATGAGCGTGAAGGACGGGGGACGGAGCGAGTTTATGGGCAGAGTTGTCGAGTTTCAGCTGCTTTTGTGTGAGATGTAAATTCGGGGCAGTTTTTTTTATGTGTGACAGCTGTCGTAGATGTCAGAAAGACCTGGTTTATGTATTTCCTACTCTACACATGCTTCTTTAAAAAAACATATTGTGCACACGCCTTCTGATGATCCCTGTGTGCGAGCGCCCCTTTTTGCAAATGGGTAACGTTATGTCAATGGGAAGTTATGAAAGCATCAGTCAGCTTTGTCCAGATTTAAAATAAAAATCCTTGTTCAGTAGCTACAATGTCATGGTAGTTCAACAAACCATACAGTCAGTCATACTGTTTATTCCTCAACAGCAGAGGATACCACGTCTACCAGTGAAGAAGTGGAAAGAAGGCCATTTTAGATCCATCTCTCCCTTTGCCATCTGTCTGACTGTCAGAACTGAGCACTGCTTGCTGATCAGCTGGACAGAGAACTATACAACCATGCAACAGATGCCACGTAAGTGAATAGAGATCTGCTAAGTGTTGTGCTCACAGTTACTTCTTTACTGAAAGGGTTCTCTCTGTGTAACCATCCACAGTGGCTCCCGTGGAGGGGACGCTGCCAGCGATCAAGCCAGACAGGCTGAAAACAGCTAAAGAGCTAGTGGCAAAAGCAGTCAAGGTGATTATCACCAGCGCTGATGTTACTGGTGAGAGAACAGAGGACAAATTCCTAATTGGAGCACTAGTTTAGATGGAAACATGGATACTCGATACCAGATGAATTATATTGTACAAGCAAGCCTGCGCGCGCACGCGCACACACACACACACACACACACACAGTTTTTTCTTATCTCTGTCCAGAGAGAGTGGATGATGGAGAGAAAGAGAAGCTTGATGACATGTATGACCTCATGGAAAGACAACCATCTAGTGAATCAACATGACACTGACATCTAGCACAGTCTGGAAGGAATCAAATAAGCCATGTTGTTTTTCTACCATTACTTCATCCCCATTTTTTGTTCATCTCCATGTATGTATTATACCTCACCCAACTTTATTTCTCCTACCATTATTAGTCTCGCCTGGTTCGAAACGAAACAACATATTTCCACTGGACAACACGCCGTGATTACATAGACTTTCGCTCCTCACGGAATGAACAAATGACCAACCACTACGCCAATTCTGGGACGTTTACTACCAAGGTCTGAATACTATGACTGTGACTATGACTGTCAAAATTACAAGTTTAAACTTTGACCAGAGGTAAGCAACTGCTCCATCTCGTACAGTAGGAACATGTTTGGTTTCATTTAGGTTGGCCTGTGTGTGAACCTGCGTAACCTTCAGTGGTTTGATACAGCAGATCCCGACACCTTCTTCCCAAGGTGCTACAGCTTGGGGCGGAGGATGAAAAGCAGGCTTTCATAGGTCCGCTGAACGGCTCTATAACACATATCCATAAAATAAGATCTGCTATCAAAGACGACGCACACGTTAAAAGTGGACTTTCTGAAACTAAACGCCCGTTCTCCCTTATTCTGTTTTCTATGCAATAAAGATGATTTCAGGAAGACAGCATGCACCAGCCTGCTGCAGCATGTGGTTAAGACAAGCAGATGGAGGAGAGATGGAGCAGAGGGTGAGGAGAAAAAAATACCCCAAACAGATGGGACACGGCCATAATTCTATGACACTGATCTGTTTTTTTTTCTCCACAGATAATGTGGGGTATCAATTTGTTGGTCCGGGGCTGATTGACACAGCTTTGCACGTCTGTCAAGAGTTTCTTCATGTTTTAGATCACAGAGACATTGATGTTACCGTAGAAACATCGGCCTCAGTGGAAGAGCAGCAATGGGTGGAGTTTCTGCAAGACTACTACCTGGTTGTGCAGTAAGTGTGTCTTATTCTTCTTTTTATGTAAAACTATGGCTTTATTAGGTGAGATTCACCACTGATATCATACATACACCATATACTGTATGTGCATGGCTTTGTATAACGCTATGATTAATGTTAAAAAATTACTCAGATTTATGTTAATTATAGAGTCAGTTTGGTTTACTTTACACCACTATACAATTACCATACAATCAGAATCAAAACCCCAAATGCCCAATGTACTGGCACATACAATAAGACAAATGACTACAGTGCAAGAAATATGGATGAAATAGAAATCCATGAAATATGAATATAAAATATGTACACATTAAATTTACAATTACATTTACAAAACAATAGCGAAGAATGTAATATGTAAAATAAAAAGAATATGAAATTAAAATAAAGTGCACAGGCAAACAGATACTTTACTTTAAGGGTACTGTGAGTGCATGTGAAAAGTCTATTCAAATAAGTACCAATACCGAATGCTAATATTTCGAATCCAATATTTGTATTTGTTTAATGGCAATTTATATAGTCCTTCATATAAAAAACCCGAATCGATGTCACAGAGCTGCGCATTGAGTCTAACTACCTATTTTAAACCCCACCTCTTTTGAAATGCTGGGTGGATTCGTTTCCTCACAGTCCGCCATTGTTTTTCAGCAGAGTAACTCCTCCAGCTCCATCGTGCTGACCGGGGCAATGTCCATAAACACAGCACTCCGTTTTTATTCATATGTCTTTATTATTGTCTAACAATGACCATAATGGACTCACCTCCATTATTTTCCTTCGCTCAGCCCACTTGTGCAACAACTCCATCCAGAAGCACTTTCAGCCGTCCTCTGAGCACCATCCGGCAGCGCCTGGGCAAAACACGCGGTCGTGCAGTCAGTTCAGGGCGTATCTGCAGCAGCAGGGCCGCGGGGCAGAGTGGGAGCCAGTGGGGGTCACAGGCATGCAGCAAGCAGTGGTCCGTACCCTGCAGACAGCCCAAGACCTGGTCGAGCCCCGCAAGGCCAGCTGTGAGCTCTACGGAGCCGACTTCATGCTGGGCAGAGATCTGAAGCCTTGGCTCCTGGAGATCAACGCCAGTCCGACTATGGCCCGCTCCACTTCTGTGACCCCTCGCCTCTGCCCCGCTGTGCAGCTGGACACGCTGAGGGTGGTGCTGGACAGACGGACTGATCCTAGTGCCTACACAGGAAGCTTCCAGCTAATCTTCAAACAGGTCAGAATCCATTTTCTCATCATGCCTAGAGGCAAAGGCAATTACTCTGAATAAAAGAAGTCTTACTTCATGAAAGCAGAGAAAAAGAGGCAGCTGACAACAATATATTTTCGGCTGGAACGAGAGGAGAGGACAGATATCCAGAATACCTCCTGTGTTGATGTCTCCTGTCGCAGTCTGCCGTGTGAACACCCTTTGATGGTACACACTGAACCTCAGGTGAAAGCTCAACGTGTGGGTTTGGGCCTTGGTGCCAGAGCGCTAACTCTGGTACCACGGAGCTTTTCGTTTTCCCTCAGCCCTCCAGGCCATCAACCACTCATCTCACAAAATCACAACATATTTGATTGTAGAATCATTCAAATCCTTTTGATGGAATCTGGTTTTCTCAGGGTGTTATGACTGTGTTGAAGTTGATTTTCACAGAAACAAACAAAAAAAGATATTCTATTTAAGTGTTTCCAGTATTGTAGATATTTTAAGATGGTTGTGCCAAAACATAGTACAACAAAACCTCTGGTTTGATGCTCTGCAGATCCGTAATCAAAGTTAAATGAATGGGATATGGGTATTCAAAATGGCCAGCAGGTGGCAGCACAGGCTAAATGATCAGGATGCATTCTTGCCAAAGCCTGTTCAGGTAAAGACTTAAAAGGAAAGCACTCTTAGTTCTTATCCAGATGTTGCCACATATTTGGCACATATTTGACAACATAAATATCCCTGAAAAATGTCATTACATTTACCTGCAACTTATCTGGGCAAAAAAGGTGTTTTTACGTTTGAGCTTAACACCAACCACTGAAATTGGCCAACTGTCAAGCAATATTATTTTATAAGAAAAGAAATGAGGAGGGAAGGTAGGTACGACATGACACAAAGGTCACACCTAAACTCTAGCCCTAAATTGTCCAACTGCTGAAATAAGTATTTAAAGCAGTATCTGATTATGGAAATTGGTTAAACTGGCTGTATTAATGCATTTACTACTGAAGGCATTTAGGGTGCTTTTAGGAGCAAACACTTCTATAACACATAAATTACAAAGAAATCTTCAACAGCTGAAAAAGTGCTAACACATAGTTTAAAAAATGTGATTGCACAATACTACACATGTTGTGGTAATGAGTACTATTGCTTAGGTGGTGCATTTGTAGTGCAGGGAGTTTGAATAGAAAAGGTGATCTTGAGAGTCTTTGACATTTCAAAAGTAGAATCTTAGAGCCAATAAAAATGTAGAAAAATACAGTCTCCCGTTTAAGGCTGCTGACTAGAAGCAGATGGATCCGGATGATTGCCTCAGGAGCTCAACTGGAACGGTTGTGCTGTCACTTGTTGTTGTGTTAGTACGCACATACAGTTTACCAGCGGGAGAACAAGGCAACAGATCTGCACTGTGAAGTAACTGGCTGCCTTTCATTGCTCAATGTTTCATACGTAATCAAGCCAATTTTTCACAGGAAAGAAAATACTTTATTATTATGTATATGTATATATAATGTATACCAACATTTATAGACAAAATATGTACATCAAACATCTTTCATAGGTCCTAAAATATAAAATCTCAAGTACCTCTTTCTATAGAAAACTAGTCCTCTGGTAAAACTTTTACATTCAACTTCTCTCCTCCTCACCTCTTGGACTCCAGTATTCATTCATAGTACAGAGAATAAATATCTGGGAGATTTATCAGCTTTTCACAAGTAAAAGGCAACAGCACAAACAAACACCAGGTTTGACTTGAGCAGAAACAGTTGAGTATGCAGACCAGGTCCAGCACAGTGCTACAGTATGTACACAGTTCTCTGAGTACACAACGTACAGTTGTCTGCACTCTGCCCACTTTCTATCTCTCCTACAGGACACAGTGCAAGAACAGGTATCAAAAATAGAAATGTACAAGAAGGCTATGAACAATAATTACAGGAAATCCAACTGAACGGTCTGTTTGACAGTGAAAAACCAGACTTGTCATTATTTGTGGTCACGTGGTGGCCCATTCTTACATCCATGCATTCATTGGATGTACCGTTACTCTTTTCTGTACACACTAGAGGAAACCTGTGTATTTTACGATGCCAGTCATCGTAGTGTCAAAGGGTTCAGAGGGCATTCTCAGTAATGAGCGTAATGGTGACCTAAAGGACATGGGCAACAAACTTTGGGTGAAGAATTACCGCTAACATTTGGTGAAACACTTTCTAAAGTCCAAAAAATGGCGTGTCTCTATCGCAGCTACAAGATGCATCAGTCATTGGCGTTTAAAATTGAATAGCAGCATCTAAAACGTATCTTTCGTTACATTCAAACAAGTGTGTGTGTGTGTGTGTGTGTGTGTTGGTGTGTATGCAGGGCGGGTCCAGTTTATATGATGCATTTTGCGTATATGCCACTGGGCATTTAACATTCAACCAGAGCGTTGCATTCTCCCAGTGTGGACGGGTGTAGCTTTCGCCTCCATCTCCTCTTGATCATTTATAAAAGTGCTCCAGTTTGGTGTTTTACCTGCGGGGTGTGGAACAGAGAACATCTTTTCGTTCCTGCTACAGTCTCTACTCCTGGGCACCAGAACAGGATCACCTGGTCACCCCTGTTCTCTCAGTCTTTGGCTTCCTGGTTGAGGGGTGGTACTTGCTTTAACGCCTGAAGGAGGGCAGGAGAGTCCATGGGGGTCTGAGTAATGGCTGCGGGAGGTGAGCCCCCGCCGGGAGACACAACCAGCTGAGGTGGAAGCGGCCTCTGGCTCTGCATCGTGGCTGCAGAGCCTCCGAAGCCAGGGTAGAACATGGGCATGGCGCCGGGGTACCAGCATTTCTCCAGCATCGGCAGGTAGGCCGCAGCAGAAGGTGGAAGGAGGTAGAAAGGCATGCAGAGGGGAAGAGGAGGAGTTGGGCGGTTTGGGGAGACGCTCATGTAACTGCCATAACTGCTGGAGGACGATGACGTCGATGATTCTCTCCCTGAGAGCGGCTCGTCCTCTGAGGACTCCGCCCTGGGCCGTTTGTGGCGAGGCTCCTCCTCCTCCTGCTTGATACTGGAGCTCTGCTTTTCACCCAGGGCCCGCTTCAGCTGGCTCTCGTGACCGCAGTAAACTGGGCGTCCCTTTTGCGCCCCGGAACCGGTCTTCTCCAGCTCGCCACCATAGCCGCTGTCCGTATCCGTATCGCTGCCGCTCTGCTCGCTGCCGATTGGAGCGTGCGCCCGCTGGATGACGGGCACGCAGTTCCTGCCGTTGCCCTCGCTGGGTTTAGGGGCTGAGCCGGCGGGCGTCTCCTTGTTAGGTTGGTGCTGGTGGTTGGCGGGAATTTCTTCAGATTGTGAGCTGGGAGGAGTTCCTGGTCGGACTGGACTTTGCAGCACCTCTGCGGCTAACTTATGAAGGTAATTGATCACATGGGATGAGGCGAAATCTCCATCAGTTTCATGATTGCCCAGATGCTGAAGCATCTCCTTGGCACAAATGTGGAAGCCAGAACGAAACATCTCCTCTGACTTCTCCTGGTTGACTGCAGGCTGATCTGTAAAGAAGAAGTCAGAAATGCTGTAGTTTGGCACAAACGTCCTTTTCCCAATAAATAAAGCTATATTTGAATTCACTTAGTCGCCCGTAGTGCAAGATAATCACTTCATCGTTTATTCATCTTGGTAATTTGCTCGCCGTCCAATAAACCCACCCTGCTGCATGAGTATTTTTGTGAGTGCACAGCCGCTGTGTGCGAGTGCTCTGCAGCTCACCAATTTGCATGCCGTTCTGCAGAGCAAGGATCTTCTGCTGCTGCTGCTCCAGGAGAGAGGTGAGAGCTTTCACGTGCTTGAGTGTAAGCTCTAACACCACAGCCTTCTCCAGATGGCCCAGAGTCTGTGAGAAAGACACACAGTCAGCACATCCTCAACTATTATACAACACAGAGAACCTACACTTTACTGCTCCTGTTAATAAAAGGCAACAATCAATTCAAAATATACAATTTGATATGGGATCCATGTGCACTTTGTGTGCAGTCTGGATAATACAAAGTGATTGAAAGTTGTTGTTTTGTTCTTTATTTGATTGAATATAAATTTGGAAACTACCCAGTTTAAACAAAGGCACAAGACAGAAGACACGTCCTCCTCAGTGTGAGCTGCTGACGCACACAGGCGAGATGCTGCAGTACCCACACGCCGCCACTAGATGGCGCATGCCACTCGGCACGCTGAATCCCCTTTTTCCCTCCCAGCCACAGCCCAAACTTACCGTGAGTTTCAGGTGCTCTGGTAATAAATCTTTCAACTGAGCGATACACTCGTTTATCCGGTCACGCCGTTTCTTCTCAATCAGTCTGTGAGGCAACTTGTAGGTTTCCTGCAAGAATGAACAGCGTGGTCGGTTCAATTGAGCGGGTCCCGGATGTACAGATATAATTAGCTCTTAATGATGAGAGGAGTTATGTAATAACATAAACTAGGTCAACCATTTATGGTAGTACAGGACTTTGCCTAGCCGAATGCATTCCTTGAAGTTCACAGTTCACTCACTTTAATTAACAGATGTGATTGTAGCTGAATAAACCAAATAATGACGTACCTTGCTCTCCTCTCCTCTCTTCATTCCTCGTCTGGGTTTATAAACATACATCGGGAAATCCATCCTAAAGTAAGAGAAAGAGAATAGTTAATGGTCCAGTGAAGATACAGAACATCAAGTGCGTCTGAGGAAACGCTTTTCAGAGTCTAACTTACCCCTGCAAGTCGGACGGATCCACCTGGAGTTTGGACAGAGGAGGCGGATGCGCGCCTGGGATTCGCTCCATTCTCTTCACTCCAAACGCACAGTAAATTCAAGTTAGGCCTACTTCTCCAATGCGGTCACAAATACAAACGCGTCTATTCAAGAGTTAGGAAAAACGTTCACACTGGGTGGGAGCAGCTCGTAAAATATACCCAAATGCCAAAAGAACTAAATCGTAAATCTCGCAGCGGTAAAAAGGCAAAGCGAAATCGAACCGTTATAAACGGTATTTTACGCGTGAAAACAGTTTCAAGTTAGTCCTCGCGATTTTCCACGCCTTAAAGTCCTGACGTGGAAGAAAGGCAAACCCTCTTAGTGGCGCGTTGGGCAAGTAGGGGGGGGGAGGACACAGCGACGAGTTAAATAAACCCTCTGACTCTGCGCTCCGCCTGACCCGCCTCCGGCACATGAGGCTCACGTGTTGCGCGGCGCTGTCTCGGCGGCGGAGGAGCATCGGTTGGCTGACCGCGGCTGACGTCAGAGCACGGAGGCGGCGCGTGTCCCATCCCGTGTACCACCACGCTGAAGTGCATCCAAAGCGGGCAGAGCGCCCCACGGCGCAGGGAACGTGCTTGGCGGCTGGCGGCGGGCCAGGAGGAGGCGTGTGCCCACCGCATTTGTTTTTTTTATAGTTTTGCAATGGGTTAAAATTGAGATTAGATTAGGCCATAATAATTCGTAATACACGTGCACCATGTGCGTGGATAAGTGTGCGCACAGGGTTTGTCATCGTGAGGCGATGCCGACTGTCACGTTGATTTCCTCATGGCTCCGGCAACCTGCTGAGCACGCAGGGCGCATCCAGCTCACCCAGCACACGGGGGCGGCGGCTGCACCGGTCTAATGGGGTCTATAACCTCACACACACACACACACACACACACACACACACACACACACACCATTCACTTCCATTTGCAAGAGAAAAGGGTGCATAAAGACAGCACCTTTACTTTGAATCGTCACGATTCCTCAATCAAAATTCCCTTTACACATATATCCGCAAATTCAAAAGTATGTGTTCAAGCTGAGAGAAGGTCCTTGATCATTTTTTCTACAAGACATTATGATAAAGAAAGAACACAATAGGGTTTGATCCTTTCATGACAAATACAATGACAGCAGACTCAATAACAATTACGGGTCTTTCGCTGGACAAGGACATATAATCAAGATGCCATAAGTCATAATAAGCACAATAAATCCTATTAAACCATTATTTTTTCCTCTGCTTACGGTCAAGGTGGGCTGGATTGGTACTCCATTTTTTAAATTATCGCTGAAGTGGGAATTCTTTTGACTGGACAGAACCTTCAAGTTTTCATATAATGGCTATTATGAACAGCAAGTTGTAAATTATTATTTGATGAAATTGCACTTTGTTTTTCTGGGTTTGTATCCTTATGGTTGAAATGGACTTGCCAGTCGCTTGGATAAATGCGTCAGCTATGCAAGTTAACCATTTATCCGTCCCCAAATGTCAGAAAATCCTGTAAGTAAAATCCCTGCATTAAATGAATATAAAATGATGCTTGGGGTGACTTTGGTACAATCTTGTTCCTTTTGAAACCTTCCCTTTCAAGATGGGAACAAAACGATGTTCTCTCACAAGGCAGAGAGTTTGGTTGCTTATTTATCAAAAGAAGTTAAATCATTTTCGCAAAAGGGTTTTCTTTCACTTAATACAGAGTCCTGATCATTGAGCTCCTACCTTTAAAATAGTAAGAATGCGGCAGCTGTCACAATTCTTTTAAGGGCCTTTTAAGAGCCATCAGACCTGATACTTTGACCACAACGGATTCATTTTCTTTAAGTTTCAGAAAAGTGAAAAAAAATGTCCTAACAAACGACCAAAGGTCTGTTAGAACATTCCTGCAATTAAATAAAGATGTAGCAGGATTCAATAATTAAAATATCACTTTAACACTGGTTAGATTCAGCCTTAAATAAAAACCAGGGAAAACCCCTGTTGAAAAGGTGGTTAACATACATATAACACAATATAACAAAATCTGTTTTAGTTCACTTCTTATAAGCAAAAAAGAAATAAAAGAGGTATATAAAAAACAAATTCAACAAGAAGTTTTTCATAATGTTAAAATGTATGCTGTTAAATGTTTAACAAGCTTCAGAGCTGCAAACATTATTGTGTGATATACAAGTACAAGACTACGAATAAGATGTTTCATGTCAAAAAGTGTTCAGAGTAGCCTCATTTGTGGAGAACCACAGACACACTTCCATCCGACTGTACCATGCTAGAAGCATCATGACAATAAGCAGACAACGGCAAAAAGCCCGTACCTTTAGAAGCGCATACGTTCTGTGCTTTTCCTCTAGTTCCACACTGATGCGGATACTGATTAACACTCATCAACAGTCGGTTTTACACACTTATTTATTTAAATAGACTTCATGAATGGGATGCACAACTTGGACACAAACCATCAAATGCTATAAAAGTTTGGTCGAGCAGCACTCCAAATAACTAATCTACTATTTTCCCCCCTCGCAGATGCTCAAACACTCGGTCATTCTCAAGTGGATCTTATTTGTGTGCTACAGAAAATATTAGTGCCTTAGGACTAAATGAATGAAAGGAAGATTACATAATTCAGTACAGAATACATCCAATTTCAGCGACGTTCTAACTACTCTCTCAAATGTATTTGCGTTAAAGCTTTTTCAGTGGCACTCGACATCACTGCTATCGTCAACGTGCAACCAGCTTCAGTGTGAAGCAGTCACATGATTTGCCCTTTCTTCACGGCAGGGCCATGCTTCGTCACAGAGAGGTTACTTACAGGTCATCATTGTTCCCTCAAAAGCCTTTTTAATCTCAAGTGTCCTGGAAGAAGTGGGACCTTCTTTTCAGATTGCAAAAAAAGTAGTAATATTCCATGTAAAAACTGTATAGACTTTTTAAACGGCATAAAGAGACTTTAAAAGTAAGGTGACCTTTGCAGTATTCGTTACAGGCGTTTATCTCCGCATTTCAAATTTGAAATACCCAAAAATTCTTCATTCTTATTTAAACATTGCATATCATTAAGTATTTCTATTGCTGTTAAACAAAAGCAAAATGTGTCGCAAAGTTCATCCAAACCTTTAAATATACAAGTGACCCGAGTTCGCTGGAGCAGCACAGAGGATTAAGACGTCAGCAAAAGGCCACTTGAGAGCAACACCACAGGAACCAGGTCTGAACTTTGGCATCTTGTCACGTCGGGTAGCGATAGTGGAGTCAGTGTTTTCATCTCCTAAACCCAGAGGACTCGTCAGGTCCCGAGGCACTTTGTTGCACACTGCACCCACACAGACACATCCACTCTACAGGCTGCCAGTGACATACTGATCACTTCACATCACTTCACACGGACACTCGGAAGCAGGCATGTACAAACACTTATCGTAGGAGTTCCTGGTGCAGTACACGGTCTGACAACAACCTGAATAAATACTGGACACGGGCGTTATTTGGCATTCTCCTGTGTAACGAAGGCACTGGTGATACCGGACCCGGGGGTCCTCAGGCAGGTTGCTGGGGGTTGATGTTCATGTGAGGGGGATGACCAAGAAGACCGATTCGCTGCTTCTGCTTCCTCTGCTCAGTCATCTGCGTGTGAAAAAGGTAGTTTCAAGATGATTGCAATCTGGTATTAATACAGATACTACAAAAAAAAAAGTTATCAATGAATGAGCTTTAGGAGGGCTGGTAGATTTACTTTAGTTTGCACGCAGCCAGGCGAGCTTTTGCCCCTTGGTTCCAGTCTTAATGCTAAGCTAATGCAGTGTTGGTAGTTGCTGACTGAACGGATACGAGTGTGGGATTGATCGTCTCATCGGACAAGTACGTTTTTTCTCTCGACCTTTTCAAAAGGACAGTTGTCATTGCACAATGTGACTATATATATGGCGTATTTCTAACTTGTACATGAACAAACCCAAGATGAGCAGCAAACACTAAAGATAAAACCACTTCAGGTATTTGCTTAAGCTTTCTGAGTCACCGGTTCCATAATGGTGATGGTCGCTGGTCGCATTCTCTACCTGTTCCTTGAGCTCGGTCAGCTGTCCAGACAGGTTAGAAACCAGCCGCATGGTTGACTCAAGCTTCTCCTGCAGGTTCCGGATTTCATTTTGCTCGCCCTCGGCATCGCTGCTCACCAGTGACATAGCGCGCATCCTCGGGAACCAGTCTAGGTTGTGCTCCTGTGGTCGACCGAGCATACAACAAAAGAAGGAATTGGTCATTTCATGAGCTTGGTGCTATGAGTGTAACCAACGTACCCTCTTGTAGAGTATTCCTTTATGTCTGCGCCATTCGGTTTACGTCATTTAACGTGCACGACCAGCATGGAGGAACGCATTATTGGTGTATAAACCACGCCTGTACATGTTTATCCGTCTGACTCAAAACCAACCAATTAGAAGGTTGATAAGGATTTGTGTATTCAGGGTGTGTCTGTGCTTTTTATTTACCTTGATCATCTCAGCTACGTAGCTTTCCGGGCCTGTGTATTCAGTGGAGTCCTTAACTTTTACCAGCACAATAAAGAACAGGTAGTGCCACATGTTGTGCTCCTCTTTAATGTGCCCCTCAAAAGTCACCGTCTTGTTGTCGAACTTGTCACGCTCCAGGCCTGCAGAGGGAAAATAACGCAGTTATATATATATATATATAATATATAAATAAATAAATGAAAATAAATAATTTCTCACACACAAACTGCATAAAATCCATTGCAAACAAGCAGTCAAGACAGAAGTTTCACTGCAACTATAAAGAAGGGTAACCAAGAAGCAGATGAAATTATATAATGTCTTATGTAGGAAGAATCTTTTAAGATTTTTAGGTGGACTTAACAAGTGAAACCTACTATCGTTCACAAACTAAAGAGAAACAATTGTTCCATACCATTAAAGTGAGCAAAAATTTGCAATTTGATAGAAAAGTAAAATGGAATGAAGAGAATACTAGACAAGATAGTATTGTCCTGTAAAAGTGATAATTCATTTGATCCACAGATTTCTTTATTTAAAAAAAAAAAAAAAACAAAGCTGTACAGGAAATTCCTGATGTAAATCACTTATTGGCTCCAAGACCTAAAAGATCCATACAAGACTGAAAGAAATATTAATGGTTTATAAAACGGAGCTGGATGGAGAAGAGCCACTTAAGCCCGTAGAGGTCGGCTCCTAATCTCTGCATCTCCTGTTCCCTTTGTGGTTCTTGTGGAAACCATGGAGACCGCAGCTCTCCCTGGGCCTGGCCTTTTTTTTTTAAAACAAGTCGGTTGGCTGGGTGACGTACTGTCCTCATTCCAAAGGCTCACCGCTGGTCCTGAGTGCGTGACCCAAACGTATATGTACGCACACACACACAAAATGCACTGCTGGGCTCGCTCGCACGCACACACGCACACGCACACGCACACACACACACACACACACACACACACACACACAGGGGAATGCAGATAGCGCACCAACAAGGGTCAGAGTATGGCTCATCGGTATCAAGCTGCAAAAAAAGCATATGGGGACAAAAAAAATGGACTTTCTGCCTGTGAGTAAGAGGAAGTAAATGTCTCGGGGTGTGAGACAGACACGAATTATGGAGGCGAGCAGAGCAGTGGCAGGAAAGCCATGACTCAACCTTCTTTGGAACAGCAGCTCAGTGAAAGAGGGAGAGGGAGGGGGAGGGGGTAGTGGAGGGGAGGGGGGGAGGGGCCTGCAAGAAACTGCGTGCACCTTAACAGGCATACCAGAAACCACAAACGCACTCTGAAAGGGGATTTTGGACCTTTACCGATCGACATGAGCTGGATTTGGGTACTAAGAGTACCAATGATGCACAGCTTTTGAATCAAAGAGCACGGCCCCAACAGGCTGCCCTGATTGGAGAAGTAATTCTGGCAGTGGAATGTTAGAGGTTCGATTGACAAAGACAATTAGGAAAATATTCCAGTAAAAGCATTAATTTGCTTATTTTGTTTGTTCAAAACAACAACAAAAAACAGGAGAAGAAAATTGTTAAGCAAGGACTAATTTGAAATACATTATTAAAATCATAATACACTTTCAGATTAAACAACTAATAGTTTGGTTTAAGCAATATTTCCGTGAAGCAACCGGACTAAAAAGTCACGATGGAAACAATGGTGCTTTCGAAAGAGATGCAGAGCAGACTCACCGCAGATGAAGCAAGTAGTCTTCAGGACTTCTTCCTTCTTCTGTTTTTCACTCCTCAGGTCAGCAAAAGTGTCAATGATTACGCCAAAGATGAGGTTGAGAACAATGATGATGACCATGAAGAAGAATAGCAGGTCGTATATCACTCTGGCTGCAAACAGCGGCTCCTGTGAATGAAAATGTTCATCGGTATTGACTAGAAAATGTAGTAATAAGTCGTTATTAACCATTTGGACTCAAATTGAACAAAATCGATATTTGACTTCATTGTGGTAGACCGTCGAAAAAAACGTGTGTAGGATGTTTTGAGTTTGAAAGGAGGTTAAGCTTAGTCATCATGGACGTTAATGGAAACACGAGACCACAGGCGAAACCTGCCAGATGCTACAGTAACAGAGTCGGTCGACCCGCATTCAAAACACATGTGGCACACGCTTGTTTTGAAGCAACAACGTACGGCGCCCCCCTCCCACCCGCTGGGATTTTGCTGGTTGAATGTGCGACTGTTTGGCCCGAGTTGATATTCACATCCTCTTTCGACATCGTTAGTGGCGAGTCTGAATTCGGTGGAAATCTATCTTGAGGTTTGGCTGACAAAACGCGGAAGAAGTGCAGCTGCAAGCAAAGGTTGTGAAACCTTTTTTAAACCTTTTTTTTTTTTTAACAAGTTCAGCACATGGTGGGCTCGCAGCCAGCTCACATGACCCTCACTTTACAGCTGCAGGTGACACACACGCACGCGCGCCTATGTTTAGACCTGCATTTACCTCTTTGGAAGGCTTGCGGAGTACATCCCCTACACCTCCTCCACTCCTCAAGCCGTGACTCAGTACAGTGACGATGCACATAAGTAGAGAGTCGCATGTCCGCTCCATGTCGCCGTCCTCCTCGCTGTCATGCACCAAATCTGGAAAGGACAAGAGGAAAGTGTGTGTATAATTATATTATATCGCGGTGTATAATAGTTTAAAGGCCCTCATAAACAACCCTGCTGCATTAAAGAAGGTAATTTACACCATAATGATTTATGAACTGGTATAACAGCAGAATTTAGGACAAATGGCACCTTTTTTAATTCATGTAGCATCAGAAGCATCAAGTCTGATTACCAGGGCAATTTACATTTGACAGGTAGTACTACGATTACTTTTATTCAGAAATCACGATGATTTAATACTTTACATTTTTGTGGAAAATAACATAATAAACACCTCATGCCATATTGATGATAAGTGTAGTGTTATGGTATTCGATAATATACATTAGTATGTTGTGCTTGTTAAGTTTATATCAAGTATAGACCCATATGAGCTATAATAAACAATCCAAGCCGAAAAACTATCTGAATACAAATAAATATTAGACATCTGCATAAACTGCTATCGAAGGATCCTTGACTTAGTTGCAAAATGTATTATCTGTTGGAACTATGTCTACATGTTTTGGATCACAGTGAGACGTGGGTAAGACAAAGCAAAAAAAACTACAATTCAAAACATTTCTAAAAAGATTTAACCAATTCGGTAAAGTTAATTGACAAATGACCCAGACTTGGTTAACTTGCCCTGCTAATATGTGTTCATCAGCATTATTAGAGAGTTCATGACTTGGCTTGAGGCAGAGGGGATACAAATATTTTGTTTTTACGGAATAAACAGGGTCACATGTGGACTTTATTTTAGGTGCACTGAAGTCACATGACAATTTTTTGGCAAGGCAATGGATGTTTCCTCAATATTTCAGGATGATCTACAAGCAATTATTCCACTTCTCCACTTCTCTTAGACGGCATGAACAATTCCGACATGAACCACATGACCTTTTCAAATACGGAGATCATCCTAGAAACTTTGACCCCAAGCTTTTCTAACCCTGCAACTAAAATAACCACATTATAAAGTTTGTTGTATGATCGATGAAAAGTCATCCGCAACAGAATGCTCTCAAATGTTACTTAATGCACGATATGATTCGCTTTTATTGATTGAAATATTTAGATTTTATTATATGAAAACCCGGTGTTGAAGTTGTCGTTACCTTGCTGTAGGGCCTTGGTGGTGCAGTTATCCGTCCCTCCCGGACACATTCCTGCAGACAGGAACTCACTGGCCACACCGGCTCCATCTTCTACACCGTAGGAACAAAAGTTGTACAAGCTTTCTCATCTTTTCAAAATGAAAAACCTACAATCTGCATTCTTTGTCAGAATGATTAAAAGCCACCAAACATGCCCTCACTCAGAGTTGCGTTGGGAATACGATCCACCTCCAGGATGAAGTCATCTTTGAAGAAAATGTAGCCAACGATGGAGAACAGGTAGACTAAGATGAGCGCCAGCACGGCGGTGAGCACGATCGAGCGTCCGTTACGAGTCACACTCTTGATGACATTCAGCAAGGTTTCTTCCCTGTATACCAGGTCAAACAGCTACAGAGGCAAGGCACACGTTAGGAAACAAAAAGGACATATTCATCTAGGAAATAGAGTCATTAGAAAAGTGACCTATGGAGTTTGTCAACATGTGGTGTATTCATTTAGTTAACATACTACCATCATCTACCAACAGGGAAAGCAGTGCAAGTACAAGTGGCAAGAGACACGTTTGTTTGCTGGATTCAATTTGCTTGCATTTTGTAGCTTTAATCCTCAAATAAAGGTAGTTAGCACAGGTCGGGGAACGCATCGATATGGGAGGCTAGGGCTACACAAAATCTGCTGGCCTTTACATGAAGTGTGTGTGCATATTTACAGTGTGTGTGTGTGTGTGTGCGCGCGTTTCTCTCACCAGCAGACTGTAGAAAAAGACGTGAACAAACACCCCCAGAGAGCAGATGATGAGGTAAAGGAGGTGGTAGAGGAACTCAAAGTCAAACACCATGGCTCTGTAACCGCGCGTGAAGGTTCCTCTGTTCCCCACAAAACTGGTCAGGAAGATGATTTTATTGCACACCTAGAAGATCAAGGCAATGCATCTTTAGAGTAACCAGCTTATTGTTCACTTTACATAGTCATTTGATTTAAACTGGTTAACTGGACGCATGCAGGAGGCACCTGAACTACTCATCATTATTTACTTAAGCAAGTTTCTGAAAAGCATTTTCTTTTAATTTTGAACAAGAATGATACATTTTAATAATGAAATGTTCCATCTGACTAAGAATGATACTGACACTATTGGGTGCTATTTGAAAAACCCACACAGCTGCAACGAAAAAAGAAAACACATGGTTCACATGTCAAACACACAATCAGGGCAGACATCAGACTGACCAGCTGCGTGTGAACTAGATTTGAGAGTAACCTGGTTACTGCAGTCCATGGTAACGTGCTCTCCGCTCTCCTGCATTGACCTGATCTCTCTCAATAAACCAGTTTATTTTGTTCAAGTCAGTGTAGCAGTTAATGAGAGATGATCCAGGTGTGTCCAATACTTTATTTTGTGTGTGTGTGTGTGTAAGAGCTAAAAAAAAAAAAAAAAAAAAAAATCGCTCGTGGGTGCAGGAGGGGTGTTGCTCTCGCTAGGGTCAAGTGACGCACTTCACATCCCTTAGCGCTGCCAAGGAGAAGATGGGGCCGGGGGGGGGGGACGCTGCACCAGCCTGCCAGGAGTGTGAAAGAAGAACTAGAACTAGTGCGGTGGAGGTTTCTCCGCTTGTGAAAGTACCTGCAGTAAAGTGTGCGAGTAGGGAAACGAAGAAAAAAAAAATGCCAGTAGGTGACATTTTGACATTTTTCTGGGCAAAGTTACGAAACACACTAAACACCCAATGTCACGCAGGAGGAGAACGTTGAAAAGGTTAGTTTACCGTCCCAATAAAAAAAATGTTGAATTTTTAACATTTCAAGATCCTCTGAGAACGCTGCTCCTTTTCCAATACAATGCAAGGGAGTGCATTTCCTCAAAGGTGCTCAAACACGGGGCGTTTTTCATATGTACAACGCTCTATGTGTAGATACTAGATACTAATAAAGACTGTTTAAGTATTTGGAGTATCCATGGACACCGTTTCTGAAAAGAAATGCTGTAAACAGGTTGCAACTTGTCATTTCCAAATCTCAATTCAATTTTGAGTGAATGGCGTGTCTAAGAACAGGAAAAACAAGCAGTTTGTTTCAGCTGCACAGAATTCCATTTGCTTCCATTGAATTCGAGTCACAACACAAATTTCAGAGACGGATCTCTCCACAGCCTGGCCAATAAAACCACAACGAACTGCGCGACGAGTAATCCGAGTGGACCAACTCACGTAAAGCAGATCACTTACATTGAAGGAACCCAGGAGGAAGAGCGTGGGCTCCAGGCCAACAGAGAAGATGAGCCGGAGGATGCTGATGATGACGAGGCCTCGGATGCCCAGCGGTTGGGGCATGATGAGAACAATGGCCAGGGTTGCCAAGACTCCCATCCACAGCAGGGCGGAGAGGTGGGTATCCAGCATACCTGCAGAAGATAAATACATTTTAAAATGTAAAGACCCTGGCCACAATCACCCTCTTTGCCAACTGTGTATCAGAGGTCATACATACAATATTAATGAACCATGTTGCAAGATTAGAACACAGCTTTCTGCCTAAACAAGGCATTGTCCAGATGTTGCCTTGGGCCTTCATTAGTGTGACTTTGAACTGGAAGAGTCAGTTACATAACTCCCAAAAGCAATATGGCATACTTTTTTTTTGTATTTGTGAGCTTCAAGCTTTGGTGAGAGCCGAGCTTACGCTTCCCTTGATCCCAAAGTAAATCCAGGATTAGTGTGCTAGTCAGGGGTTCATGTGGCAACAAATCACTGACAAAAACCCCGTATCAGGTTTGATCAGCCTAAAAACAAGGCCGCACCAGCCGTCTGCCTCTGTTGCTGCCCCCACTTTCTTAAACACAGGGCCAACATGTGCAGTCGAGTCAATGTTAGTAAGTGCTCCATGTTCACTGGCCAGAGAGTGCTCAGATAACAAAGAAAGAAAAAGGTACATGAATGAAAGCGTGGATTTTGGAAACAAAGATGGGATCAAAAGATAACGGTTTAAAGATAAAGAAAAGGGGCAGAACTACAAGGTTTAAGAAAAACAAATTGGGTGGGAGTGGAAGTGAATGAGAAGACTTGCGGGTAAGGGAACCAACTTTCCTCCCCTACTTTCCTATCTGTCTCCTTCCCTCCTTCCCTTCCACCGGATTTCTCTGCCATCAAATCCCTGCGGAGATCACATGGCGGATGCCACTTACAGAACTGTCATCTCTAAAAATACCTCAGCTGAAAGATTCATGAGGAACGGGCCGGGGGCAACACACAGCTCCGGTGATGTTGCAGACTCACACAGTGGGGCTTACGTGCGCTCATAAGCTTTCAAGCTCCCTTGCACTTACGTTTTTTTTATGTGCAGATGGATAATTGTGCACAACTGCCTGTAAAGGCAACAATTGAGAAGGCTGCAAACATCCATTGTCAGCGTGTGAATATGGCTTGAGTGGATCTGTACAAAAGGCAGAAGACACTGACCCAGACTCCTGCTCCTATAACCCTCGTTTGGAAGCCCCAAAGGAAGGAGAGGCGAAGCATTGTGTGCGTGAGAGCAAGAAAGAGGAAAGGAAGTGGCCCCAAAACCAAAAGGTTGATGCTGAGGCTGGACTGAGAGGCTGCTCTTTTTAAGTCCATTTCTGTGGGTGGTTACCGAACGTTTCTTTTATCAGAGCAGATCCAAATCCAAATAATAGAGCTGGAATTAAGCTGAAGCAAGGTGTTTTTCTCCGTAGTAAATACTAGAGTCCTTATTTCTGGGTGCAGAAACTAGTGCTACAAATCCCATCACTTTATACTTATAACATCTTTTCAAAAAGCCACGTCAGCGCAGACTGTAGAATCTAATAGGCCACTAGTGGGAGAAAGAAAGAAAGGTGTCTAAAGATGTTGAAGAACAATCTGTGTGCAACAGCAGTGCAAAAAATACCCATATGCAGCTTAGATGCTGCATCAACACACTATTGGGTAGAGCAAATGTTTTACATGCATGAAAGATTACCACTTTGCAGCAAAAAGCAAACAAATATAATACAAAATGTTGAGCGACTAGAAAGGGTCCTGTCACTGTAGTGACAGGACGCAAGATGGGTCAGGGCTGAGTTTGAAAGAGCACGTTCTCCCACTGGTGTCTCCTCATATGCGACTGACCTGCGTGTACACCTTCCAGGGGGTAGAAGAAGCAGACCAGCAGGTTCATCAGCACAGCCAGGTTGAAGGAGACGTTGCTCCACACAGACATGTTTCTGGAGCACCAGTACAGCACTGGTTGGGCTGGGAGGGATGCAAAGGGAGAATTTATTTGTGCACCATATGATTTAGATTTAGAATTTACTAACATAATACAACATTTCTAAACAAAATCTAAGCAAAAGATGATCCATTGAAATGATATAAAACACAGAAAGGTGGCAAATACTCACATTTAGGAAACTTATATTTGATCAATAATAATGATGAGAAAGTAATGAATTTTAACTTCTGTTGACTAACTGTTTAGGTCAACTAACTGCTTCATCACTAAATTGATTATTACAGACCAAAATACAAACAAGCTGTTAACTGGCTCGTTTCTACCTCTACATACAGAAAATGATGTTACATCAAGTAATTAGAAGATAGTTGGATTTTTGACAAAAAAAAGACAGAAAACGCAGACAAAACCTAAAACCAACCAACAACGTTCATGTTTTTTGAAATGTTAATAGTAAAAAAAAAAAAAAAAAAAAAAGGTAGAAAGAATTAAGAAAAATGACCAAAACAACATTCTAATACAAATATCTAAAAATATTTTCTGAAGAGGGAAAATTGTGACTTTTCCTTGTGGATTCCCGGTTCTACATGAGCGACGGGCTACGGCTTCGTGTGCAGTCTTGTGCGTGGATGGAAATGCGACCGAGTGGGGGTGCGGTCTGCATATGCAAGTTTGTGCTCTCAGTTGTGATTCATAAGGTTGATGTACAAATGTTTCACCACTCACAGTAAGTGGAAAACCCCGGTCTGCTTTTAGACAGTGGAAACACACTGATCAGTCTCACGTCTCACAATTTGACCACGCACACAAACACACACTTTTACTTTTTGTTTATGAGCTTATTCGGAAAGTGTGAAATTAAACATTAAAGAGTGAGAATTTACCCCCACGGCTGATCAAATGTAATTGGTTCCACCTTCTCTAGAGAAGTTTAATATTTATTAATTCAAGACAAAATACAGAACATATTTTATATTTCTTATTAATTGTCAATTATCATGTATATATATATATATATTTCAAACTAAAAAGAAATAAGGAGTAGAATTGTGGTGTTTTGTATGCAATTGCTATTATCTGCTTTAAACCGAACAAACTCATTTGCCATTAATTATTAATGTGGATTGAGGATCATAGAAGTGTGTTTTGCTCTCCTCACTAAATCCTGTCCTTCAATTGATTGTGTAGCACCTATGAGACAACAAGAGTTTATTCCGTCAAATAAAGTTGAGCGGTGGACCTCTGAATCATTTATTCGTACAACATAACTGACCACTACATGGACATCGCGAGCTCCATCTTGATCCCACCTCTGAGTTTCTTCTGCCAGTTCATCTCATTAAAGAGATCCTCCGCTCGCAAGAAGAAGTCGTTGATCTTGCTGCCCTGCTCGTCTCGCTCTGTGGTGAAGTAGATGCGCAGCTTTGACTCGGTGGTCAGGAACTCACAGATGTTGGGCACAGGGAACACAATCTCCTCCATGGTGCGGTCCTGGCGCACAATCTGAACAGAGATGCACACCGCCACCGTGGCACCACTAGGTCAACATTGTGGTCATGGAAAACTGCAGATGATGTGAAATTCTACGTCAGACGCTGGGACGAGCGTTGCATTGAGTGACCTCTATCTGAGCGGTATGTTTGGCGTAGAACTCCAGGGCCTCATCTCCCTCTGGTAGCCCGGAGCTGGTCGCTCCCGGCTTCAACATCAAGGACAGCTCCTTGTTATGACGCGCCAACTGTGCAAAAGAACACACCAAAAGGGTATAAAAACGGCAAGTCAAGGAGGATCCCCGTCTCATCACATTTCTGGCTCGGTAGAGCATTTTATACACGAGATAAACAGCAGACCTGGTGAGCTAAAATGTAGATGTTATGTCCAACATTTCGGGGGGAGGCAGCATCGTGTTCTTCCTCTTCCCCGTTATCCTCCTCCTCATTTGTGTCCTCAAACTCCACCTCTCCCTGAAGATAGGCTTTCTTTATCACCTCCACCTGGACAGGGAGACACCCATGCACGCAATTTCGTACTCTGTGATGCCGAGTAGCTAAGGGAATCGCTCGGTTGGATTTGTTATAGAAAAATCAACCGAGAGAAGAAGGACGACGTCATCTCCTCACCAGCTCCTTAGGCCTCATGTTGTACAGGATCCTCTCGGAGTTCTCACTGTCGTGACGGCTCTCCATAATTGCAAGCAGCAGCTTGGACGCATTGTTCTACAAGAGGGACAAAAGAGACCAAGCAGACTGAGGAGAAAAAAAAAGCATGGACAAGAACCCTGTCGCTCTTGGAAAAAGAACTCTGCAAATGTTTGCATTGGAGGGGCAGCGAAAAAGTTAGAAGAATTAATGTGCAGCTGTTATGTTCCATCCTGCAGGGAAAGGAAAGTACTGCACAGTTCCTTTTGCACATTTTTTTGGCTCCCACACTAAAACCTAAAGCATATCAAAAAGAATAGATTCTTTACATTAAGCCCTTCTCACCTTGAGCTCCAACACCAGGTCCATCCGCTTTTTCCCGAGTGGGTTGATGTCGTTCAGGATGAGGGCGATTATGATATCAATTCCATTGGACTCATGTGTGGCAATGCAATTCTAAAATGACATTTAAAAAAAAAAAACACACACAATTATAAAATCGTAGCCCTCATCCAAACACAGGGCGGCCCTCTGCCGCGGCGTCTTTACCGACCTGGTTTTCGTGGCAGGGGCCTTGGCAGTACTCTGTGAGACTCTCCAGAGTTTGGTTGATGAGGGCCACGTTCTTCTCGTTGATGTACAGACCCAGTAGGCCGAGACCCCCTGTGGTGCTGCCGCAGATGCAGTCCAAGAACTGAAGAGTCTCACACACAAGGTTGTAGTTGTTCTTGTTGTTTTGACAGCGAAGGAAATTCTGGGGAGATGAAAGTGGTTGAGTTGGTGTCACTGGGATTGACAGAACGGGATACAAACCAAAAAAATCAAAACCAAAATCAAATCACTTAGTTGAAAAAAATGTCATTAACTAATCTCTCCTCCCTTAGTGGGAACACAGTAGATGTTTAAAGAAAAAAAAGATATCTACAACAACCTTATGACCCACAAAATACAAAAGATGGCAAGATGATCCGTCAGATGATCCTCAGATGACTAAAATACGGAGTATCCCACTTTTTTTAATAGAGTTGCCATAGAAGTCAAACAGGCCTCTAACACACAGGCTGATGATGGTGATTAAGGGATTTAGCATTTGTCTTTTGCAGCAAAAATGCAAAAGAATGCACATATAAAGATACTCAAACGTTGGTTTGGCGTAAGGAAGGCCATCCTCTCTAATGGAGATCTGACTGACAGTGAGGTCGCCCCACCTGTAGGTCCCGGTTGTGATTCTCACAAAGCAGCTGGAGGAAGCGAAGGATGGGCTGCATGATCACAATTACAAAACTCATCTCTCCCTCGTCCTGGTTCTTGTCCCCAGCGCTGTGTGGGCCGTCGGCTGAGTTGAAGTGGTCATCGGGGTCAGCTTCACGGCGGTAGGAGTTAAAGGCCTTCTTTGTGGCAGCCGAGGCCTCCAAGAGCTGCTCTCTCACATCCTCCGTCATGACCACCGCCGAGTCTCTGACTGAACAGAGACAGGCAAAAGGAAAAGATAATCCCTCTTTCTACTCGGGATTTGCAAACAGTTCAACCGGGACATGATTGTAGCTCATCTTAGCATCCTGTGTTGGTAACAACCTGGCTTAAAGTCATAAATTCAGACCGTAGTATGCGACCTCTGACCTTTTTTGCGTACTGGGACGTCTTTGTCCTGGCTGTCATCGTCGCTCTTTCGGTTTCCCAAGTCGCTGGTATTTACTGTCACCGTGGCTTTAATCTCAAGCTGGGAAAGCTTCATACGGTCGTAGAAAACCCTGAAAAACTTTTCGGATTTCTTGTCTTCCATCAGACGGCAAAATAAGGAACGCTGGACACAAAAAACAAGGAGAAAAGGTGCGGATCGTATGGTCTGCTTAGAGTGATTTTGCTAATTGCTTAATCATGTTGAATCATTCTTCAAAACAAAAACACAAGTGCATGTGAATGCTTGTCTCCACTTCATACCATTCAAAAAAGAAAGTTTAAATGTGATCTATTAAAATGGTAAAGATCCAAAAATACTCATCATCAAAATAGTAATTAGGTTCAGCTTTCATATCATTTACCAAACTTCATTTCCTCCTCAAAGTTTGTATTATGACACTGATAAGTGATATAAAGTGCTGGGAACTAAGGTCAAATTATGAAAATTGACCGTTTGTTTAAACGATCTTGACTGGACCTACAAAACATGCAACTATAGTGAAGCGAGTCTGGATCTGCTACGATGAGGGAGCTGTGGAACGGGGTTCTACAACACTGGAAGATATTTGAGCCTGGAAGCACAATGTGTGAACCGTGTTTGAGAGACAGGGCTGCTGTTGTGATTATGTAAGCGACATCATCTGCTGCAGTCTACAGAAAAGCTTTGACCAACGGAAACCCCCCTGCCAGACCTACTGGATGAGAAGTGACACTTGAGGGAGAAGTCCGGCTTACTTACACAGGTAAATAAGCAGGGATGGTGGGGAAAAAAAAAGACATCCAAGAGTAAAAAAAAAAGATTGAGAAGGTGATAGATAGATAGATAGATAGATAGATAGATAGTTGCTTAAAAGACAGCGTATGCAGCTAATTAACAGAAATCTGAGCAGAGCCACCTACGTTTTTTAGATTCTTTCTACTACACTGTTGCTTTCGGGAGAAACAATGACATAATTCTAATGCTTGTGCGCCAAAGCAGATTCCTGAGCCTCACTGTGTCCCAACCCGGCCCTCCACTACGGAGCAGTCATCTTGCACGTACACACTCTAGACAGGGAGGGGGGGGGGGGGGGGGTGTTATTAAAATCAACAGCCTGATGACAGAGTGGCCCGAGCTGAGATGGGGATTAGCTGAACCGCTGGCAGCACAGCGTGCCTGAGGGAGGCGACGGTCATTCCTGTCAGTCTTTGCTCATAATACAGACGGGCCTGCTGGGAGGGGGATGGTAGTGGGGGTGGCCGGGGGGGCGGATAGGTCAACGCAGACAGATCGGACCAGAGCAAAAACACAGAGAACGCCCTGCCCCACTCTTTATAATTACATAACTCACACAGACAAACAAACACACTTGTACAGGTCAGGAACACACCAGCAAAATCTGAATGCGTACGCCATCTCGCTCGTGTGACTGACAGAGGCCGAGAGGAAAACGTATTGGTCAGATTTAAAGAACTGAGCTGAACTCATTAAACTAGTGAACTGAAACAAAGACAAAGCCTTGTACATAAAGCTGGAAGATTTTAAGAAAAAAAAAACATTTTTTTTTTAATGAAAAGCTAAACCTTCATGTCTAAACCCAAATCGCTGCTTCTCGAGCGTTTCAATGCTCGTCCTTACACACCCGATGACTGTGCAAGAGGGCCGTGGGAAGGGATGACGTTATGGATGAAGTAACGCTCGCTGGTCAACAAGAAAATAGAATAAAACTAACTGCGGCTGAAGGAGAGAGAGGAGCATCTCAGCAGCCCCCTACTGTGTTGGGTAAACAGTGTCTGTCTGTATCCATGGAGACAAACCCTGACTGGAAGGAGGAGCGGGGAAGGTGGGGGCGGATAACACTGAAAAACAAGGTCATCGCGCGTTCCCGTCTCTCCTTCCGTTCCGCCACTTGGCATCAACAAAGGGATGTTATGCAACAGCTATTTATACTCGCGCTCCCTTTCCCTCCTACCCTCCCTCTCATGTCGGGCAGCACCACATGCAAACCAAATGCCGCTCGGTTCTCCTCAAAGTCCCTTTCCTCCTTCCCTTTGTCGCCTCCTCTTTTTCCTCAAACTAGTCACCTTTCTCTTGAGTTTCCCCCCTGAAACCGTGTCGGTCTACTGCGCGGCGTTGCTTCTGCAATATCGGTTGAATGCACCTGCAATGCAAAACCTTTGGAGGGAAACAAAACAGATTGCCCCGCGGTTGCACAACAGATGGCTGCCGAGTGAAATGCCACAAGTTGCTATGTCACAACACAATTTACAGCCGTTAAGAGCTCTGTTATCGCTGTCGCAGAGGAACTGGCATGCCCCAGGAATAAAGAGGATTGGTGTGAAGCCAGCAGTATCAAAAGCACCAAAATGCACCGATTGTAAAATGTCCAGAATCTCTAAAAAGGCCTTTGCATGAGCAAAGCAGGAGGGGGTGTGTGTAAATGAGTGACTGTGGTTTATTTACGTAAATATAGTGAACGGTTTCCAGGGAACATGATATCAAATTGATGCTCAATTCAGCAATGTCAGATGAACAAACTGACAAAAACGCCTCCTATTCCTTAAAGAAAGCACAGAGCAAAAGTAGTCAGTTTTCTCTTAAAGTAACATAAAAGTTTGCCTGATTAATGAACTTTTTCTGGAGGGTTTTAGGCAATTGTCTGGTAGCTAAAAAGTACAATACAAATACAAATATTTGTGCTATGTGGCTCATTTCTAACACTGCGCACAGAGTACATTCCCCCGAAAGCAACAACCAACTTCAGATTGCACCGGTGAGAGCAGCTCCGGTTTCTCCTCAAACTCCTCCGCGTTACCCGTCCCTCCTCCCCGTCTCCCCACTGCCCCAGTTCCGGAGGCCCAGCTTGACCCAGCTTGGGCTGGTGGGCTTCTCGGGCTGAGACATTCCTCATTGTCCATTCACACAGGGCTTATGTAACGCGGACGGATCACGTGACGTAGCCCTGCAGCAGCCGTGGGAAGCCAGAGCATTATCTTCGCCACAGTGGCTTCCTCGCTCTAATCTGATTATGCAAGCCCCGTGCTTACGCAAGGACACACAGACGGGGAGACAGATGGCAAGACAAGGGGGATCAACAGACAGACCAAGAGACACAGATAACGAGGAGAGCTCCAGACAGACAAGGATATCAACAGACGGCACTACTGACTGAACTTTTAAAAAGCGAATTAGGCAATTTAAAATACTATTTTCCTAATGAACACATCAGCCCAGAGTGAGAAAATGCACAGCATTTTGTAACGTACTATTCATAGCAAACTGCAGACTTCATAAGCAGCTGGCGAGGCCTTTTAGCCAGTTTGCTAGATTTGTGGGTATGGAGCCGCCCTTGTGATGTATGCGTGCAGCCGCGGCAGCCCAGTGACCCACGTGCTGTAGATCTTGATCGGAATGAAAAGCATCCATGCGATACTGCACTCTCCTCGGAATCACCAATAGACGGACTGCACGATAAGCCGGGCGTTTGCAGAGATAGCGGGCCATGCTCTTAAGACACTGCAGATCAGCTACAGTAAATAGAAAGGCAAGTGTGTCATGCGTTTTATTTTACGATAATACAGATTCAGGCATCCGGTACCTGGGCTTTTCAAAAGTAGACAGTTGAGACAAGTGGTGTCTCTTCGGTTCCCGCACGTGTATGGCAAGAGATTCAGGGGCTTAACTGACCTGAATGACGGTGTTTCCGCCTTCCAGCAAAGCAATTGCCAGGAGGATGCTTTCTTGGAAAACTCGGTCACTAGTGGTGTTCATGATGAGGTCAATGACCAGGTCAGAGGCTCCCTCTTTGTCCAAGTGACACTGCACCTCTGCCAGGCTCATTTCGGCACGGCTCAGGCCCCCAGAACCTCCCAGTACTGCAGAAACAGAGACAGTTTGACGGGCCAGCTCAGAATCAGATGCATGAGGGAAACGGTTTATAGGATTAACAGTTTCCAATTTATGTCGGTCAAATCAATGTTCCAATCAAATATTTACAACACATTTTCTGTGATCTGTTTGTCAGCATCTTTGTGCACATGGGAGAGATGGTGAACGGGGAATCATGTTAATGTTTCTGTGTCATTGACTGCGGTTATAAAAAAACAACAACAACTGGATTGGTCATCACAACTATAGATGATGGCCGTCGCACCAATGTTGCGATGCATGTGATGATACTGCCTTCAGCCAAAGACACAACCTTGTGGTTATGTTGCGGTTGGCACCGAATTTACATGAACACCTCTCACAGCTCATACCGCTGGCACCAACATGTCCTCTAAAATCTACATCGAAATAAAATGTGACATCATACATATCAGAACCAATAGTTCAAACACTGCCCAGAGATTCAGTATTTTGACTGCAGATATAGTTGCACAATGAAAAAAAGACATCAGGCCGGGATAAGAATGTTGCGCTCCGAGTGCTCGAGAGGCAGCTCACGGTGCAACTCTGCAGCCGATAACCGGCTCAGGGACAGACGGATGGATCCCAGTCTTATTATAACATTATTGTGTTTTACTATGGCTTCAGGCAAACCAAAAGGTCCATCTGGCCGTTTCCCCCCCAGATAGTAGTTTTTGTCGTCACTGGCACAGACACATGCAGCCATTTGTTAGAGGCTTTGGTCAGCTGCCGTCAAAAGATGATTGCGTAGTCTTAAGGAGGAATACTTCACGTAAACATAGACTAGTTTGGAGATGTCAAAATCAGTGTTTTCGTGGCCTTGTGTGTGCTACACATCTAAACTTCTCACTAAAAAACTTCCTTATCAAAAGAGAGCAGCAGCTGTCCCACCTGATGGATTTTTGCCAGGTGCTCCTGGACTGAGGGGGACATTGCTAAATGACGTCAGGCTGTCCCTCCTCCCACCACGTCGATGAAAGTTGCCATAGTAACGATTCACCAGAATCTGTCTCAGCGCCTCGCCCTGTGAGATGGAAAGAAATGGAAGGGTGTAATGACGTGAAGCCGGCAACAGGGAGAGAGAGAAGTTGTATAATAAAAGGATAACAACACATCATCAAGGATCGGGTCAGCAGCAAGACACCAAAACAGACCTGAATGCCTCAGAAAATGATACCGACCACGCTCAGAAAGAAACATTTCAATTTAAATATTGAATTTAAAGAAGTGAAAAAAAAAATAAAAAAGGTTTATATGATTCACCACCCACGCGGGCCCCGTGTAGTGACACGGTGAGCTCCTGGAGTTCAGTGAGGCAGACCTGGGGCCAGCCCTCCCCCACTGTGACTCATCCACTGTTCAGTCGTCAGCAGCACAACTTTGTTGTTGTTATGGCAACGGCAGCCCATCGCTACCTGCCAGACCTCTCATGCACAACGTGAAGGAAATGAGAGGGAAAGGGTGTTTTTTGGCGTTTGTCCGTGATAATAAGAAATGATCCGCCGTGGGTGTTCCATGCAGCGTTGCGTAAGCTGTGCTACCTTAGCTGGGAGGTTAAGATCATGTTGTATAGTAGGTGTGAAGAACTATAGTCATAATTGTATTGTCAGGTTAGTCAGCTGTATGTACCGAATGGTTGGATCAGCTGTAGTCAAAAGATTGCATATCCTCAATGTAGAATATTGCTCTTTCACTGAAGTCACGAACCAAATCCTGATGGAGTCCTGTCATCTAAAATGTTGGTTAAGACGCGGCCTGCAGCTAAATTGAATAATTAATGAAAATAGCCATCAAACTCTTATTCAGCTTGCCTTTGTGAGCTTGTTGAAATAGTTGGGGAGTAATAAAAAGTAGTATCCTCCTGATACAGGGTTGGAATAAATCTTGGATAGATATCTAAACCCATCAATATAGTTATTTTGGAAAAACGGATACCTGACCCTTAGAAGAGTCGTTGCATCGAGATAAAGGCATTAGATAAAAGGAGGTACAAAGAGATTGGAATGACTTCTTTTTCTTCCTTCAGTTAAATAGTAGTTAGTGAAGGGGAGTGGTTAGAAACACAAAAAGCATGCAGGAAAGAAAAAAAAAAAACAATGTGTCACTGAATCTCTGAAGTGTCGATGCTTTAACTTGAGCTGCTGCAGGTACCTACCCTCTTCTGGTCCTCCAACAGCTTCTCAGGCTGGTTCTGATCCAGCTGCTGGGTGCAGTGAGGAGCATGAGCACAGTGGTCCAACAGACACAAACACAGGGTTAGTACTCATGCAGGAGATGCTCAGGCGTTTGAAGGGTCTGCTTGGTGCGTATTGCCATGCATTTACTGCTACGTTAGAAACCAGAGAAGCATTGTGCTTGCGGCTGTATTAGGTGGCTGAGGCAGGAGATGTTGTTGCATTTGTGCGGGTTTCCCACAGGCCCCAGAAAGGAAAGAACGAAGTAAGAGTGAGAACGTTAGTGACCCACATCGTCACAACGTGACAGGGAAATGGGTAAAACGCAGAGTCGACTGTCAAACGCTTTAGAACACTTCAAACTCAACTCACTACATATCAAAGCCACACTTGGAAGTTGACTTGTTACATTTTTGCATCATTTGCAATATTTCCAGTACTTTTGTCGAGGAGCAAACCTCGTCAGCGTAAGTACGGACCGGCGACACAACTGTTGTTGTACTGTTGGTTTTGCGTGACGACTAAAGAACAGCGCAGGACAACTTAGTAGGGCAGAGTTCAGCAGCAGGTCAGGGAGCCAAACACGGCGGGGTGGGGGGCAACATCTTCCAATAGTCAGCTGCTGTGTCACAACTTCCAACCACAAAAGAAATGTGCTGATCCGAGTAGGTCGCCGGAGCTTATCTCCCCGGTGTGACCACAGATACCACATGGTAACCCCTCACAGCCACCACATCCGCCCCAACTACACAGCGTTCCACCCGACTGGAAACTCCCCAGGGCAAACCCCCGATCAGGCTCACATCTCACGATTTGACCACGCACGCCTACGCACTTTTACTTCTTGTTTATGTGTTTATTCGGAAAGGGTGCGGGTGGGTGAGAATTTAGCACATGGCCGCTTGTAGCTCGCAGACGGTGAAGCAGCGTGAATTAAAGCATTGCTTCATCATTTGAATTGCAACGGACCTATTAGACACCAGCGCTGTACAGTCATTTTAGTCCTCACCCTATTGGGTAATGTTCAGGGTTCAAAACAGCGAGTCGGTTTAAAAAAAAAAAAAAAAAAAAAAAAAAAAAACTAAAATATTATTTTTCTTCATTCATCCAATGACAAGCTGACCAAGTTCCGAGGCAGGGGGGTGAAACATGATTTACTACAACAGCGAAGGCTTGCATAACTGCTTCACCTATAGAACACACACAAACCCACGGCGAGGGGCTCCAGCACTGTGAACAACAAAAAATCAGCAGATAATCACCTCCCCTGACACTTGGCAACGGTGTAGTATGCACACATTGGGCAGGTCAAAACTGGCACTGCTCTCAAGGCACCCTTTTTTAAATGCCTTGATAATAAATTACTATGCCAAAGACTAGTTAATTAACATTCCTTATGTGACCCCAACAACCTCACCATGAATCATATACTATACTGCTTTACTCAAAAAAGGGTGACAAGAACCAACTACGCACTTTCATAGAACCCTTGCAGAAACCCTCACAGCCAACCCCATTAAGTTTACACAGTGTGGGTGTGTGTTTGAAAAGGTGTGCATGGAAGTGGGGGGGTATACATTCGTAGTAATAAACAAATTGTGTCCCAATGATGGGGTAGGGCCGGAGGGGTAAGACGAGGCAAGAGAAATACGGAGATTGACACATGGGGCTGCCGACAGAAATGTGTAACAGGTGTGTGTGTGAGTGAGTAGGGATCATCTCTCTCGCCCAATTCCCCTCGGCTCTAGTGATCGCAACTTGCATTCTCAGAACACACACACACACACACAGACACGTGTGGGTAAACAGCTCCTGCACACTTTCATTGGCAATTACTGATGAAGGTCCCCTATCAGCAGAGGGGCTGGGTTCCAGGAAAAAAAAGCCATGTTCTTATGTAACCTCAGCGCAGATTTGGCAGGCGACCAGGAATCGTGCAGCTCTCAGGCAAGAAAAACTAGGACAAAGCCTCAATGACTGCCACGGCTCCTTACAGTCACACACACACACACACACACACACCGCACGCACAGTCACAGTGCCTCCCATTGGCACCTCAGGGATATGCAGGGGAAACACCCTTCGAAAAGCCGAGCATCATTTTGAAACAATACAAAACTACGACCCCACCTTATTGTAAAAGGCAAACATGTAAAGGTTTTATTGAGAGCTCACAATTACCATTTATGTTATTTTTTTAATGTTCTCTATTTGTTAGTTATATGTGCATGTATTTATTTTTTTATATTTGTCAACCGCTTACATGCACTGTGTTTAAGTGTAAAAAAGGCACAAGAAGTAAACTTGAACTGATGTACAAATCTCCCAGGTTGACTTTTGCTTGATGTGGGGCTCACAGTGGCAGAAAGAAGGGTATTCAAATGTAGCACGGGCTCTTTGCCCGGACAGCACGTGACTCACCTTGGAACCTGGAATAACAACTCTGTTGAGCAACGTGCAGTCAGCCACAGCACAAATCGCCCCCTTTCTCTCTACCCCTCCCCCCTCCCCCCTTCGTTCTCACCACTTTCAGTTGATCTACACACCCGTGTATTGCAGGAATCAACCGCCCACTATTTGTCACCAGCTGTGCACAGAGCATCCCCCCACCTACAACACACAGCCACAGCAGCTGCTACAGGACGGATGAAGAACAACTACTCGTGGTACACAAAAAGCAGCTGAGGGAAACAAGAGCACAAGTAGAAGAAAAAGGAGACACAACCTTAGGCATATCCATCTCATCATCAAAGGCCCTGAGCTGAAAAAGAACAGAGGGTTTGCAGGGTTAGATAACAACACAGGCAAAAAGGAAGCTAAAGCAGAGGTCGTGACTTGACCTGGATATTTACCACAGTGAGCAGAATTAGTGAGGTGTCATATAGGGATGGGTGCAGTGAGTAAGTAACCGTTCCTGCCCTACTGACTACAGGAGGTAGAAGAAAGAAGAACAAGCCAATTCCATCCAAAATAAGGGAACTCGCTGGGGACGCAATAAAAATGAAATACAACTACACCTATGGATCCGTAATCTGATGCTCCAGCATCAAAATCCCACCCCTCCCGCCCCAGTTTATTTCCTACAACTCTTTGTTTTGGCACAGTATACAGTAAATCTACAGTTTATAGTGCAAGTGAGTACACCACCTCAGCATGAGCACACTGCCCCCTACCTTCTCTCCGTAACCACGGTCTTTCGTCATCATCTCTCGTAGCGTTTGCAGAACTTTGATGCACAGTCTCTCCTCGTTTTCCTCCAGCAGCTGCTTGGTATGTTTAATGAGCCTGCAGGAGGACATGACTGCATGAGTCTAGTTCATAAACGGACACGCTCACTCATGTGCCACCAATAGACGGATTTTGCTGAAGAGGAGATTCGCAGTACTTACTTGCATATGAAACCTCCGCTCTCACACTTCTTACGCGAGTCTGTGTTTTCGGGGAAGAGGAGCTCGGGCCGATGCAGCACGTCCACCAGGACTGATAACTCAGCCTGGACCAACGGACGCAGACGGTCCTCGAGAGCGGACACGATATCCTGCAGTGCAGGAAAAGGCCATGCGCTTATAGACGTGAACAATTTGACACGAACCAGTGAGCGTAAAAACACCCCAACCACGGTACCTGCAATCGCTCAATGATGTTCCTGTAGTCCCGCGAAGCCGTCACCACAGAGTCCCTGCGGGCAGCATTGCGAGCTGACAGTCTCCAGCTCATGGCTGTCTTCTGGACAATGTTGTTAGATTTTACAAACAAGTTGTTCACCTGGTTGTCCAGGTCCACAGGGATGGCTATCGCTCTGCTTTTGGCTGGCAGGTACACAGATGTTCACACAAATTAGTGAGTCCCATTAAAAAAATCAGCTCCAGTAAGTTTGTGCTCAAAAAGTACCGGATTTTCCGCACTATAAGCCGCACCGGAGTATAAGCCGCACCAGCGAAATTGAATGAAGTGTACATAAATAAGCCGCACTGGACTATAAGCCGCAGGCTTAATGTTTAATTACCATAAGTCCCCTAGTGGCAGTTACCTGTAAAAATCCATAGATTAGCCGCACCGTTATAGAAGCCGCAGAATCAAAAAATGGGAAAGAAAGGCGCGGAGATTACAGTGGTAAACGTGTAAAATACAAAAGTATCCAAAATACAAACAGTTCAACCAACTGTAGATGATGGACCGATCTACACTTGTGTTCTAGGGATAAGCGAGGAGGATTTTAATCTTACCAACATCAGAGAGGACCTTGATGCAGTTCTCAACAGAACCCTTCTGGACTGGGACCAACCAGTTACAATGGTAGACCCTGAACACCGCCTGCAACAGCTGCACAAACACTGGCTGCCTGGTCTGAGAAGAAGAAGCAAGAAGAGCGTGTATATTAGCATACGCGTCGATCTGGACCCTCGGCTCCAACCTTTAAAGAAAGACATGCAAGCTATGCATCTGTCATCCAGATTGCAGAACCAACCATCCGGGGCAGCGGCCTCGTCTTTCAATATAAAAAACCCACACCTCCCCACACAGTGATATAGAATAGCTGGGGTGACAGAACCGCATGCTGACTCTGTGGAGGTGTGTTACTTTTACAGGAGACCCTGAGCAAACCAAATATTTACACATCAATAAAATAAGACATTTATCAGACACACTGCAGAGTGATCTGCAACACCCAACTGTGTGTTTTATTTGCTGAATTGAACAAATACCTGAAATATTTTTCCCAACTCACAGGCCTGCAGCAGAGGATACAAGCAGTGAAGACATAAAACAGTTTTTATGCGTCACAAACTTACTTTCCAAATACATTAGTATACTTTTTGAAACTGACAGTTTGCTTGATTGAAAAAAA
The DNA here is from genome assembly GCA_021346845.1 of Apeltes quadracus. Classification (NCBI taxonomy): domain Eukaryota; kingdom Metazoa; phylum Chordata; class Actinopteri; order Perciformes; family Gasterosteidae; genus Apeltes; species Apeltes quadracus. The sequence continues at coordinate 2,081,445 of CM037933.1, forward strand.
AAGGGACAGTTTGTATGCATGTTCAAAGGAAACGAATAATGAGCACAACAGGATGGAACCAACCACAAACCACGACTAACTGGTCTCAACTTTGTAACGTCTGATTTGCCTCTCCAGGATCATGGCCAGCATTACTCTGACTAACACGAACGACTGTAAAGGGAACATCCAACGTCTTCCACTCGCAATTATGTTTATTAGATAAAAAGAATTCTGAGAAACTCTGCGGAAGCATTGATTTGAGGCACTCAGTGTGAAAACATTGCAGTCTCTTTATTTTAAAATTAGACTTTTAATGATACCTATTGTACCCAACTCATTTTCTAACCATTTGTACTTACTGTACACCCTTTGTGATGACACCTGCACCATGACAGTGTTTACAGTGAGGTTGACGGGCATCAACGTGTAGATACTAAAAGAGAGAAACCCCTGAATCTGCACCACCTCTCACATGCCCCGCCCACACAAACCTTACTTTCTCTCAAGATTATCTACTGTGAGCGGATCTGGTCCTTCTGAGAATAATGACTTTTTAATAAGTGGACAGGACATGTCACACGTACTGTATGACTCAAGAGATCATGACTGGTCTGGGGGGAAATTTCATAGCAACAGTTTGACACTATCGACCCGCGATCAAATCGAACCCGTCAGCCTTTGTACACACTTCTTCTCTTGGTGGTTGCATACCTGCAGGCTGGTGCTCTGGTCAGAGAACGGTGAGCTGAAGAAAGTCGTTACGATGCTCATGACGGTCTCCGTCACGTAGCGCTCCAGAATGATGTCTGCATGTTTGCGGTCACTTGTATTGTTGCAAACCTGCAAACATTTTTAAAAGTACATCGTTGATTCCATTGAAAAATAGATTAAACGATTTTCATTCCCTAAGTAGGTTAAAAATGCTGTTGCTTACTCGACAAATGTCCACCAGGAAGTTCTCAAAGAGTTTCCACATGTGGTTAGATGTGTAGATCTCCTTCATTTCCACCTCAGTGTCAACATAGCAGTGGTTCAGGAAGTTAATATAGGCGATCTTTACCTGAGAGAATCGGATACAGGTTAATGCAACTTTCCACTGGTTGCAGAATAATTTAAACTGTGAAATGTAGATGGTACTGGGACTTCTTCACTTGGCTTGTTGTATGCTCAGCCGTAGTCCAGTCTCACCTCGGGGATGCAGTCCTCATGGGTCACCACCCGCACGATGTCATCCAGTGGCAACAGGCTGTTACACTTGATCTCTGTGTAGACGTTCTTTCCCTCGGTGCAAACAGCCAACAGCTCCACCAAGTGTATGTGGTACATCAGAGGACTGTTTTCATCCATGCGGTCCCGCTCGGAGCGCATCATCTGGACCAGAGTCTGGAAGGACGCCCGATCATTATAGAAGACCAGAACATCTTCTCCAGCATTTACCAGCTGCAGGAAGAAAACAACATTGAGGATGACGTCAGTGTATCAGGAGACAGGGCAGCAGCACGGTTAAAACATTAAAAAGAGAATTAACGAGGCAGGACCTCTGCCATGACGATGTCCTGACACTTTTTGATGAATTTATTCTCGGCTTTGACAATAGTCTGAAGGAACTTGAGGTACTGGACATTGCGGCCGTGTGTTTCAATGCAGTGGACAAAATGCTGAACCACACGCTCATTGATCTCACTGCACAGCTGGAAGTTGTTCATGAAGATATGCTGCATGGTGATAGCTTCTAAAATCTGAACAGAAAAAAAAGAGGAGCATTACAACACAACAACCTTGCTTAAAAAGCAACATATGTGCACATCGAGTGGTGCCTCGTTTGTTAGGACCGCTAACCCCCGGGTTGAGGAAAAGATTGATGTGCTTGTGCAGCAGGGCTTGGTTCTGCTGGTTTCCCGCACAGAAATTCTGCAGAAACTGGTGGGCCAGCTTCATGATATCCTGCATACGCAAATCTTCACCCTGGAGGGGAAATGGTTGATTTAGTTGGGTTTCCTCGCATAAACGCACGCACAAAATGAACGCCCCTGGGAGGGACGGTTAATACCTTCTCGTAGGGAATCTGTAGGAGCTCAAGGACGACGGCATGCGCCCCCATGTTCCTTAGCAGCCTCTGCTGCTGCGTCTTGCTCTTTCTACCGGACAAACCTTCTTGCACACACAGCCTGCTGAGCCGCAGCAGGATCTGATGAAGGCGGAAAGAAAATGTCATGGGGGAAATGTCCTGTGTGGAAAAAGCCCCGACATTGGCAACAAAAGGCAGATAAGCGCTTGTCCCCCCTGCTTATAGGTGATAGTTACCTCCTTCACCACCCTGTAGTTGTAACTGCTGGTGCTTTCTGCTTTCTTTGGTTTGTCCGTGCCCCCCGAATCGCTCTACGACAATACATCAGAAGAAATGGTCTTACTCCAGTCAAGCTAGGCCTTTTAAGCGTCTGCGTGTGGTTCTTTTGGTGTGAAATCTAATGCACCTTTTGATGGTCGGGCTCAGTGGAGAGCCCCTCTCCCCCATCCATGCCCTCGTCCGGCCCCTGCCGCTTGTACACCCAGAGCTCAGACTTCTCTACGATGGAGCGCAGCTGGTCCAGGTCAGACTTTATCTGCTTGTAATTTTCCACATCTTGGCTGGTGACCAGCAGCTGGACCTGTTGACACATGCATGTTAAAACATAAAGAACAGAGCAGAGAAAGGGTAGGAGCATGCCGATCCCACATGAACTTTTGTTCGAAGGCGAAGAGAATAAAACGTAAGGCACATTTTGGTTAACATTGTATGGTTTTAGTTTGCACACCTGCTTAAAAGCTTGCAAGACTTCCTGCCTTTGGCTGAAATGCTTGAAGAGCAGGTGGAGGGCTCTGGACACCAAAGGAGGATACTCGTGCATGGTCAAGTGAAGAAGGACCCTCAAGAAGGTACGGCCACCATGATCGTCCAGGTCCAGTGGGGTGTTCTCTTCACTAGACATACACAGAGCACAAAGATGAACGCATCCGCTTTCTTGTATTTTGTTACTTTTCCTTTATGGAAACTGGATTCACCTTCCACCAAATATCCCCTCTGCTTGCTCTTCTATGTTCTCAAAATCCAAAGCCCCTGGAATGAAAAGAAAAAGATACATCTGTAATCAACAAAGTCTATTTCATTGTCGTATACAACTTCTGTTCCCCTGACCTGGCATGTTGTTGGGTCCTTCCACTGCCCCGGTTAGAGACAGTTCACTCTGAGAGTTACTCTCATCAAACTCCCGCTTAAATATTGACAGCAGACAGGAGATCCTGTAGTCCAAGCGGACGTTCAAGATGAACTGCAGGACAGGACAAAAAGTTCATTGTACTTCAGGAGTGACAAAACCAGAGGAATTTTTTTTTATTTAAGCTAGAAAAAAAATGCAAACATCAAAACATATCTGGTGATGAATAGAACAGGTGACACCTAATCCATTAACGTGTCACGTCTCCTTACCTGGAGGATTTCAATGATCTTTAACTTGGTATCCATAACCAATATGTCCTGTTTCTCAGGTTCAGTCTGGGTCTTGGCTGGGACGCCGTTGGCGCTGGTGCTTGAATTGGTGGGTAGGAAGCCCCCTCCTCTTAGGACCACTTGGGACATCAGCTCTCCTACACCATGGATGGACCTCATCACATTGCTGCCTGGAAACAAGCACACATTCATAAATACACACATCAACTTCATGTCAATCAGATGTTTGGTCCAACATTACCAAACATGGTTCATACCTTTACTCTCTTCTTCTTCCTTGTCCATTTTGGTGAAAGGGAAAATTGTGCTCACATGGACGCAGTCTAAAATGGCGAGCAGGATCTTTGTTAGTCTCAGCAGGTCACTGAAGTTGTAGAAGCCAAAATAAATCAGGTTTCTGGCCAGATTCACCACCTAAACATCAAAGATGGATCAGTCAAATAGGTTTAACCATCAAAACGTGACATGACTGCCATAATATATAACGAATGTGCCAACCTGACCTCAAAGGTGAGCTTGTTCTTCTCTTTATCTGCAAAAGGGAAACTCTGGCACACCACATCTCTCAGATAGTTCTCAACAAACTCCATGGTCTGACAAAATCGCTCCTTAATTTCATCTTTTGACGTTCCATCATTGTCGTAGCTGCAATAAAGTAAAAAAATAAAAAATAAAAAAAAACAGAAAACAGAAAAAATCCATCCATGACATTTTTTTTTTTTTACTCACTCATCAATGGCAATCTCTGAGGGGATTTCGGACCAGAGTCGGGCATATTTGACTGGGGTAACCTGCTCCTGAGGATCCCGATCTACATGCATGTGCAGCATCATGCGGCAGAAGGAGGCACGCAGATCATAGGGCAGGTCTTCATCTGACATGCATCGCAAGATCAGGTCCACATCCAGCTGGCCGGAGATCTTGTTGATTGCCAGGTACTGGCGGTCCAAGCACATCCTGGCAAACAGGTTCAGCTGGTACCTATTGAAGCCCAAACACACTGTAACGTCATCACCTTCACTTTTCCAGAGGACTTGTTTTGCATTACACAAAAACACACTCACCACTTTGCTGCCCCCTGCTCAATGTTAAGTCTCACTCCCAGACAACCACGTACAAAATAAGGACCAGTAATTACCTGTAATAACTGATCACCTCCTGGTCCTCCTTCTGGCCCTCCTTGGCATCCTGAGCCAGCTCTCGAATGCTTTTGCTTCGGATCTCTTTAATATTGTCTTTCCAAAACAACCAAACCTCCTCCTCATCCTCCTCTGACTCCACAGAGTTCTCCCCCAGCGGCGCCCCCTCGATCTCAAACCTTGACAGCACGAGTCTGCGGGCAAAAAAGACGAAATATGATGTAAAAAATAAAAGTGTTCAAATGAAAACATCATGATTAGGCTACTAAGACATTCAAAGCAAAGTTGTAACAAAAATGACGGAGCTCGTTAATGTATTCAGCCATGAACACGTCGGCATTAAGAGGATGAGAGCCGGATGCAGGTGCAGGGTCGACTCACTTAGTTTCTATGAGGATGTCTGCGTTGGTTTGGTCCAGCACTGCGTTACAGATGAGCTCCTGTGTCACAGGGATGGACTTATTCATTGACACACACAAGTCTGACAGGTAGTCCAGGAACCTGGACACACACAGAAACACAGACGCACAAGATATACAAAATTCAATCGTGACATAAACAACTCAGGATCACCTCGAAATATATACATACACATTGTCAACTGAACAGAACACCGACACATTTCTACCCAGTTGAGCCAGTTGTTTGTATTCCTACAGGGAGGCGCAGACAGACCTGGGCTCGCGGTTCTTGCGGACCAGGCTAACAAATGTGTCGATCTCTGCAGCAGTGATGTGTTTCTCCAGCAGCTTGCGATTGTTATGCAGCAGAGCTGTGATCGTGTCCTCAGCCAAGACATCATAGCCAATCTGTTTCTGCATGAAGCGAAACTGTTTGGCGATATACTCCTGCAGAACAGAAGGACAAGCAGTCTGACCTTAACAAACCTAAAACAAGAAGGCACAAACTCACTGTGTAAAGGACATTTATTAACCTAGCTGCTTCCTCTCTTTGCATTCTCTATTGGGACATAGAGGCATAATGTTAAATTCCATTACTTATAGAGCATGTTCACAAGGAACGGACTCCCTCCTACTTAAACATAATTAAATGACCTTTTAACAATTTCAATGTAATGTGGTTAAGAGAAATTGATTTTTTTGTGGGAAATGGGAATGTTGGCTTTCACATGAATTGGCATTTGTTATGTGCCCGAATCACCGCGTGGCTCTGCGCATTAGCAGGAAATTTGATTAAGGGCCGAGCAGAATGCCCGTTATCCCTCTACATCACGGCTCCCGTGCAGCAGAGGCCTCTTTCCATTGCTATGAAAACGTAATCAAGAAATTACATCAGGAAGCACCTTGGCGACGGCAGCCGCACGTTAGCCACGTGCCACCGTGCCGGCGCTCATAAACAGACTGTACCTGGTTCTTGCGGTAGTCCTGCTGAGAGTGACGCAAAACGCGGTAACAAAGGCGGCAGATGTGTCTGAAGGGGGCGTGGCGCTGGTCGGCCAGCTCCTCCAGCTGCAGCATGGGCCCGTCGCCGCTGTCTGTGAACGGAGCCTGCAGCAGCTTGAAGATCTGTGCGCGACGATAAAAAGGTTGTCACGATACAAAATGTAGCCATACTGAAAGGCTGCCAAGAACACGGATGAAGACGTGGTCGTCATGCCAAATGTGCCCCTCCGAGTCACGCTAGCGAGGTTAGGTTACGTGGAGTTCAGCTTGGTTCAAACCCGTTCCCCTTCGATGGAAGACGCACTCTAAAAGATGTGTTCAAAATGTCACTGGATTAAGACATTTACCTGTTTGAGAATATTCTGTTCTCTCATGAGTTTCTGTCGTTCCCTGTTTGGTTTGTTGACCATGATTTCTAGGACATCCTGTCCGTTGTTAGGGATATCCACCACAAAGAACACCAAATCCTCCAGCAGCTTGGTGACGGCTCTGATTGGACAGTCAAAAGAGAGAGAGACGAAGCCATAACACACGACTATCCTCTTTCCCGATAGAATATGACAATCTGGTACCGCTAAGCATTTATTTTTACCTCCTCTCATTCTGTGTGATGGTTCCTTTTTCCAGCTTGCCAGCAATAGAGGCCAGCACCTTACTGGCATCGTTGGCAAAGTCAAGGTCTCGGACTTCAGCCGGGGAGACGGGCACAATGGCAAAGGCCTCTTTGTCCTCTTTCAGTGCTGATGTGCCGATCTTGAATCAGAAAAGAAAATCAACTTTGTCATCCATCAATGGGGAAATATTTTGTATGACTTCTCCCTTATGGAAAACTCTTAATGAAAGTTAAGTTCTCAATAATTAACAAGAAACATGCATCCAGAATAATCAATATGAATATTTTACTGATAGGCAAGAATAGGTCCCTGGGGACTTTGTAGTTTCAAGCTTTTCATTCAGCCGGACTGAATTTCTCCTCAGATTACTTAACATACTGTTACATATTAATGCAAATGAACCGCCACTTACGCGCAGCATGACTGGCTTCTCCTCCTCCTTGTCTATTGGTTGGTTGGTGCTGTGGACCCACGTGTTGGTGCACAGGTGCCGGAGGCGCACGTAGGAGCTCCTGAAAAAATACTTTCATGTTTCTGATTCATGATAGATGATGGGTGTTTGGAATGACAAACATTAACAATATTTCTTAGGCATCTGTGAAATTTGTAAATATATAGCAAATATCTAACATACAATTAATTAATTAAAATGCTGCCAAAGTGCCCTCTTAGATGCCTTCATGAAAAGTACAATAAAATGCTCTTTATCTGGCAAAAAAACACGATAAAGTTGTGAAGTAGTGCAGTAACAGGCACCATTCAAATCTGTATCATTTCACTCTGTATTCATAAACATGTTAGAAGACAGAAACAGTCACATAACTGGGTCAAGCTCAACAACTTGCTGCGTTTATCTTTGATTAAAGAGACCAAACATTTCCTGCTTTCATTGGTTATAACACAATGGAATTTGCTTGTGCCGTGAATAGTCTTGGGAGTATAGCACAATGAGCGGAACCAGATTGATGGAGCAGTTCATCAGGAATACATACTGCTCTGTTCTGTTCCAATTTGAGGAAAATCTCTTTGGCTTCAATTAATCTCTTTTCGTTTACAATTTTGTGTCCTTAAAAATACTGAATCAATAAAGTCAACAAATTTCCTTTAAATATCTTCAGGTTATTATGGAGACAGAAAATGTTCAATGATCAACTGTCATTTCAAAGTGTTCGACAAGATAACGGGTGGTAACATTTCCCTCACGCGTCTCTTCAGCTTAAAAGATCTACAAGAAGGGATTTATGTCCCGTTCAAATGAATGATAACTGTAATTGAATCATTAATAAAATGTATCATTATTTCTCACTGATGCAAAAGAACTCTGCACACATAAGATTCTTCTTAATCTATAATGCGTCTGATTTCTGACACCAGGAAATGGAGCTCCTCTGTGTAACACACATCTGGGCAGGTTGAAAACACGTCAACGCTGCGGCATTCCTACCTGGGTACCAGCGAGTCTCCTCCTCTTAATGTCGTAGGATCAAGCTCAAATATGGAAGAGATGTCGTTCCCATCAGGAACAGACACGAGCGTGTACATGACTTTGTCCTGGACATTTCTCAGACGGGCTCTTAAGGCTTCCTGCTCCAAGTCCATCTGCAGGTAAAAGTTCAAACAGAAGTGACATTTGTGTTGAGTTCAAGAAGAGTTTACTGGTTACAGGGTTAACTATGGGATAACTGACCTATATTCATGTTAACCTTATAGGCAAATTAAATGCAGTGGATAAAATTCAGACTCCAAAATTTCTAAATGACCTCATCAAATGAGCCTGAACTTTAACTGTATTTCCTTCTTGTTTTGCATAATTTAGTCCTGTCTTTTTTGCCTCAACTATAATGAATAAAAGTCATCAGAATAAAAAGGGGGACCATTTCATTTTGCCCAATATCTCTACCTTACTCCGTGATCGGTCCATGCTTCAGATTTTTCGGCTATATTGTGAATTCGTCTTAGGCAATAAACCTCCGCGCAGACAGAGTGTGAGACGGTTCACCCGTCGCTGCCTGCTCAGCAGATGTGAACAGGCTCAGGTTGACTGAGGGCAAACTCAGTGAGCCATGGCACACAACTTGAACACAGGAAAGAAGCATTCGCAGTGAAAGGCCGCCACCTGCTGGTGACTGATGAGTAATTCCACCTCATGCTCATTTCGTCCATTCTACTAGCATACTACAGTGGCTCTCATATTTCACAGAACATTTAACCTATTTGGCTACAGAACAGTCAAAGCCCGGTTGTTAGGTTTAAGCCTGGTAGGTTTCACTAGTGAGTAAAGTGGTAACATAGTGTAAAAAATACACAGAGCCCGGATGGAGGGCAGATGTTCTATGTGATACGCCAACCAATCAGAAGCGGATATTGTCTCTCTCATAGTAGTTAAATGCTCTAACAAGTTAAGATGGGTAACCATGAGACAATAAAGGACAAACTTATAAATGACACATAAATGGTGCCCACTATAAACAAGTCTTGGGCCACTCACTGAGGAGCGGGACTCCAGGCACTCCTCCTCATAATCTGGATTCACCTGCAAAAATACAAAGTTGTTCCCAATAAGAAAATGATTGTTAAATTAAATGTTTTCTGCAATATTAAAAAAAAGCTTAAATTAGAGGCTTCTTTACAGTGACTTTTCTATATGCATATAAATAAACAACAATATTTGATTTTCTCACAAGACCCTGTTCTAATAACTGTAACACAATATCTGTATCTGCTCCACTGACCTCTGCAGCCAGGTAGTGACCAGTAGCCAGGTGTTTGAATCGGAAGAGGCTGTTCCAGTAACCCGCCCCCCCACGGCACGGATCATGCTGCACAACCTGATACCGGAGCAAACAGCAGCAAGATCTTACACCCATGAATAGGGTTCCGTTTGAAACAGCTGCTGTGGAATTAATTACCTGGTGACAAACCTATTAAACTAAACTATCAATTCCCTACTGGAGAAGACTGATGAAAAATACATTTAAAAAAAAGACGATGCTCTTTGCTCCATCCCAAAATCAACCAAATAAACCAGCTCTGAAAATGCTCTTCCTCACCTCAATCTCCCAGAGGGCTTTGCTGCTGGTCGCCGAGGTAGCCGACTGCCGTCCCGTAGTGCGAAGGAAAACATATTGTTTTTTTCTGTGATCGTCACAGGTGAGGAATTTCTCCTGCTCCGCATGAAATAACCGAACCACGTCACCCTGGAGAAAGGGAGAACGTTTGTTACTCCAAAAGGAAATCTGCTTAAAATCAAAGAATTACCCTGAATATCTGACAGATGTTGTGTGCCAGCAACATGTTTCAATATCCACGAGATAAATAAATAAAGAAAATAGAAAAAAACAGAAGCTATCCTGTTCACTAAAATATTTGTAGACCTCGTTAGATCAATGTGGGCTCACACCAACTTTATCACTTCAAATATGGAAATTTTTATTTATTCAAAATGTTATAATTTTTCATGTTAAAGCTCCTAATGTAGTGTTGTTGAATAGTCCACACAGTACACAAATAAAACTGAACTGAAAACACCTACTTATACAACATTATACAACACCTCTGAGAGGATGGAGCAGTTTTATAAATGTTTGAAAGAAACAACTGAACCCTGTCAGGATCAAATGTGATGGGAAAACAAGGGGAAATATAATGCTATGTGTATCTTGTTCTGTATTCAATTTAAATGGGTTGAACAACATAATGGAGAAAGATGGTTTTTTTCTGCTTCTTGTAGCTACAAACCCCTTTTAGGTTGATCTCTCGATTGTCGCTCCATTTCATGAACAAGACAATCTTCCAGCTAGTGCTGCAGTTGACCGAGTTCACCTGAAAACAAACAATCGGAGCTCGACGTCACTGCAGGTTTAATCCTCCTGGGAGTCTTACTGCACACAACAACCCTGCCAACATTAAAGAAGGACTTCCAAACAAAATATATGTACCTTTTGCTTACATGTCAATAGCTTAATAACTTTACTATATCTGTCTACTTCATCTACCTGCAGACAAGTACAAAACGTTGCACTCTTTGTTGCGTTGCCAATTGATGTCATAAACATCAATTGTCTTGCATTTTTATTTTTTCATATCTTCAAAGTACTTGCATAGTCATTAATAAAAAAAATGAGTGAGCTAAATTTACGCTTGGTAAACAAATAAAATGACACAACCGTCTTTGATAGCATGTGTTGTTAGTAGCTGAGCGGAGTTGAATTGTATGAGAGAGAAACAGGACAGCCTTTTCATGCAGAGATTTTAACTGTGCTAAATTTGCAGGGCAGGAAAACAATGATGTAGTGTCTCACATCCCACAGCGGCGAAGACAAAAAGAGCTATTATTAGTTTCCAATACTCCCACAGAAACATCTGAGCAGCGAAAATGAGTCGCATCCGCTCAGCCGAACCTCATTGCATCCTGGGTTATCCACCAGCTGGTGTGTGCTGGCGTGCAGCGGCTGACCAGCATTCACCGGGTTAAGGACCACTTTGTCCCCGATAACCACCTGCAATCGAACGCCAACAGAGATCAAAAATTTAAAAAAACGAATGTGTTAATGTATGTAATGAACGGCGGTTAAGTTATTTTAAGAAAGTGGAAAACAATCCACGAATGTATGTGATCAGTGAGATGCCTCCCATTGAGCCTGAAGCAACGACGACTTGCGTTATTGAGGTCTGGACCGTTAATCTGCAGTCTTTACCATGTAACACTCAGTTTACTGCGTATATGTAAATGTTGAACTGCCTTTTGAAGAGAGAATTGACCTACTGCTACTTTAATTACACTGTAAACGTTTAAAAATGTAAAATACGTATCACCCCAGGCGGGATTCAGTACTTCTCCTTGCCTGATGTTGATGACACACTGCAAGGTGATTTCCACAATGAACGACTCCCATTAGACACGATGACTCACGCTGTCCCCGATGGAGCGTAGTTTGTAGAACGGCTGGATGTAGAACCAGGAACCCTCATTTCCAGCTGTGTCCAACATCACCCTCATGGCGTTCTTCTCCAGCAGCGCAGGCAGACGCTTGTTCACCGTCAGGTATTTGTTGCTCTTCAGGTGGAGCAGCTGAGACGAACAATCGACATAAGAAAAAAAAAAACACAACAACAACAACATCCAGAAAAGTGAAACGTGAAAAGTGTAATGACTAGGAGGAAGCAGCTTGCACTTCAGGGCTTTCCTAGAAATTGTTACGAAACGGTCTCAATTTAACACCGATGTCTCGATTGGAGCTACATAAATTAGACCAAACCATCAGCAAAAATTCTAAAAGCTCATCGCCGGTAGCACCGGGTCGGACTTAGAAATTAGAGACAAAATCATGCAAACTCCTTCAGCCAAAGTGTAAAACGCGGCGCGGCCTCAAATGATCCTGCCAAGACCGAAACCCCGACCGGGCTGTCGCACCGCGCTGCAGTAAAACGGGACGTCTTCTAAAAGGAGCCCGGTGACGAGAAACACGGTCACCAGATTTAACAAAAAAATGTATCGATTTAAAAAAGGTACTCTGAACTTAAACATACTATAATGTGGTTTGAATTCATTCATGATTCAGCTTCCATTATTCTCTGTTAGTGATGTTTTACAGTATATTTGTATGAAAATTGGTGGTTTGAATCCGACTGCAGGAGGTTTAAAAAAAAAATAAAAGATCTGGCAGTCTAAACCAATTTCATCTAAAAACCAAGAAGATGATTTCAAGTCAAACGGGACTAACCTGAATTACATTCCCATACTGAATTATCGTTCCAAGCAGCTTTTTGTTCTCAGAGTCATTTTGCTTTTTCTCCAAGTCGGCTGCATGCTGGAAGGAAATGAGACAACGCGGAATATCGTGTTAATAAAATCTGTAAAACAACCAATTGCAACACTGTACAATGATAACAGTTGGTCAAAAGTAATTCCGACTGGTAAGAAAGATAATTAACCGAAAGCTCACGCTTCGGGAGGTTTAAACAGAAAATCCGAACTTGCGCCTTCATGGAAACACAGGAAAGATCGCAGTCTTTCATTGGATGACTGGGGGCTTGCTTTAAATAGTGTTGTATCAAAAAAGAAACAACGTTATGGAGTGAAAGAGAAAGAGTCTGTAGTGCAGAAAGGTCTTAGTAAGAGGAAGTCATTATGCATATTCACTACAGCAAGATTTTAAAATGTATTTCAAAGTGAACATTTCTAAACATCACTGTGCAGCTTGCCGTTTACTTTCGACCAGAGCAACCGTTTTCATCTGAAGCGTAAACTAAAACTTGCCTTTATCTTGACCCACGTGAGTCCCAAGGACAGGTCTGCGTGTGGTGCGAGAGCACCGCAGGGCTACTGAAAGCAGACATGTTGCCACTTCACTTACATGGAGCTTGTTGAGGAGCACCGTGTCCGTGTTCCCTCCGGGCTTCGCCGCCTTCCAGAACTGCTTCTGGGCAGAGTAGCGGTTCATGGGACACAGTCTGAACAGACAGTCTGCGCAGAGAGATAGAAACGCAGGGAAGAACGCTCACAGTAAAATGAGATGGAGAAGAATGTTGTCGATGTACTCTTGTGAACTCCCCCTAAAATCAACCTTTTGAAGTCACAGCGTAGTTGGTCAAATGAGACCACAACAGATGTTCAATAAACAGAAACAGTCTCGTTCTAATAAATGAGCCCGCTCTCATGTCACAACACACACACACACACACACACACACACATACATACACAACCGCGTGCATTTACTCTTTTAGCAGATTTTCACTGTTCTCCTTTGTCTGACTGAGAAGTCAAGAGGGACGGGAACACGTTGCTGTTCACGGACATGCGCTTGTGCACCCGGCCGGGAATACAGGTGTAGTACTATGTGGTTACATCCTGCGGTCAGACAATAACCCCTCTGTGTTTGTATGCGTGCGCTTTGATGTGACACAGCGCAAGTCAAAGTGCGTAACCGCAGCAACTACGGGACAATGCGGTCGTCGTCGGCAGCAAGACTCCGATTGTGCCGTGCTGCTCATTTTCATAGATACCATAGAAACAAGACAGCAGGGAAAACCGTTCCCTCGATTTGCATGTGGACACAGTTCCAGAAAAAAATAAAATAAACTGAAGACTTCCTGTTCCTCTTCCAGCTGCACGAGTGCAACTGCAGCCCAGAGACACTTTTACTCCCCGGGCTGAAAGTCTAGTGTTGCTTACGGTCAACCAGTTCACATTAACTACATTGACAAGAGTTAACCGTCTGCCCATCAGCGACTCCTCCCTTTGAGACGGTGAAAAACATTTTTTTTTTTTTTTAAATGAGCAATCCATCCATCCTTCCCCCAGTTTCTCTCTTGCTGTCCTCCTGCTATAGACGAAGTAACATGACCAAATAAGGCCAGCCAAGAGAAGGGGAGTGGGGAGAGAAGAGGGTGGGGACTCCCTATCTTCTCCCCTCCATAGTTTGTCATCCCTCCTTCTGCTTTCTGAATTCCTCCAACCATTTCACACACCGCCCGCCCTCTCCCAGTTAATGGTGTACATCTTGTAAATCTTCCCCCATCGGGCCCTCGTCAGGACAGCTACAACAACAACAGGGGACAGGAAGTGAAAGAGGAATGAAGAACACAGAGAGACAGTGAAGGAATGCAGAACAGAGATAGGGGCTTAAAGAGGGCAGGGAGGATGAGCAGTGGACCCATTGGCTCAGCAAACGCATCCCATATATGATCACATGAGCAGCTTTAACGCAGCCAAGTTACGTCACACCACAACTAGTATACTCCACCAAGTGTATAGAAATCAGAGCAGACAACGCTCAAAAAGGAAAGAACACACATTGGCAAACTGGGAGCTCTATTTGACGCAGTCGACATCAAACTCCAAAAACACGCAATCACAGCTGCAGTAGGAGGCCAACGTGTGAACGTTTGCCTTTAATCCCAGTCAGCTGGGAGAGAAAACACGTCAGTTCAGTGAAACGGATACGTGGGTTGAGAATTCCTTCTGGGATCACTGGGCAGGAGAAGTGGTGAGAGGGGTCGAAGGGGCAGAAGCTGAAATCATTCACCAAGCATTCCTCCTTTTTTTTGCCAGAAACACAACCTCATATACACATCAGGTTGAGCACTCAAATATCTATTCAAGTTCATCTACCAAGCACATCTTTGATAGAAGCTGCCCCACGTGCTCATACAAATGCTGACCTGAGGTATGCGTGATGAAAGAACATCTCAAGCTTGGTTTGTGTCTTTGAGAGCAAAGAAAATCAAGTCCGAAGTATTTTAGGCCAAGTCCAATATTTGAAATAAGCTATTTGAAAGTATTTTGGGCCTCTAAATGTGTACCTTAGTCAATAGTTCTTTGCAGAACTCACAACGAGTACTTTCCTTTTTAAAAAAGGAGCACTGCACCAATGTGACATGATCAAACAACCGTGTGCCGTCTTCCTCGTCTCTAGAGGGATGCAAGAAAAAAAACATCATTGAGTTGATTTATTGGCGGCGTTTTTGGAACATGACCCATAAGAACAAAAAGGTGTTTCCACTTCTGTCATGCATTAGCATGTACCTGTTATCGTTATTTTGTAACCGCTTATAAAATTGCTGAAATGTGTACTTACCCTTTTAAAACCTAAGCAATATCAGCATGAAGTTTATGGCAATTTCTTTACAGCTCAATATATCAGGGACCGTCTGCTTCGAGTGGTCTTGGACCTCAAAATTTGCCAATTGAAAACAGTGTTATCCCCAGTTTTATAGCTTCATATGCGCAAGTGAAAATGTTGGTGTTGCATTGAGGTTTTTCCCATTTAAAACGTTGTATAAGCATACCTATGATATACTTTTTTTTAATGCAGCATTTGATTCACAGTGCCATCCTTACAAAACGGAACAATCTGCCACCATCAGCAACTTCAAAATTAGACATAAACATAAAATCCCTAAATAATCCCAAAAGCATATTTCAAAACAACTAATAAAAAGATGACTGCAGCTTTGTGGACTCTGCAGTCAGAACACGGACTGTAAAACAAGGCTGCCGCCGTCTGTGGGCGAGGGTGTGATTGTGTTTACATTCGATGGAAATGTTCTGCATAGCTCAGCAATGACACTGCAGGCTTAACATAAGGCTAGTCTGGCCTTGTGACGCAACCGTGTCACTCACAAACATTTGAGGGCGCGTCCCAAACGAGAAGAGAGAGGGGACTGTTTGCTCGGCCGGAGGAGACCCCGAGGACTCGAATTAGAAGTTCCCAGTTCCCAAAGAAGTTTAAAAAACACATTCAGATTATGCAAGTAACCCAAGCCGAACTGGCTTTTAATATGTTTAACTAGGAAAAACATGTGGCAAATTCCAGCTGGTAGAAAATCTTGGGTTACTTAGCGTAGCCTTGGTTCCTTGAAACAGAGAGGGAATCGCTTTTCTATTTTACTGTTAAGAGAGCTTGCGGATGTAATATTTACAGACTTCAAAAGAACACTTGAAGTTACATCCCGGCCTGATGAGCCTTTTCTGGAAAGAAGAAACCACATCATCTCCATTCGTTGACTGCAACATTCCATTATTCCCTTTTGTATACTAAAAGGTAAATCCCAAATCCCAAAATGACCATCATCATTTAATATTATAAGTTGGAGGACTAGAGAGAATTTGTATTAGACTGGTCAAAACTGAAGCAGCAGGGCTCATGGGGACTCTCCAAACACTACATTTCCCATAATGCAACCAAAAGCATGTTAATTATATCCTCCGTTTATGTTAAAGACACATTTCTCAAGCTCCTTTTATACAAACGTTGACATGGCCTCACTGCAACCTCTTCTAGATGTCCATATGTTCCTATAATACACATTTTTACATCTGTTCAGACATCCAGAGGCCCCTCACAGTGACATGGGGGCTTTTTCTGTTCAAGACCAGCTGACACGGTGAAGAGCTCGCCATCGTGTTGTAAAGACACGGTGTTAAAAATTAATCTCTTCAACACAAAGCTTCAGCCACAAGCGTAAGTAAGTAGGGGGGGAGCAAAGAGTGTATGAGGCTAGAAGATTAGAGGAGACAACAGGCCAAAGATGAAATACACTCGACAGTTGACAGAAATAAAGATCCTTTTTGCTGTTGCAGGAGGTTTCAGTCTGCAGCCGGTGTTTACCGGGGTGACAGTAATGGTCTCTAGGGGGAGATAACCTGTCTTGGGACACCAGAGAGCCGAGTGTGTGTGTGTGTGTGTGTGTGTGGGCACTGTTGAGATCAAAGCGATCAACTTTCTAAGATAGCATCCTAAATGCATAACGTGAGCGTCCGTGTGATGATAGCGCTCTCACACGCTTCAAAAAAACACTTTGACGTCAAGCTGCTCGACATCGCAAAATCAAATGGATCAGACAGATATATTGCCCCCCCAAAAAATACTTTGGTGATACATAATTTCTTTGTCTCCAAACCATGATTTCCCAAAACAAAACCATGATGTTGCGTTTTTGGATAAGAATATTACAGTGAATATTTAGTTTTTAAAACGTTGGATCATCAGATATGCCACACAAGCCTTTACTACCCTCATCTCCTCTCTTCATTGTGGACCAGGCCTCTCCACAGAGATACGGACCTCCAGCCTGAGAACCGAGGTTCACGAGGTCCACTTCCGGAATGGCAGCTAAAAATAGCAAGTTCACCAAAAGAGGCATCTCGGGGTTTTTGTAAAAATAAATAATTATTAATTAAGACATACTCTGATGCATAATCGCGTGCGCACAACACGCAAGTCCTGTTTGAACTCCGGCGACCATGTGTTGCCGCCGTCACCAAAGAAACACAGCATAATCACATTGAGCAGCGTCGCTCTCACAGGGCCCGCAGTATAAACAGACAGCAGTGAGTGTGACGCGTTCAGGCCTCGGGAGGGGGGGGGGGGGGGGGGTTCCGCTGCCTCGCTTACCTCGGAACTTCTTTGGAGGGTTGTTGAGGTCTCCCGCGTCTGGTTGGACGACACAGCGGTCGTCCACCAAGCTGTGGATGCAAAAACGCGTAGTTACGTTAACATCAGAGTTCTGTGTTCCAAAACCTGTCCATCATATTGGACATATTGATAACATTCACATGGAGGTAGTTCCATGTTTCACTGATAAAATGCCCCAGTGCACCGTAAATGGAGCACAATACTGAAGTCAGGTCGCAAGTCATGATCTTGTCATTGTTCTTACAGTAGCGCTACCCTAAATTACTGGGGAATCATTTTTGGATGATATTCTAGTTTTAAACAATGTAGGATTATTTAAAACAACTAAAGTGATCAATTTGACAATCAAATGAATGGAATGTCTGCATTTGTCCAAACAGACCGCTCTACTGCTCCAGTCTGTACACCTCAAGGAACCAGGCTGCAAACTTAAAATACAAAAGCGAGAAAATACCCACAGGTGTTTGGAAGAAATCACCCACTGTGTGTGTGGTCAACTGCATGTGCAGATTATGCACACTAATCCATCTGGTAATTACCAGCAGTTGCACTTATCAAACAGCTCATCATCCTGCACTGTAGCGTTGAATTCGCTCACAGATACCAGTCTCCAGTTTCGAAACAGGAGACGGGTAAAGCTGGACAAACTAAATTGCCGGTAGAGCTTTCATTCTCCTTACAGATCAGGTCAGCTGTTCTGGAGAATACTGCAGAGTTGGTGGTTGTGCGTGGAAAAGATGGCTCCTGATCAAATCTGTCATGACAGTTTGTAGATCTGTGTGTGTGTGTGTGTGTGTGTGTGTGCATCAGAAGCACAGGAACTCAACAAATATCTCTAGTGTATTTGCTGTAGGTCATTCCATAATTAATGAGCAGAGAGGGGACGGTCCTGATAACACTGGAGATGCTAGACACAATGAGAGTTTTTAAGATAAATATGTCAAGTAGGAGATAAATATGGATATTACTTCAGTTAAGTCAGAACTGCTTTTATTGTGTTTCAAATAGAGGTTGAACTAATGCACAAAGACAATAACATTTCTGCGACTGTGTGGTTGATCGAGGGGCTCGAAAAAAAAGGGGTTTACAATCAGCAATGAGTATCATATGCGGCACCTCTCCACACCCACGCTTACACACACACACACACACACACGCTCACACGCGCGGTCAGCCATTGCCAAAGCAACACTAAGGCCTCCCACTGTTTCCACAGCTATGATAGAATTTGAACCTACATGCATGCATCTCTCCACAGATACTTAATCCCATTGTGTCCTCGAAGGGGTTGCCCAAAATACAAGCAAATGCTCAACACATAAATACAATAAAATGGCATTTCTGATGGACCAAAATATATGTCTCTCAAGATCAACCTTTCTAATAACAGTTGCTACAGTTGTGACTTACTAATCTTCCGAAAACTACTCATACTGCAGTTTGACAAATAAACGTGTGATGCCCACAAACGTAATGTTTGGCAGGCGAGAATGGACGTACCCCAGGGTGCTGATGAAGCCGTTGGTGGATCCTTCCGCGTACAGGGAGCAGATGTCCCCGATGTGTAGGAAGCTGGACATCTTGTCCGACATGTTTTACACACAGGGACCAACTTTAGGGAGGAAAGGAGTCAAAATTAGTGCGAGACGTGCACTTCAACTGAAACACAGCAGTTTTGAATTCAGCGTCTGTAGTATTTGAGATATTGACCTGCAATCATATTTGTTCATCTTCATATACAACACCATTAGTGGATTACATGTGCCCACGATCACTTTGCATTTGAAGATATGAAAATCAACACAGAAATCCATACTGAGTAACCAGTGTGTCGGCGGTGCAAAAAAAGGTTGCCTGAGAGGTTGAACAACACTGTTACCACGCGCTGCCTGCAAGCATTTGCATGGAGTCTGCAGGGAAACGGTGATGCCACCGTTACCTCTGTGTGTGCGCGTGTGCGTGTGCGTGTAGCGGCTCAGGACAGCAGGAGCCAACAGGAAGGTCTGACCACCTGCAACAGGTCGTGAGGAAGCCGATGTGCCTCCAGCTCCACCACTCAACTTCCCCGCTCTTTTTAGAGGAAGTGAGGTTGATAAATCGAGCAGACTTGTTGCAGTCTGTTGCAAGGCTGAGATATTGACACGAAGATGGTAAACTGTTTCCCGGGAGAGCTAATCGTTCTTACATCCTAGTTTATCTGGCTATGTTGGGAAACAACGCGTCCACTGGTGGAGTTGCCATTAGATTCGGCATCCGAAATCACACAGTTTCTCAGTACTGTAATCCGGAGTGATCAATGATCGCTCTCGTTTCCTCGATTGTTGCGGGGGGTTTGGACCCTGCTGAGCAAACGACGACATCACACGCTCCCGCTGGTGATGAGATGCGAGCATTTCGGTAACCATTTAAGGAGTGCGAACAAAAAAAGAGAAGTGTTTTCTCCGCTACGTGGAGATAGAAAGAGCTGATGGTAAAACTTTACCTCGGTCGGGGTAAAAACGCGTTGAGCTTCCTCTGGAGCCGCCGGCGGGCTACGAACACATGACTGGAGCTCTGCCTCTTCGCCGCCGAGCCACAGGGGAGAGGTCCAGCTTTCAGCAACTGTAACCAATGCACTTATTTCCGTCAACTCTCCCACCTGTGAGCCTAGCTGTCGGTGCTGCGGGCCGAGCGCACTGCTGAGCCGCCTGGCTGGATGCCACCTTCTTCCTCCTCTTATTCTTCCTCCTCTTCTTCCTCCTCTTTCTGCTGCTTCTTCTTCTTTTTCTTTTTCTTCACGAGCGGCCGCAGTGTTGGCAGCTGGGAAATGATGTCCATGTGGTCCTATCCCGCCTCCAAGGGGAATCCAAGAGGGTTTGACTCCCACCCGGGAGCTTTTTACATTTCGTCGGTGCGGGGGGAAGTGTTTTATACGTTTAAACGTGTACAGTTTTGGTTTTGTTTGAACATCATATTGAATCGTGATTGAAAAGGACGTGATTTCATTTACATTAAAACAGACATTTGTTGTATTGATAATCTAAAAAAAAAAAATTGTCGCTAAGAGTCAAATATCCCCTCTGGGCAGGAAAGAGTTACACTGCACCCAGCTGACTGACCACGTGACTTTGCGGAAGCAAAGTGAGTGACAACAAAATGAGCAGCTCGTGAGCAGCGTCCTGCAGGAGAGATGCGGTGTTTTTACTGGTGCTTCGTGTTTGCTAGTGCGATGGGGGGGTCGCTCACCCAGGACTCACGCGGAGCTCACTCAGAACCGGCCCCCCCGCAGGAGGCAGCGGGCTGCGGCTGCGACCAGCTGAGGCGAGACGCCGCTCCGGAGCATGTTGGGGACAGCTCGGACTATGCAGCGCCTGCACACAAGTACTCCGAAGCCGCTAATGGAAGGCCGCAGGCTCAGGTACTCCATCACTGCCGGGTTTTTTTTGTGTGACTTCGTTGAACAGATCACGGCAGAGCAGACGTGACTCATGAAATGCTACTCAATGTTGTTTCAACCTAAACTGAAAGATCAGGTACCTGGATGGACAATGGTCATCAATTCTGACAGGCCTGGGCTCCTGTGTGAATTTATTTTTTTAACAGCCCTGAGTAGATTCTTTATTAGGAACTTCATTGTGAAATGCACATATGCCGATTACTTAATCATTACAGAGGCTGAAATATAAGCATACTACCATCAATTTGCATGTTAGCGTTCTAGCTTTCATGATACAGACACACTATCATACTCCAATTTTTTTTGACTAAATCTTAAAACATAACAGTTTAATTTCATCAATGCTTTCCATTTTAAACACAGCGATGTTTGGGATGACGTTCACTTTCAGCTCCAAGTGTCTGGGTTTTATAAAAGTTTCTTATTGCTATTCATTTTGTCTTCAAGCGTAAGGTTCCTTGTAGAACCGCTTTTCCTCTCGAGGGAAAACATGTCAGTGTTTTTAATTTCTTGCATGCAGATGGTGCTGATTGCTGGAGGAGAGTTCTGGATGGGGACTGACGATCCAGGCATCCCTCCAGATGGCGAGGGACCTCGCAGGCTGGTGCATGTGGACTCCTTCTACATGGACATCCAGGAAGTTACTAACCAACAATTCCAGAGCTTTGTCAACGCAACAGGGTACATTACTGAGGTATTTATGTCAAAGATTAAACCACCAGCTATATTTTCTATCCCAATAGAATTTTTTGATTTAAATAAACCAATTTAGTTTAAAAGAAATGTGATCATCCAAGTTTAATAGCCGTCTCTGTTCAAACCATTTTTTAAACTGATGATTTCAGGCGGAGAAGTTTGGAGACTCCTTTGTATTCGAGGGGATTTTGAGTGACAGTGTGAAAAACCAAATCACCCAAGCGGTAAGTATGAATAGTTGACCTGTACAGCTCACTTCTTCTGTGCATCACTGTGAAGCTCTGTTGGTGCCATGATTATTGGCCTCAGCCTTCTGGAGCCCTGCAGAAACGCTTCAGACGTGTTCAGCTTGATCGTAGCTCTACATCAGGAAACTCTCACACACACACACACACACACACACACACACGCACAAACACACACGCGCACATCACACATACCGCACACAACCTTGAAATGGCTCACAGATTCATTGCTCACTCTTTGTAATTGAGGAGGATGTATGTATGTCTTCCTGTATGCTTCTATTGCTTCAAATTGACATCATAGCATAATAAAATGAACGGTTTCATATTGCCTCCTAACAACTGCGATATGTACCTACCGCGGTAAACACCCCGTCTTTAATCAGGTCGGGTATTTTGAAGTGGCACATGAGAAAAAAGACTGCTTGTATAATGTGTAAAAAATCATTTTTTACATTGACATTATCTTGTTGTCTCTCACCTTAATTTTTTGTATCTGTGGCGTTAAATTTGTGCACTAATCTTTCATCTGCAACAAGCCGCCAGGCGTATATTTTTGTCTTTATATAGACTCGGAGGCACTTGTTGTTTGAGAGTCTTGAGAATGTTCACAGATTATGTAAGAGACCTGAGCACAACAGGCCTCCCACGGACAAAAGCCAGACATCAGGAAACTTGCTGCTTCATCTCAGCTGTCATGTGCATGCCTGATCACGGGGCTGAAAAGGCGCTGCATGCCCTTTAGTGTGGCAATGCTGGAAACCAGTTAGTATAACTGAATCTGTTTCTGCCAAAGAAAGTGTGTGTGTCGGTGTGTGCTTGTGTGTTAGAGGATTAAAGAAGCTTTGTAGGTCAGTAACAATACTTTTATTTCTCTGTGATTTTAGGTGGCTGCTGCCCCCTGGTGGCTTCCAGTAAAGGGGGCCAACTGGAGGTCTCCTAATGGTCCCGACTCCAACATCACAGACATGTAGAAAGACACATATTTTTTTAATGTTTGTTTTCCTCCCCTGTTGAATAGTGTTTGAAACATCATATCAAATTATACATTAATGTATATCTAATATATTAGCATTCTACATTAAAACAGTGTTCCCTTACTAATCCCATATTTGCAATGAGGACACAATGTAAAGCATACTTGGATATTGAGTGGCATATTTAAGAATTTAATAATTATCCAACATCTATCAAAGAACTACAGAATTAAACAAGTGGAGATGCTTATTCGCGGATAAGCTCCTGATACTGCTGTTTGTCAAAGAGTCTCTCTTTCACAGAACTTCGACTGTGGATTCTGTTCCTGTTTGGATGCCAGTCTTTTAATCTTTGCAAAGTGAACTGTTAAACCAAATGCAAGCTCAGTCATTCACTTCAGAGCGATTGTTTGCAGTCTGGACCATCCTGTTCTACACGTGTCCTGGGCGGATGCAGTGGCCTTCTGCTCCTGGGCCAACGGGAGACTTCCTACGGAGGCAGAGTGGGAGTACGCCTGCAGGGGCGGCCTGGAAGACCGGTAAAATGGCTACTCATTGTGTGACTGTAAGATGTGTCAATGTGATGTGGTTTTAGTACGGTTTGTCACATCATTTTCTGATGTAATACCCCTGTATGTAGACTTTACCCCTGGGGAAACAAGTTGAACCCTAAAGGACAGCAGTACGCCAACCTCTGGCAGGGGGACTTTCCCAACCACAACTCTGCAGAGGACGGATACGTCAAAACTTCACCGGTACGAGAATGAAACGAGAGGGGGTGCGCTGGGAACCGCAAGGTCGGTGGTTCGAACCCTGACTGCTCCCTGCGCCATGTCAAATTGTCCCTGAGCAAGACACCTGACCCCATGGGTTAAAAAAAATGCAACGCAAGTCGCTTTGGAATAAATCTCTTTCGCTACAGGGTGAGCTTTAATGTCGTAATCAATGGATTATTTCAAGGGTATGAGCCGTTTAAGTAAAGTGTATCTTTCTAGTCAACAGGGGATCTTCATGCCTCACTGATTTTATAATAATACAAATCCTATCTCACTGAAGCAGTTATTCGTGTTGGGAGAAAAACAGAAAGTAGACCTGCTGGAAATCCAGATTGAACACGCGACTTATTTTTTTCCCGACAGTTCCCTCAGTCACATGTGCATTCTGGTAAACATAAATACAGGTGAAGTCCTTTCCCGCCAACGCGTTTGGTCTGTATGACATGGCTGGGAATGCATGGGAATGGACCGCAGACTGGTGGACTGTGCATCACACCACAGAGAGACAACGCAACCCAGTAAGACGACGATGCCTCCAAACCTTCGACTTGGTTTTCGCCCTGATATCTGATCATTTATCTCTGTTTCAGACGGGTCCTCCATCAGGCACAGACAAAGTGAAAAAGGGAGGCTCTTACATGTGCCACAAGGTAAAAAAACACAACCAGTATTGTGTGTTTTCAGCTTCTTTTTTTAAATGTAAAAATGGCAAATGGTCTGTTTCATGTTTGTGGTTTTACTTTCCAACATTTTGATTACAAAAATCCTGCTTCCTCTCCTTTCTTCCTGTAATGTGAGGTTGTTTCTGTGCTTTCTCGTTCGCCTGGTCACTGTGTCACTGTGGATTCAAGAAACCTGAAAAGTGTTAAGTGGTGGGGAAGAGAAAACCGGTATTAATCGATATGGTGCATTTACTTTATCTCCAACACCATTTGAGCTGCCGGTTACCATCCCAGTCTGCTTACCACAAGCATTGGTTGCCATGGGAATGTGATTAATTGCATGCAAAACAAATCCACAAAGGTCTGGTTTGTTTCATATGAATAAACCATGCGAGGGGAAGAGAGAACATCAGTCAGGCGGTCTTAGTCAATATGAACATACAGGCTGAACTGAAATGCTTGCCGTGTGATTGTTTTCAGTAGCATTCTGTAATAAAGCAGTTTTTCGCATTGCCAAGATGAATGAACTCCTCTGTATTTTTGTGGTTTTCTTTCCCCTCCCTCCAGTCTTACTGTTACAGATACCGATGTGCAGCCCGTAGCCAGAACACTCCGGACAGCGCAGCCTCTAACCTTGGTTTCCGATGTGTCTCCGAGGGGAAATCGTGACCTGAACAGGTCTAGTCATCTTAAACGTAGCCGTGTGATTGTGGCGAAAAACAAGAACAGAAGTTGAATATGTGTCGTCTGACGGGGACTGACGGGGAGTTGAGAATATCTCCCGTTCCAGCAGATATCCTCAGAAATGTAAAATTTCCTTTCTTTTTTTTATATATATAATATATAAAGAATTGCACAGAAAGAGCAGTATTTTTCTATATCTATGTTCTCTTTGCTACATGGTAAAGAGCACACTGAATAAGTCAGCTTCTTGTTGATAAACAAGCATGTGGTTGTAAAAGTTGTTTTTACAATTGGCTTTTTATTACAATTAATAAAACGATTATTGTTGTATTTACAATCACTGATAAATCTGGCTCCTAACCCAATTAAATGGATCCTAACCAAGCCCATTTGGTGCCTTCTTTGTTTGTGTATTTCTGTGTTCTAAATAGTTAGGTTAATCCGTTAATTGTTTTTAAACCTCAAATTACTGTGTATTACTGACTTGTATGACAACCATATAAAGATGGCTTATTTTCTAGTTAAGCGTAGCATCCACCAGAGGGCAGCACATACTGTGGTATCTAAATGGCTGCCTTGCTATTTGTCTTTATAATGAATGTGCAGTAGGTGTTTCCTATTGAGAAGTTAAGCTTATAGGGTATAGGATATAGGATATAGGATGATTCAGTGTGAGCACTGTGATGATGATGTAAAGCTGATTCAAACCGTTTGACTGAGTTGAGTTTAAGTCATTTTAAGACGTGTGAATAAGACACCAACCAACAGCATGTGTCATCACGGATTGGAAGTGCCTTTCTGAAAAGTAAAAGTTGAGAATTGGAAAAAAAAGCCAACTTTCTGCAAAAAAGACGAAAGGTATTTATTATAATGTCTTCATTATACAGATTGCATGTGAAAATAATAAACTAGCAAGAAGTGTAGCAAAGTAAGTGAGTAAAAGGGGAAAGGGTCAACAAGTTTCTAGTGCACCTTAGTAAAAAGACTCAACATTTCTTAGCAAACATATTTCTAACATTAACATCACATTTATCAGCAAACTACAAATGCTATTCTCTTGCAATTTAATCAGAAAATGAAAAGGTATAGTTGATACAACATTACTGCACAATTGCTAACATTGAGTAGACAGTTAACATGTCCAAACCACGCTGTCAGCTTTTAACTGAAGTTCATAAAAACTCCATTCTATCAGTGCACAACAGATTACCTGTTTGACAAAAATGAGAAAGGACCACTACTAATGCGCTAAGACGACCATTGGATCCTGCTGCTATATCACTAACTCAATGGAAAGCATATAAAAAAAATGCACCATGGAAACAAGAGCATAGCAACTAACACAGCCTGGAGGCTAAATACAGCTGCCATTATGGAAAGTCCAAAATAATTAATAGAAAGAAGATTACGAATCAAACAGAGGCGATACGCTATACTAATTCAAATCCTGTGCATGGTCACTCTGCTTCTTATTAGCAAAGCTAAGAATACAAAAAGAAAACATTTGCAACTTCAACGTTTGCCCCAAAATGGCAAAAGTGTGTCTTTTGTGCTGCTGGAGAGGCAGCCATGGCCTCCTGACTGAGTCCTCACCACATGTAATAACTACGTGTGGTATCAACAGGGGAGGGTTTTCCCTCTGCACTGCAGTCCTTGTCCTTCTCCCCGTCGATCTCCCACAGGTTGATGAGCGGAGGGTAGAGCTCGTTCAGGGGGATGGAGGACGTCTTCAGCATGTATTTCTTCAGGGAGTGGTGGTAGTTTTTTCTCTTCCATCTGCGAGCTACGTAGACGCCCGCGGTGGCAAGACTGAGGAACGCCAGCATTGTCGCCATGACAGCCAGCACGGCCGCACTTGGGTGCTGGTCCGACAGGTCCAGGGCAAAGGTGACGCCGCGTGTCGTCACATTGACACATGACTTGTGTGTCTGCAGGTGGACGTTGGAGACCGTGAGGCACACCTCGTACTCTGTGGAAGGCTGGAGGTATGTGAGGTTGTACTCGTGGACGTCCACGGGGACGCGCGCCGTGTAGGTGATGTGCGGGTTGTCGATCTTCACGGTGGCCGAGGCCCACTTCAGGTTGGAGGACATCACGTTAGAATTGATCTTCCAGGAGACCAGGATGGAGTGCGACTCCGTCTGCTTGACGTAGACTTTTATCACCTGGGCGCTGTCGAGCAGGGTGCCGTTCACACGGATGGTGGCGACCCGCGTGTCGGCTCCTTCTGTGTTCTGGGCCACACAGGTGTATTGACCAGAATCCTCCACCTGAACATGAGACAGCCGCAGGGACCCCTCATTATTTAAGTGGTACCGCTCAGACACAAAGTCTGTTGTGATTTTGGTCCCCAGAGGAGTCACCCAGTAGATCTCAGGCTCTGGCTCAGCCATGGCCCTGCAGTCAAGACTGACACTCGTGCCCAGCTCCAGGTCCAAGTGGCTCTGGAAGGTGTTGTGGGAAACCAGGGGCAGGCATTGCTCCGAGGACTCCGGCAGCCTCACCTCTCGAACCTGCTGGCCTCTGAGTTCTGGTGGGGTGGTGCAGAGCATGGCCAGGGGCTCCATGAAGCGTACCGTGGTCCTGTTGGAGCTCATCCACTGAATGACGCAGTCGCAACGCAGCGGGTTGCTGTGCAGACTGATTTCCCGTAGATTAGGCAGAGTCTCCACTGTGTGCTGGTAAAGGGCAGTGAGGGCGTTATTGTTTAGCATCAGGCTCTCCAAAGAGGACATGTCCCGAAAGGCTAACCTATGCACATAAGACAGCTTGGGGTTGTTGGTGGCCTCCAGCTTTGTCAGCTCTGGTAGGTTGTCCAGAGCAAAGCGGTCAATTGACACCAACTCCATCATATTGTTGATGCCCAGCTCCTTCAGGTGGAACATGTTCCTGAAATCTCCTTCTTGGATTTTGTGAACTGGATTCTTGTTCAAATCCAAGAATTTCAAATTTAGAACTTTTTGAAGCGCCAGTTGAGGGATTCTGACGAGCTTGTTGTCATAGAAAGAAATGCTTTCGAGGCTATCCAAACCAACAAAAGCATTTGCTGGAACGTCGGTGAGGTCCATGCCGGCCAGGACCAGACTCCTCAAGCTCCCGAGAGGCTTAAAGTTCATGTCCAGGAGGCCAATAACTGGGTTCTCCCCGATCATGAGGATCTCAAGATTTGGTGTTTCTTCAAACCAGCGGCTGTCTATGACACGGAGCTTGTTGGAGTTGAGATGAAGGCGCAGCAGACTTTGCATGCCTGCGAATGCCCGAGAGGAGATGGCGCTTATCTGGTTGTGGTTGATGTAGAGCTCCTGGAGATTGGACAGGTTTCCAAGGCAGCGGTCTGGCAGCTTGCTAATCTGGTTCTCCTCTAGATGCAGGGTGGTCAAGTGGTTCATGCTCTTGAGGCCCACAGCTTCCACGGTACTGAAGTTGTTCTGGGAAAAGTCCAACTCCGTCAAGTTGACCAACGCCTCCAGCTCTCCGCTGGTGTGAGAGATGGCGTTACTCTGGAGCAGTAACACCTGAGTATCCGCGGATAAGTTGGTGGGGATGTTCATGAGCCTCAAGTCATTGCAATCCACCGTGGTGGCCTCCTTGTATGTCGACTGGGGGGTGAACCAAGGGCGGATCTCGCAAACACACAAATGTGGACACGCTTTGCCATATACGGATGACGGAGAGGAAAGAAACGATCCCATACACAGCCAGAGTAGAGGAGGCCACCACTGCAAACTGACCGCCATCTTGCCTGCCCTGTCAACTCGCACAAAGCTTAGACTGCTTCACTGCTTGCTGAATGCTGTAGGCACTTTCCACAGTGGGGATTTATCATCCAGGAGAAAGTGTTTTGCAGAAGATCATCTGGTCTAAACTGGTCCTTTGCTGATTCTTTCTCACCTCCTCACCTTCAGGTCTGAGCCTAAAAAAAGACGGAAAGCAAGTGCAAGTGTTAAAGCCTATGAAACATGCAACGTTTTTGATAACCAATTGTAAATTAAGAATCAAATTAGAATAACAGAAGAAACGCTGCATTGAGAATGTGAGATATAATATGTGTTTTCCTTGTGAGGACAGGCAGCGGTTTTCCACGCTGCCAATCCACAGACATTTGGGGGACTAAGTTGACGTGTCCAACACGGCAGAATAAACCTGTCAACTAGACAAGTAGACATTCATTCCCTATGTCTTAATGAGCTCCTATGTAGCCAGACACAGAATACGTTTGAGAGCGTTACTTCTGTATCTTGACGTACAATCCAGTCATGTGTGCCCAAAGAACTACTTAACCATCATGCTATTTGCTTTCCCAGTCTCTGTTTCACGAGTGAAAGTAGTCCCACTGTTTCAGCATGCAAATCTAGCTGTAATTTAGATATTAGTGAAAATGTCAATTTACATTTGAAAACCATGAAATTAAGCAGTTTTTTCTCATTATGTAAGGATGATAGCGTTGATATTAGCTCTGCTTCCCTGATGCGTTTCGTGTCCGTCTCCGTGGAGATTACCAACATTTTTTGTGCTCTAGTGCTGGGTAGATTATCTCCATACCGGCTTGCTACCAGTGATCCTCTTGAACAAGTGCGTTTGAGTGAGCCGGCAGCTCCGGCTGTGAGCCAATCACACAACAGGTTTAATAAACAGGGAGTGTGTGCTCTTCACCGTTGATCACTCACTCCTTATGATACCGGGCTTTGGGAAGCAGTCATATACAACACATGTGAAATGAATTAAGCATTTTTGCACACCGTACTTACTCTTCCAGGTCCGGTCAAAAAAAAGTCTCAAAAATATATATAATGACTTAACATTCCTGTGCGAGCCGGTATGACTGTCAGCATTTGTGTGTGTGTGCGTGCGTGTAAGTGAGTAATTGTGCACGAGCTGGGAAAAGTGCAGATTATTATAACAAACTAAAAGGAATAATCGGTTTTGGTCGTTACGTTGGCAGAAGACAGAGAGACTCTTGGCGTTCTCTCGCCCACTTAAAGGCACAGAGTTAGCTTCTGGTTGGCCTCATACAAGTTCACATTGATCCTCATTAATATAATGACATTGAGCATCCGATGCGTGGGCGTGTTTGTGTGTGGATGTTTGTGTGCAACAGAATGAGAAAGCTGGGTGCATTTGGTTTCACATAAATACAGACTAACTATCTCCAGTATTAACATACAGAACAGATACACATGTATTTTGTCTCCTTTCCCCTGCTGCCTGTTCCTGCCCTGCGGTGTGTCTTTTCCACATTTGCATTTACAATAGTATAAAAGCAGCTCAGCAAGCACAAAAAAGAACACTATCCTTTACAGAAAAACAAAATAATGAGATTGTTTCTTGAAATATAAAAATGCCAGAAGGCATAAAGCAGCTTGTCTCAAATACAGTAAATATGCAGCTGATACTTGAAAGTGTTCAGGCATGACAGCTCATCCATGACTCTTTTTTCTTGAGTTAAAGCAGGTATGGTGTTTGCAACCGGGTGACTTGCCTTTGCAATTCACACTCCTACTGATTGTCTTGGTGTGACTGAAGCTATGGCACCTTCCCTCTATTCATAGTCACTGATTATCACGCGGCTCCTCCTTTTGCCTTTAATCCTTCATTACTAAGTTCCTCAAATGATCAATTGAAATGTCTTTTAATTAAACTACCATTTGCACTGCCTTGGAGGTTAACTCTGTAATACGTTTGTCTGTCCTCTCTCTTCCGCCATGTGTTGCATTGCTCAGGTATTAAATGGGAGAAGACAAGCGCAGTAATCACTGCTTTCATGCTGAGCCCATAAAACTCAGACACCTGGCACCGGGTTTCTGGCAGTATGGCAGCTCAATGGGCGTCGGCATCCGTTCCCACATTTCTGTCACTGCGTGTTCTTGTTGACCTCATTGACCCAAGGAAGCTCTACTGAGCCCATATGCTCCTTTTCACAGATGCCTTTATTCATCCTCACTGCAGTACGCAAATACATACTAACAAGATGCCCCGTAGAGCCACATATAGCACCAGCTAGCCACAGACCAGCTCCACTGAAGTGGTTGGAGTTAACTATTGTGTTTTAACCCGCAAAATGTCTGACCGTTTGCATATCAATTACTCACTGAGTGAGCCTGCTCAAGCGTCAAACTGATTTGTGATAGGACATGTGATGTTTTAGTGACGATCAGCTTGGCAGTAATGAGCACACTACTGGATGAAGGAGACTAGAATCACACTGCACGAGTTGTGGGACATTTTGTAGCTGATGTTTTGATATAGTTTAAGTTAAGTTAAGCGGCGCCTCATAATTCAATTCTGCGAGGTCTTTCTTTATGTGCCGTTTAAGACGCACAAATACACATGCATGCAGCTACACTGCGGCCATCTCACATTAACACCAAAACATCACGTCACACGCTGCAACATACATGCATGTGCAGACCACTGGCAGGAGGCAGAAAAATATCCCTCAACAGCTTGGGATTATCCAGTTGACTGTCTGAACTGAAGCCTCCAGCAAGGGGGATTTACTGTCTTTACTGTACCAATCCTTATGGGGCTTTAATCCAAGCTCACATTACACATTTAAAACACACACGTCGTCTCACAAACACTCAACTAGGAGCTGATGTTCTGTCAAACCTTCGGAGGATCTCTGGCCCTGAGGTTTGCAACATGTATATGTAATTGTGGCGTAGACGTTGCTAATTACTTAACAGTTATACTATATAATCTGCATAATACAGTGAGTGATGAAGAGGACTAGAGTCACTTGAGGAATATACTGTATGTGCAATGCAGTCGGATGGAAGAGCCGTTCCTCTTTATATCTGTGAAATGAAGGCGTGTATGTGCGCAGGCGGCAGTAATTGTTGTAAAAAAGACTCTTTACTTTGGAGAAAAAATGTCGCTCAGGTTGGTTTGAGGACCTTTCATTTAACTTGATTTTACACTTTCTACAAGTTTAGATGCCATCTGGTAATTCTATATTTCCTCCCTTAATCGCACACCCTGCATCATTTTTCAGAGGGGGCTTTGGTTTTATTTTCTTTGGTTTCTATTTCTGAGGCCCTTTTCGCTGAGTGCAAAACGTAAACCGATTCAGAATCAGCAGCCGCACAACAGGCTCCCTGACATGGTATCACCATAGCAACGGCTATGCCACGGGCATGTTTGTTTCGTAACCAAATGAGAAAACATGGGCAGAGCTATCAGTGCCATCAGGCAGCTAAAGGGACAACGTCAGGGAGAATTGCTACTGGTGTGAAACCATACGATAACACAACAGTTAACACAATCATATCCACATTTGCTGAAAATCCAGCCTGCACCACACTGTGATCATGTATTTCTACGTTGCTGCAATGAGACGTCAGTATTTCTTGACAATAACTTTCGACCCAACAGCTATCGTGTGGTGCTGGGAAGCTGAGAGGTGGTGCCCGATGTTTCCTCCATGTCCACAGATATCCTGCTCCTGCGCCATTAGTATGCAAGCGTCTCACTTCACACAGCACAGGACTTGCAGCTGCTGATGGCAGAGGTGCAGAGTCGAGGAGGAGGAGGCTGCGTGTCCACTCAATCAGAGAGCCGAGGGAAAGTAAGGGGGCAGAGGACGGAGAGCTTTGCTTCCTTGAAGTGGAAGGCCGCATGAGGAAAGGGCATCGCGACAGGGCTGAAGGTACAAGGACAAAATTGTACAAGAGAATGTATGGAATCGAAGAAAAGTTTGCTGGATACTTTTAGAATGTCTTAATACTGCGTTAAGATTGGCTGGTTGCTTAATTTCCCCGTGGAACTGAGATGATTGTTGACTAAATGTGTCTTTGCTGGCACTCTGTAATGTGTCTCACTGCTTATGCGCCCATCCTCATCTATCCTTAAAGTCCCAATGCTGATAAAGAGCCAATTTGTTGTCACTGGATTATCGATTAAACACACTGACGGGGCGAATCTCTAACCTCAAGGGAATCACAATTTGAAACAATGCACAGGTCAGGGAAGATTACTTTGGATCAGAAAAAAAAGATTCAGCCATAATTGATGCTTTAAGAATAGATTTCCATAAAGCGTAGGTCATATGGGCCCTGGAAAGGGAAGTTTGGGGTCCCCTGCGGGAAGTTTTGCCTTCGCGGCCCGACCCCGGATAAGCGGTTGATGAGATGAGACGATGTGATGCATCACAGCATAAATGTGATTAAATTAGAAATTAGAAAAAAGATGTAACGTTTTACCACTGTTTTTAGTTAAATCACACCTCCCATACTGTACTATGATATCCGATAACGTTAAAGATCTACACACCCTGTCAGGTGAAAATGAAAGAACGAACAAACAGCTGATTCAGTCATTACATCTTGACTAAACCTTACAATGGCCTGACGTGGTTCCATGTTCCCCTTCAGATGACAATCACAAAGGGAGAAGGTCAAGCTGTTGCACCCTTGTCTACACTGCTGTGGGAACCACTGACACACAAACACACACACACACACACACACACACACACAGACATGTCTTTGTTTTGGCATGTTCTCACACTTCTCGTTACCAGCTGAGGAGGCATGTCACTGTGCCTTGTGGGCTTTGGGGGAAGGTGCCCAGGCTTCCTATACTTTCATTGGCTCGTTGGGTGACATCTGGATCAATTGTCTGCTTTTTCCCCCAAAGTGAACAAAGTGAACTCCACAGAAGTTGTGTGGTTGCGGTTTACAGAAAGCATATACACATCACATATAACTTAATAATCTATTTACCATCTGGTGGAAGTGATTATTGGTGGCATTAGTCACACTCCCCAAGTGGAAACACTGAATCCCTGTCACGCTGCCGCGGTCTTCCTTTCAGAGAGATCTGGTACTTTCTTAGGCATGCAGATGGTTTTTGATGGAGCATATTAGCGCATCGCTTCAACTCAGCTGTTCTCGGCAGCTCTGCACTGGTGAGGGAGGCTGCAGTTTGTGTAAATGTTGCACTTCACTGTTAGTTGAACCCGCAATCACAGTGCAGTGAAATGTCACTACTGCTGGCAGACTGCTGTTTTAATATTAATCCCTCTAGTTCACCTGAATGCTGGCCTTTTCGTGGCTATTTAAGGATAAGTGTGAGCAGGGAACGTTCCCAAATACTGACACACTATTTTGTTGTATGTTTTGTTTTGGTTCCCTTTGTTCATCTGTTTAATTATTTTTTTTTACAAATTGTCTTGACCGTAATAAAAATTCACAATACTGCAGAACACATGTCGTTGGAGTTTTACTACTTCTATACATTGTACGTCTGATCCGACGCACACGCGCTGAGAACACGTACATTAATATGCTCAACTTTTAAGATCGATCAGATCTGTTTTTAATGAATTTGTTGACGCCACCTTTCCTCTTTACGGCGATAAAAGCGCACCGGGAGGAAAATAACGCGTCATTGTTCCATTCCATCTGTGTGGATACGCGGATTTCTGATCAAAATGATGACTTCACGAGTTGCACAATCTTTTCTGGACCGAAGTGATACAGCCTCCTTTCTACAAACACATGCAGAACCGACCAGCGGATGTATTTCATAGACATATGTATTACAATTTCAGCAGATGCATAAAATAAACCCATGCTCTCTCACCTCTGTAGGTTCCTCCTGCTGCAGGCTACTGTATCTGACCCATGCGGTATCCGCAGCTCCAATATGAGACGGGGGCGGTGGATGGGGGGGGGGGGGGGGGGGGGGGGATTATCTTTCAGATTGAAAACATCAGCCTTATTTACGAGGACAAATCTTGTCCGTGCAAAACCTCCGCTGGGAATCTGCGCTGGCTCTGATGCGCCCCGCCGCGCTGTAGTAGACAAAGGTGACACGTGGAGTGGCGAGAGCGTCATGCGGCGCGCAGCTTCCAGGGACGAGCAGCGGCGAGTCGCAGGTCAGCTACACTGAAACGAGTCCGACACCAGCAGCGGTGCCCGAACAGGCAACGTCACCATCTGCTCGGGCATCCTCACAAACCATGCGAACCAAAAGAAACCACCCCGTCGGCCACGAGCTGCATGCGCACGGTGTGATCGATGTGCTGCAGGAACGGACGCGTATGGCGCACTGCAAATGGTGATATCCCGTTGTTTGAATGTGTCAGAAGCCATCCGTTTGGAAGTATCTCTGTGTGTGTGTGTGTCCTTCCTCGCGTCAACATGAAGGCGATGTATCCCTCTGACAGGAAGTGGAGGACATCACAATACGTTTTTGGTGCCATGGACACAGTGGTATTCATTAAATGACTTGCTTATTAATAATTTATATTAATGATGGTAGTAAAATGGACTTTAAAGTGGATAATGTCCACACACACACACGCACACACACACACACACACATAAAATAACAATTTCCCAAAGGAGTCATGTTGAAAGAGAGAAGTATTTTCTCTTAGAAGTGTCACTTGATTCTTCCTCCTCCTCCTCCTCCTCCTCCTCCCTCTCTAAGGGGGGCAGTGAAAATGACAACGTTTCATCACTTGCTGTTTGAGATGCTGCTTTGGGAGCTGCTCGACAGGTTCATCCCCAACCATAAGAAGAGATGTGATCATCTCAGTGTTGTGACAGGAAAATGTGCACCGGCAGATGCCACATGCATGTTTTTGGCTGTTTGAGTTGGAATTAATCAGAATCAGCGTTTGTGGAAAATATGACCCATTTTTGGCATCTCTCAAAATGTACCGACACAAAAATAGAAATACCAGCTTGGATCAAGAACAATACAACTGAACAAATGAGCAATTATAAACAAAATAAATAAATACTGACAAAATGATTATGGAGTGGATGAAGATAATATCAGTATATTATTTATAATGATAGTGACGAATTAAATGCAAATAAGCAACACATTTTACCTTCAAACCAAAAATGACACATTGCTGCAGTTGATATTTTGATGTCGGATTGTGAGTTTCTGTCTCAGTCCAGTTTCCATGCTGCACTGTCACTCTCACATCTTTCACTCACCCAGTCTGCTCCTTTAGGGCAGCTGTTAGTCACAGCCACCTCATCAGCTCCATCTCTCTCACCTGCGACTCCGCCTGCTCCCTTTAGCATTTAGACCCCAGTCGCACACACTTCCCGATCGCCTTACCTCTGTCCTGTTCATCACCATAGTCTTCTGACGCTGAGCACGAGACACCTGCTTCCTGTCTGCTCTCCACCGAGTGCACTTCTCCAAGACAGCTGATCCGGTTTGCCTGCCGTGTCTTCTGCCCGGAATAACGTTTTGTTCAACAACTCCATGTGTCCGTTGTAGTCCTTCTGGGTCCACACCACACCCGTTACGTTCACTGGTCTGAAGTGTTCAGGTTACTCTTTTGTTTAGAGATCACAGGCATTTTTTTGCGGGGGGGGGGGTGTTTCAGAGATCATGGTTATCTGATTTTAAATGTTTACTGTATACTTTCAGATCCATGACTGACGGCGTGGGGGAAATATACAGTAAAGCCTGTCTAAAGACAACCACATTAGTGAAATGTAGTTAATTTTGCTGCAGGCTAACTGAACACTAACTCATCTAAACCGGCCCTGTGGGAGCGGCTTGTATCGTTCTGCCATCCCACGGGGCTAAAAGTTGATTCAGCAATCACCCTGTTGGTTACTTGCAACCGCCACACACTTCATTTCCTCCCATCAACCTGCAGTGCTTGGGGTGTGGTTGCCATGGCAACAACTCCCTCCCAGGAAAGGCGGTGCAGCCTCTCCACCGGTTTATTAGATCTCCGATCACACAGCTCCCTCCAGATGGCCCTCTGGGAAAACTAGTCTCACGGAAAGGTTTGCCCCACGTTTTACCTTTCGCAATTCTTTTCAGCTTTTTTCTCCATTAAACTGTGCTGAGAAGACAAAGTGTCCGTTTTCTCGATGAGTAAAATATTAAATGAGAAGTGTTGAGGAGTAATGGGTTGAATGTTAAAAGAAAAATAACAAGAAGGCTAAGACAAACTCTCTGAGAGTGCGCTGGTGAAGCCGTCGTCTCAGAAGCAACACCACCGTTTTGGTACAATCAAATGATGAGAATTGTTCATTCACATTTGTGTGCCTTGTTTCAGTCTGATCTCAACTGGCGTTAATGTGAACAGCTCGATGCTCCCTCACTGGAGCGCAGACCTGCCTCTGAACATGTAGCACATGTAGCACCTTGTTGTGACATTATACTCCTGGTACCATCGCTACCGTCTGCCAGGCTACGGCAAACACTGCTGACGAACTGCAGATGTCCCTTTCACACACACACACACAACAAACGCACACACAAACAGGTGTGTTTATGCACATGACAAACACTGTCGCTGTCACTGTCAAAATCTCTGCCTGCGTTTCCCCTCGCCAACTGCAGTGTGATAAACAAATAAAGCGTCTGCTTTTGGGCGGAAACAGAAAGCGGGGACGAGCGTACAGTAAGCAGCCTAATACAGCAGCACAAAGTACAACCTTTAGAAAATCCCCTGTGAGCTGAATCAGCAGCCGGCTCGACACAGATTGAACATTATGAGCTTCACTCTGGTTGCGTTTTTCGCAGGTCTGTTGTGTCTGATTGCAACGGAGTGGTGGGCTATTCAATTGTTTGCCATGTAGCTTTCATTTCCTTCATTTTACTTTACTTTTACATTTTGTGGATTACACCTTTTTGCTTTTCTTGCCGATTGATCAGACCATCAATGTTTTTCCCATGGTGCTGACTGAGCTACGGACAGCTTGCTGTTTCCAAATGTAACAACATCTACTTACCATCTCATTTGCTCACAATGACTTTACCTCCACCTGAGTGTGACTGGGCATCGTCTCATCTGAATCGGCCTAATAGACAGGAAGGCGATGGGCTTCTGACTCCTGTTAAACATGTCACTTTGCATTAGTGTCCGGATTAGATTTCCCTGCAACCAATAAGAGGCACTTAACAGCAAAATCAGGGCGTCCCTTTATAATTGCTTTTGAGCAAAGCAATTGCGCAGCAGCTCTTGGGGTTTGACTTTCATTTGGATTCTTCAAACACAGGCCTTGCTTGATTTGTTTTGGCCCTTATCGAAATCCAAATCGCTTCTGTGTGTGTCCGTCGGAATAAGTGCATTTGGGACAAAACTTATAAAGGTGCATTTATAAAGGTAATTGTTCTTAGGTGTGTCGACCAGTGATAGAAGTGGCCTCTTGCTGTTCAGTCCTCCCTCTCATGCTCCTACGTTAAAAACATTAACCAGAAACCCAGACCATTCATAGTTAATGGCTATGGGGCATCCACAGCGCCCCGATGTTTGTAAGGAGAAGACAACTGCCAAGGACAACGACAAGTTAACACCATTTTGTGGAGGGTTTTAAACTACATTATTTCAGACACAACTGGAAAACAAGACAGTAATGCCATTTAGTTAAATGTTCTTTCATTAATTGAACTATTCTCAACGCAATCCTTTACAAAGTGCGACAGCATAGAAACAAGGATGTCTTTGACATCGGTGTCTCATCATTAAATAATGATCGACAGTGTGTTTGGATCATGGAGGCACACCACCTGCTTTGTGTCTCCAGAGAACGAAATGAGTGTCAGTAACAGTGTTTGTTTACTTCCTGCTGGGTAGCTGAATTTGTGATTGTTTGTTGATTGCTGTGTTTCTTTCTCAGGTTTTCACCACGCCAGCAGCGCGGGTCTAGGGATTGCAATATGGCCGTCCGCTGATCCGTCAACTATATGTTGAGTGAAAGTCGTGTTCGATTGCTGATTCAGATTCCCATTTTGGATTTGTTCCAAAAGGAATACATATATAATTTACTCTGATGCCATTACCACTGGACCAAAGTACTGTCTCACACATCTGCATTTTTAAAGCTAAACTCATTCTTCAAGAGATAAACTGCATGCACAATACATTTCATTATATTATATACTACTACTGTAAACTAGTATCAAACAGATATTTAACATCAAACCCACTTGCCTATTGCAGCTCAGGACTCTGAACAGATGGAATTGTGTATGTGCCTGATTAGTGGGGGAAACGTTGCATGTCTGCTGTTTCTTGAGCTCAGACAGAAAAAAGGGGAGCCAACGTTTCTCCCCATCCTCCATCCTCCATCCTCAGCCCTGCGTGTTCACGCCTCCCTTCTCCTGCACCAGCTGAACAAAGACAACTGCTCTTTGTTAGCAGCGTACTCTGTATGAGACTTGGAGACAGAATGTGTCTCTTTACTGAGGAGGGGTGCGTAGGGATGGTAGCACTGCTGCATATGTGAATGTCTGTCTGCGTGTGTGTGTGTGTGTGTGTGTGTGTGTGTGTGCGTGTATTTCAGCAGTTGAGAGGGGTGGAGGGAATAATCCTGAAGATAATCTTAGGTCTTGTGCCCTCTGTATTGCTGTTTAAAGCATCAGCGGCTTTTTCCCGACGCGTTCCACAGAGGCAGAATGCGTGTGGAGCTGAAGCAGCTGCGTCTGTGAAAGCGCTTTTCACTGCACCTTTTCTTGTTCAAACACTCCGCCTTTTGGTTCTGATGCTCTCGGTGCTTCAACCTCACAATATCAAAGAAGAGGCGCTGCACCTTTTCCTGTCAGAGGATGAGATGCTGTCAAAGATGCAGTACTCCAGCACAGCACTTATGTTTTACCATCAATCCGCCGGAAGAACGTCATCCCAGATGCCTACTAATGCTTATTTGCAAGAAAAGATTTTTAGCTTTGGGTTGAATAATAGGCCAGGCTCCTTGTGGAAGAGGAGCGAGGTGAATGTTAGCGATTAAGCTGGGGAGGGAGGGGGGGGGGGGGTGTAGGATTTGCAGTGGGAGGGAAATTGAGGACAGTGATGGAATTTTGTATGCCTTCCACCACACCCAGTTGTCTCCATATATGGCAGGACTGATGGGCCAGGAGCTGTGAAAAGGTTTACAAGTCTGTTCTCTGGGGGTATTATTATTCGAGGGGAAGGGAGGGGGTGGGTGGCTTCCTTTACTAGTCTGCTCTCTAAGGAAATACTTCTTTGTCTGCCTTTTCCCTATTTTTCACCTTATCTTGAGAGCTCTAAGAGCCTTATTGTGTTGCTTTGCATTACTGGTTATCTATAATGTGCCATTGTTTAGGAGGAAAAATGCCATATTGTAATTATAATTTTATACCATCTGCATAATTCATTTTTAAAGTCAGTGTGTTGAGGCCTGTCAGTGTGTATTTGTGAATGTTAAAATGTACAAGAGTTTCTCTTAGAGAGTAAATCCTACGGACTGCTAAGGTCACCTGGTGAATGGGATAATTTAACTCTATTTCCCAGCTGACTAATATCAATAGGTGAAGAGTTAAAGAGCGTGAAGGGAGTGGGTGGCTATTAGCCCTTATAAATCACGCGGATTCAAGAAAGAGAGCTAAAGATACAGATGAAGTAGTGGAGGGGAGTGGGCAGTGTCAAGGACAGGAAAACTCCATCCCTGAAAGAGTCATTTTAAACCCAATGACTAACTACACAGAGAAGTAACAAGCCAGCAATGCCTCAGCTGCAATATACAGTATGTGTGGTTAATATCCACAAAGGTGCCTCGGGACTATTTAGTTTCTAGTCAAACACATATATATTATTGCGCACGCACAGGATTCCAGGTGCACATCCCCACTGCACCACATGCGTTTTTTTTTAAGTAGCTTCATTTGGGTAAATCAATAAAGACCCCTGTTCAAAGGGGAGACAGTGAAGCTGCATTGCAACTCTTCCCTGGCTAATCACATGTGAATCATTTCCAAATACACACAAATGGTCCTGCTGCCGGTGTAACGCAGACCTTCGGTTTTGCACGGATTGATTCAAATAAGCGGCCCCCTCTGACAACAGAATCTTTTCCAGTAATATGGTACATTTTTCTAGATCTCAACTTAAAGTCGTCTGCGCCTTATAGAGCTGATAAGACGTTGAGGCTGTCTCTGCCGGTCTCTCTCACCGGGGCAGTGGGTGGCTCTGTAGATACAATCCATTTACCATAAACGAACAGCACCTGATATTTGGGATACATTTCCCAGCTTTCGCTCCCCTGTCCATAAAAGTGGGGTTTCATTGCAGATGTAACAGCAGGATCTCCCATGTTAACACCTGTGACGTCCTCGTCCCTTAATCTCAGCCAATCTCCCCCCGGACCACTGGCAGGACAAATATGGACGTTGTAGCTTTCTGCTGACCTCAGGTACATTGAATGTTTATGTTTGAGGGCTGATTTACAATGTGTTTTTTGCTTCCAAAATGTTGACATTCATTGTAAAACATAGGCTTGCAGAGACTTTCCTCCTGCTTACGGGAGCCACCTCGGCTACCTCCCTCCCAGTGCTGTGGTTTGTGTCACTCATCACATCTAGGCAGACATGAAATTGAAATATTAATCAGCTCCTCAGACAAGATTTGACAAGTTCCTTGGGAGAGTCGCGCAGGTGGTAGCGGCAGGTGGAAACCAGTTCAGTCAAAGTAAATTAGAATATTGGTTTCTCCAAAGGGAATAAGAAACCATTTCCGTGTAAGGAATCAGCGAATGTAAGTCTACATGTTCAACTGAATAATGAATGGGCTTTTACCATTCAGGGCTCTATTTGGGTTACATTAGGGGAATTGTTTAAGCAGTGCTTAGTTAAGTGAACACAGGTTGCCTTTAGCTTACTACCCAGTTCCTGAGGACTCTGTGACCAATTAGAGATGGAGGCTGGAGGGTGACGCCGTGCGGCGCAGAGAAGCTAATTGAAAAAGAAGGCATGACTGAGAATTTTCTCTCAGCCACTGCAGCTGATAATTGTTGGGTTCACATCAGGGTTACAGTATCATTAGATCACAGTTCTATCACCCAGCTTAGGCCACATCTGTGTCCTGTGACCTGCAGCCGACGGCAATGCGGTCATGCCAGAAGAGTTATTTGGAGGCTGCTGCATAATACGATGAATCTCAAAGTCGCACCGTCCACCAGTAGCATCCCGCTGCCATCCTGGGATGAGGCAGAGTGTTCAGGCATGCTGCCCGTCGTTCCCCAGTGGAGAGCAAGGTTCCATTTGGTATTTAAATGGGTCAAACTGTGGTGATTTATTCATGCTCTGAGTCTTTAGTGCCACTCAGCCTGGAAGGCAAAATCCAGACTGAGAGGCACTAAAGACTCTAATTCACCTTTTAGTACACACAAATATTTTCAATGTATGTGTTGGTGTGTTTTAATGCAACTATTTGTGATGTTTAGAAACATACTAAATATAATATAACAGAAATTAAGTGTCCTGTCAGCCAATAATGAGCCACAAAACTCAAAATTGGATTGGTCAATCCACTGAAAATAAATCAATTCAATAATTAACTTAAATATAAATATTTGCTGTTTTTTATTGTCCTCTATGCCAGTAAATGACATAACTTTGTGACTGTCGGGTAGAAAAAAGAAAAGGTATCTCAAGGCATTGCCCCAGGCTCTGTGAAACA
Organism: Apeltes quadracus; assembly: GCA_021346845.1. Taxonomy (NCBI): domain Eukaryota; kingdom Metazoa; phylum Chordata; class Actinopteri; order Perciformes; family Gasterosteidae; genus Apeltes; species Apeltes quadracus. Next base: position 2,123,877 of record CM037933.1, read on the forward strand.
GCATCATTTGCACACACTTAATTGTTAAATAAATGAAAGCTTTTGCATAATAATCAATGAAAGTTCCGGTTCTTATCTGACTGAAAGAAGAGGAAAAGTGATATGGACTCATACAAACTAATTTACTGAACAAGAAAAACAAAATGTAACACATCTTTGATATTATTCTTCTCAAGATGAAACCCAGAGGACGCTCTATCTGTCAGAAAGAGATGAAACATAATGTACGAAACTACACCTGCACCTCAAACCTTGGCCTTAAGGGACTTATGTTTGTATTTCCTACATTGACAAGCTTTCAGACATTGCTGTCCGATGAAAGTGGTTTCCAAACCCTCTCAATCTCTCTTTGAAATCAGCAGACTGGTGCTTCAGCTTTCATTCACTCTAAATCACCCTGCATCTGTGAGCAAAAGAATAGGAGCATTGTTCACTGCTCTCTCAAACTCAAACAGGATTTTTTTTCACTATCACGATTTGTAAATGATGGAAAGAGGAGGAAAGGAAAGAAGAACTGAAAGAAAGGAGGAAAATGACCCACGACTTGCCTTCAGGGAGCGTTGCCACGAAGACGCTCTCGCAGGGAGACAAACATGATGAGATCCTTTTCAAGTTCACGTCTGAGCGTGCTTCAAATCCTCAGACATTCACGTCATGTAGGAATGGCTTCTCTCTTTTTCGAAATTTGTTTTTCAAAATACCTTGCACAGAAAGCTGCCAGACTGCCCAAATATACAGAATCATGAAAGGTGAACATAATGCCACTCTAAATATACTGTTTGTATATCTACTTCTTAAATGCCTCTGACTTTGATGTGTCAATTTAATGCTTCCTTTTGGTTCACACTTCCGTCTCTCTTTCTCAACTCCCTGTGTTAAAGTCAAAATGTTAACCCAACATATAATAATCAAAAAACAACCAAAATAACTGACACCTCTTTTGTCAATTACATTTTTCCTCTGTTTCAGTTCAGTCTTAATCCACCGGCGGATGCCAGGTGCAAAGGGAGCGAGTGCCTCTGTTTCTCTCTTTTAGGCCTGGGAATCTGCAGTAATTGCACTAACACAGCCCCCTGCGAGCACGCTCATTTGCTCAGCTTCCAATAGAGGCGACCAGATGGTCCCCTGGGCCCAGCGCTCCTCCATATTCATGAGAATAAAGTTTGACCCTGCCACCTCTGCCGCGCTGACCTCTAACCTGGAGCCTTTGGGACATCAATAGGATATGTAAGAGGGCAGTGGGGGTAAGCATTGCACCAGGCACACCAACCCCCACCCACACAGTCCTGTGACTGAAGGCGTTGGTCATGTGTGAAAAACCTCAGTGAGCTCATACGGGCGAGCCTTCGCGCGAGTTCCCATGCATCTACGGGGGGCGCCGTCTGTGCGCGTGAGCATCTGGCCCGACCGCCGAGAGGCGAGCGCGCGGAGGTGTGGCCGAGGTTTGGAGTGCAAAGACAAAGCGGGGGGAATCAAGCTAATGATGTCACACCGTGTCAACAGTGTTCAAGAGCGTGGCGGTGAACTCTGACCTCCCGGCAGGGTGTTTTCATGAGCTCAGCTAACCTCTGGGAAACAACACAGAGACTGTAAATCAGCGGTGAATACGGAGGTATGTCCTGCAGGGTTCTTTTCTATTTTGAAACGAAAAGTGAGGACATTTTTATGGGGATCGAAGATTTGCTATTATGGTTTTTAAAATTTCATTTGCTTATTTGAATTTGTCATATCTGAAATCTATTTTATTAATGCTTGTTGCTATTATTTGAATCAATTGAGCAAAAATAATCATTTGTAGAAATACATTTAGATCCCGTTAATGTCCTTAAATACTATAACGAAATCCCATTTATGGAAGCCCTACCGTGAGGTCAGCCAAAGCCAACCCACACAGACATGTTGTGCTGTGGAAGCGGTGAACTGTAGATATACTGTAAATGTGAAAGGAAAACACGCAGCTTCTGCTTTTCATTCTGAAGCCCGTTTTAATGGCGTCTCTGCTGATGTCATTCATTACGGTTGGCGAGTCCCAGAGACAGCACCTCAACTGTGCCAATTAGGGGTTTGCACATTGAAATGTGGGCTACACTATATCTATCAGTATTTGTATACAGGATTAATCCACCCCAATAAAATGGTCACTGAATGTGAGAACATTTAGTATAATCTCTTAAGTGGCTCTGACTTTGTGAAGTCTATTTGTTAATTTAATTAAATTAACATAAATCCTGTGTTAAGGAGCTGGGGAGGAATGGTGTGTTCATCAAGATGGTTGCTTTAATGGGCCTGAACGATGTAGAGACCTTGAAGCTGTGTACAAACACTGAGGCAAATATTTGCCTTCCCTCAATCACAAGAGGGTTGTTTGTGCAGTCTGTCTTGATTTGTGACTAATAAATACGGACTGGAAGCTGGCATTGGACATGTGCCTACGCGTGTTTACATTTAGCAGCATGAGCTCACAACTCACTCCGTGGCTTTATGCTGTTATACTACGTAACACACTAATAACACACAACAAGCTCTAAAATATATGTTATATATAATATTTTCATTCAACAATCTCTGCCATCTTCTGTGAAAATGCACCTGTACATGGACTCAAGTTCTGTCTGAAAACATTCTGCTGCTCCACGTTCCACGTTTTCTTTCAACTTCCCCAACTTTATACAATGATATATATATAATAACTAAATCGCTGGACACTCTCACCACGGTGCAGGAGATGACCAGATCGAAACAATAACTTTATTATCTAAAACGCATTTTATATCGCAGTGGAAGAGAGTGTAGAGGCTGTCATGGAGTTATAATCGGTACTATGTGATTGGATTAAACATGAGTAAATATGACACAACATGGTGTTACTTCTTTTCTTTTTTTTTCTTTTTTAGCGGCTGTGATGGCAGAAATATCAGCGCGTTGGTTCTTTATTACTGATCTTATCTGGTCCTATCAGGCCGCAGTCGTTCACAGGGGCTGCTTGCGTAGTGGAGACGAGCCACTGTGAAGATAACGTTGCACATCCCTCTGACTAATTGGCTCTACAATACAGCCAGAGGGGGAAACTATGATTTATATGGCTTTAGAATGCAGATCATGCTTTAAAAATGTCTGTTCTTTCTCTATCAGTGTGGAATTACAGTCCATTTACCAATGTAAAAATATGGTCAGCGATTTGATTTGGGCTGTTCGGTCTTGACAGAGACTTCTACTTGTCCCCATTTTGTCCACCACTGAAACATGACACAACCACCCCCCCTCAGCCTGGTCACAGGGATTCTTGCCTCTGTGATTCAGTCCTTGTCAGCAGATGCAGCTAGTTTGAGGAAGTGAAAGTATGTGACAGTCGCTGTATTGTATCAAAAGACGTCCATCTCAAGAATTATTTTGTAAACTCACTTTTTCACATGTTTTTCTCAAGTTCAATGTGCTGTTTTTTATATGGGCCGTCGTTCAGGACTACGGTCCAGATCTGATCCAATCTCTCTCCAACGAGATCCTTGTAAGAAGACTAATCGGTGGCCCCACACATTTGTGTTTATTATGTGCTAGAGAGCTGATAAGCGGTGAAATAATCCTCAATAGTTAATAAATCACCCACCAATGGCCTCTATATCATTAATGGCTCATTTTTAGGAAGCCAAATTGTAAAAGAAAAAGGGATCAAACGAGTCAGCATGAAGCCAGCAAGTCACCATCAGGTAGAACTCACTTCCTGTCGGAGCAGATATGCCCTCAGTCCTCTAATGAAGAGCCCTTGAACTCGCTGTGACTCGCCAGTAAAGCCATAATGTGTAGTCGTACATGCTGACATTTCCAACTTAAGACGGCATCGAGGGCGGCACAGTCAATGTCCCACAGATGGTGGGAGAACAATGTGATTCACTCAGCCATTGGTGCCTCTTGACCCATTATCCTGAATGGGGAGCCTGGGGTAAATAGGGAAAAGCACCAGGTAAGGAGGTGCTAAATGATCCCACAGCTGTAGGAACAGGCGACGCTGCATTAGCCCTGTAATGAAGCACTGAGAGCTCCAACCTGCAGGAAGCTTTTTACTTCAACTTGAGGGCTAGATGGTGCTGGAAAGACCAAAGTGGCGTCAGGTGTCCACTTTCCCTTTAGAGTAGCTCAGAAAGCAGGTCCATGAGAAACGATGACCCTTGACCTCACCCCATAACTTCCATTAGTCCCTCTGCCATTTGACTGGCTTGCCTCATTCAACTCTGGGATTGGTTTAATCCCTTTAAGGACAATGGAACCGTTAAGGAAAATGCATGCGTTCGTTTGGCACGTAATTCACCATCCCAACAAACATCTCGCAGCTAAGGTGGTTCTGGAACATGGCTGACCAACAGAATCCATGTGCTTTTAAATCAAACGTGTGTCTGTATGCCCGCGCACAAGAGTGTTGGACGGAACGGACAATCATGCGGTTGCTGCATGATGATTGATTGGTTCCACACGGTGCCGAGAAACTACCTTCATCAATATTCATTTTTTTCTCATCTATATTCATGTCCCCATTCATATTCATCACAGGTTGCACAGAGCAGATTATGGGCCTTTGTGCGTGTTTCTGTGGATCATTGTTTTACTGTGCTTTGACTCCAATGATTATCTGCAGGTTGCATTGAACGTGCTTTTGTTCATGAACTCATTTTACACATAAAACTAGACTTACGTTTGTACTTTCACACAAGTTTGGTCATACTCAAAGTGTTTTAAGATTATTCCCTCTAAAACCAAAATGTTTGGGAAAAACTAAAACCCAAAGTGCGCAAAGAGTCCACAAACTCTGAGAAGCATAAAAACATCAAACCAGTAGAAGCCGAGAAAATGTAATGGATAAGCAAAAACATTTGATGGTGGCAATTATCTGGGTCCAACGGATGTGAACACAAAATGTGATGGCGATGCAGAGAACACATTTGTTTTCTTTGCTTTTCTTTTTTTTTAATCTACACACCTCATTTTTCTCTCCTCCCTTTGCCTCTCTTGACCACTTCTCTCAAATGTACCTATCTTTCACCTGTAATGTCCATTTCCCCCCTCAGCCTACAATTGGCTCCTTCACATTACTAGAAGGGCAGAGATGGAGCTGTCTCTTACACCCACACCCACACACACACACACACATACAGGGACATACACACAATGTACATGTGTAATGCCAGAGAGAAAACAAAAGCACAGCTGGCAAATCTTGTTAAAAATGTACAATGTGCTCATCACTATAAATGACTTTGTTCCCTTTCTGTGCTCGCAATCATAATTCACTGTATAACAGTTGCTTGTAAGCACTTACTGTGTGTTTGTTACTCTGTACGTGTGTGGCTGAGAGGATAACTCAATAGCGCTCATGTTCTCTCCTTTGTCTCTTTTCTGTAGAGGTGCCGTAACTGCTGCAATCAGCAGAAAATCGGTTTTCTATCGGGTGCAGTTGCGAAGCCCTCTGCCTCAGCTGGAAGGAAGATCGGCTGCTCAGGCAGCAGGTGAGGAAGGACGCAGAGCTGTGAATGTGTGTCCTATTACATGCTGTTGTGAAACAAGTTCCCCGCAGCATTGGAGAAACCAGGATTCTTTCAAATCATCCACCACACAAACCCAGCCAAGAGAAAGCCCTGGATACTAGAGCGATGCTTGTTTAATGGTTGGTCTTATACCAAAATGATCCATTTCTAAACAAATCCAGTTAAAACCCACCCTCACATCCTCTAACGACATTACATGTCATTTAGCTGACGCTTTTATCCAAAGCAACTTACAATAAGTGCATTTCAACCATAGGGATACAAACCCAGGAAAAGAAGAAACAAGAAAGTAGGCCGATTTACAACTTGCTTAACATAAGAACCATTATAAGTACAATGTAAGTGCTACAATTCTTTTATGTTTTTTAGTCAAGGTCTGAAGAGCCGTGTCTTCAGTTTGCGGCGGGAGATGTAAAGGCTCTCTGCGGAGAGCTCGTTGCACCATTACCCCAAAAACAATGAACAGCAATTTCACTATTGCCCTCAGAGAGAGAAGACATTATTTCTGCTTCCTCAGCTTGTTTTGCTCTGTTCCGTTCTCCTCTTAGCTCTTACAAACAGCTATTAAAAACACAATCAGCCTGACGGCAGGCACCGGGCCTTCCAATCAAATCACAATGGAAGTTTACCATGCGTTATCTATGAGTTCAATGCAATGAGACTCCAGCTTGCATTATCATAAAGTGATGTTTAATAGCAGCATGCAGGGGGGTATTTCCAATCCCATTTGTATTTCTTTGCCTGTGTGGAGTCAGAGGTGACAGCAGCAGGAAAGGTGAGCCGGTACTTCAGGCAGGTGTTCAGCGCCGGTTTGGATAAATCAATGCAACAGATGCTCAACCTCTGCTAGCCGCAGGCCCGGGATGGCTTTCCATCTGGTTGCTTTGCCCTTGTACGTTTGCTCGGGAAACTACTGAGCAGGAGTCTGTCCTTCACCTGCTGCGGAGGCCGCGGTTTGAGCCCCCGGTTTGGCAGCGAGCGTCCCCCCCGCTGAGGTGTCCTTGAACCGAACGGTAAATGCCGAGCAGCTCCGGAGGCCCAGAGAAGCAGCCGGGTAAATTCCTTCATTAAAAATGTCTTTAGAATCATGAGACTTTCAGAGAGAAGTTTTTTTTAGATGTAATAATACCACAAATCAAGCCAAATATAAAATGTGCTTTGGATCTATAGAATAGATCATTATTAAGTATAATGACAGATTCCCTCCTCTCCACCACAGAGCAGCTGATGCCCCGTTAGTATTTCATAGTATCCACGTGTCACGCGACGTAGCACACGGTGTGTGTTGGAGACTAAACAAGAGGTCACGTGCTGAAGCCATGTGACAAAATGACCTCTGGAAGTGGACCGCCTGACTGTGTGTGTGTGTGTGTGTGTGTGTGTGTGTGTGTGTGTGTGTGTGTGTGTGTGTGTGTGTGTTCCCCGGTACTCGGGTGGAAAAATAGATGAATAATTGATTTGACTCTAATGGGTGTACTGGGCAACGGCCTTTGCTATCTGCATACGTGTGCGCTGTGAATTGCATACTTGTTCAAAGTCACTGTACAGTAACTTCTGAGTAAAGAAATATGATCACTATTTCTCTGATCACGGGTTTCCTTCTTTAATATTTAATGGAAAGTATTTATGTGGGGAAAAGGGAATAATTATGATGTGAAATCCGGTGATGGACAGTTTTTCCTGCGTGCTGCGTTTCCTGTTAGTGTCTTCAACGTTGCGGCATTTTCAGAGACCACTGTTGTGCATCAAGAATGGCAGAAAGGTCTTCACCCCCCATGTCAGGCGGTCCAGAGGTTTGCTGCTGACATTATTCCTGCAACCCTAATTAACAATATCATGCCATCACCCGCAATGCCTTCAGTGCATAACAAGCAGCCGGGAGGGGAGCGTGAAAGTATTAATATTTATGGATTCATTCGGTAGTGAACATCGAGATGGAGCAAATTAGCAAGTCTAATGCTTTGCAATGCTATAATCCTCTACAAGGGTGTGGGGGGGGATTGATACAGTAACCACCATCCACATCATCTGTGGCATTAAGGCAGAGAGGATTTATTTTGCAGCACTCCGTGCTGCACATTCAGAATAGGCTGGGCCTCGTGAAGTTGCATGAACTACAGATGGTTATGGCATCTGCATTATGGAATTCCTCTCCCTCTGCTCATGATTCATTCTTCATCCTACACACTTGTAATGATTCATAATCTGTGTACAGCTGTGATTATGATAAATGAGGTAACAACAACCTTGGGGTGACTCAACTGCAAACAGTTTCCCCAAGTTGTCACCGAGCCTCGGACCCTGTGGAAGAAGCATCGCACGCGTGGTTAAAAAATGGAGGCTCTCAAAGGCTGAATTAATTTTTGTCTTAGAAAGGGCGTCACGGATCGAAAAGTCGGAAGCTTTGAGCTTTCTGTGGTTAAATATAGTCCTTGCAGCTTCCCAGGTCAGGGTGATTCTGAAATAAGTCAAAGCTTACTGTGAAGATGGAGAAGAGCAATGTAGACATCTGATGAGGGAGCCGGCCTCGGAAAGACCAGCCCGAATTCATTCATCTATAATTGCCACCACATGCAGTAGGTAAATGCGACGAATTAACAAATATCCCATCTGTGTCTTAGCAGTCATTTGTTTTAGCATTACTACTTTCATTTATCAGTGATCAAAGTTAAGCCTTTGTCATTTCAAACCAGGTGTTGCAGAAAAAATCTGAATAACCTCATCCAACAATATCCTATTTCACTGGTCTCCACAGCACCAAATAGGCCAGTGTGCTCAGTGCCGCCTTTCCACCAGTAATGAGCTGCTTTGGCATATCAGCTCTTAGTAACAGCTCAGAGACGAGGAGCGTTGCCCTGATCTCTCCAGCCTCGATCTGGGTCACGCTCTCAGCGGTTGAGAAGGGCTCTTATTATTGTGTGCGTATGTGTTAGCATTCACCACGTGTGGCAGTCGACTGCTGCCGTCACACAATGGAAGCGCAAGCCATGTTGCTGGGCTCTTGTGAAATTCATCCTGCAGTTAACAAGCAGCAGAGGCGGATGCATCACAGCTTCAGATAATAACCGGGATAACAGTGTCACAATATGTAGAATCCTCTGCTTTGCATTTGTGTGACTAGAGCATAATGCATTTTGTCCCACACACCTCTCAGGCAGAAACATTTGCATAACATCTAACCACAACATCTTAAAAATGGTCCATGAACGTCTTGGATTTAACTTTTACTGCACCTGTTTAAAATCAGTAAACACTGAATAATGGTGAATGGTGTGCACCATAAGGAGAGTGAATGTATAGGATACAATATTTGATACACAGGATTTAATTTTGAAAGAAATGTGGAAGATGCTGCAGAAGAGTCAAAAGCTTTTAGTCTATGTTTAAAGTATATGTGTTTGTATCATTTGCCTAGTTTCTAGAGAAACTCCATACAAATTGAAACCAACGTCTTTGATTGGTGACATTGTATGATTCTGTCCCGGGCTTAGGACTAGTAGTAGTTACGAGAATGAAGGTTACAGATGTTGAAATTACATCAGACTATTAAAATTCCACCCGAATTCTCAGAGGAGGCAGCCGTTCATTTTGAGGCCGTACCAAACTTCCTCCGGTTCGGATTGGCCCTCCATGACATAATTCCCCTTATCTAGTCCTTCATCGCCAAATAAGCCCAACTTCCTCTCCACCTTCTTTTCTCATGAGCCCAGTCATCTGTCTTTCTCTGACTCATTCCCTCAGATGGGATTCACTCCTCCTCACTCACGCAGCGGACACATTACAGGCCAGAGCAGATGAGATGAAGCGCACAGCAGCGCTGAGGTATGGACCCACAGTCCGCACACAACAGCGGGAGAAGTGCTTGTGTGCAGATTTTTTCTTTATCCACGTCTGCCATAGTTTTACTCAATTTAGTATTAGTATAAACGCCAGACCACCCTGACAAATTTGATACAATCCCGCGGGAAATACAACATTTGGAGGAGATTTAGTCAGAATAGTGTCAGGAAGCCGCGAGCCGAGTGCCCTCGTTGCCCCGTCCTTGTAGGAACAGTGAAACCAACTGATTAATGAGAAACGCACACACACAAGGCAAGCAGGTAGCCTGCTTGGGGGATCAATTCATCACACTTTATTTTGAGTGACCCTGGCTGGAGAGCAGCACAATACCCTCTCAGCACAAATGTGTGAGTGGAGAACAGAACAAACACCAACGCTCTGCAGTGGCTTTATTGCTGGAGTGGGATTGAAGAGTGAAGGAGTGCTCAAATTATACGCTGCTTTGATTATACTGTAAATAAGGTTTCCCTTTTCTTTTTCAATTACCTTACGTCCTTGTGGACGCTGCTGAAGCACCAAGCCGCAGCACAACAGTGTGGAGGACATGTTTGGGTCATCCCGTGCTACGTTTAGACATACTGAGGACGCTTCATTAGTCCACTAGGCAATCCCCCTGAAGGCTTGCAGCTGCTGGTTAAACTGGTCGGCACTTTCTTTGGCTGTGAGAAGCTGCTTCTCACACCACTGAACCAGAACCTGCTGCAGCATCTTCACACGTGCAGCCCGCAACCGACGGACCTGGGAGGAACAAGAAGGACGTTACACGTTGCACTTATAAGACAACGGAGCCACGTGAAAACGGAGAGTCCAGTTTGGAAATTGGATGCTTTACCTCCTGTTTAGCCACCACAGAAATGTGGTGAAACTCCACCTCTGCCGTTTTCTTCGCCTCCTCCATCTGAGGAGCACAAGGGAGCGTGATGTTAATCATCATTGTATACGTCGTACAGATTAAACCTGCGTGTTTCCAGGTCTAAAGGCAGCTCCTGAACACTGAGGAGCGTCCCTGACACCTGCTGGCCAGAAGACGCCATCGACATGTGATCCAGCGCTCTGTGTTCTTGTGGCACTCACAGCGGCCTTCTTTAAAGGTTTGGCCTTCTCTGCATTCCTTCTGGCAGCCTCCAACTCCACCAGTTTACAGGTTCTTCTGAAGAGCATCTCCTACGTTGGAAATACGAGGTCATGTTACACAGAGGAATATTAACGGGAGGATTCAGTTTTGCATTTCACACTCGGATTTAAGGTAGATGGAGAGATCAAATACACAGTTGATGAAGCTGTAAACCCACCCTTTCTGCCTCCTGGCAGCGTGACTCATGGTCCAGGCCTAGCCCAAGAGTGTTCATGTTGTTCTCAGCGACACTTGTCATATTTTTCTGCCGACACACGAGCGCATTATGTGAAGTGTATTTGCCAAAGCACTGGTACATTGTTATGTAAATAAATCCATGTTAGAAAGATCAAAATGAACCTACCTTTATAGCATCAAAGACTTCTGATAATTGTACACAAGCCCTGTAACAAAAATGTTTTTTTGTCATGCATATTTAGTAGAACTTTCACACATTCATTTTAAGAACATGGGATGAATGGTGTTTCTGTCTCACTTAGAGAAAGCCTGTTTGTCAGGATCCTCGCCTGCATCCACACAGAGATGCAGGGAAGCTGAGAAGTGTGCACAGGCCACTGCTATTTCTGCAATCACATGCACACGGAGCACACGCTGACACCCGGCTCGGGACAAAACGTATTTGCGTAGCAACGGGAATCAACACTGGCAGAATACACATCATCCATCATAGATTTCTTTACGGTTAAAACAAAACACATGTACTGTGCATCCTAAACCCCACCAGGCGATGAGCACGCATCTCTGCAGCTTTAATGACATGTTCTTACTTTGCTCCGATTGCACCACATCTAGGAATCTCTGCAAGCAAATCGGAAGTGTAAAGGTCATATGTGAGGGACAAATTAAAAACGGATGAGGACGGAAAGAAAAAAAAACGGTGACTGCGACTGTCTCACCTCAGCTGCAGTCTTGGCACAGCCGGTCAGAACAAGGTTATGATTGCGTTCAGCCTGAAAGAATTCATCCACATCCTGCACACACAGACATCGTGGTCACAGAACGCAACATGCAGCCGTAGAGGCTGTCGACTGTGTACGAGTCCCAGTTCTGCACCTTGTAGCCTTCTTTCCTCCGTTCCTCCACAGCTTGACTCAGGCGGTTGAAAAGGTTTTTCCTCGCTCTGTGTCTTCCTGGAGGCTGGACACAAGCACAGTTTGTACAGTATATGAAATCTACCATAAATCAAATAAGCCAGAGATGTTTTTTTGGACCAAGTCACTAAAAGCTGCTTATGCCCAATAACAGCATTCCAGATTTAATGAAACTCATCGGACAGGAAAGGAAAGGAATCCGTCACGTCAGCAGTTTTACATTCGCGACACACAGTTCAAATCATCTATCGCTTTGCAAGGACACACATTTATAATCTACTCTTAATATTCCTCATCAACACTATGTCACATAGTGTCACAACATTTTCCCCATGGAGACATGAAAAATATCTCATCTACTGTACCTTAGATTATCTTGTTAAGGGCTACTGTCTGAAAAAAGGATTAGAAAATACCTCTAGAATAAAATGTTGTTGGTATCAACTGAGATCTTCTTTCACCCGCTTGATATTTTCCGGCACACTGAGCAGTTGGAGTGATTTTGCACCCCTTTTCAATGGAATAATTTAGTGACATTTCACCATGGTCATTTCATATTTTGTTCTTCTATTTGTTTATCTGCAGATAAAAGTTTGACAATTGCTGCATTCCACTTCAGGCTGCACCTTCGTTAAAGACCACACAGACTTACACCCGCATTCAAAAGACTACAAGCAGAAACTTGCATTCGGACCCCTGTATAAGTGGAGGAAAGCAATATCGTCACATGAAACGTTTCATTTTCCCTTATAAAACACTGTTGGGAAAGTTTGTACAACCTGCTCCTCTTGTAAAAGGAACAGGAAGTTGTAATAGTTGAAAGAAGAAAGTCTGTTTGTTTCTGCTTACTTCTGAGCTCGTCAGGAAGATCTCCACAGCTTTGTTTTTGCTGAGTATGCTGTGTGCAGCAACCAGCCGCAGGTAGCTTTCCAGCGCTTTACGGTAGAGCTGCCACTCTCCTAAACCGAGGAAACCTGCAGGATAACCACCAGCATTTACATCATCACCAGCACTTGGTATCACACTCATTCATTTTGCATGGGGGGGGGGGGGGGGGTCAGCTGGACTCACCAAGCTGTTTCATAACCTTGGCCGAGGGATTCACGTGAGCCTTTGCAGGAAGAGAAGGAAACTTGAGGAAAAACAAAGAATGGTTTTATTACTTCATCATGTATTTTCCAAAAACAAAACGCTGATTTTGATTACGTGCCAGGTTTGGGAGAGTAGCATACAATACTGCTGTAGGAAATGAGCAGTGCTTGGATTTATAATATGCAAGCCTAATGCCCTGCATCCGTTCTTACATAACACGTGACAAACACGATCGCACGACATGCAGGCTTCCAAATGTTGCTTTCTATCCTTAGTGACTCCACAGATGATGCAGGACTAATTGTCGAGTTATTGCCAGAAAAGTATACATACATTCAAGTGAAATAAGACGTGCGCAGATGAAATGAACACTGACTATGACTCCCTGTATCCCGGGCTCATCCTCCTGAGAGAACAGGAGCTGCTGCAGCCATTCAAAGTCCTCATAGGTGCGGTCCACGTGGTGCTCCCCCGTCCCAGACAGCTGGCTCGGACAAAACACAGAATGGATCAATGTTTTTCCGCAATTCCATAATTCAAACACATCAACTGAGGTTCCGCAATAATCAATGGAGCTTTGGCAGCAAATAATATCACCTCACCTTTTGAGATACAATGAGGAAAGTAAGTGTGTCCCCGTCTTCCAACACTTCGGTCACCTTGATGTTTTGACCATGAACACTCAGAGCAGATGTCACTTCTTTTACTTCTTCCTGTAATTCAATGCAACCAGTATTTCTTTTACAAACAGCTGCAAAGTAGATTCACATTAGTGTGCAAGTCAAAAGTGCAGCCGTTGCTGTGACTGTTTGTCACAGCAACGGCTGTGTCATGTGACTTCAGAAAAGTCACATGACACACAGCAGCTGTTAAAAAGAACATTTTCACACTTACCATCATTGTCGGGTTAATGAATCCAGTATGACTTTTATCTGCTCTGTAGAATGCTTAAATCTCCCCTTTATTTCGACGAAGATGACTCAAGCTGTAAAGATCTTTTGTCTTGTGTTGGCTTTTGTGCGCTTACGCTCCAACTGCTGAGAAGGCACAGGACTTCCTCTGGGTCGAAGTGCACAATCTTCCCTTTGAGAAATGCAGTAAAACGTTGCCAGATCTAAAAGGCTAGCGCAGGGGAAAAAAAGACTAGTAAATTGTGCGTTAGTCAGTAACCGAGGACACACCCACACAGGAAAAGTGGCCGATTGGTCAGTGAACCTCCCAAACGTGTACACAGAGAACTTACAAGTTGTCTCACAAAAGAGGCGGAAAATCAAGAGTATCCATATTCCAGTAAAGTTTACTGAGAGAGAATGTTCAACCACAAACAGACCAACGTAAAGAGATTAGATTGACTATGAGGCTACAGAGAAGACGTAGTTTTTGATTGGTATGAGTGGTGTAAAGATCAGCGATTGTTCAATTAGGAAAAGGGGGTAAGCTGAGACATCAAGGCCAATTCCAGTCAATGGAGCTCTATAAAAACACATAACACAGCTATTTGAATTTCTTTATTTTCTGAATACGAGACACAGACACTAAGATAACAATTTATTATGAAGACTCAATCATTAAAAGAAAAACTCACTAAAATACACCAAAAAAAGAATAATAATACAGGGTCAAAGGTGCGGAACATTTAGTAGTAATAATGGTCTTCTTCTTCATCCCCAAGATAGAAGCTGTAGTTGGGCTCTTTACTAACGTAATGTTCATATGGACCATCCGTATCCGCCCCATCCTGGTAAAAAGTGCCTTGAAAGAATGTCTCCTCCGCAAAGGGACTTCCATCGAAGTCATGGAACAGGTCCTCCGACCCAAAGGGGAAGGCCGGGTCCTGCTCCTCCTCGGGGTCACCAGAGGCCTCATCTCTGAGGAAAGCCTCGTGGCCCACGCGGTCATACCGCCTCCTCTTCTCCTGGCTGGAGAGCACCGAGTAGGCTAGGGGACGAGGAAACAGGTGGATTACTGTCAAACACCCCCAACCACCAACGGTTGACTGGTTCCGTACTTCTAAAGGAAAAAAAACACAAAAAGGACTGCAAACTTCTCGCTGTGGAACACACAGAACAGATCATCAGCATCACAAGCTTGTTGCTATATATGCTGATGCTAGATGTATATTTTTTTGTTTGTTTTACCTTCAACCATGTCCCTGAAAGACCTCTCCGCATCTGCGCTCTTGTCCTTATCGGGGTGGCACTTGATGGCCAGCTTGCGGAACGCCTTCTTTATGTGGCTGTCCGTGGCTGACGGCTCAACATTGAGAACGTCATAGTAACTTTTGCTCGACTCTGAGGCGGCGTGCAGGACTTCGGAGAAACAGAGCACCATGACCACGCAGGCTCGCAGCCAGTAGGAGAAACTCTGCACCGTCATCCCCGCATTGTGCGCGCACCGTTGAGCAAATGTTGCACAAAAGAGCTCATCCGGAGGCAGGCAACGGCTGGTTTGCGGCTTGGCAACTCATTTCCATACGTTCCCGTAAAGATGTCAGCTGGACAACGAATTCACACGTCACCGTAGCAGCAGACGATGGATGACTGGAGGCTCACGGTTAGTTTAATTAATCAGCTGCCTCCAAGGCTTGAACAGGTTCCGTATATTTCAACCGAACCACGCTCACGTGGGCGGGGTGCATCAAATGAATCATTTCAAGTTTAGTTCACCAGTTTTGCCTGTGTATACTATCAAATCTTTACGAATCCGCCATGAGACAAACAAAACTACATAAATCAAACGCCACGGTGAAACAAACGTACTTCGGTGCTATACAGCATTTTCGCCACTAGAGGTCAGAAGAGCACTCGGAGGACATCTGCGGAACCAGAGAGGAAGAGCGTCTTCTTTGTTGGTGGTAAAACATGCAATAATATTGTGAACAGACCAGTCTGAGCATCGAGGAATCGACGTTAAACCAAAGAAGAACACGTGTCTAATCGATGTTGCAGCTATATGACGTTACATTTCAGTGAACAAGAGCAGGGCGTTTCTGCGCGGGAGTTCTTCGGCTATTCCCTGGATCCTGTTTCTAGTTTATATTTGGTAAGACAACAGATCAAACGTCGGTCAGCTAACGTAAGATAGCATTCACTAGCTCGCACACGTCAAACATGGCAATGCTTAATGTTAGCTAACGTTATTTATTTAGGAAACGCTAACGTAACATAATACGAGCACTTCATTTACCGACAGCTTACGTAACCTAATATATATTATAATATATATATATATATATATTTGTGTGTGAATAATATTTGTCTCTATCAATGATGAAACCTTCATTGCACAACGTTCGACTATCATAGACTACAACCTAGCGTTAAATGTTACATCCACACTAAAGAATTATGATACTAAGGGCCAATCAGCTCTTCGATCAGCCACTTCCCATCATTTCGCCACTTGAGTAAGGCTATTGGTCCAGGGCCTGGCTCTACGGTGTGAGGTCATAGTTGACCCTATGTGCATGACGTCAGAGCACTATGAGAAGAAGACACAAATCCAACCGGCTGCATGTATTGTGCGGTCAATACTTTGTCTTCCAGATCTTTGAATAGGGAACTGCATTATGAAGTTAACGCTATCGTGACTTGTTTAATTCTGTATGTGAATGTTTGGCAGGTCATGTCGGCCCCCCTCAGACACATGATTGGTGTTTTCTCCTTGCGCTGGGCCGAGCGCTATGCCTGAGCGGGACAGCTCCTACCTGTCAGGGAGCCGTGGGGGTGGTGGGAGTCTGGGTGAAGAAGGAGGACCCGGGTCCGGTTCGGCAGCGGGCACGGCGGAGGGCCGAGTCGGTTCAGGAGCAAGTCTTGGCTCCGGCAGCATGGGGGGCGGAGGGGCACTCGGAAATGGCAACAGCTGTGGTAACAGTGGAGGCGGGGGGCAAGGACCGGCCTTGGGTGGTGTCTGCAGGGACTTCATTCGCAATGTCTGCAAGAGAGGGAAGCGCTGCCGCTTTAAACACCCAGACTTTAACGAGGTGCCGGACTTGGGGGTGCAAAAGAACGAATTTGTCTTCTGTCATGACCACCAGAACAAGGAGTGTATGCGCTCCAACTGCCGCTTTGTCCACGGATCTAAAGAGGATGAGGACTATTACAAGAAAACAGGCGAGTTGCCCCCCAGGCTTCGAGGGAAAGTTGCAGCACGACTGGGCCTGTCCCCAATGGATCTCCCTCACAGCCGTGGGGAAGTGCCTATCTGCAGAGACTTCTTGAAGGGGGAGTGCCAGAGGGGCAATAAGTGTAAGTTTCGCCATGTCCAAAAAGACTACGAATATGAGCCCTCCAGGGTTGGAGTTGGTGGAGTTATAGGGCCGGGTACCAGTGGGATGGTGAACACTGGGGGAGGGATAGGGGGTGTAGGCCCGGGTGCCTGTGGAGGAATGCAAGGGCTTGTGGGAGGTGGAGGTGGCAGTAATATGATGGGTATGGGGATGGGTTGTCCCAGCCTGGCCGGGTGCAGAGATCCGGGTATCACAGGAGTCGGGGGGGTAGGTGGAGGTGGGATGAGCACTTGTCTGTCTATAAGTTCTGCGGGGCCACGGCGTTTTGACAGGAGCTCCTGCTCCCTGTATGACCCTCTGCTTGAAAGCGGGCTGTGCGACGCCAGCTCCTTTGAGGCCTCCATGGACCACACGGCTCTACAGTTGAAGAGGCGGCGGCTGGAGGGGCTGCGCCTGGCAGATGTGAGTGGAGGTGCCCACTATGAGCTGGGACTTCAAGCCACCTTCCCAACGCGCCCTCTGGAGTACAGGTTCCTGGAGGAGGAGAACTCCCTGCTGAGGAAGAGAGTGGAAGAGTTGAAGAAGCAGGTTAGAATGAGAGACGCTACAAAACTAACATTTGGAAAGAACATTTTGGTAGAAAAAAAGGCTGTTTCTGTAGCTATGACTGATACCAGATACACTGGAGAGCAAAAGAACACGTTTGACTGCATAATGTAGTGCACTACAATATGTTGAAAAAGTCGGGGTCAGAAAGACATTTGATTTCATAAAGAAGCTGTTACATTGCACTGAAGTTTATTGTAAAATGTAACTTACTTGACTGACAGAATCATGATAATTTGTTGTCACAGCAAAGTTGAGGTGCTAAGGGTTGATCTTAAAAAAATAAATCCACCACAGGACTTCTGATCTAGTTGAATGGTCCATATTATAAAGCAGCGGTAAGGATATACCATTCTGTCACCCAACCAGAACCCCACTGAATGTATTTGGGAACATTTAAGACGCATACACGTATGAAAAAGTAAAGGGTGCTTAATTATTCTGCTCAGAAGAATCAGTAAAAACGCTGTGAGCATGATAGTCTGCAAGCTAGTTGTAAAGAATGAGTCTTTCTGCAAAATATTCTTTTTGCCTCAAAGCAACTATACTGACTCAATTATTAAGAACTTGGTTTCGGCCGATACAACGATTATGTTTCTGATGATGATGTTTCAGTCCTTTTCTAATCCACGTCTCATGTGTTTCTCAGGTGTCAAATCTCATTGCCACAAATGAGGTTCTCCTAGAGCAAAACGCCCAGTTCCGAAGCACGGCCAAGGTGATGACGCTGTCCTCCACGCCCGCACCCACCGAGCAGAGCCTGGTGCCCCCCGTGGGTGCCATAAGTTCCTACAACCATAGCATCGCTCAGACGCACACCACCCTGAGCAGCGCTGGACTGCAACCTCGGGCCGTCATCCAGCAAGAGCTGGTCGCGTCTAGCGGCGCCCCTTCGGCGGCCCAGAGCAATGCGTCCCAGGCCTCAGCCCCTCCGCCTCACCTCAACCCTGAGATCACCCCCCTGTCCGCCGCCCTGGCACAGACCATCGCCCAGGGGATGGCGCCACCTGTTTCCATGGCACCAGTGGCCGTGTCTGTGGCCCCGGTGGCCGTGTCGATGACGCAGCCCATGCCCGGCATCACCATGAGTCACGCCACCACCCCGATGGTGTCGTACCCCATCGCGAGTCAAAGCATGAGAATCACCACTCTGCCTCATTAACCGATTGAAGGGCAGGTCTTTAGTAGTCGCCTTAACTGTGATTATTCTTTTTTTCAAACTTCTGTGTAAGCCACTTCACTTAACTGTTAAAGCGGAGGAGGATGAGACACTTGTACTTCTCCACCAGGGGGCGCGATAAAGACTCCCCTCGGTCTGCGTCTGGTGGAAACGTTGAGTTCTACAGAGTCACTGACCTATGAACAGTTTTGTGCAAAAGGGACTTTTTGAAACAACTCCATGTTAGACGTCAACAAACTGCTAATCTGTGAGTTCATCCACAGTTTGTGTTTGCATCGTTTGATTGCTCTGGTGCAAATGAACTCTGGAACATTTAAAAATATAACAGGCAGTCAAACAATAAATGCTGTGTTTGTTTAAAGCCTCCCTCTTCAGTTCACATTGACACTCACGGTTACGCGCCGTTGCTCCAGTGCTTTGGGTGGAGTCACTTTGTGTAAACTTCTAATACCCAACGTTTGCCTTTTTCAGTAGCCTCATATCCGTGTGGCTCGATATACAAGTGGAAAAGTTGGTGTTGGGGCACCGTGGGAAGCCATGCCCGGATCCGCAGCATCGAGAAGAATGTCGACGCTGCTATTTGTAGAATAAACTGGAGCTGCAGAAAGAATTTGCCCGCTGATTATGGTGGGTTAACAACTTGTCAGGAAGAAGCGACACGTGTAGTGTGTTTATTCTGCGTTGGCCGACAGTTTAGTTTAAAGAGACAGTGAACGTCGCGCCGCAATAAAGTGGAGAAGGTGGCTTCTCGAGAACGTAATAATGCGGTAATAACAGTAATTACTACAAGCTGAATGACCGTCTTACCGCATCGGAAGAGTGTGTGTGTGCGAGCGTGCGTGCGTGGTTGTTGTTCGGAGAGTGGGCGTGTTTTCATCCACATAACGGGACAGGTCGAGGGGGGGAAAGGAATTGTCAAGACGTTTTTCCAGAACCAGCGCTTAGTTAGCGAAACATCCAATTCAACAATTCTAAAAACCACTTTAAGATGCGCCACGCAGGAGCGGCGAACTAGCGGTAAGGTCGCGAGCGACGCGCGCGCGTTACAACTGCGGGACCCGCGGGACGTTGCAAATGAGCCGTTAGCGAGGAACGCGTCAACCCTCCGGTCCGAAGTATTGCGCGTACAACTGTAACGCGTTACGTGATTTTGTCTTTCGAGAGGACGCCGGTATGCAAAGCGACAAATCCGAGCCGAGCGAAGCGAAGGGCCGCGAGTGCGTGAGCGCCAGCGACCCCGAGAAGAGAGCGCTGCGCGCGGCGGGGACGGGAGCTCCCGGACCGCAGGGTATCAGCGCGGTCGCGGTGCTCTGGACGTTTGGGAAATGTCTGGGCGCCTTGCTGCCCGTCTACCTGGCCGGTTACTACCGGGTCAGCACCAGCCTACTGGTGTTCGGGATGATGGTCTACACGGGATGGAAACATGCCCGAGAGGCCAAGGAGACGCGCCTGAGGTCGGCCTTGCAGCTGCTCGACAACGAGGAGGAGTACATGTCCACGAAGGCGTTCAAAGGGAAGCGAGGCCTCCCCGCGTGGGTAAGAAACCAGGTGGCATGTGTGTTGGTGTGTGGCATATATATGCTCCACCACACGAGACGGCAATGCCTTACACCAGGGTTGCAGTGACCCTTATGTCACATGATTACCAAAATATTAAGATACAGTGTGCAGGTAAACCATGCAGTAGATCCTAATTGAAACTTGCACGCAGGTGTCCCTCCACTTAATACAGTATCACGTGTGTTTTCTATTTCTATCTTGTTTAAAGTATTACGGTGCAGCAAAGAAACTCAAATCGAATCTCTGTTGCAACTTTAACCAAAACTGGCTCGTGATTGTGCACAAGGTATAATAGCTTTGACATTCTGAGAGCATATGTACATAAAAGGAGTTGCTGAATGGAATTGCTGAAACCCACGTGACGCAGAGCATCTGCCCACGCCCAAAGAAGGTTCCTGTGGGGACTCGTTTTAGAGTTTTATTGAGTGAGTTCAATATATGGAACGCATTTCACACGCTCATCTTGTAAAAGTTTTATGACTCAGATGAACTGTCACTCAGCATTATTTTGACAGTTCCATAATTTGCTTTCCATTTTTCTTTTGGTAAAAAAACCTGGTCGATAAAAGCACTCGGATAATATCAACACTATTATTGATGACATTTCCTGAAACAAATAAGCTATGACTCACTTCCGAATCCGGTATTGATTTTACGGGGGCCCTTTGCATAATTGAAGGATCTGCGCTCATTGTCTTTCTTTCTATCTTTCTTTCAGGTCAGCTTTCCAGATGTTGAGAAGGTGGAGTGGCTCAATAAGGTAAATGCCAGCATTTTCCTATTTAACACAACGCTTTCACTGTTACCTTCACACAAACACCAGAGCGTCTCCTCCTGTGTTGAGCCGAAAGCAAAGCAAACGCACGTCTGTCTGTTCAGCTGTCGTGCTGATTGAAGTTCTGCACAGCATGCCAGTTTAATAGCTGGTAGCACTGCTGCTGTTTGCTGCCACGTCACAGAAAAGGCCACGCCCCCATCTGTGCAGCCGCTCTGTCTGTGGTGCAGAGAGCAGGCCCACTGCCAGACAACCCTCAGAGTTTCCATCTCCCTACTGGCTGTCTCTCAGGAAGGAGGAGCTGCCCAGCCCCCCAAACTTAATATAACTGCAGCCATTGTGCCCATCCCCCACACCTTTGCCTTTTGAAGCTTAGACCAACAAATCAAGATATACAGTTAGAAAAGCACTCATGCTAACAGGACCACGAGGTCTAATAGGCCCAGAGGGACAGACAAAGCGCAGTGATTTGAGGTTACTGGAGGGCGGGTCAGCAGATTTCCTTGTTGCTCAAGCTGCATCCCTCCCAGGAGCAGGCGGCTGATGACTCACTCTCCACTTATGCCAAGCTGAAACCAACTCTTTTTTTTATTTTCCCTCACCGTCGAACAAACAAGCAGGGCTTCCGCTAATTGTTTACCAAAGGAATAAAGAGTACTGCACATGACGCGCGGTTAACATTGTGAAAAACATGAACACATGAAGAGCAAAGTATTCTTTGTGTTATATGTATGGCTCAAGTACTGGCAACAGCTGTCTCTGTCATCCCTTTGTTATTGTTGATGGGAGCTGTGTTATTTGGTTGGCCGTTTTGAGACAGTGTAGCTTCATGCCAACGTTTTGTCAAAGAAGTGTTCTCTGGTCGCATGCGTCTTAGACATAAGAGCAGCCTATAACCACGTCCTTGTTGGCCTGCCTAGGTGATGCATCAGGTGTGGCCATTTGTTGGCCAGTACCTTGAGAAGCTGCTGGTGGAAACCATTGCTCCATCTATCCGAGCCCAAAATGTCCACCTCCAAACGCTCAGCTTTACCAAAGTGGATATGGGAGACAAGGTGAGGCCATTTAAAGCTGAAGTAGAATGTGACACTGCAGTAAAGATTCACACAAATGATGCATGCTGTTTATAAATGTGCTAAAAATCGTCTCATTTGTTCGCTGCAGGCCTTGAAGGTTGTAGGGATCAAGGCGCATACTGAGAATGACAAAGGACAAGTCCTGCTAGATCTGTATATTAGGTGAATGCTTACACAACATATTCTTGGATTTGGGACCATCCTCCACTTTGTACCTTTGTACTTTTAGAAGGTCCTACCGTTGATGACATTTTCATTCTTCATTACATCCTCAGCTATGTTGGCAATGTAGAGATTAATGTTGAAGTGAAGAGATACTTCTGCAAAGCTGGAGTCAAAGGAATACAGGTCAGTATTCTTTCAAGATTAAAAGTATCCTATTGTCTTACAGAGTAGCATGCTATTAACACAAAGATGTTGTCTGTTTCAATGGATCGAACCACTCTGTCAGTATTGATCCATGTTTTTCACAAACATCCGTTGTGCTCCTACGTCCTCAGCTGCATGGGATGATGCGGGTGATTCTGGAGCCCCTGATCGGAGATGTGCCCATCGTGGGTGCGGTCACCATGTTTTTCATCCAGCGGCCTGTACGTTCATCACATTCACCCCCTTTTTGTCCGTTTTTATTATCGCTTCTCAACCCCCATTCCTGTAAATATCATGTATCTCGTTGGGATGTCCGATGCTTTTCATACTACCGATTTCACATCAATCCTGATTGACTCGCAATACACAGCACATTCTTTTGGGTTGTCTCTTACCAGAAACTGGACATCAATTGGACCGGACTGACGAATATGTTGGACATCCCTGGACTGAAGTGAGTCATACTGAAGTAACCTTTGATTGCTTTACAAATGAATTATAGCCTCAACCTCATAATAAACTCGGCCTCACTATATTTATATTAATGTGAGGGTTCACATGGTGAATAGTAAATTATAAAGTCACTACAGCAGTACATTTCCATCTAAACGATGTTTCTTTGTCTCAGTGTCAAGTCGGACAGCATGATTATGGATGCCATTGCCTCTTTCTTGGTTCTGCCCAACCGCCTGGTTATCCCCCTGGTTCCAGGCCTGCATGTGGCCCAGCTACGCTCTCCTCTGCCCAGGGTAGAGCCTTAATATCCACCTACAGATACAGACTTATCATTTTCACACCTCAGTCAACCCCAGTATTGTATAACACTATTTGAATCCCCCTTTTTACTTGCTCAGGGTGTGGTGCGCATCCACCTGCTGGAGGCACAGAATCTAGTGGCCAAGGACAACTACGTGAAAGGGGTTATGGCCGGCTTGTCTGACCCCTATGTCATATTGAGGGTGGGCCCTCAGACCTTCACCTCCAAACATGTTGACAACACAGACTCTCCCAAGTGGCAAGAGACTTATGAGGTAAATAGATTAAAAGTGTCTTATAGTTGTGTCATCAAAATCATTTCACTTTGTTCTGTATCTGAGGGATCTGAGGCCGCAGCCAGCTTCCATACATTCCCTCTGTCAGTCTTCATGTCCTTATGTGTGTCCGGTACATCAGGTTATAGTCCATGAAGTGCCTGGTCAAGAGTTGGAGGTGGAGGTATATGACAAAGACACAGACCAGGATGATTTCCTGGGAAGGTACATATACATGTTCATGTCTCTTGTGTGCCGAGGTTCAGCTTTGCGTTGTCTGTCGTCGTTCCTGGCCAGTTGGAAAAATGTACACTAACGTGAAGCACGTATCTGTACTTATTAAGTCGCATCATCTGCTTTTTATGCTACAGTCCTTTTCAGTGAAACATTTTTTTTTGTTATTCTGTCCTCCTCCATTTAGGGCCAAGGTGGATTTAGGCATTGTGAAGAAATCCATAGTGGTCGATGATGTAAGTAAACGTCATCATCATCTCAGTCCCAGTTTGAATAAGCTATTTCTTAACCTTTTGAACGTTAATGTATTCTTGTGGTTGTCTTCCCAGTGGTTCAATTTGAAAGAGACTCCGTCGGGACGGGTTCATTTCAGACTGGAGTGGTTGGCACTGCTGCCTGACACTGATCGACTGGAGCAGGTTTGAGTCAATGGATGCACTGCTCTGATGTATTAACGTCCCTTTTACATGTCGAATCACGTGTTTGCAATTGTCCCTCAGACGCTGAAAAGGAACGAAAGCGTCACCAGCAAGAGTGCGAATCCACCTTCTTCAGCCGTCTTGGTTATATATCTGGACAAGGCAGAGGCACTTCCAGTGAGTCAAATAGCTCGCGCTGCTCTGCCCACGTTCGTGCCGAGCACAAAGCTGCTTCCTGTCTGTGGTTAAACTGGGGCAGAGCTCTAACTGCCAGCTGTCATGACATTCCACAAAGTAGTGTTGCCTCGGCCTCTAACTCTGCCGTGCATTGCAGTGTGGTTAACATCAGCCAATGCTTGCTTGCAGGTCGATTCATATAGTGACAGAATCATTTAAACAAAGCTCAGTCTTTGTGGTTCCTGATTGTTGCAGGCTTATACTTCCCCGTCATACCGCCCTGTGTGGTACTTCCTGTGGGTTATTTGTGCTATTGCCATGGTAACCCTGTATTTTTTTTAAATCAACCCTGTGTTGTCAGGATGGTGGATATGGAGTATTTATCGCTCTGCTCATGGTTACAGTATGCTACTGTTCACATGCCTTACTGTCTACTCATACTTTCCTGTATCTTTGTATCTTTTAGATGAAGAAGGGAAATAAGCAGCCCGATCCCATAGTGCAGTTGTCTGTGCAAGACATCACTAGAGAGAGCAAGGTATTACCTGCTAAGAAAGAAACAATCATAACAATGTAGACTACAGTAGATTGTGTTTCGTTTATTCGTATTCAAATGCACACAATTTATTCTTCAGACTTGTTACACAACCATTAATCCAGAGTGGGAGGAAGCTTTTACTTTCTTCATCCAGGATCCGCGCAAGCAGGACATCAACATCCAGGTGACAGATCACGAGATTAGCTTCTTTGCACTGAACTTTGTGTTGCGTATTCTGATAGCCTAACTTCTTCTGCTCATATTTTGCCTTTCCGTTATGGTAAACAAACCAGGTGAAGGACGCTGACCGTGTGCAGACTCTGGGCAGTCTGACCATCCCTTTGTCCCGCCTGCTGTCCAATTCTAAACTTTCTCTGGACCAGTGGTTCCAGTTGGACAGGTCTGGATCTGCCAGTCGCATCTACATCAACACAGTTCTCAGGGTAAATGGCTACAAGAGATTTCACTAATCCTGCACTGCATCAGACAAAGTCATGACAAATAGGGAAAATGAACAGGCGCAATAATGGAGGTTATTAATTGTACAGTCAAAAATGTGATTTGGATCAAACCTTTTTCTTATGTGCAGTGGTGTCCCAACTGTGTCTTCTCTTTTCTTTCGTAACAAAGGTCCTGTGGTTAGATGAGGAACGGGTTGCATCTGATGTGTCATCTACTCTGGAGTCTGCAACGTCCACACAGCTGCCCCAGCACACCTCCCCTCATCCTAGCTTCGCCACAGAGGTACAGGACATTACACTTTGTGGTTTTGATTGTGTTCTCTTAAAATGCACATTCTTAGTCTAATATCTTTGCACTTTATTTTAGGGACTGCTTAGAATTCACCTATTGGCAGGAACAAACCTGGTCCCGAAAGATAACCTAATGGGAGGAATGGTAAAAGGCAAAAGTGACCCCTACGTCAAGATCAACATCGGTGGCGAAACATTCGTAAGCCGGGTTATAAAGGGTAATCTGAACCCTGTGTGGAATGAAATGTACGAGGTAAATAACACGCGGCCATCTATGAAAGGAAACATATTAAACAAAATAAATAATAATAAAAGTCTGAAGTTCCCATGGATTTGTAAACTGCTTTTCGTCGTTTCAAATTTGAAACATTTCTTCACCCCTTAGGTGATTCTCACCCAGCTGCCTGGCCAAGACCTGCAGATTGAAGTGTTAGATAAAGACATGGACATGAAGGATGATTTCATGGGCAGGTACAAGTGCTGTAAATGGCCATATAATTAAATAAAATATTTTGATTTAGAAATAAATTCTAAGCTCAAATATCCCAACACACAGGCTGAAGATCAACCTGAAGGACATCATCGATTCACAGTTCACTGATCAGGTTGGGTGCTCCTTCCCAGACAAGTTGCTGCATGTTTAGCTTCAAAAAGTGTGGTCAAAATAAGCGGAACCTGTAAAACAGTTCCTGTGTTAAAATGATTCCAATTCCTCTCTCAGTGGTACACTCTCAGTGATGTGAAGTCTGGCCGAGTTCACCTGATATTGGAATGGGTGAGGGCAGCGTCACAGGCAGACAGATTGGACCAGGTTGGTATTCCCAGATTGGACGTAGATTGATGGACGCTCGCTGGTGAACCTGATTCATACTCGTTTCTGAAACCAGGTTCTTCAGTTCTATTCCCGGCAGTCCTACCAGAACAAGGCGGTTCCCTCGGCAGGCCTGCTGTTTGTCTTCATAGGGCAAGCAGATTGCTTACCAGTGAGTCTTTTTCTAATGATGTTAAGGGGGACGTCATGATTTGCAGTTTGGTTTGGAATACATATGCATCTGTGCTTATTGCCTATTTGTTTCTCAACAGGTCAAGAAGAGTGGTAAGGACCCAAAAGTAGGAGCAGAAGTTACCCTTGGAGAAATTTCCCGCAAAACAACAGTAAGGCCTCCGTCGTCCTTTTGCTTGTTGTAACTAAGTTTTAAGCGACTTTGTCCCGATTTGAAGAGGGACATGAGATCCGTCACTAATATTAACTGACTCTCGGCGGTCCGTAGGTGTGTGACCGTACCACATCACCTGAGTGGAATGAGGCCTTCTGCTTCTTGGTTCGAGACCCCCGAGAAGATATTCTTGTTGTCAAGGTACGCTCGCTGCCGTGCGAAATCAGAGCAGAACAGAAAGTGGGTCGGTCATACACATGCAAACAGAGTGTGTTGGCCGACATATAAATTCTTCCTATGCTAACACCCTGCGTTGTTTTTTTTCCAGCTCTCCCACAGCTGGACGTTGCCCATTGGTTCCCTGGTGGTTCCGATCAGAGAGCTGCTCTCCGAGCCAGAGCTGGTCCTGGACCAGTGGTTCCATCTGGATGGAACTTCACCTGAGAGTCGGGTTCTTCTCAGAGCGGAGCTCAAGGTGCTCATTCTGTTTGAATGATATCTCTGTTACATTTCCTCAGAGTCTCTCTCTCTCTTATTTTAATTTTTCTGTGTCTAACTATAATATCTCTGTGAGTCTTTTTCTGCTCCATATTGTCTGTTTTTGCCGCTTCTTCTAATATAATTTTTGTATTTGTCATGACGTTTTTAAGGTGGTTGATTCATTCTTTATTTCTACTGATACTGAAATACAATCAAAACAAATACAAAGCTGCTAAACGATTAATCATTTTGACTCTACTGCAGATGCTGATTCCCCACAAATGTCCAGGTACTGACAAGGTTATTGTCACTTCAGCATCCGACCCTTCCCCTGCTTCAAGAAAACAGGAAATAGACACAGTGCTTAGGTAAGATAGTTCATTTAAAATGTTGGTCCATACTTTCCAATGGCCCTTTTGGCACTTACTTTTTGTTTTGTTACTCTTTTGGTTTTAGTTCAGGGGACGTTCCTCCTGTGGAGAATATTGCTTCCTCAGAAACCCTACATGACAGTGTTGAGGTGAAGAAAATGGCAGCGGATGTGACTGAAGATAAGATTGAGGAACTACCAAGCTCCGCCATAAAACAACCTCCTCACACCTCCCCCGACTTCAGCTTTGCCAGTGAGGTACCATCACAGGAGCAGATGCATGCAACACGGCAGCACACAATCACATTTCATTTGAAACAAATACTATCAACATAAAATATGTAACGGTCCCTTCCTGTAGGGGCTGCTGAGAATCATCCTGTTGGAGGCCCAATGTCTGGTGGCCAAAGATAACATGATGGGTGGTATGGTGAAAGGCAAAAGTGACCCCTACGCAAAGATCAATGTTGGAGGAGTTGCATTTCTGAGTAATGTGATCAAGGAGAATCTCAACCCAGTGTGGAATGAGATGTATGAGGTGTGTCTATAATATCTGCTTTGAGCACGGCTTAATATAAGATTAACAATACACCTTTAAGCTAATTTAACTGTTTTAACTGTTGTGTTCTCTCAGGTGGTGCTGAGGCCTCAGGCAGGACAAGAGGTGCAAGTTGAGTTGTATGACAAAGACATGGACAAAGATGACTTCCTGGGCGGGTAAGAGCCACTGAGGATGTTACTAGAAACAAAACGTATTTCTTGTTAAATTCTTACATGTTCAACTTCTAATGTATACGAACTTTTCATTAGCAGATATCAATAACAAACGTTTTAATTCTGAGCAGATATAAGATCAGTGTGGCAGACATCATCCGTTCCCAGTACACAGACCAGGTCCGTATTGGAAGCCATACTATCTTTTTAATTGCTGCAGTCTCATCGTGGTCTTTAATTCAGTAAGTGTCCTTCTCTGTTTCAGTGGTACACTCTAAATGAGGTGAAGTCAGGACGGCTGCGCCTGATACTGGAGTGGGTACCAGCAGTTTCACATGACAACACCCTGGACCAAGTTAGTGCCCCTTAATCATGCTTGGATCTACAATCTTTATCAATTGTGTTGTCTATTCTTCCCAGATAAATTATATTCCACAATGATTCTCTGTTAATTCCAATGTAGACGTCAGTTCTGAGTCACTGGATGTATTTTTCCTGTGGTTCTGTGCTGCAGGTGATGCAGGTGCAGTCTCTCCAGTCTTTCCAGAACAAGGCCGTTCCCTCTGCAGCCCTGCTCTTTGTTTATGTGGACAGAGCACACTCATTGCCTGTGAGTCCCTTGTCATTTATTATTAAAAATACTATAATAAGTGTGCTGTTTTTAGAGGTATAGATGCAAATAAACGGATGCTCGATTGGTATAAAGTGACAAACTTCTCCTACTCTGTTTTTGTGAGTCTTAAGTTAAAATAAATTCTGAGCAACAGTCACAATGTCAGACTTGTGATTTGTCATGTGATGGAATTATTCAGAAACGTTTCATTTTTTTTTAAAAGAAAGAGAATTTTGGTCTTGAATGGTGGTTGCTGTAATTAGAGTGAGAGAATATAAACTACTCACATAATGTTTTGTATTTTTTATGTTTTCAGTTAAAGAAAAGTGGGAAGGAGCCCAAGGCTGGAGCCGAGCTTGTTTTTGGTAAAACCACCTACAAAACCAAGGTACAAGACTGACGATAAAGACAAAGCCACACTTTCACAATCCCAGAATAGGTATAGGTAACCAATGAACATTTCTGCCAATCATTTAACCGATAAAATCCTAATTTCCCAGAAATATAACCAGTTTGTTGGCAAATAGTTCAAAATGTTGTAAATGATGATGTAAATGGTGGCATGTTTAAAGAAAAAGAACTTGGTCGCCTCCTGCTGGTGGCATTAAAAAAGACATAAGACTAGACAGCAAAAACCTACATTGTTATTCCATGCCGGGTTTAACGAGCAACTCCTTGCCAAACTTCTCCTCTTTTTCAATCTAAAGGTATGTGACCGCTCCAGATCACCTCAGTGGAATGAGGCGTTCCACTTCCAGGTCCGCAACCCCAGAGAGGAGATGCTCATAATAAAAGTGAGTGTACTGCACAACAGCAGCTGAAGACTGCTGCCAGCGCCAGGAATGTCTCCCAATCTGACATCATTCATGTGTCTCTGTAGTTGTCGAGCGCCTGGGACCAGCCAATGGGATCCATTGTCGTCTCTGCGAGAGAGCTGCTCGCTAAACCACAGCTGGTCCTGGACCAGTGGATGCCTCTGGATGGAGCCTTACCTGAAAGTGAGATCTTACTAAGGGCCGAACTCAAGGTAAGAGAGGGTACTCATATGGCATTAATTCCATTGCTATTGGTCCGCAGAATAGCCCAAAGCAAACGTGTTGTTTACAGGTCCTGAGCTCAAGGATGACTGAGGCTCCACAGCCTTCTGCTCCTGTTTCAAACAAAGACAAGACGGCTTTTTCCACAGCCAGTAGGGACAAAAAAAGCTCAGAGCTAAAAAAAGATGAGTGAGTATTGTGTGCATGTTTTAATAATACACATGAAATCCAAGAAGTTAGTCTTTAACTTCTTGTTTTTTTTAAAGTAAGAAACTCTATACCATTATGTATATTTTAATTGTTTAGAAAAGTGTAATTCAAAAGTGTAGTGGCTTGCTGTTGGCAGGATGGACAGGTAAATATGTACACATAAAAGCTGATATTCTCTGTTGTTAACTCCAGTCGGGGGGTCTGGCTGTGGTGTTTTGTAACATCGGTGTGTACTTTCAGATCGATCGCCGTATCCAGCCGGTTCAAACACACCGAAGCAGCAGATGCTGCGGCCCCTGCGGAAGACGCTGTTTCAGCTGAACCAGCTGCCAATAACGCTGAACGTGACTCATCCCCTCCTGCTGCAGTGAGTCATTATAGTCAGTTG
This sequence comes from Apeltes quadracus, assembly GCA_021346845.1. NCBI lineage: Eukaryota > Metazoa > Chordata > Actinopteri > Perciformes > Gasterosteidae > Apeltes > Apeltes quadracus. Next base: position 2,154,483 of record CM037933.1, read on the forward strand.
TCTTCATGTTTAACCTGTCTATTTACACCTTCATAACCTTTATGTAACTGTGCCCAGCGGGAGGAGGAGCCAACAGATCCAGCAGAGCATCCCACAGAGTCAGACACGGGAGTTGAAAGAGACCTCGAACCGCAGAAAATATTAACAACAGGGTGAGCTTCAGTCACAGCAAATACATTTTATTTTATTTTTGTCCCCTTTATTGTTGCGTCAAAGACCCACAAACCTGGTATTTATAACGGGCCCTATAAGAACGATGTTTCTTGATGATGCTTCCTGCCTTTTTTATGTGCAGTACTGGTTCAGGAAACCTTGCTCAAGCCACAGTGACCAGTCTTCCCGCCGACACCGTGGGGCCAGCAGACGTCACAGAAATCCCCAACGCCAGGGAAGCTCTTCCACCACACACAAACCCCCAGAAGGACTTTGGGGAAGAGGTGGGTTTATGCCTCGATCATCAGAGTGAAAGTTAAATAGGTAGCTGCTCACAACCAAACAGAGGTATTTGTTTTTTGTCACTGCCTCTTAATGAGTTTGTATAATTGCATTATATTGTTGGTTTTCTAAATAACGCTAGTTTCTCTCCCAAAACTATGAACGTTCCACCTCCCCTTGACTATACACATTCCTTCATGTTCCTCTGGGGAGATTTCAGTTTCCTCTGCTAATTTGGTGAATCTGGTGTGTGTTCTACTGAACTTCTGGATAGGTACCTACCTGTCATGCCAGCTTTAATCAAAAAAGACCAATTTCCAGACAAAAGGCACAAAAAAACTATACTATTCACCCGTTAAACAGTGAACAAAAGTCTGATGAGAGGGAGGGACCTTTGGTGCTTTAGTTTGTTTTAGAGAAATCATAACGAAAGTGAAGAAAATGCCTTTTTCCCAGTCATTCTACAGGATGATGTGTGAGTGACATACACAACATGTATACTGCTAATATATTGAGTGACTCGCTTTGTGCTTTGCAATATTTACCGGCTTCTTCCTGCAGGGGCTGCTGAGGATTCACCTGCTGGAGGCCCAGAGTCTGGTTGCCAAAGATAACCTGATGGGGGGCATGGTGAAGGGCAAGAGCGACCCCTATGTCAAGATCAACATAGGGGGTGTCACGTTTAAAAGTCATGTCATCAAGGAGAATCTGAACCCAACCTGGCAGGAAATGTATGAGGTATAAGGTGCTCCTTAGTTTCAGCAATGCATATTGTCTGGAGTTCAGTGCGCGTACAGTATTTTGGACTAAAGTGTTTTGTTTTTTATTTTTAACAGCTGGTTTTGAGGGAACGCAGCTTGCAGGAAATCAAAGTTGAAGCATTTGATAAGGATTTAGATTCTGATGACTTCCTTGGCAGGTATGCGTCTTATTGTTGGTTAATCAGTCACTTATATAAACAGTTAAGATAAAGCAAGTCAATGTTTATAGTACTAACATGTAATAGTAATTCACTGTGGGGTTCAGCTGCTGCCAATCAACATCAACCGAATATTTGATGTGTGTGGATTTATGAAATATTTACAGGATGGGTATTTATTCATACCTGGAAATGTAGGGTTTATTTATTTAAGTTCTATTAATATACAGCATTTCCTTCAGACTTCATGTTAATCATTTGCCTCTCTCTATGTCCACAGATTCAGTATCAAGCTAAATGAGGTCGTCAGATCACAGTACATTGATCAGGTTTGTCAATGACCGAAAGCCATGTCGTGTGGTTTCTCTGAACTCTGCATGTCATTTCCTTACACAAAGGGCGGTGCCCTTCTCCTTCCTGTTACTTTGTCTCTGTTGCAGTGGTACACCCTGAAGGATGTGAAGTCTGGCCGGGTCCACTTGATACTGGAATGGGTTCCTACAGTGTCACATACAGTCGGACTTGACCAGGTTGGTCCTTACTTGTGTTTACAGCCCGATCACCCGTCGTTGAATCTGCTTAAACAAGCACTCAGCACGTGTCCATAACAAAGCCTCCTTTTAGATAATGCTGTCGAGCCACATTCTTCACACGGCAAAACAACGCTCTGCTTTGCGCCGTGTCACAGGTGCTGCAGCTTCAATCTCTCCAGTCCTTCCAAAACAAAGCTGTCCCCGCCGCTGCCCTCCTTTTTATCCACTTGGAAAGAGCACATTCATTACCTGTAAGTCCCCGGTTGTTATTTACGTACTATCCAATAACAAATGAGTTCTCATATGTTAAGACACAAAAGCTTCCGTCTCTGTTGATAGTTGAAGAAGAGTGGAAAAGATCCCAAAGCAGGAGCTGAACTCGTTTTGGGTGAAACAACAAACTACAACTACAAAACCAAAGTGAGACTTTAGTTGCACGGCGCTCTATTATGTGTCTAAAAGATGCATTCACACCCTCTGTCTTATATTTTCTCCATCTTTTAAGCTGTGTGAGCGCAGCACCAATCCTCAGTGGAATGAGTCTTTTTACTTCCTGGTCCACGACCCTAAACGTCAGATGCTTGTAATAAAGGCAAGACATTTTTTTACTTTGATTCTGCATTTCACGTTTCGCAGCAGTCACGTTTGATGTGAGTTATTCAGTCCCTTTCTTCCTGCCGTTGCAGTTGTCCAGTGGTTGGGACCAGCCAATGGGATCACTGGTGATTCCTGTGAATGAGCTGCTTGCAGAGCCACAGCTGGTCCTGGACCAGTGGTTCTACCTGGACGGAGCCACACCTGATAGCCAAATCCTGCTGAGGGCTGAACTCAAGGTGACAAACACATCCGCCGCTAAAAACACACACACACATGCAGTAATCCATTAAACAACGATGCTTCCTATTCAATAGGTTCTACATTCCAAAATGGTGGACATGATCGGTCCGGGGACGCTGCCGTGTGTTGCCTCTGGTTGTGGGCAGGTGAAGTTGTCTCTTTCTTACGCCTCGCAGGAGAGACATCTCATCGTCATCGTCCATGCCTGCAGGTGGGCTTCCTCATTAGTGTGTTTTAGTCAGGTTGTGCTCTCACCAATGATGAACCATTGATATTTTGGTTATTTGAGCCTTTCTCATGGTATTTTTGTGGAGGACATTGTTGATAACAGCTCTAGTTTGCCGAGAGACACTCGATTGCTTTAACATACTAGAACTTCTAAATGCTCTTACCCCTTCCCACAGTTATTTAAGATATGCTTTTCTTTCTGCGTTCAGAGGTCTGTTGTCTCAAAGTAAGGATGGAGTAGACAGCTACGTCTCCCTTGTGCTGCAGCCAGACAAAAGCAAGGCCACCAAGAGGAAGACGGCGGTGAAGAAAAGAGACCTCAACCCAGAATACAATGAGAAGTAACTCAATAATTAAGTAGCTGTATTATCATTACATTCCTGTGCTGTTTTTATCTCTATATCTCAAAGACCTTTGTTTGTGTCAGCGTTGGCATTGAATCATCTTTGTTGATTTTGTTTAAGGTTTGAGTATGATCTGTCTGTGGACGAGCTGAGGTTCAAACGCCTCATTCTATCAGTGAAGAATAATTCGGCCTCGTTCAGGAGCCGAGACATCATTGGACAGGTCAGTCTGAGACCTCGGGAGGCTTTTCCTAGTGTCTCAAATGTTCTTTCATAAAGATGTACGTACAGCTTTATGTTGACATGTCATTTGTATTGTTTAGGTGCAGATCGAGTTGGCCCAGCTGGACCTGATTTCTGGTGTCACAGAATGGTGAGCAGAGTAGACTGAGAAAGTTTGTTCATGTGAGACTCAGATTTAGACGGGACAGAAAAATGTTTTTCACAGCGGAGAGGGACTGTGGTCAGCGTAGAGTAACATGTGAGCCTCTCCTTGCATGCTCACCCGACCCATCCATATGCTCAGTTAAATGATATTTCACCAAATTGTCCACACTGCCTCGTGTGGCGCTTTGATGAGGATAAAGAAGTATATTTTACTTCAAAGAAATGTGTGACATATTCAGTGTACACTACATAAATAGATGGCAGACAAGTTGGTTAACGTTTATCTAGTATCTCTTAACTGTGGACCCGTTCAATGTTAAATGGTGACCGTTAAATGATTGCTTATGATTGAATTCATAGTCAGTTTTCATTTGTCTTTGTCCCCCTATTCATTTCAGGTTTACCCTGAAAGATGAAGCCGAATAGTTGCTATGCTCCTGATTGTCCAAAGACGGTATCACCACTCAACCTTGCGCTATACCACTGCTGCAGCCCACAATGAGGCCTTGTCCTTCCCACAATGAGGCCTTTTCTTTCCCCTCTCTGCATTCAACAACCTTACCTGTATTCACACGGCTCCCCAAGTATTACCATGTAGAATAGAACTGAACTGTACTGTATATTCAGATATGTATCAACCATCTCACCAAAGACAAGAAGGCTGATGGAGGTTAGTTGACAAGGAAAAAGTGAAAGTTCAAATTGATTGAAGGTTATTTACAATATATGAAGAGATAGTAGTTTGAAGAATAAGTGAAGCAAGTGAAGGATGAACGGATCCAGAAAGAATAAAGTCATATTAAATTGTTTTCTTTTCCTAGAGTGAGAGTGACTCTCATCTGAAGTGCATTTTTGTCTGTTTTTTTAGGCTTACGTTGACGATATTCTGTATTTCATAGCACATTGATATGTTTTAAATTGCTTTTGAAATGTTATATCTAACTTTTTTTAGGACACATTAGTTACACCTACTTCACAATTATGTGATGTTTGATTTTGTGTATATCGGGTATTAGTTACACCTACTTCAGTTATGGGATGTTTGATTTTGTGTAAATCTGCAAAGATTTTGACTGAGATCCAATGTTGTTTGTTGAAAGCTGGTATGTCAAAAATAAACAGAATTAGCACGTCTCACTTTTTATTTTTGTTTAACAATTTTATCCATGTTTTCTATAACACGTATAAGTGTTTAACTTTTTATATCTTTCCTCCTTTCTTTAATTGTCTGAAGACAAACCTGATTTAAAGTCTGAACGTATTTTGTTCAACTGAATAAAAAAGATTTGTATTTTTTTCTCTCATTTCATGCAGTAACACTACTGTTAAAAGTTTTTATTTTATTTTATTTTTTTAATAAATGTCTTAGTAGTTCTGTAGCTTCTTTGTTATTCAACTTGACCAAAGAAGCTTGGTTCAAGTTTTGGGCGTCGACCCAAAAGAATACAATCAACTTCACGTCCCTTTATAAAACAAGGTTACTAAAACCTGTTTTCTTTCTTTCACTTGAGTTTTGCTCGTCTCTATCTCCCTGTGTTTCAGTCTACCGTTTAATCTGTAATCATATTTGAAGTGAGCATTTTTTATTTTTTCTTGTTTTGCCTTTAGGTGGTGCAGCCACCACGACAGAATCGCTTCTGCAATGCGACAGCACAAACGTATCCCAAACCCATCACACCGAGCAGCTCACGCCTCTGGTGAAAGGTCTCTCCTCCTCCTCCTCCTCCTCCTCCTCCTCCTCCTCCTCCTTCGCTCTCTGGTGTGGGGATCACACTGTGACGTCACTTCTCTCGTCTCGCGCAGCTACTTTCGCTTTCAATTGCCAGGAAGAAGCAGCGAGTCGGGAGCCAGGTGAAGGTTAGTCGATTCAAAAGCGTCATAAAATCACATTTTACGGGCTGTACGAAGTGCCTGAAAGTTAATGAAAGGTTTGTGATTAAACGATGAGTGAAATAAGTATAACTTTAGGCAAACGTACAACCGCTTAAAGCTAGCTTACGCGTACCGTAAGCGAAAGTGGAGTGCAGCAGCAGTTAGTGTTCTTTAAACGTCGCTTTGACACTCGACATTCTTTTTTGTAAGGATTTAATCAAATGCATTATTGGTCGATGAAACCGGCAGCGTGACAACATACAGGGCCGCTGTCACCATTATTTGTTACGTGTTAAAGGGAGAAGACTCAAAATGGCATGCAGCAACCAAGAGGAGCCCATGGACGTGAGTCAGCTAACGCCAACTTATGTCGAACAAAAAACAAGTTTGAAAGACAACTCTTTTTTGGGAGCTGTGATATTTTGTGTGAATATATAAAAGTGAGTGAGTTGAGTTAACGTTCAAATTGATTCATTTTCTATTTCTTTTATGTTTGAACACCTTGTAGACGACGGACGGGAGCCTGCAGTCTGCGATGTCACCTGACAAGTCGGCTGAGGTGAGTAATAAAGTGTGTTTGACGTGTTCAACCCTCACGGACTTTTGCGACTCGGTGAGGGTTGAAATCCGTCCCGCGGGCTGCGTCTCAATCCGGCGGCTGCCTCCTTAGGGGGGGTCGACGTGGGCCGCGTCTAAACCAAGCGGTCTCCAAAATGAAACTTTCAATCCATTTCATTATTATCAGGGTGCAATTCAGACAAGAACATTGGGCTTTTAGCTTGCTTAACTAGGGAGAAGAACGCAAAGGGTAGACAGGCCCTTTTTCGGGTCCGTGGACTAGTCCCCATCACAACATGGCAACACTTTGAATGTTCATTTAGTTGTTTTATTATTGGATAATGTTAAGTAAGACGATATGCTCAGTGCCGGCGCTCGGCACACGCACACACACATCACGCACACAAAAGAACCAAATGCCTGGGGGGAGGGCACCAAAAAATCGGGGACGTGGAAAATCATCACAGTAGGCTACTAGTATAAATAACAAATAAAATATGTCTAAAGCATGTTAATATGCAAAACCAATACAACAGTAATAGGCCATCACTCACAGTAATGCAGCTCCGCGCTGCTCGTATTATTAAGGAGCTGGGTCCTATTCTTTGCTACGGAGAACCTCCCTTTCCCGACCCCTCCTCAGCGCAATTAAAGATTCCCCCGATGGGATCCAAAGTCCAACTGGCTTGATGCTCACTTTCACGCGCACGGACGGTTTGGCTACGAGGAGGAAGCAGAAGCACAAAGAGGGGAAACCGATCCGCGTCACAAGCACACGCACGCATCTCCAGAGCGCACACGCACGCTCCTCCAGAACGCACACGCACGCACCTCCAGAGCACCCTGATTTTATTACACTTGTGTGGATTGCGGAGACAGTGGCAGTGACATTTTGTTACTAGCAGTTAAAGGCAAGCAATGTTAGTTAAGTAAAAAATACATGACCTCCAATCCCATATGCATGCACATGACCTCAGTGCTTTATACACAATAATACACAATTCTACAATTTTCTCCAGATAATGTTAGTTAATTTCAACTTTTAAGATGAATGACATTGATGATTTTGTACTATCTTGCTTCCTAATGCAGTTATATTAACTGACATTTTTTCTGGCTCTATCACTTAATAATAGAACGAAGAAGAAGTCCGGGTTTTCCTCTCAGTCAAGTGGTCAGAGGGTTTTCCCCAGCAGAAATATAAAGTTAAACTGGAGAAGATTCTTCAGAGTTGGGCCAACGATAAAAAAAACAAATACTCTGGAGACTGCAAAGTGCTGAATATCTTGGAAGACAGGATTGCAGAGATAAGTTTTCAACCTGCTCCAGGTATAGTATGACATTAATACACACATATATATATATATATATATATATATATATATATATAACATGTTATAATATTTAAATCTATACTCATTTCTATAATTCTATAGCAAATGTATGTATTCATTTCGTCTTGGTCTTCTTTCCATTCAAGCGCTGACGGTGCTTCAGAAACTAAGTGGACAACAACTGCTGGGAAAAGATGGAAAAATAGTCACAATATCATCTATTTCTTTGACACCGCCAGAGGTTGAAAAACAAGCACCAGACGAAGCTTCAGTAAAGCTCCCTCCTTCGTCCGTGTCAGAGCATAATGATGTACGTACCGTGTATTGAATCTGCAGCACCTAATTGAATTCAAAATGATGGCTTTGTACTAAGTTAGTAAACTGTTTTTTTTCAGGAGGAAGAGCATCCTTTGGTGCAGCCTAGAGCAGATCCTACAGAAGGAGAGCAGTGCACTTGTCCCCTCCCAGTGATCGATTTCTGGTACGTGACCCAGATCCACAAGAAGGAGATGCAACATATAGAGGAAGTGAATGGGGTTGCTATCACGGCAGAAGTAATGGTGACGTTTAAAGAACGATCAAAGAATGGCGGCCCACAAAAGGCTCTCTCTGAGTTCACAAAACTTGTTCAGGATTGTGAATCACAGGGCTCAAACATCCCTCTCAAGAAAATGAATGCAGACAACTGGAAGGACGCAATGAAAATCATCCAGAGAGAGGAAAACAAGCTTACGCTTACCGTATCACCTGAAAATGTTACCATATATGGGCCAAGTCAAAGTCGAGAAACCTTCACAAAGTCATTAACCCCAACCACCAACAGCAGAACCAGGTTTGCAGAGTCTCCAGGTCCGTCTCAAGACACTTCCCTGAACAACGGCATGAGCTCCACTGACCCGCTCGTCATTGATGGGCTAACCATGGAGGAGAGCTACTGGACACTGATGACCACTTCCTTCGCCAATAAATTGGCTGATATCAAAACTAAGTTCGGTGTGGACTTAAAAGAATCGTCTACCCAACCGGGGAAAGTCAAAGTCAAAGTTTGCTACACAAAATCTGGAGGAAACGGGTCAATGGAGAGCCACGCTGCCAGGGCTCTTCTTCGTCTGTACCAGAAGACTGCCACGTCACTCATGACCTACACCCGACAACCGGGTGCCACTGGACGGCCTGAGTTTGAGTCGGACGAAGCCTCCGGTGGACGTGGGTTCAATGGACAGTCGGGATACAACACTGAAGCACCCGGAGGAGGCGGAGCAACAGCAGGCGTCTCAGCAGAAGACGACAAGTGTCCTATATGCTTGGGAACATTTGAAGGAAAGAAGAAGCTCGAGTGTAAACATGAATTTTGTGAAGAATGCCTGGAAAGTGCAATCGCAAGCCGGGGACCCGTCTGTCCTGTTTGCAAAGACATCTTCGGTCTGATGGAGGGAGACCAGCCGCCAGGGAAAATGACATGGACTTCAGATTCCTATTCCCTCCCTGGATTCGAAAGATGTCGCACTATAACCATCAGCTATCACATTTTCGGTGGAATCCAGACGGTAAATGCCTTCATTTCAGTATTATAAGAAATTTTTAAAATTTGGCGTAAGTTAAGTTTTACTTCTAATATTATTTACTTCTATATTTTTTAATTTCGCTCTGCAGGTCAAGCATCCAAATCCCGGGAAGCGGTTTCATAGTAATACAAGAACTGCATATCTGCCAGATAACAAAGAGGGCCGAGAAGTGCTGCGTCTGTTAAAGAAAGCATTCGACCAGAAGCTCATTTTCACTGTTGGGAGGTCCGTAACGACTGGGATGGAGGATCAAGTGACCTGGAACGATATTCACCACAAGACTTCCATGTATGGGGGACCGTCCAGGTACAGTAGCCAAATCTCTTCCTTCTTTTTAATGTAAAAATGTTTCTGATGTAAAGCCTGTTGTAATACTTGTTCATACTCTGCTTCCACAGCTTTGGGTACCCTGATCCTGGCTACCTGGGAAGAGTCAAAGAGGAACTGAAGGCTAAAGGCATCAAGTGAGGACTTCCAGGGAAAGTAAAAGAGAAATGTTAATGCACATGTTATGACTTTGTTTTGAGCTGTGTCAGACAGCATTTACATCTTCAGAGTTTATAGTTTAGCTGAATGTATTATCTTCACCTTCTTCACCTTATCTTCACCTCCTTAATAAAGTATTTTCTCATTGTTTTGTTGATCGATAAAGTTTTATCAACAATGACATTTGATTACACAAATTGAACTTTATGACTACAGTACATGATCTGATTTAGAATCCCAATAAATGATTAAACCAACCCAAACTGACTCATTGTATTCATCACATCACTATTTCGGCATTTGTTGTGAAAAGAAACTCGGAACACATTTCACTTTTCTGTACAATTGTTTTTACATTTTTATTTATAACAATATCTGTTATTTAGTTTGTAAAGTACTGCAGCAAAAATTAAACATTATTTCTTTCCAGAAGAAAGTCTGAGCCTCCATGCATCGTGTACTATAAAAGCTATGCGTCATTTTCCATTAGAAAAAAAACAAGGACTAATGCCAAACAATTCTGAAAATGCATGTATGATCTTGCAAAAATGTTCTTTAGGTAAAATGATTGTACTTCTTTCTCAATTAACGTCAAAACATACAACAGCGTAAAATATCACTTGCTGACAGGTAAGCAAAATAAAAAGTTATTGTAGTTACATTAAAGATATGTGTTATTTTTCACGTGCATTAACATGGCCGACACGTTTCTGTCAGAAAGCAGATTTTCGAGACAAAAGGCTGAGCGTGAGGACGAGTCAGCGACCAGAATGGCAGCATTAGCAGCAGCAGGGCACAGAGGAGAGAGATTAGAAAGAGCTCAAGAAGAGCCGACAGATGCTGAAGACAGAATGAACATAATGCACTTGAGACTGAGCCATTACAGAACTGTGAACGTACAGACTTTGATCTACTAAACGGTAGCTAAATAAATCGACTCGCAAAGCCAGAGGGAGGATATATGGAGAGCAAATAAAAGAAAGGAACAATCTTTTTTTCAATTTCTCTCTTAATTGCAGCCTCCCTTTCCTTGTGAAGGAAGATTCCTATAAACAGACAACTGCCGTCTCTTTACATCTGTAATCTCCGACTGCCGCTCTGGTTGGAATGTTTAATCCATGACCAACTTCCTGCCTCTTCAACTCAACAGTCACACCCCAAATGCACCTCTCACTTCAGCAACACTTGAGCAATAACCTGTCATTCAACGTGATAAAAACACACATACCTGTTTTACATCTTACGGTATAAAGCCTACAGTATACACTATGCCGTAAGGTAGGAATTCTGTGCAAGGAAGACAACACAATCATTTCGGGAATATTGTTCTCTGAAAAGAAATGTGGAAATAGTGTAGTTGCCATCTGGCGTTGACATTTTCCATGTGCTATACACAAACGGTGCCATCAAAACTCTGCTAAGACACTCCAGCAGGACAACGTATGTACCGATTTAGAAAACTTTGAGTTTTGCTTTTCCCGCTCAAAGTCAACACAAACAAACAGTTGGCACTGGTGAAATGGAACAATGTTTTTTTCTTTTCTATACAATTCATACAAAAATAAAAAATCAAAATAGCTCCAAATGATAGCATCTTTTCTTCAGATTTTCTTGTTTCCATTTCATTTTGCACAGAGGTAGTGGCTATTTAGGTAAAGGGTAAGGGACAAAGTGTAAATTAAAAATCTCTTATAGAAAATGTTATTCATTTTTGACCAGAGGAATCTCAAAAGAACAAAATATAATACTGCAATCACATACAAAAGTAGTCCTTCATTTTTGTACATTTTATACAGTGTTCACAATTTTTGGAATCAATTTTCTTTCACACTTAGCAATTTTTTTCCTCATTTTCTTTTCTTGAAAAGGCCAAAAGAGGGGTGGGTTTGGGACATCGTGATGCAGGCCAATGCACAGTCTATGTCAGCGGGTCCACGAGGGGCTCCTCGTCTCCACGTGACAGCAACTCCTTCTTCTCGTCTGTGCTGGCCAGGGAGTTGCGGCTGTTGTGTGCTCCCATGTACAGAGTGGCGTACACTGGGTTTGTGAAGTTGGTGGGCTGAAAAGGGGCCATCCGTTAGATATGACACATGCCGTACGAGCAGAGGCTACACCATTTGTGTCTCCGCGTGTTTGTCTAAATGCACATCTAGTTGTGTGGCCCTCTACCTTGTCTGGGTCCAGCGTGAAGTCGGCGTCCAGCAGCTCCCCGGCGTCGTCGTCCGGCTCGCCTTCGTAGATCTTGTAGGCGGGGTTTCCTATCTCCACATTCATGGCCCCGTTGGTCATCCTCTGATGCTGGAAGCCCTTTGCCCTACACAAAATATTAAGGGCACAGTCAAACCGCTGTGTCTTATTCCAGGTTATCAAAGCCTACACAGTGCAAGCAGCGAGGCAGACGCATTATGAAGGGAGGGAAGAGGCATCACGTGACTCTCACCACCATACAGACCGAGGGAACCAAGCCACAGCACCAACACAAACACCAGCCCTGACAGATCCAGACGTGGATAAAGGACTGCTGATCTTTTAAAGATCAATAGGTCTACAATTGAATCCTCCTAAATATGCTCCGGATGGCTGTATGATCTATGGTATCTACATCCATGTAAATGCTGGATTGTATACTGCATTTTCCAAACTGAGTTTAGAAGAATGCCTCCCCACTGTCCATCTCCCTACGAGAGACACTACCACCAGACAAACCACAGCACAGTGAGTACAATATGGCACGGTATGATGGACAACAGCATGACGGATCTATTCGACACATCTTTTCAATAGATCTGCCCCACAGCCGCTCGGAAGAGGGCAATCATACAGGGAGAGATGCTGTAAGAGCGGGCTGAGCGATAGCGCCCATGAACATCTGAGAGAATGGCGCGGCATTCAACACGGGACCAAACACTTATGGGTAAAGGATGGAGAGAGAAAGAGGAAGCATCAGGATGCAGAACTGAATGAGGGTATGCAAGGAACGTATAACCCTCGCAACCGTTACCGCAAGCGCCTGGAGCCGGTTTTGTTGTGCCGGCTAGACCTGAAGAGCAGAAGAGAGGCGATTACGGAGAGGAGAGGACAAGTGCAGGAGGGAGAAAGGAAAAGGAGACAAGAGGAAAAAAAGAGAAGGATGGAGGAATCACAAATTCAAAAGAAGGTCTCAACAGTCTATTGTTTTCAAATGAAAGTGTTGCTCACCCTCTCATCCTTTTTCGATACCAGAACAACGCTCCTGCAGCCAGCAGAACCAGCAGCAACAGCAGCAGCACAGGAATCACTATGGAGGCTGTCCCTACGTTCACACACACACACACACACACACAGACATAAGAATAGTGCATGGAGAATTTCATCCACGTAATGGGAGAAGTGTTGACTCACGTCCACCTGAGCTTGAGGAGCTGTCCCTGGTGTCTACGGACTCGCAGCGATGCCCTGCCCAGCCATCGGAGCATCTACGGACACACAAGAAGAGAGGAAACAGACATATGCACTCCAACAGGTATCCAGCGGTTACCATGGGATATTCGGATATCTCTGCTCCTTACCTGCACTCTGGAAGGCGGGTGACGGGGTTAATAGAGCACTGGCCGTTTGCACAGTACTCGTTCGTATCACAGGTGTAACAGCTGGGCTGGACTCTTCCATTTGAGCAGCTGTAGAAGACAAAGCCAACTTTACGCGTGCAAGTTTGTCCGTGTGTCTGTTTTGTGTTGGGCACATTTCGTGTCTTACCGGCAGGTGAAGTCCCCTGTAGACGTGAAGGCGTTGCTGGGGATGCACTCGCCGTCGCGACAATAGTGACACTTGTCAATCTCGCACGTGCTGCCGGTGTACTGAGGCAGACAGCGGCACAGCTTTGCGCCGCTTTCACTCTCGAGACATGTACCTTTGTTCAGGCAGTGGCCTTCACAGCTTCCTGCTCACGCGCAAACATAAACACGTTAGTGCACCGCTAACCAAACACATCGTGATCTCCTGCAAGTGGGTTGTAAGAGATCACAAATGTTTTTGTGAACTTGCATGCTGGTTAGACAGCAGGAAGACTCACTGTACTGGCACTGGTCACCCAGGAAGGAAACGGGGCAGCTGCAGGTCGGCTGGTTTCCGGCGCTGACTGTACAGTTGCCTCCATTTTTGCAGTAATCCTTACAGGTGTGGAGGTTACAGTTTGGCCCGGTGAAGCCTGTGGGGCATCGACAGGTGGGAGAACCTGTGGAGGGAACGACACATGAAGGGGTAAATAAATGGAAGGCGAAACACGGATGATGAGAAAGAACGAATGAATCATTCGTGTGGTATGTAAAGCCATACTTTAGCAGTATTTAAACCTTAAAATTGAACTATTATTGTCACAAATCAGCTTGAACGGTCCATATCCTACCTGTAGGAGATGGTGTGCATGTGCCTCCATTCTTGCAGTAATCCCTGCACAAGTCAATCTGACACCTATCTCCTCCATAGTTAGGCTGGCAGCGACACTTGGGCTGCTTGTGAGCATTCAGGAAACAGCTGCCCCCGTTCATACACTGGACCAAGCAGGGACCGCTGGGAGGAGCTGCAGACGAAGACGCTTTTCAGTCACACAGACTAAGTTCAGCTGCCGCTATGTGTGTGGCGTGGATGTGTGCTCGCTCACAGATAGGAGACAGAGTGGGAGTGGGCAGCTCCACACAGGTGCCGTTGTCCAGCGTGCGTCCATTGGGACAGATGCACACTGGTCCACTGGGGCTCAGCAGACACAGCCATTCACATTTCTTCTTGTCGCAGGGATTGGTTACTGACAAGGACAGGAAGAGAACTGGTATCAGGAACAGCCGTAGTTTCAGGGAGCATCACTGCTGGGGGGGAGATCCGTCCGGTTTCTACTCACTCTCGGGCTGCTTGTAGCGGTGGTACAGGGCGATGTCTGAGGCGTGGTTCATTCCGGTCGTCAGGTTCTCAACGGGGCCTTTGCCAAACTTATTCACTCGGAAGACGTAGTTGTTCATGTAGGTGACGCCGTAGATGTAGTCCTCAAAGACATCAATGCCGAAGGGATTATGGAGCTCTGTGTAGGAACGGAGGAGACATGTTGGATGCAAAAGTACAGATTCTTACATTGTGCAACCACCAATGTCTAATAAAGACCGATCACTGCTGTGGATTACGACTTGGAGAGATTAGAGAATTTTCCACTCAACTGTTCTTGATGCTGTTTACAGCCACGACCACATCGCTGCCGTTCAGCCTCACACTGCAGATCAAGGAGAGTTTAGCGTCGGCCCAGAATAGACGTTCGTTGAAGTAGTCCACCGCTAGACCTGTAAGGAGAGAGAGATTCATCCTGATCCCACACACTCCTTATAATTTAATGTCACGGAACTATCTGCCATGCCGTATACATGTACACATGTTTGACCATTGACCTATAAATGAACCTTGTAAGGAGAAGTACAAGTGCATGTGTGTGTGTGTGTGCATGTTTTACCAGTTGGCCACTGAATGTTTTCGTCCACCAGCGTCTCTCTCATGGTACCGTCCATAGCAGCTGTTTCGATCTTGGGATGGTTCCCCCAGTCTGCCCAGTACATTTTTCTAACGTAGGACATGCAAAAGCTTAGTTTACCACTGCCGTTATCACAATTAAATCTTCATTTGCATTCTTGTGATTTTATACAGGTAGCTTATTAATGTCACTGCCATGTTCCCGCCGCCACACTCTCCAAACTCACCCTCTCTGTGGGTCTACGACAATGGCATAAGGCTCATCGATCATGCCCGAGATGAGTGTTTTGCGGTGGCGTCCGCCGCTTATCTGGGCCACCTCAATGACGTCTCTGCCGGAGTCGGTCCAGTACAAGTTCCCGGCCACCCAGTCCACAGCGATGCCACGAGGCATCTTCAGATCAGGGATCTGAGCACAGAGAAACAGCAATGAGACACTCCGAAATTGGGACACACATCTGTTGCGTTGGTGTTTACGTCATAGGCATATGTGTATATATATAAAAAAAAGTTACTTCAACATTCGTGACCCTTGAGTCACTTTGGCGTCGGTTGCGGTTGCTATTGGGGGAGGAGGAGGAAGAAGGCAAATCATAGGAGGAGATCCGCCCTGTGTGCCAGTTTGTCCAGTAAATGCGGTTCTCCTTGACGTGCAGATCCATGGCGTCAATGCGCACGTTAGCGTCGCCCTGGAAGACCTGCTCGTAGCGCCAGTGCGGCATCGAAGGGTCCAGGCTGCGTATCTCACTGTCGTCAGCGATGTATAGCACTTGTCTCGGAGCTGGGCAGTAAAGGGCAAACGGATCGTTGTGGTGGACCAGAGATGCGAGAAATTTGAAAAGTAAAAAAAAAAAAAAAAAGACCAAGAGAAAGAGATTAGTTGTGGTGAAAGTACTCACCATCAGCCTTGCAGGTGTCATTGATTCTGGAGAAGTACTTGTAGCAGCTGCACTTGTGGGAACCCTTTGTGTTGTTGCAGATGTGGGAACACGTTCCGAACTGGTTACACTCGTTCTTATCTGGAAACACCCAAAGGCCACACACAGATACACATTACAATCAGTTAGAAGTCTTCAAGGAGCAGATTGTAAGCACGACAAACAAAATGACACGCAAGCAAGGTCACCTTCGCAGCTGTTGCGGCCGTTGGACTGGAAGCCGGGCTTGCAGGAGCAGAAGGAGTCGGTGCCGTTCACCACACAATGAGCTTCGTCTCCATCTCCACACACCGTCCTGTTACTGCGGCATTCATTCAGCACCGTGTCTGCAGGCGAAGCAACCGGTCGCACAAACTCCAATAGACACCTTCGTCAAACTGCCAATAAGACATCCGTACTCACATACTGTGGCACAACTCACCTTTCTTATTGCAGTTGACCTCGTCCGAACCATAGTCCTCGCAGTCGTTGAAGTAGTTGCAGCGCAGGACAGAGCTGATGCAACGGCCGCTGGAGCACTGGAACTCATCTTTTTGACATACCGGTGTGAGAGGGGTCGATGCTGTAGAAGTGCAGGGGTCACAGAGGTCAACACCCTTATTTATCTGCATAGATCACCTCAACCCACAATGTGGAGTTCTATCCTATTGTAGTTTCAACCAAAATACTTTCTTGAGGGGTTCAATAGGTTTACAGTGAGCTAGTAAGACTAATTCTTTGAAATTATTAAATAGGCCGACAAACGTGGCTAAACAAACTCACGGCAGTTGACTTCGTCGCTGTTGTCCCCGCAGTTGTTGACGCCATCGCAGCGTTTTGATACAGGCAGACACACACGATCATTGTGGCACCTAAACTGCCTTGTGGGTGGGCATTGTAATTTCACTGAGAGACCGAAGGAGAGAAACATTAGGAACGAGAGAGGAAGGTATTCAGCAGGAATGCTGACTAAAGCAGTGATTCTCACCACACTGTTCTGGATCCTCGTCCGAGTTATCTCCACAGTCGTCCTCGCCGTCACACTTCCAGCCCAGAGGTTTACAAAGGGTGTTGTTGCACTGGAACTCGTCTAGGGGGCAGTGTCTACCCACTGAAAGAACAGCAACGAGAGAAGAGCAAAGACAAATGAATGGCAGATAAAAGATGCTGCTGCCTCATAAACACCCGGGAGAATTAAAGTGTGTGTTCCTTACCGCCGCTGTCACATTTCACCTCGTCGCTGCCGTCCAAACAGTCGAAATCAGCGTCGCAGCGCCAGCGGATGGCGATGCAATGGCCGTTTTTGCACTGAAACTGATCGCTGTCGCACTTCACGTCACAGCCATTCTGGAAAAGAAAAAGGATCATTTTCATTACTGCCCTTTTCTTTTTTCTAATTTAGAGGAGGACTGTGGACCGGATTGGAAACGCCTGTGATACCTCATCAGAACCATCAGCACAGTCGTGGTCCCCATCGCACTTCCAGCGCCCGGCAATGCAGCGGCCATTTGTGCAAGAAAACTCGCTCTCCGAACACTGGCGAGGCACTGAGAACCGACAGAAGACAGCTTAGAAGGGTAATGGAGCCGGAGGCGAGGAGCGAGGAGAGGCGCAGGGGGAAAGGGAAAAGAGACGAGAAGGCTGGGAAATAGAGCGGACTGGAAGAAGAGCGCAGGGTGCTCTCCTGAGAGCCAGACACACATGAAGAAAAGAAGGCTGCTAATTCGTTTCACGGGGTTTGACTCATGGGGCACAGAGGTGGGGATGGTGCGACATTCTCTATTGAAGCATGAAGGGAAGGCGTCAAGGAGCCGGTGGGATTGAAAAGGAAAGAAAGGTCTCACGGATCGAAAGAGAAGCCGGGAGGCACATGAAGGATTTGGGAAGCTGAGGTTGTGGATGGTCGGGCTGAAATGCGAAAACACCTACCTCTGGCTCACATCAACCGGCCAGTGTGGAATGCAAAATAGACATGAGATGATGTGAGATGTGCTAATGGCCACAGGACTAATTAAAGCAGAAGAGAAGTCTCAACCATGCGTTTGATTGTGTAAATATAACAGACAAACACAGTGAAAGGTGATACATTGCTTACCAGCAGTGTGCTTACAGGAGAACTCCTATCATATTATTAACGGATGCTTTGATGTAGACAGTGAGTGTTCAGGCTGTTTAGGGACCTACCACACTTGTCTTCGTCTGAGTTGTCCCCACAGTCGTTGTCGTAGTCGCACTGCCAGCGGCCCGGCACGCAGCGGTTGTTCTTACAGCGGAACTGGTAGGGTTCACACGTCCGCTCATCTGAGCACCAAGCGGACAGAATCAGTACACGCATTGCGCCCCGTTTACAACTTGCTCTCTTTTCCTTTCTTTGTCCTCACCACACTCCTCCTTGGGTTCGTCTGAAGCGTCCCCGCAGTCGTCCTCGCCGTCACACTTCCAGCGTGCTGGGATGCAGCGGCCTGAGTCCTTGCAGCGGAATTCATCCACGCCACATGTCATTTGAGCTGATGGAAGGGATTCAGTGGATCAGGTCGACTCACGTGACAACACGCGCTTTCACGCTCTCTTTTTGTAACGCCGTTGAAAGATCTAGACTGAATACTGAACTGCTGAATAACCTGTTGAGGCTGTGTAGTTCTGCGGGCGTTTCACACATAAAAATAAAACAAATTCTCGGGAAGTGATCCTGTAATTGATCTGAATATGGACTTATATGTAAATAACCTTTTTATGCAAATCCAGTAGTTTGCACGTCCGCACGGCTCCTGCTCTTTATTGATAGGTCAAATGTTTTTCTCACAGAATGTGATTTCCCCTTGTGGATCCCGATGATGCAGGATGACAAATGCCAAAACGGTCAAATCTGCATAGCAACATATTTGCTCCTCTAATCTATTTTTGACAGCCGGAGCCTCCCGTCGATATAATCAGTCTGGTGCCGTATGTTCTTGTACTTATTTCTAAAGCAGCCTGGCTTTTTGTACACTTATGAGCTTTGTCTTACTGCAGTTGGCGGGCTCATCGGATCCATCGACACAGTCGTTGTCTCTGTCACACACCCACACCCGTGGAATACAGCGCTTGGTGATGGCACACTGGAACTGGTTGGGGGCACATGTTACTTCCGCTGCAGGAGAAATAAACATAACATCGATACAGAAAAATAGCTACCGTATCACTTTAGGATGGTACGACAGAAGAGTCGATGCAACGTCATGAATGTGCAATCTTTACAATAACGTTATGCAACATCATTTTGCCTCTGGTTACTGATGTACAGAGATCCTCTGGGAGCAGCAGCAGTGCTCAGCCTCCTGTCTGCTCGTGAGATTTGGAGATACAGCATGTAAAAGTGGAAGCTGTGGTGAGTGGCATGATGGTGGTTGAGAAAAGCTCAAAGGGGGGTCACTACCAATAGTCAGACTCATTCGCTCAGGGCAAAATGTAGCCAAATGTAGTGGCTCTGTCACTAGCCAGGCAACACCGGAAAAAAGCAGAGGACCCATGGCACATGTAGGGCAATGAAACTCACGACAGTCTTTCTCATCCTCTCCCTCTCCACAGTTGTCTTGTCCGTTGCAACGGAAGATGCCGGGAATGCAGCGACTTGGATGGGAACATTTAAATTGACTTGGCAGGCACACATGGATGTCTGGAAACAGGGAAGGCAACAAAGAAAGGATATGGTTTATTGGGAAAATATTGGCCATCCATCACATCGCTAGGATTAAGTGCGACTAGGTGCCTGTACCACAATTGGCCTCGTCGGAGTTGTCTTGGCAGTCGTTGTCACCGTCGCAGATGTAGGCCGGGTTGGTGCAGATGCCTGTGCCACACTGAAACTGGCCCGGTCGGCACTTGAACTCAGCTGTGGAGGCAAAAAAACAGATCACTATTACCTAGGAGAAACATTGCCGATATAGAATCTTGAATTTTGTAGACAGGCCACTATCATCGCTCACGGCAGTCTGCAGGCTCATCTGAGCGGTCTCCGCAGTCATCCTCAGTGTCACACTTCCACCAAAACGGAATGCACTTATCATTTTTGCAGACAAACTGTGGAGACGGAAGAGATATTATATGAATATTAAAAATATAATGTGTTTATACAGTCTAAAATAGCGTCAGGCAGGCCCACCTGACTGGCGGTGCAGTTGGACAGGCACTGTCTGCCATCAGCTGCAAGGTAAAAGTTAGTGGGGCAGGCACACTTGTAGCCCCCGCCAGGTGAGAGCAGACACAGGTTACTGCAGCCTCCGTTGTTGATTTGGCACGGGTGTTCGGCCACTAAAGAAAAGGAAAATGATCAGTGGATTCACGTGGATGAAGATTTACACGCAGCACTTATCGGTGACGGTTGCTTGGTTTTACCGTCTGGCTGGCGGTACGGATGGTAAATGTGGACGTCCATCGGTCTGTGTAAGGTGCTGATCAGCACGGTCTTGTTGATTCCCAGCGTCTTGTGAGCGCGGTTGATGGACTTTGTCTCCCAGTCTGTCCAGTAGATGTACTCCTCAAAGAGAGTCATGGCAAAGATGTGGGGGATATCCTGAACGAGCACTAGGGGGACACAGCCAGGAGGACAGGGCATTTAGCAACAATAAATGGAGAATTGCACACACCGGTTGGGTTTGTGTGTGTGCGTTACCTGTGTGTCTGTTGGTTCCATCCAGACTGGCAAACGCGATGTAGTCCTCTCGAGCGTCGGCCCAGTAGATGCGGTCATTGATAAAGTCGAGCGTGAGGCCGTTGGGCCAGGTGATTTTATCCTCCACGATGGCACTCCTGTTGGAGCCATCCATCCCGATCCTTCCTATGTGGGGGGTGTCACCCCAGTCTGACCAGTATAAGTACCTGTCAGGGATGTGACGTATTAATAAGGCTTATTGGTCACGACAAAACCCACAGCAATTGAAAGTGCAGCAATTCGGCCTGGTATATATTTATTGTATGCAACTGGAAAGCACAGACCCAGATCATCAGTCTTACCCGTAGCGTACGTCGACAGCCACGGCGCGGGGCTCCCTCAGGCCGCTGTTGACCAGAACTGTCCGATAAGCTCCGTTTAGCTTCGACACCTCGATAGTGTCCCTTCCCTTATCACACCAGTACAGGTTTCCTCCGACCCAGTCTACTGCCAGGCCGTCTGGGTTGCTGAGCGATGTGCGGTGAAGGACCTGACAAATGAGCAAGTAGTGCATATTTGAATGAACACTTTAAATTTCATTAGGTTTCCTAGGTTTTTACTTCACATGCACACATATAAATCACACAAAATAATAATGAATGTTAAGAGATATATTCAACGCATTTCTGGGTCTACTTTGCACACTCACCTGAACGTTGCTGCCGTTGATGTGCATGCGTCGTATCATGCTGCCTTGGGTGGTCACATCTGTCCAATAAATCATCTGCTGCCGATAGTCGAAGTCCAGAGCCACGGCATTGTTTAATCCCTGTCAAAGCACAGTGGCTGCATCAGTCTGAGCATCGCTATAAATCCCCGTTTGCGGGAGTGAACGGAGCGGAAATGAGTCTCACCTGTTTGAGCAGCGTGTAGTTGGAGCCGTCCAGGTTGAGCTTCCTCAGATAGTAACGGTTGGCAAAGATCAGGAAGGGTTCTTCATCTGCAGGGAGGAGCACATCCCATGCGTGAGTGGATTTTTCCTCAAACACTTCCTAGATGTTATTAATCTTGTCAAGTTTCTAACCAGAAGTGGATTTGCATATGGTGGGGTTTTCGGGGCTGAGCTGGAATCCCTCCACACACAGACAGTGGAAGCTGCCGTGCGTGTTGATGCAGCGCTGTGTGCAGGGATAGGTGGTCGTGCACTCGTCTATGTCCGTGCACGTCTTCCCATCGCCTTTCAGACGGAAACCGGGGTGGCATCTGCACTGTGAGGTGGCCGAGTACAGAACAGGTAAAGCGACAGCGCGCGCTCCAACCGGAAAGCTCAAGTCAGGACTTCATAGTGTTTCCTTACCTTGAAGCCTATTTTAAGGTCCTCGCAGAGCTGCGAGCAGCCACTCAGTTTGCTGTTGAGGCACTCGTTAATAAAACAGTTCAACTCGTCCGAGCCGTCGCCACAGTCGTCCTTATGGTCGCAAAGCAATGTCTCATTGAGGCAGTTTCCATTGTTGCAGGCGTACTCTGTGTCGTTGCATTTCTTCTCTGTAAAAAGAAAGAAAGCAATGAGGAGTCAATGTCAGTCAGGCATGAACCGACAAGACTTTTTCAATCCAGACACAGGTGAACAGAGAATATAATTGAATACATTAGCCCCATTTTCACCGATACTTGATGCAGCTATTTGAGTCCCTATCAAGCAAACGTCGATGTGGCTGATATCAGTTCAGGAATTGATTAAATCTCAGCGGTGATATGTGCTATATTTTATACTGGATGTGCATTTTTGGTGTTGGCTCGCTTTGCTGTTGATCTGCGTGAATGATCCAATTAGATAAACAAATACAATAAAAAGTTGAGGGTCTATTGGTAACAAACCCGGGCCGGTGCAGTGCGGGTTTTTGGGGGCCTCGTCTGAGCGGTCATGACAGTCAAAGTCTCCATCACACTCCCATGAACTCTGGATGAGGCAGCGTCCATTGGCACAGCGGAATTCTTTGGGTCCACAGGTCGGATATTCTGCAGTGACAAACGGCACCGGGGGTTTATAGGGCAGGTTGAACAAGGATAAAGAGCTTGAAATCATCCAATCGGGAATAAGAGGTCACGGTCCCACTCACCACACTCCTGGGACTCATCTGAGCCGTCGCTGCAGTCGTTGTCATGGTCACACACAAAGTGTTTGGGGATACACTGTCGGTTCTGGCACATGAACTCGTCGCTGCTGCACGTGTCGTTGAACACTGAGAAAGAAATATCTGGTGAGTGAATCCTGCAAAAAATACAACTACACGTGCAGAAAAGACTGATATTTTCCCTTGTCTTGTTTTTTTTCTCACCACAGCCGGCTTTGACACTCTCGTCCGCCCCGTCGGGACAGTCTTTATCTCCGTCACACTTCCAGCGCTGGGGGATGCACATGTGTGATCCTGGACACTGGAAGGCCTCGGGGCTGCAGGTTTTGGTCTCTGTGTTGGAAAGAAGTTATTTCAGATTATTTTGGAGACATTGTTTGCTGGCAACTATGAAAACAATCAGATAATTGTTTTAAAAAAATGTTTCACAGGCAGCATGATTGCTTTAAACCAGCGGTGTCAAACTCCTTTCAGGTCGGGGCCACACACTGCCAACTTTGACGAAACAAAAGTGGGCCAGAGCATTAAAAACATTTAAATGAATTATAGGGAGGGGTGGCGCGGACGTTACGGCCCAGACTCCGGCAGGGGGGCCGCGCGTTTGACATTTGCGCTTTAAGCTTTAATAAAGGTTTGTGCCCAACACTCACTGCACTTGGTGTCTTCATCGGTGCTGTCGCCACAGTCGTCGGCTCCGTCACACACCCAGCGGTTGGGAATGCAGCGGTGGTTCCCACACTCAAACTGGGAGGCTGAGCAGAATTTATCTGGGACGTCCAGAGAGATTGGATGAATCGCAAAATACAAGCGGCAAAACAAAGTGACGGTTCCATTGAACTTCTGCATGTTTGGGCTGTAGAATGCACGCTTACCACAGTGAGCCTCGTCTGCACCGTTCTCACAGTCATTCTCCTTATCACAGGTCCAACTCATAGGGATACAGCGGCCACTTGGACAGGCGAAGAAGGGCGTCAGACACTTTGTTTTCCCGCTCCCTGGCAAAGCGACAGATAAGTAGCAAGTCATTGGAGAAAAACAGCAAGACAGTAGAGAGAAATACAAAATGGAATTTACACTGTAACCATTTTTAAGGAGATTTTCCTCCAAAACCACATTTTAATGGATGAAAGCATTCATTGTTTTTGTTCCATTTGGAATATTGGTCAAATTCAGACTTCTCGCTCAAATCTCTCTGTGGAAAAAAAATATTCACATTTCCCCCTGATTACTGTATGTACATTTATTTAGCTGTAAGAAAATCTATATGGGTATAAAATACCTGGGCAATTTCTTTCATCTGAGAAGTCTCCACAGTCATTAGCTCCATCACACAGCCATGACGGGGCGTAGCAGAGCGTAGTGAACTCGCACTTCTGAAATGTCACTCCTTTCACTCCCAGATGGAAGTAACTGGAACAGTCCGTGGCAGCTAAGTAGAAGAGAGCAGCACTACTTTATACCGTAGCCTGTGGGGAAGTGGCTTCAGTCGTTCCGAATGAATCGGATCATTTCAACTTACTGCAGCTCATCTCGTCACTGGCATCCTGACAGTCCACCTTCTGGTTACACTTGCTGGAGTTGGAGATGCAGCCACCATCTCTGCACTGGAACTGATCGGCTGTGCACAGTGTAGCTGACAAACACAGCGCCGTTTGAATTGATAAATATCCCGCGAATGCAGGCGAGAATAACTTGTTTAATCCGAAGCCTTGACTCACTGTTGCAGAAGACTTCATCCGAATTGTCCCCGCAGTCGTCCTGCCCGTTGCACCAGGAGCTATGCCCCACGCAGCGGCTGTTCACGCATCGCCTGTAGCCCTTCTTGCACGCGCGGTTCGCTGAGGATCAGACGGCAAATTATACAGGATCAAACTACAAATGTCACCACACAAACACGTGCAACGGTGTTCTCACTGAGAAAAAGACTCAACTCACCACAGTAGGACTGCTTCTCATCAGACTTGTCTTTGCAGTGGGCCTTGCCATCACAAGTGAGGGTGTAGTTAATACAGTCTCCATTCCCACACTCAAACTCATCAATGTTGTTGCATGTAGTGTTGAGCGCTGTGAGAGTGACAGAAAAATGCACTTAGAGAGCGGCCTAACCCGAGGCCCATTAAAAGCCTGACCTTGTTTTTTTGATAAAAGATATTTTAATCAATCCGCATGCACCGGGTGGCTTTATTAGAACCCCTGTATTTGGTGTCGCAGCCATTGATATTTTAAGCCAAAATTCTATTAGGAATCCCTGTTCTGTGTTACCTATGCAGGTGTTGTCTTCCAAAAGCTTCCTGTCGCCACGGCAACTGCAGTTGACCCTTCCCTCAGAGGTCAGCAAACAAAGGTCCTGACACCCTCCATTGTTAACACGGCACAAAGAGAACTCACCTATTCAGAGATGAGGAAAGTTGGGAAGGGTTAGGGTTACTGCATGTCACCCAGTGCAACACACACAAACACGCACACACTCTTGTACACAAAGCTGGATCCCTCAGTGCGTAAAAACTCACAGCTGTTGGTGTCGTTGGCCACGGCGACGATACCCATTGGCTGCTGAGGTATGTCGTTACGTAGCACCTTCATGTCTCCTCCTGTGTATTTGTCGGCCCGGAGCACGGCCCTCCTCACCCAGTCGGTCCAGAAGATGTAGTCACCGTACACAGACAGGCCAAACGGATGGACAGGCTCATTCTTCAAGACCACCTGCAGGGGGAAGCACAACCACAGTCACAACCGCACACACTCAGGAAATTCCAGCCTCGCAACAGATAATCTCACAGCCATCAGGAAATCCCACGATTGCAATCATCCTGCGGTCAGTGCACGTTCCCCCGGTGAAGCAGCACAGTGTGCACAGCGAGCGCGTGCGTTACTCACGTAGCGGCGAGTGCCGTCATACTCGCAGCGCTCTATCTTGTCCAGCGTGGCGTCAGAGAAGTAGAGTTTTTCCGCGCGGTGGTCTATCGCCAAGCCGTTAGGCGTTCGGATGTCACTGCCGATGATCACGAGGACGTTGGAGCCCGACAGCGTCGCGCGCATGATGCTGGGAGACTGCTCGTTCCAGTTGGTCCAAAACATGAGGCTGCAGACAGGAGAAGAAGAAAAAAAACAGCCACGTGAATTTGTTTGACTTCATTTAGGAATCCTTTTGATGCAAAGGAAGTATGGTGTGAATTATTTATCCATTTATTTTGCAACCTCTGACACTCGTCGAGGACAAAGGCTCTGGGGTGGTCGTCTCCCGACATGCTGACCACGGTGTGCCTGTCGACGGCCCCCCAGCGGCTCTGGTCCACCGTGTGGCGGGTGATGGTTGAGGTAGTGTAGCTGGTCCAGTACAACATATCCCAGCCCCTGTGGTACGACAAGCCCTCCACCGAGCCAACGTCTGAAATATAATGAAGACATAGACCAGAAAGAAGCACGTCAATCCCAGTCCACCGTTAAAGGGCCGAATGTGGACTGTCTGGCGGGAGCTCCGTGTTGGCAGTCGGCTGCGGGGCAGCACAGAGTCACGGCTGGACATGACAGTGTGGTATTAACGGCCCGAGAACACAGTGTGATTCAAGGCTTTCATCCAGCAAATAGCTGACTAAAAAAGGTCACAATAACAGTCGCGGCCTTGCGTATTACTTTCCATTGCACTACCTCATCAGCGGATGAGAAGTGAAAAGGGATTTTTGTCTGATCCGCAGCCTTGAATGGGGCGGGAGGTTGTGAGGTCTTCGCCTGCTCGAGGGCCAGGAGGCCGGACACAGTGAGCCAAGACAGAGGAACACAAAGTTCTGCCGTGGCAGATAGAAAACAGCTGCTCCACCAGCACAACACAACACGGGTTTACTTCAGGTGGAGGACGTCTGAAAACACATCCAATGCCAGATGATGCCTTCTTGACGATGGTAGCGAGTGTTTCCGGGTTGAGGGACGGACGATCAGGGAGGTCCACCGCCAGGTGGGACACTTAACGCTCAACATAACAAGTGAAACGCCACATACGTCCATCAACATCTGACTGGCTCATGCCACGAGACTGGGAATGAACCAAAGCAACTTGGGGAGCTGAGCAAAAGCATGCGACAATAAGAAAAACTGCTCATCATGCTTGTAAATCAATGCCCTAAAAATCAATGAAGATTATTGGGACCGTTAATGAATTATAAAGATCTAGCCTGCAGCTCTCTCTATTCAAATGATTACTGTTCGTCATCACACTGCATTGTTTAAGCATATTTGGGGTCTTGTACATTTTCTCATGCCGTTTACAATAATTCAGATGAGCTCAGTTGGTTATACTGACACTGCTAGTTCTTTATTGCATTGTTATTTACAGTGGGTGTGATAGCTGCTTAGTGTAGGCTATCGGACCAGCTGTAAATAAGCCTTTCAGAAAATTAACAGAAAGAATTGACCCTTGGACAAACTATGTCCCATTAGTCCCTCCCACAGAGAGCGGGCCAGCCCACCACAATCAGTCCAGAGTTCACCTGAAGTTGACTCCGTTTCGTCCTCTCTCACTGTCAGCTCCTTTCATTTCCTTGTCTGCAGGAGTTGTGTGTCTCAGGAGATCCGTTCCTTGGGAGGCGGGAGTGCGGCTGATTGTGGATTGCTGAGCACGGGCCTGATTGAGACGTCATGTGGAGTAGCTGCCTGCGCTGAGGTGACAGGAAATCAACCCATCTACGGCATTTAGCTCTCAATACTTGGACGTTTTAAAAAAGAGGTTGATGCCCCAGCAACTCGGAAATCAGGAGGGTCTTGACTTCTCTGGAGGAGTTATTTAACTCACTTTGACATCACCGTTCCCAGGTGGAGCAGACTGCGAGGACTCGGACGGTTTTACTCACATACGGCTCTTTGGAAGCAGCTTGGAGTCTACTATGAAAACGGTCATTTGATGGATGCTTTTCAATGCAAATGCCGTTTCACAAATCAGACATGAACGTATGGCATGTGCGTATTCATTCATGAAGCTGTCAGTGCTTTTTATTGGTAGATTTTACCATCCACTTTTAGGGAAGTTATTGGAACTCACTATGCTGAGTAAACCCACAGTATGAGTAACCATTCCCACTAGTATTATCAGTAGTTTTATGACCGGTTTGAGAATATTTGAACGAGCCAACAGTGGCAGCATAGCTGAAGGCAGGATGCTGCTGTTGAACGGCTCAGAGGATCTGCTTGGGAACAGCAGCGACACTGGGCGAAGCGACGTGCAGCGGGTCCTCGTCCCCATCCTAGATGCACTGATTCTGGTGCTGGGCGTTAGCGGACACGCCATGGTGATGACGATCCTGTGCGGCAGGCGGAGGAGTGGCGTGAGACATATCGGCCGGTCCCGTCAAAGCACCATGACAGGAGGAGGAACAGGAACGGACGTCCTCCTGCTGGCTCTGAGCGCCGCCGACCTGCTTTTGCTCGCCATGCTTCCTTTCCACACCGTCGCCATAGCCATGCAGCGGTGGCCGTTCGGAGACTCCATGTGTCGCCTGGTGAGCTTCTTGGGATCGGCCTGCTCCTCAGCCAGCGCCTTCACGCTGGCCGCGCTGGCTGCTTCTCGGTATCTGACTGTGGTGTGGCCCGCCAGGGCTTTCTGCCTCCTCTCGTCTCGCCGTGTGTCCATAGCCGCTGTGCTCCTGTGGGTCCCGGCCTGCTGCCTGGCCTCCCCACAGCTGGTGTTTCGCTCCGTGGCACCCACCCCACGCCGAGCCTCCGACGGCCTCGCCTGTTTTTCTTTCCTGTCCCACAGAGACCAGTTGATCTACGGATTGTTCCACTTCCTTGTGGCCTTCTTGCTTCCATTGGTCACCATTGCAGTGGCGTACGGCAGCATCTACGTGTTCCTCCGGGGGAGGCAGCGAGCCGGCACGGCTCGCCAAGTAGAGCGCTACCACAGCAAAGTGACCCAGACGTCGGCCATGCTGGTGCTGGCTTTTGCCCTGTGCTGGCTGCCCTCTTACGGACTGACGCTCGCCGTACTGGTGGATGAACGCTCAGGGGCCACTGACGCGTCCCCGCGTTTCGGCCCCTTCAGTGTGTTTGCACGCCTCATGGCGACCTCCTCTGTGGTGATGAACCCCATCCTATATGTACTGATGTCCCAAAAGTTCAGACAAGACCTGCTGAGGCTGTTCAAGAGGGAACAGCAAAGAACCAGTGTTGCTGTGGCTATGGAAGCTGCCTGACGGTGTTACCACCAACAACCAGCTTGGTATGTGGCACATGGATAAATTCTGTTTTATCCTGAATCCAGAACAATTATAAGCTAAGCAGCTTGGTCGGAGGACTCGTATGGGAAAAATGGACACAATTATTACCCTCAATTTGAAAAGTCTCCTTCACAAGCAGGAACAAGGAACAATACCAACAACAGCAGGCAACATTCAACATCTTTGCATCTTGTCTGGGTGTTGCTCACTGAGAGTTGCTGCTTCAGGGGGAAAGTAGGATAAACAATCCTGAATCACGCCTTCCTTGTAAAACCTTTTAAAGTAAAGCCCTGTGGGTAAAACATTAACGGTGCACCTGTGTTTTGTTGTGCTGAGATAAGGTTATCTGTGAATCCGAATGCCTGGTTGTACTGATCAACATTCTTTTCTCAGAGGGTTGTGTCTCGTTGGTCTACAGCTTTAGAAAAAATGCTTGTCGCTTGTGTTTCACTGAGAGTGCTTTGGAAAACAGTGGTTTTTCCCTTCGGAAGAGTGTGGGAGGTCTGATGTTTTGATAAACTGGGACATAAGGCTGTGATAAAGGTGGCTCTGTGACTTAAATAGAGGGACTACTCACTCTCCACCACAGTCTTGCAGTCGGATCCGTCATCGCTGATCTGTTGGATGTTGCCGAAGTGGATGTCGGAGAAGAAGATTCGGTTAGCTCCCTTTCCTCCCCCTCCTCTGTAATCGAAGGTGAGTGCAATGACGTTCTTCATGTGCTCGGGGTCCTCAAACGGTTTGATGGGTGCGTTCCGGTTGTTTTCGTCGGACAGGTGGACACTCTTCAGTATGGTGCGCTCGGAGTAGAGCAGGTAGCCTTCGTAGTCCCGGCAGCTGCTGCTGTCCTCAGCCAGCATGCCATGAGCGCACGCACACGTCCGCCGGCCATTGCCGCGGAAAAGACAAAGCTGCTGGCATCCGCCATTTTTGTCTTTGCACACATTTGTTCCTGTAGAAAGAATGAAAGGACATCCTAGGAATCTCATCGACTTGAAAGAAAAAGAGGAAAATGCACAAGAAATGTTCAATTTATGAAGTATTTAATCGATGATAATTATGAAGAAATAAAGAAGACATTGTGCTTACCTTGTTGTCTGGCCCTGTTGAAAACCTTGATGTCTTTGAGCTGTACTCCAATACCAGTCCTCAGAGACACCGAGTCGGTGGCGTTGTCTTTGTTGCCTCTCTTTATGGAGCCATTAGCGTGTGTCCTGGTTCAAATGTTTAACAGAAATTAAATAGAAAATGAAGCCAGATAAGTATATAAGAAACATTCAGACTAACAAATAAGTGAGGAATGAGCTCGCTTACCTGTCACTCCAGTAGATGTAGCTCTCAAACACAGACACAGAGAACATATCATTGTTGTTGTTGGCCAACACCACCTCCCTGTTCTCCCCGGTCTCCAGGTTGATGCGCTCTATCTTGTCTGTCCTGGCATCGCACCAGTACAGCAGACTCTCCTACATGCACAGGGGAAGGGAACGGTTCAGACACTGAGACGATGCATTGTTCACTGGCCGCACTGTAAAATAGTGAAACAAATGCAATGGCAGAGCCCCTTTGTACTGCACCTCGTAGTCAATGGAGATACCATTGGGCCAGCTGATACTGGCATTGACCAGGACAGCCCTCTCTGTGCCATCCAAGCGAGACCGTTCAATACGGGGATACTGGCCCCACTCTGTCCAGAACAGGTAGCTACACACAAAAACACACACGTTCCTCATTAATCAATGAGAGAGAGAGAGATTACAGAAGCAGAGATTGAAGTGTTGTTTCCTCTCACCCTTTTGCAGGGTGGACAGTGATGGCACGAGGCTTATCCAGGCCCTGGGAGATCACCACGTAGCGGAAAGAGCCGTTCAGTCGGGCCACCTCGATTACATCAAAGCCTTGGTCCGTCCAGTAGATGTTTCCTGTGGAGGAGGAAGGAACCACATTGATGCCTCAATGCCTGCACACTTTTAAGAGATGGTCATTGGCCTTGGAAATAAACTATTTTTCACCGTGTTTCAATTCCACAATGCTGGTCACGTTTTGTTCATCTAATGTGTCTCACCTGCTATCCAGTCCACAGCGATGCCCTCCACCCTGCCGATGCCATTAGTGATCACATCCTCTCTCCAGGTCTGGTCTCTCTTGGCCCTGCTAATGGTGCTCAGGCCCATGTCCACCCAGTAGATTGTGTCATTGTCTGTCAAAACAAATGAAAGATGTTAGAGGTGGACTGAGGAGACCTTTCCTTTACCCCTTATACTGAAAAACATACTAAATGGTTGGCAGGGGTAAATACATGTGGCGTTTCAGACTCATCGTCTTTGTTGAACAAAAGTCTCACCAGCATGGAAATCTATGCCGACCGCCAGGGATGTGCCTGACACTGGTACCAGTGCGTCAGACTTGTCTAATGGGTCTAACGGAATACCACGGATGCCTTCATGCACAGAGTACAGCAGGAAAGAGCCAACACCTACAGAGAAAAACAAAACAAATAAAACTCCATGTTTTAGATATCACACGTTTATCGTTTCAATTCTAAATCCAGATTGGGCTCAATCAAGAAAGTGGGCGGGAATACCACCTACCCTCACAAGACTGTTGCCCCGTGCGCAGGCTGTATCCCGCTGTGCACATGCAGGCTCTGGTGGTCGGGGAGGTGGGGAGACACAGCTGGGAACAGTCTCCATTGTTATTACTGCAGAGATTGGTGCCTGGGAACACAAAAGAACATATACACAAAACGTATCAAAGAGGGGTTACAGAGACATAAACAGACGTACTTTGCCATAGAAAAACAGCTGCAAGGAAAGCAGATCTTCAATGGAGACAAAAGGACTTAGTTTCCTCCCTTTATTAAAAAACATGTATTTACTAAATAATTAAACCAATGTTGCTTTTTGGCAGCCAGCTCTGCACCTCTTTGCACAGTTTCATTGTAGATTTTCATGTGCATCATGGGGGACGTGCTGTTCCTCAGGATTTTCCAGTTGCCGCCATCCTTCTTGTCACAGGTTCCTATTTGGTCTGTTCCTTGATCTGCCCACCACAACTTTTCCCCTGAAGGAAAGAAAACATACATTAAAGTTATCTTACGGCTGGACTGAGCTCTGGCTAAACACATTGCTGGCTGAAGACCTTCTGAGGACGTACCCATGATGGCCAGAGCAGTAGCCTTGGTGAGCTTGCCCTTTACTCCGTCAAGAACTTCTAGTCCCGAGCCGTCTAGTTTACAGCGGTTTATTGTGCTGATTCCTGAGCTAATCCAGTACAAGTGCTCCGTGTCAAAGTCAATGGAGAGGCCTGGAAGACAAAGAGAGAGCGGATGTGTAATGGCATGCCCGGCCTCTAGGCTGTGCTGTCACACAAAGAGGTCCAGTAAGTCACCCACCGACGGGGCCCTTCTGGCCGGAGAAGAGGACACTTCGGTTGCTGCCGTCTGTGTTGGCCATGCTGATGTTGTCCCCATCTGTCCAGTAGAGTTTCCTGAAAGGGTTGGGCAGAGAGAGAACTTAAATCATAACTTACTTTATTGATTATCAACAGGCCACTTGTGAAGTTCGTTGCGACGGTTTACAGAATTATGGTGCAGGTAGGAATAGGAATGTTTAAAAAACATAACCGAATATGTTACAAGTCCAACACAGGCGGAGAATGGCGGATGAAGCAGATGTAAAAATAGGGAGAACCACTGAAAATTACTTCTGGCTGGTTTTGCCGTCAAACTTCCTCGCTTCTCACACTGGTCAACGTCCTCACACATGCATGCAGAGTTTACAAGCCAATGTGATTGTGTGTCACTGTGTTTAGACTACGCGTAATCTATGTTTAAAGGGCATCTATTCTGCTGCATCACCCACTTCCTGTTAAATCCCACCACATCCACCACACCCTTTATTTTGGTCCTTGTTTGTGAACAATCCTTAAATAAAGTTTCTGCCGCACGCCCTCATTCTTAGGATTTGCGCACACACACATACACACACAAGGTTAAGCTTGTCCCTCCCTGACGCTCTTTGCCCCCACCCACTCCTGGATGTATTCTGAGCAGTGCGTCTGTGTGCGAGAAAGAGGACACAGCTCCAGCATATGGATTCAGCATCTGCTTCTCGTTTTCCCCCATTCCAACAACGCTCAAATCGGAAACATTCCTCCGCTTAAGTAGGCCAAGTCTTTCAAAGCAGAAAGGAAACACAAAAGAAGAAAAAAAAACACAAAGAGGGAGAGATATTTCTGAAGAAAATGTCCTCTCTTAAACTACCTCACATACTGAAAAGCAGAGGACAGGCCTGAGCATACAGATGGTCTGTCTCTGCTCTGGAGACGAAGGAAGGACAGAGGCCAGGTTGTGTTTGGGGAGCAAAGGGGGGGGGATACGGTTTCAAAGGGAAGAAGGGAAGAAGGGAGGGAAAAAGGACATTTGCTAAACAAGACAGGAGGGGACAGGATGTATGAAAATAGCGCCAGATAGCCACAAGGACACCGGCAGTAAATAATTCATAGATGGTGATCTTAGCGCAGAAGCCATGTTGCAAAAATAGAAATGGAGCAAGATGTAGAGGGAGAGCGACAGAGGAGAAAGATGACACGCGGGGGGGGAAAAATGGAATCACATCTTGAGCGAAGAAACAGTCAGAGGTCAGCGAACCATCTACAAGCCCAACTCCTGCGCCCGTCACTTCTGACTGCAAACAAGGGGGAACCCGACAGGCAGGCATTGTCAAGTGTGTATAGAAATTGTGTTTATGCACTTCTGTGTATGTGTTAGGTTGAAGGTACAACCAAGAAGGTGTCTGAAAACTATTCCTGAGAGCTTCATTTTGATAAAGTGTGACAGGTTTAGTGTGTGTGGACGACCGACCCCAGTATTGGATGCAGCACTAGACAGTGTGGTTTGTCGAGGCCCTGGATGACAGCATTTTTGAAGGAGCCATCCAGTCTGGCGACATTAATCTGTTTCTTATTGGCGTCGTAACTGGTCCAGAACAAGTTCCTGGAAACCCAGTCCACTGCCAGGCCGTGAGCATTGGGCAGATCTGAAAAAAAAAGATACACAACGTACACACGGAGCCATTTATCAGAAGAAACTACCCTCCAAAACATTTGTGTGCAACACGCACTGCTTTGACGAGTGCCTAGCTCCAGTTACTGTGACTGAAAATGGCAAACTCCAATTTACAAACTGCAAAGACTTGACTCCTTGGAGCAGTACGCTGCTTTGAAGCACGTGGACACAAGGCCTCAGCGATGGATGAATGAACCAGTCTACCTTTCTGAGCTGCCTCTTCCCTTACCCGCAGACACCACAGTCTCAACTCCAGTGCCGTTGATGAACGCTCTCTTGATGGTCTGAGTGCGGACATCTGACCAGTAGATACGGTGCTCGAGAGCATCGTAGTCCACCACGGTCACGTTGTCGATGTCAGGCACGGTGAAGGAGATGATGTAGTTGTAATAAGGGTTGTCGATGTCCACCCCTCTGATCTCAATCTGCCGAGCGTACAGCAGGAACTGACGAGACTCTGTAGGGTGGGGAAACACGTGGACAAGCATCCTTCAGTAACTCCCAAAGCGTTTGACGGGGGTAATCAGGAGTTAAGTGCACCTTTGAGTCATAAGTATGCAAGATTGCACGCAAATAGTAGGGTAGTGGGGACCCGTGGTTGCAGCATGGATGGGTGCATCTGGGCATTATTCCTGCCACTTGAACAAACAGTTCATCCACTTGCATCTTTGACTCTAATGATTGTGTCTGGCTGGCTAACTCGAGAGAGTAAATTCAATCAGTGCAGAGACGCTACAATTGTATTGGTCTCAACAGTCCTATCATCGCCTAACGACGTGCAGCTTAAATGATAGACAGGGTGAGAGGGAAGGAGAGAGAGGGGCTCGGGGGGGGTAATGAAAGTCAGGGCTGTATAGTCTAGGTGGTGGATGTGGAGGGCTGTGGCTGATGCCTGCATCAGACAGAATTGGGCTCTCCATTCCATTACCCCTGAAGATAATAGAAAGTGCTCCCCTGAATACTAAACTCCAAGGCTGAATAAACAGACCCGCGCGCTCCGTTTTTATGGACAGACACCGTCAAAGCAATAGCAACTCAAAGGGGGGAAAAAAAGTCTAGTATTGTTTATTCCTCTCTCTTTCTCAAACACATACATGGACGCACTTTAACAATTCTGAAAGGACTTTGTGGCATTCAACTTGCCAAGACAAGCGGAGGGGAAAATTGTCTGCCGGTTCAGAGGAGAATGAAAGAGTCTGTTCACTGCAGCGACTGCGTTTACGTGCGTGTGCTCAGTCTCACCATAACAAGTGCGATTGTCAGGGCTGAGCTTCATGAGGTGAGGGCAGGCGCACGAGAACGTCTGATTGTAGTTGATGAGACAAAGATGGGAGCAGGGCTTTTTGCCATCTTTAGTCGCCGCACATGGGTTAGGAGCTAGGGGAAGAAGTCAGAAGGTACACTTAAAACATCTTACAAAATCAGCCTTTTTTAAATATTGAGATGTTGCTTTCATAATCGATATACTAGCATTTAGCAGAAATAACGGATTGCTTGTGCAGCTAGATTGGCAAGCTTTTCCAAGCCATCATATCCAAACAGCACTTAAAATGTACACCGTGGGGAGTATCTTCATGCGTCATACTGTTTCTCACCCTGAGGCTGTCTGGATGGATGGTAGACCTGAAGGTCAAAAGGTTGCGTGTTGGTTCTTTGCACCACAGTGACGTTGCCTCCCGTCCACTTGTTTGCCTTTGCCAGCGTGTTGGTCCTCCAGTCCGTCCAGTAAACCTCACCCCCATACATGGTGACGGCGAAGGGATGCGACAGATACTCGTGTCCCTTCAGGACCTCGATCAGCCCGGAGCCGTCGTACTTGGCCGAATAAATGGCATCAGATCTGCATCGCAGTACAACCTTTCAGTTAATTTCTTTGTATGAATGGAGGGCACCGAATGTGCATCAAATGAAGGTGTTTGTGTGAGTCCGTGCTCTTTTTTTTATGACCTGGCATCGATCCAGAGGATACGTCGCTCGAGATAATCCACAGTGAGTCCATTCGGCCAGCCTCCGTTGCCGGTTTCCTTGTGAATGGTCTTCCTGCCTTGGCCGCTCATGGATGCAGCTTCAA
The DNA here is from genome assembly GCA_021346845.1 of Apeltes quadracus. NCBI lineage: Eukaryota > Metazoa > Chordata > Actinopteri > Perciformes > Gasterosteidae > Apeltes > Apeltes quadracus. Next base: position 2,190,495 of record CM037933.1, read on the forward strand.
TCCTGGGCAAGCTGGCGTCCCAGTCCGTCCAGAAGAGGATCCTGCCATGTCATTCAGCATCGTGCAATAGCGTCAGGAACATTGTGTAAAGCCAGCTCCACAATCACAAAAAAAGTTTAGCCTTTAACGCTCTTTATCATTTATGGGAATAGCGTTTTGTGTGACGTCAGCAATAAGCATACCCATCCCGCGGATCCAGGGCGATAGCTCGAGGGTGCTCCACCTCCCCAGCCAGCAGCGTGGTCCTCATGCTGCCGTCCAGCTTAGCCACCTCGATCTGATCCAGGTTGCTTTCCACCCAGTAAATGTTTCCTGCGATCCAGTCCACTGCCAGGCCCTCAGGAGTAGCCAGCCCGTACTGGATCACCACGTCGAAGCTGGTTAAAGCTACGGGGGAAAAGGAAAAGGATCAATGGCACACGGGTCGTGTTTGCGTGTATCCTTTCCTACTTGACTTGAAGATATCTCATATGTCAAAGTAGAAAGAGTATTGGGTTTAACCTCTAAAATATTTTTAACGTTGTTGAACATAAATAATTACCGGGATGTAGTTGCTTTGTTCATCTCTGTTTAGAAGTCTGATCTAATCATATTTCAACTTGCTGCTCAGTAAAACAAAGATTCCTTTGGGGTGCTTACAATTCCTAATGAATTTACACACTATTTCAATATGTATGGATACAAGCTTCGAAGGCTGGGATTTGCTGATCACAACATTTCATATTGCAGCGTAACCCCGAAGCAGAAATCTGCTTTGCTTCAAGTATTCATGAATTATGTAACTGCAATCAAGCTATTAGGATTCAGAGCAAACATTGCATCACAGCCGGAGATTCTTTTAATGAAATGGTGGACTATGTTTTGGAAAAGAAATCCCATGTTTGCACGATTAATGAAAACATAAATAAATACAGTACTGGCTCAGCAGGGGAAAAAAGCTAAATGTGTAGTGTCTTCACTGTCTTGCTGGGCTAAATAGACCTTTTTCCAGCCTTTTTCTAACCCATTCATTTCCACTAGGTCCCTAATCAGAGGGACTGGGCTAATTGTTTGAAATTAGTCATTATCCTGTCTGAGCAATGAAAACGCACTCGCTGTTTGTAGCCCATTAGCTTTGCAGAGGAAACGGTCCACATAACGACTACATGCACAGAAAAATACATGAATGCAACACAACTTAATTGAAGACGTGCTCATTTATTACTGCTGTTGCGATCGTCTGTCACGCACACTGGTCCTGATTGAATGGTCTGCCCTTTACAAAACCACAAAAGGAGCCAGTTGCAGCACTTTGTAGTTTACCAGACATTTTTGGCTACTTGGTATTATTGCAAACAGGTATCTACCTGCTGATGAAGCCCAAGTGATGGGTCTGAAAGAAATCTCGAAAGTTGGACCTTCACTTGACATTAAAACGCAAATCATCTTGTACCACATATTTAACACTAGGTGGTATAAAAAAGTTGTTTCAAGCATATTGATTGTGTTAAAAATGCCCACCGCCATTCTCAGACAGGTTCCCACGATAGATCTTGTCCTCCACCACATCGGTCCAGTAAAGTGCATTCTGGGCGAGGTGGAAGTCCAGGGCAATGGTGTTCCTCAGGCCCGGTACCAACACGCTGAATTCTCCTTTATTCAGATCAATGCGACGGATCTCGTGGCGATTTGAGAAAATGATAAAAGGCTTGAAAGGATCTGTGGAGATGAAAGAGATAGTGAGGAACAAAGCAGATTGTAACGGGTTAAAAACCCTTGTTACTGCAAACACTGCCGAGCAGCTCTGCTTTGGGGTGTGGAACACATTGCAGCCACGTTACACTGCAGCGAACGACTGGTCCAACGACAGAGGGGCTGTGTTTAATGTGGCTCTAATCCTGCGTAATTAAAACACAGAGTCAATAAGACAGGAGTTATCTGCACCCAACAGGCAGCCAGATGGATAACTGTTCTCAAAAACCTGGCAGTGAGGAGCACAACCATAAATTCATGTTGCCTTGTTGGCGAGTTGCGGAAGGGGAGATATTTATTCTACATGTGAATGATACAATTCAAAGCTGATTTACTGTGATCCGTTCTTCATTTTATTCCTTAATAGTTTTCTGTCGTCTCATCGTGATAAAAATGAGAACAAGAAACCAATGCCATATCTTTTTGGGGCTTTTCTTAGTCATTCACTGGTGTAAGCAGAATTTAAACTTTCCTTTCTCTCCTGTGCTTTGTCTATTGTCCAAAGGAACACCACATTTTGGCATTCTCAGTCTTCGACAACCAGCGTTTCCTGCTAGCTCGGCCTCTCCTTGGGTTTGTTTCCCAAACTCGCACCACATTTCTGGAGTCTGCGGTCTTGAACCACGACAAAAACCCGCTGACCTCGCTTCGTCCCTAACTGTACCATCTACCGTCGGTCAAATGTTAAAATGTTTCACGGATGTCTCTTGCCTTCCTCTGATCTCCCCCCCTCCCATCTACCCCATCTTTCACCGTTTCCCCGGCCCCTTACCGGTGCTCTTGCAGCTCTCCATGTCCGGCTCCAGTTCCCAGCCCTCGTAACAAGAACATTTCACACTGAACTTGTCCTGTTCGCACCGTTGACTGCACTTCAGGTGTTTGGCACAGAAGCTCTGGATTTGACAGGTCTTGTTGTCGAGCCCTAACTCCATACCCAGCGGGCAGGAACAGATCACCCCCTCGCCAGGGGCCACTGTGCAATTGTGGCTGCAGTCGCCATTGTCCAGTGAACACAGATCTGTAAAAAAAAAAAACAACAACAAAAGAGCGAATCAGATAAGTAGAGACGCAAAGGGAAAGCTGCACAGAACTGTTATTCAGCCCGATGGAGACAGGATTTTAGGATGCAGACTTTCAGACGCCGTAATGGGCCCCGTCGTCTCTCTCACCGCAGAGTTTCTCATCGGAGCCATCTGGACAGTCGTCAGCGCCGTCACAAAGCTTCTCCGCGGGCAGGCAGATGGCCGAGTCGTTGGCGCACACGTGGTGAGAGAGCTTACACACCAGCGCCTCGCAGTTGTCTTCGTCGGAGTTGTCCTCACAGTCGCTGTCTCCGTCGCACACCCAGGCTTTGCTGATGCAGCGCGCTGAGGACAGGAGGCGGAGGGGGGGGGGGGGGGGGGGTGGGGCTGCTTGTGAAATAACCGCTTCAACCCAACTTAACATCATCTCATTGGTGTGAAGTACGGTGCGCTCACCGGAGTCCCTGCAGCCAAACTTGACAGCCGGGTCGCACATGTGCGTGACGCCCTCGCAGTTCTTCTCGTCGCTCAGGTCCATGCAGTCGGTGTCTCCGTCGCAACGCCAACGCAGGGGGATGCACAGGCCGTCCAAACGGCACTGGAACTCATCTGTGTGACATCCTCCAGGGGGTCGTGTGGCTGCGGAGGGAAAGATGTCATTAAGACCCCGGAAGGGGCATTGTCTTGAAACCTTGCCTGCATTAATCAAATCAGGAGGCAGAGCCTCGAGCAGAGACAATGCGTAGCATCAAAAACGAATGAGCCGTTGGTTGGGTGGCAACAAGTCTTAGCAACGGGACGAACTGAACAGACTGAACTGTGCAGTCAAAAGTGCATCAGCTTGGTTTCAATGTTGCTCTAAAGAGCACAAGCATAACACTGAAAAGATCATTATAAAGTAGGTACTGTATTTTATCGCTCACTAAACGACTAGAGAGCAAATGTGTGCCATTGTGACTAATAGGGACCAGGGACCTGTTGCATCTGCTGACTAAAATGTAAATACTAGCTATGATTTTACTGCGTAGTGCAGTCCAGGGACTAATGACAAGACTGTGGGGAGATGCAACCATCCATGCATGATAGCAACACGCCGTGTCCCTGCAGTGTCCATGAATCCTGCTCGCTGAAAAGACGACCAGAGGCTCTATATTTGTGTTTGGTAGTTATTTATGTTTCCGTCCTTGACCTTGACATATGGATATATAAAAAGTTAAGAAACAACCAGAAGCGACCGCCATGTGGAGTGTCCAATTTATTAAAACGTTGCTATAATTCCTTTTTCCTATTCCGTGTTCTTCTAACTGGTAAGAAACTGACCCTGATTGGTGCAGTTTGCGTGCGTCTCGTCGCTGTAGTCGCCGCAGTCGTTATCTCCATCACAGGTCCAGTAGTTTGGGATGCAGCGTCCGCTGTTGCACTTGAACTGAGCGATGGAGCAGGAGTGACTACAGCCCGCCTCGTCGCTGTTGTCCCCGCAGTCGTTATCTGAAAAACAAACATAGTCCAACAACACCCACTCTCCCACATTATGAGGCAGCCACGACCTCAAAAGGGAAACAAATATGAATACACCAGTGCAAAATGTAATAGCTTTTCTTTTTTTCTCACAATCAACACAGTGACAGAGCAAAAAATGAAACACAAATGAAATAAGAGTGTGAGAGATGAGAGTAGATAATGACAGAAACTGCATAGATCAGGCCATGCACCATGAGGGAATGTACCGAGCACCGATACATTCAGCTTGCCAGCAGCGCATCATAACTACCATACCAATGTCATTCAAACATTGCACTTTTCTGAGGTATACTGTATACATTGTAAATCAGCTCGTTTGGGTTGGGCCGTGATTGGTGGTGGAGAGAACGACCCGGCTGTGGGTGTGCCGTCCCTCGCAGAAATAAAATTAGATTAAAAATGAATAGAGCTTTCACCTCATTTAATTTAATAGTGATAACATAACATCTAATCTTTGGTTCAAATACATTTGGTCAATCAGCCTTGAATTCTATTAAATCCATACCAAATGAAATTGTTTCTTTCAGATGGCCGTGCTTTTCGCTTGGCTGAATAATTAATTACAAGGTGTCAAATCTAATTTATCCTGGAACCTTTGTGTGGAATACTAAAGTAAATGAAAGACAGCAGGCTTGGCACTTAAACTGTGGTTATGTTTAATGCTGGAAAGCAGCCCTAGCTGTGTCTGAACGAGTCCCAGAACTAGGCTGGCATCATGGCCGTTGCGGTGCATGTTGATCTATGCACTAACCGGTCAGGTGTGGACAATTCAACTCATCAGAGCCGTCCCCACAATCCTTTTCTGAAAGACAGAACCAACGGAAGACAGCAGAGTGGGCGAACAGCACAACACGGTACAACACAACACAACACAACAACAAAGAACAAACAAAAGACAGCTGAAACATTAAAACTAAAAACACACAAACACACAAGGTGACAAAAAGAAGGGTGTGTGCCGATACGAGGGTGCTGGGTAAAACATGCACGACAAACATGTGCCAAAAAGAGGGAAGTGGTTGCCGCCGTAAACAGGCCAACAATAGGAGGGGGAGGGATACAGAACAGACACTAACCGTTATCACAGCGCCAATTGATGTTGATGCAGCGTCCGTTGTTGCAGGTGAACTGGGTGAGGGGGAAACATGTGGGGTAGGCTGCGGACAAAACTGCGGTTTAGACATTCAACGTCAAAAACAAGCTATCAATCTTCAGCTGAAGAGCCAGCCGCTGGAAGTTGACCAACCGCAGGACGCAGGTTCGTCGGACCGATCGCCGCAGTCGTCGTCCAGGTCGCATGTCCAAGAAATAGGGATGCAGCGCCCGCTGGCGCATGAGAATTGATTGGGCGGGCAGGTACGAGCTAAAATCCAAAACAGTGGAGCTCACGTCAGATGGGAACGACCAAAACAAAGACCTGTCGGATGAATATGCTGGTGTGTGTACCTGAGCAGGTGGTGTTGGATTCGTCCTCATCGTTCCCGCAGTCATTGTCCCCGTCACACAGCCAACGCAGCGGGATGCAGCGGTTGTTCTTGCACTTGAACCGATCCGTGGGGCAGGTGTGCTGGTCTGCAAAGAAGGAAAGGACGCGTTGAAGGGCCAGGAGACGAAAACACAGAGGGGAATTACTCAAGCTGTTTTGGACGGGCTTTTTATGGGTCTGGGACTGAAACAACCGTTTGAAAAAACAAACAGACAAGCTGAGAGAGAGCTTTTCCAGATCCCCAGATATTGCTACAAACACACACACACACAAGAATTTCATTCTGGCATCACCAGGCAGTCAAATACAGACTGCCTGAGGTCATTGGACTCTATAGGCGAAATAGCTGTTTAGAAACCATGTTAGATGTAGAGTGTATGCGTCCGTGTGTGTGTTTGTGTGTCTGTGTGTGTGTGCACAACAACTTACGGCACAGCTCAGGAGCCTCGTCACTGTTGTCCAGACAGTCGTTGTCTCCGTCACACTTCCAGCGCTCCTGGATGCAGCGGTTGTTCTTACAAGCAAACTCGCCAGACTGGCACTGAGGGGGGGGGACGTAGGACGGGTTGGCTGTGGGAGGAGAAGTAGAAGATAAGAGGAATGTCACATGTGATTGCATGAGGTAACCAACAATTTTAGGGTTCGGGAAAAAGAGCAACAGAAAGTACTTTCAAAAATTGATTTTATCTACAGTAGACTGAACCGAGCTGACTAGTAATTGTATAGAAATAAAGACACACAGTCTATGAATTGGGCAAGAAAACAAGGCACACGCACACTCCTCATCACATACAGCTGGACACAGTAGCATTCATGTTTGAATTTACCTTTGCAGCTGGTGTTGTCAGCTGGCTCTAGTATTTGGTCTTCTGCACAGGCACACTGCCGGCCTCCAGGTATAGCCAGACACAGACTGCTGCAGCCGCCATTGTACACACGACACGCATTAGAGTCTGAGGACGAACGCACACGAATGTGCAGATAAGGTTTACGCAAACACGCATTAGAAACAATTATGCCTCAATGACAATCACGACGAGCCAAAACAATTCCCGACATGGAGCGATGGATGAATTATCTATTCGGAAAGCATTTCCAGTCACCTTGCTGCTGCTGAGCGTCATACATTCGGATCTCAAAGATGGGCGGCCTCTCGTTGCGCAGCAGGGAGGCCATGCCAGTGGTGGTGTCCAACTTGTAAATGCTGCCACTGCGATACTCGTTCCAGAACAAGAAGTGTTTGTAGTGGCACAGACCAAAGGCGTGGTTGAGTTCCTGGCCTTCATACACCGTCTGATGATGTAAGAAAAGCAACATGATGCTTAAAAAAAAAAAGAGACTACAGCAATAATTCATTCATAGGGATGATAAATGGTTACTAGTATACATTTGGATTAATTATGGTGCAATTTAAAAAAAAGAAGGGTCATCCATAACATTACAAATCTTTAGAGGTGTAACGATTCAGCTGTTACATCGATGTATCGATTTATATTCCTCTGATCCAACTACATCGATCTGTGCTCGGCGAGTTGGCCTTATGGACGACATATATCGATCTAACACGGACTGTCACGGACTGAGCCGTAACCCACCGACGATTCAACTTCCGGGTTTCACGGCAAAGCCATGGGGATGTTCCAAAAGGGTTGAAATAGAGGGGTTTTGCGGGGGTTGGTAGGGGGGAAGCATTATTGCAGGGGTGTTTTTTGTCTATATCACTAATACGTTTTTTTTTCTATTTGCAGTACAATAGTGCTGACCTTGCGCTCGGAGCTGTTGAGGTAAACCATCTCAATCCGGTCGTAGTAGGCGTCCACCCAGTAGAGGATCCCCTGAGGGATGTCCAGGCTCAAGCCGTTGGGCCAAAGAACCGTCTTGCTGGTCAGGAACACGTTTCTGTTGGAGCCGTCCATCCAAGCCCGCTCAATTTTCCCGCGCTTGCTCTCCTTAGGGTCCTCCTCCCAGTCGGTCCAGTACATCCACCTGAGGCGAGAGCGAGGGAACGCGAAACAGAAAACATTAGCGTTGGTTGGGGCATCTTGCAGAATGTCGAGGCATCAGCATAGGCATTGACTTTTTTTTTTTTATCTAGCAGCGGCCCACAGAAATCTAACTGACATTAGCATTCACATAGCGAATCTGTCCTTCTTCTCCCTCTTGTGGCTGAGCCTGATTGATTGCAGGTATTATTTGTGGCGAGTTCCTTTCCCCTGGGGAGTGTGTGTGTGTGTGTGTGTGTGTGTGTTTGAGTGTTCATGAGCAAGTGCTTCTCAGAGCCACACAGGTCATTATCAATAAGACACATCCACACACGGCAAGGATAAGCACCGTATGAAAGAGCCACAGACAGATTTGGGTGTCCGGTAATAAGCCTGGGGAGGAAATCTACCATGTAATGCACAAAATGCTCCAACTGTTTTAATAACAAGCATGAAATCACAAGGGACTCTACAATCTGGGGTGGTAATGGTCCACCACACAGGTGTGATGGAAACAATCAAACCCTCTCTGCTGAAAAATGTGAGGAGACGCAGACAAGCGCACAGAAGCAAAAAGAGAGCGGACGGACTTCGCTGAGATCAGAAAATGACCACAAATCATTGTCGTCTCACCACGGATAAGCACAAACAGACGTGCATGCATAATTACAACCACTGTGATAACCTCTCAACGTTTCTAAAGAACAAGAACCTCCAACCCCGCACGCCCCCCCACCTGTGTCCTACCCGTGCAAAGGATCCACCACAATGGCTCGAGGGTGAGTCATTTTTCCCTCGATGAGGGTTTTGCGTGTCTGTGAAGCCTTTTCCAGCCGAGCGACGCTGATGGTTTTCTTAGGCCCGTCATCTGTCCAGTACAAGTTGTTAGCCATCCAGTCCACGGCTATGCCCTCCACCGTGTGGATTCCTGACACAAACACATACGGTTACGGGTACATACTGGTGCCTATTGCTGCCGCAAGAAAACACACACTTTGCGTCTTTTTCAGAAGTGGAAACTGAGAATTTTTATATTTTCACGCAGGCCTAAATAACTAACTAACTAAATCTGAAAGAAAGTGTTTGTTACGTTAACGGTATGCTTTCTTAAATTTGTCCACTCGTAGTCAATAGTCAGTTATCACCTCTTTATGCATGTGTGTGCATAGGTCACTTGGGTCAAAAGTCACTTTTCACACAATCAACAATCGACTTTCATTTGTTGTTCTAATTGGTTGCCGTTACCATACCTTCCTTTACAATGGTATCTCTCTCTGTCCCATCAATCTTCTGTCGCCCAATGATGTAGTTGGTAGCGTCGGCAAAGTAAATGAACTCGCCCTCAGCGTGAAAGTCCAGAGCTCTCGGGTTCATCAGATTCTCTATGGGGATCATGTATTCATCTGGTACTTTGGCATTCATGTCCATGCCCCTGATGACCCCTGGGCGACCTTTACCGTAGACCAGGAAGAGCTCATGCTCTGGTTCTGCAACAAAGAAAGAAAACAAAAGTCCGTAGCTTGGTTTCAATTTCTGTTGAAAAAGAATACTTAAAATTTGATACTCACTCATGACTCGTGTGGTCTTCCCGGAATAACGTGCATTGATTAAACAAGTCATGTGCAAGATCAGCGAAAGCCGTAAGTGAAAATGAAGTGATTTTAATTAAGAAGTAGTGATCGGCTGCCTTTACTTTTATCAATGGCGTCATTATAAATAATGGCCTATTGTCAGGAGGCAGATCAATAAACTGCTATTAGTGGTTGATAGAATATCAAAACATTTCTCTCAACAAGCTGAATCAGGCGGAAAGCTTCATGGGGGGGGGGGGGGGGGGTCAGCGCAGCGCTGGAGAGTCAGACCAAGTTGTGCGTTGCTCAGCTACTTTGCTCAGCCCTCCCCCAGTACATTCCCCGGGGGAGAACCACATCCCTGGTCCAACTGTGGCCGCCCTTGGCTTTAGGTCTATAAGTGAATATACGTGACGTATAAAGTGTCTCCACAATTAACTATGGTTTCTGTTGCATTTCAGCCCACCGAATATTAAAATATATTAAAATATATTTTTGCTTCCTTTTATACAATTTAGCAAACTAGTCATTTTTTTGTTGATTCGCATCCGATAAGACCGTATTCTTTTTTCTTCACACTAATGGTCCCACTCACTTTTGCAGGACTTGCCGTCGTTGCCCAGGCTGAATCCGGATCGACAGCGGCAGGTTCGGGTCTTGTGGCCGTTCCCCAAGAGACAGATGTCCGAGCAGCCTCCACCTTTTCCAAACTGGTCCACCTCACATGCATGGCTACGCACTGCAACCAAACAAGGGTTCAGATAAAGTCACAACAGTGGAACGCATCACATAGCTACAGCACTGAGATGACATCAGATGATATGAATGTGTGTGTGTGTGTGTGTTAGTCCACCTGGAGGCTGGCGTCTCTGGTGGTAGACGTGCAGCGCTCCTCCCTTGTCCACCCTGGTCACTACTTGGTAGTCTGTGCTGTTGAAGCGGTTGACCCGGATCACACTGGTTTTAGGCTGCATGTTGGCGTTGTCCGAGTTGGTGGCGTACAGGTAGTTTTCAAACACAGTCAGCCCGTACAAGTGCTCGATCTGGGAGGGGAAAAATAGAAAGCGGAGAGATGATGAATCGTTTGAGGGAAAGAACAGAGGAGAGGGTTAGTGCATTGAGTGCATTGAGTGCATTACTCAACTGTGTTTGACTTGGCCCACTATCCAATTCTAACCACCACCTGCCTGTGGTTGATGCTTAAAGTATTTCTGTGGTATTATGAAATGGTGAAGTGTTTAGCAGCAACAGTGTGAGCAAGCAACAAGCAAAACATATTCAGCACGCATGGAAAAAACAGCCTTTATCTGACGAAATCAGGAAGAAAAGCACGGAAGACACTTTGTGATCTGGACTGAGATTAGCCAGCGACTCCGTGTGCCCCAGCAGGCTGCGTCAGCAACATAGAACCTGAGATGGCATTGTTGTTGATCTCAGGCCGCGTGGAGCCCACTCGGCCTCGGAGGGACACGGTCAGGAATATAAAAAGGCTGATTGTGGCAGGCTGAAGGGCATTGTCCACTGAGGTTGTAGGTTATAGTGAATCGATGCCTATTAGCATCAGACTGAAAGGTAGCGTGACCGACCGTGCACTATGTCACCTTTACTCACAGAGCCAGCCAAGAAAAGCCTAAGAACCTAAGCGTAGGAAGAAGGCACACACTTGTGCCTAACTAACAACATCCAACCATCTGTCCAGGTCAATATATGAAGGGCCTCAATTAGAAAGCATTTTTTGCACTGTGCATGTTGAGCACAAACAAACACTTGATCAACACACTTTCACCCCTTTACCAGAGGGGTATGAATGTACTTCTGTCTTATCACTGGTGTCCACACACACACACACACACAAATCAAGAATTGATAGTGTGTGTGCAACCCTTAGTTTCAGTGAGTAAATGAAAGCCATCACTTCTCCACAGATCACGGCGAAAAGCCATAGAAACATGTTTAAGAGCCACTGTGCTTCATCAGCTCTGCAACAACAACAACAACAACAACAACAGCAGCAGCAGCAGCAGCAGCAGCAGACACTATTAATCTGCTTTAATGAAAAGGCAAATGTATGTGCTCCGCATATAGCTCACTGGGAAAGAACTCATTAGAGGAGAACACCGGAGGAACATAAGGTGTATTATAGCTATAGAAGGAACAAAATAAAATAAGACTGTTTTAAGGGAGATTATCTTCCTGCTAATTGAAGACAATGAGTGTGTTGTGCATCCTGTTGCAGCTGTTCTCACCAGCAGGCCTTGGATGATGGTGTGCCGGTTCTTGCCTTCATAGTCCACCACCTCAATGTAGTCCAGGTAGGCGTCGGCCCAGTAGACCAGCCTGCTGACGAGATCCAGCGTGATGCCGTGAGGGAACACGATCTTACTGTCCACCAGCTTGGTTCGGTTCTGGCCGTCCATGTCGCAGCGCTCCACCTTGGGTATCTGACCGTAGTCTGTGAAGAACACCTTCCTGTGGAAAAGGAAGAACAGACCTGGTTGAGGACAGATGGATGAGACGATCGATTGAGCTGGAAAATCATCATAGGGAAAACATCCCTACTAAGTCTCTTAAAACCTGATGTCTAGAATAGTTTTAATTCTAGGGCCAGCATAATTCAAATGAACAAATTTACATTCTAAATCTGATTTAAAACCAAACACAAATAGTTTGTCAGAGTATAATAATACATTTAATTAGATTACCTATTAAAACTATTCTTATAAAATCATAGTGGAGCAATATAAAATAACCGGTAACTGATAAAAGGCAATTAAAATTAAGGCTTTTTTTTGTTGATTTTACTTGCTTTATTACAGTAATCACAGTAATATATACTGAGAGATTTGTGGTCTCTAATTTAATGTACCAAAAAAGGATTATCATAATGTTAAATCAATGTTAGTGTCCATCTTTCTAATCACACTGCAGTCCAAAACAAAAAAGCAGCTACAGAGAATCCACCTGACTTTGTTACTGGGAAAAAAAAGAAAATTACACGGAAGCTGCAAGCGCACATATATACGCACACGCAAGCACGCACACACACACACACACACACACACACACACCCACACACACACACACACACTTTCAGGAATTCAGTTGGAAAGGCTGGTCCCACACAAAAGGGCTGTAACCAAAACATGCTCTGACTCCAGCCGTTGTCGTGGGCTTGTAATGTGTTTGAATGCAGTGTGTTGATGCAATATAGCGAACGTAACGTATCCAACTTACCCCATGGTGGGGTCGAGGGCAATGCCTTTGGGGTTGTACAGCTCCTGGTCCAGGAGGGTGACACATGTCTGCCCGTCCTTGTCGCACACAAAGATCCTGTCGTCCACGTCATCCACGAAGTAGAAGTTTCCCGTCAGCCAGTCGATGGCCATCTGCTCCACATCTGGACAGACAAAGGTTGCCGCGGTGAGGACGGGGTAAAGTGGGAGACAAGCACAGTGTTTTCAGTACTACATCATAGCTTCAGGATGGGATGTTATGCATAAATAAGCAAATAGCCTCTCTCTCGCTCTGAGATGACAGCCAACTCCAATAAGCAGCTGTCAAAGTTCAAAAGTCACTGAGAAAGACGGAACAGGAGACGTGCTGTTTGTTGCTTCGAGGAGTGTGACGCAGCTGTAGCTAAGCGACAGTACGAGTGCGGCTTCCGCTGCGTTTGGGCTCAGATCACGTGGGAGACCAGTGTCCAACACCTAAATGGGCGCATATGGCACCAGACACATGCGTTATGGAACGCTTACGGGTGAAAACACTGGAATACGCCGGCTCTTTACAGACTGCCCTGAACGCGAGGCCCCGAGGGAGCAGAATAATACGAGAGTACTTTAACTCTCTCATTCCCTCCTCTTCCTTCCTCTCCTCAAATAGACAGATCAGAGACAGAAACATATTGTCAACGCTAAAGGAAGGGCTGATATTTAATGTAGTGAGGGAAGGAAAGTACATTTATTTACATTTACATTTAAAAAACGTACTTTAGTTATTTTCATTCTTCTCAACTTCATTCTTACTACACTTCATTTTGGAAGAAAAAATTCTACTGTTTACCCCCCAATATTTAATTGCTGCAGTTATTTGTAACTTAACTATAAGTAACATTTGAACATTTTTAATACGCTAAATCATTGACATTATGCTAAGATGACACATTGTTGACAACAATACAAAAGATGTAATACAATGACAGCACTGGGTCTTTCTGCCAACTTAGTACTCCAAATAATAATGGCAGGAAAATCGGTGCGGGTCATTTCAGAGGGGTTCGGGTGGGGCCCCCCCGATGGGTGCTCACCGTGTCTGCCTCTCAGTGATGCGGAGGAAGCATACGGTGGGTTTTTACAGATTTCCTTCTAAAAAGATCTGGGTAGTTACAAAACATTATTTACACAATTATCCCTTTTACACAATAGTGAAAGTGGCTGAATAGATATTCTAGCACTGACTTTTGTACTTAAAAATGATCAATCTTAAGACGTAAAATGAAAACTATTTGTCTGCATGACTAGAGAGAGCGAGAGAGATGAGCAGAATCACAAGACTTTGTATTTTCCCAGCTGCCACGAGCTGTGCTCCCCACCGGACCGACGCACACAGACTTACACACGTACACAAACGCCTCCGCTACAGGGCCAAAGCCATGCTGCAGGAGGCCGTGGTCACATGCAGGGCTCACGGCTAATGGGGGGATGTTTACCAGGATGAGCCGGGAGGATTTAGGGGAGACCAAAGGATCGGTTTCTCCAAGAAGGAAAGAAAAGCTCAAGTGGCGGGGACATGACCAAGCAGATTCCTTGAGTGTGCACGCCGAGAGCTCAGCCGCGATGGACCAGAAGATCTGACTGTATTTCCAGATGAACCCTCTGTATTTAGAGAACAGCCTGGCTGGCCCATTTCAAATATTTTGGGTTCAAGTAAAAGCGGGAAAACAGATTTTTAATAAAAACTATAAAAGCAGATGGAGGTAGAGCAAAGGGAAGAAAAAGTGAGAAGACCGAGGAGAGAAGAAAGAGGGAGAGAGAGAGAGAGATCTGATTCCCACCACGGAAACTTGGCCATTGTGCGGCAGCATTTCTGAGGTTTACGGGAATCAGGGGTCACATTCCCAAAGGTGCTGTTCATTTCTAACACAGAGTTCTCAGCTCAAACGCTTACAGCTGCCTCACAACACGCTGATCCTCTGAGCAAGCGTGTTGTGGGTAAACAAAGGAGGGGGGGGGGGGGGGGGCTCAAAAACCTGAGAAATACCTGCACGCTGCTTTCTGACACAGCCCACTCTCTCCTTAACAATATGGCTCGAGTGAAGACTTTTGAAATCTCCTCCCATTCCCGCTCTCCTCCTCCGCGATGCATCATCCCCCTTCTCCCTCCCCCTTTGTCCGATCCCCAGAGGTGGGGAAACAGGCTGGATTCATTAACTGCTCAGCTCTGTCTGGCTCAAACTATGCAGTAAAGAACAACACAGCAGAACACAAACGCCTTTCTTTCGCTACACTTTCTGCTCCCTGTCGGTCTACGAAAACAACAGCCAGGAGAACGTCTAGATAATGTCTTTAAAGCGCCTCGCTAAACGGGGCAGTGCCAGGCAGTTTTACTAGGAGGACATGTGAGGGGCATTCGTCTTCAAAGGCCCCCACAGCGCTTTACTGTGCAGGGGGAACAAAAGAGTAGCAATATTAGCGGCATTACTTTAAAAGTTCAGTCACTTTAAGAACGGGATTTAAGCTTTAACACCACCCGCTCATACAACCCAACCCCCACCAAGCCCCCGCACGCCCTCAAACATCTGGTGACCACGTCGCACCGGAATCACACAGACGAGGGGGGGGGGGTGAAAAACCACAAAGAAAAGTGTGGTTCTGTTCCACAACTATGCAAGGCAAGTGGGGAAGTCAATTTGGATAATTTGGGCCTGGGTGGAGAGTGTAAACAGTCTACACCAACACCAAGTCCCAGCTAAGACCAGAGTGCATCAGAACCGGGAGCAGACTTCGAGGGGTTTCAAAGACAAGGCAGGGCGAGTCCCAAACGGCATCAGCATGAGACGTGGAACATGCAAACCAAAAAGGCCTTAAAGATCCAACGGAGAGTCCTATTACGTTATTCCCTCCTACACTGCCATGTATAGTTTATGTGTATTAAGGTTTACAATGACGAATGTCTTCATGAACTCATTAACGATGGACAGCACAGGACAGATCCTGTGAAGAAACCTTCAATGAGTGGTTTCATTTTTGTCCCAATGTAGCATCAATGTGTGAAGAGAGACACAGAGACACAGAGAGAGAGACACAGAGACACAGAGAGAGAGAGACACAGAGACACAGATAGAGAGACACAGAGACACAGAGAGAGAGAGACACAGAGACACAGAGAGAGAGACACAGAGACACAGAGAGAGAGAGACACAGAGACACAGAGAGAGAGAGACACAGAGACACAGAGAGAGAGACACAGAGACACAGAGAGAGAGAGAGACAGAGGAAGAAAAAAACAGCGTTTTTTTTACTGTTGAATGGAGAGATTTACAAATGTGCTGAGCGGCTTGCCTTTTAACAGCACATGACCTCTTAAGGAGATTTCAGGCCGGTGTCAGCGCTGAGCAGCACACTGTAGCTCATGTGTACAGGGAGCAGGTACTGTAGCTCTTACAGTACAAGCAGAGGAGGGAGGCTTAGTGACTGTTCCGGGATCAGCCCTCCTCTGCACAGTGTGGAGCATCAGGACACAAACTCAATGTTAATCTTTCATGTCTGGGTTTCCAAATGATTTCCGCCTGTAGTTTATTGTGCTGTATTGTTCTTATAAAGTACAAAATGATTAGGAAAAGTGTATGAATGTGTAGATTAAAGCTGATGAGGATGATATTGTTGATTGTCAACCAATCAGATCTTTAGTTTGAATTATTGGGGGTATTCCTTGACGTGCCCTAGCGTACAGCGCAGCATTATCGTGTGTCCTGATTGGTCAGAATGGCTCTTGCTATGTGCTATTAGCGATGTAATTTTGATAGATTGTTTTGTTATGCTTTGTTGTGACTAAATATTAGTGTCAGTTTGCTCTTGTCATGGGAGTTAATTACATCATTTTAGGTATGATTAACACACGCTGAAATATCTACAATGAGAGTAAATGAAAACATTTGGAGTTGGTAAAAAGAAACAGATATATATTTTATTAGTATATCATTTATTTGTGTGACCCGCATTATTTCCTGTATGTTCCTCCGTGCCACCGGTTGCTGCTGGCTTCCATGTTGACTGTGAGCATAAACCTGCTCCTCTTATTCTGTCACGCTAATACGACAGCGGTTTGTCCAAAAGAGCCACTCGGCTGTCTGGAAAGTCGCTTCCGATTAAGAAAAAATCCCTCCTTCTGCATTGTATTTTTATCGTGCTGACGAGGAGTTTATGGGATGGGTTGCGTGGTGAAATTTGTTCCTGACATTTTTTGTCGAGGTTATCATAAATAAAAAGAATGTTTTGTGTCATACTAAATCTAAAAACTGTCTACATCCTGAGATATGGTTTATTGTGTCATGCCAGCAAATAATTAAGACTTCAAAATGCAAAAACAAAACCTTGTTGTGTACTATGTACACACATACTGGCATGAAAATATGAATTACATCACTACAGGACGTGCAGTACCCTTCGATTCCCTCCTTATTCCAGCCATACAGCTTTAATCCTACATCATCAGTCATAAACATCCTTTCCAAGTGGCAGTGTGCGTGGGGGATGGAAGAGGAGAAAGTGGAGAAACCAGCTGAAGCTGCTGGAATTTCTGGTCCTTAAATTATTGAGGTTCTAGTTAATACTGCATGGTTATTGAAACTGTGATAATCCTACTTAAATAATAATATGAAGAACAACTACATGTTTTTCTTAAAAAGATCCGTCCATATTAGCAGCCGTGTTAAATGTTCGTGAAAGTCTGTCATAAATTGAGGGTTGTACTGAATCATTGGCTAATAACAGATTGGGCGTTAGTAAAGCTCAAAACCGAGAGGTGCATCTGGTTAAATCTTCTTCCTCTGAATACTGAGAGCAGCAAAATACCTCGTGCATAATTTTCCTCATTTGAAGCTCGCCTGATATTATCTGCTTTGAAATTAACATGTTTCCAAATGACAGCCACACCGCTTTACAGAGCTGGTTCGGCCGGTAAAATGTCTGCGATGGTCTGTGCTGTATGCAACCAAGCAATAAAGCTCATCCTATAATTCAATACAATTCAAGTTGTGAACTTAAGGAAAAGTGGAGACGGGGCAGAGAATCCGAGAATAGATGGTTATACATCTTCCAGCTTCCTAAAAGATGAATGTGTTATTTGTGTACTTTTCTTCACAGTCAGGACGGTTCCGCCCCAAAAAGCAGGCTGCAGCACGGCAAGGAAGCTAAAGCATGGACGAGATAATCAGAGGCAGGAGAAGAGGTTGTGGACGCACCCACGCGCACGTCAGCACTCATTTGTACACCTTAGATCTCCATGGTCTGTCTTTTAGTTTCCTTTTTACATGAGATGAGATTCTTTCTAAAACAAAACCCGAGCCGTGGAAAAACACAGCTGCTTTAAATGTGCGGCCGCGATGTGCTCTGACTCACAGGCTGCCCACAAGCACGCAAGTACTGATGCTGATTTGGCACCATAGCTGGATGTTTTTCTCCCCCCAGTTTGACTTTAAAGTGAAACACATTGAAGGTTACCCCGACCAACAAGCCCGTCCAAATATCCGTCTTCAAAGGATGTGAACCACACAAACTTAATAATTCAAGGCGATGATCGGCCGAGGCCTTTAGCCAACGGCTGGGCTTTTCTGCGATTGCTGGAGTGAACCTTTGAAGGCCAAAGCTGAAACAGAATCACTCAATATTCTGATTTGCTAGATGAACGCCAATCAAGCAGGCATCTGATTCCAGTTGCATGCATTTCACGATTGCAACAAAGTCATTAACAAATTGAAATGATTTGGTTCCTCTGCTTTTATTGTTCTTTCATTCCCAGTGATTACGGTTTGGATTTTAATTTGTCCGTGTGTCGAGTCAGCATCCTTGATAGTATCATGGTTCATGTGCTGAAGGAGCTGTGGGCAGGACGGATGTCATCCGTGCTATTTTTTTTCCCATATTTTCCTCTTTTCAGCCCTGTTTTAGTACATCTTAGCAAAAGAAAAAGGTTTTCTTCCAGCTTTGCCACACAACTTAATGATGGCAGCAGTGAAAAATAACCTTATACAGTATGTGGCCACAAAGAAATGCTGGGAAATGAACGATGCACCTACACAGCCTTTTCTTGCTGTCGTATGATGCACTGCGTGTGGGGAGCCGGGCCGTGGTGTCCTGCTGGGTACTAAGTGTGCGGGGCCGTGGTGTACTCACGGTGCAGGCTCAGGGAGATGTTGATCACTCTCTCCTCCGTGAAGCTCTTCAGATTGGGGATCTTGGCACATTTGAGGTGTGTGGACGAGGGGGCGTCTCCGACATGGATCCAGCACACAGTCTCCTCGGCGTACAGGAAGTCCATGGCCGTGGTCTGTTTGGTGCTGGTCGACAGCAGGCTGTGCACGGCGGTGCCGCTCAGGGAGGTGGCCTGGATGTTCTGGGAGTTGGCGATCAGCAGAACAGGCAGACGGTCCACCGGCACTGGAACGCGACAGGAGCATAAGGAACGGTCGACGGGGGGGGGAAACATTCGCACAGTCTCGGTCCCGGACTGGATTGCATCGAGTCCCACGGACGTCGGCTTACTCACCATTCTTAGCCTTGCATGAGCGGTTGTCGGGCTGCGACAAGTAGCCCTCCACACATGAGCAGGCGTAGGAGCCGTCTGTGTTGCTGCAGGTCTGACTGCAGGTCCCGTACAAACTGCACTCGTCAAAGTCTGAAACACAGAAACCGCAGATGGTCTCATCAGAGTTTAGCAAGTAACAAATACCAGCTGGGGACTGAAAATACAAAAAGACTAAAACATAGCCGCGGATGAGACGTAAAAATGCTGATTAAAATTGTTAAAAAGCAATAGTTCTTCTCATTTCAGGTGGGTTGAATTGCAAAGATTTAATATTTGACTTGCCTTACAGCTTACACTGAGCGGCCGGTAGACAAACTCACCTTTGCACGTCTTTCCATCCGCGCTGATCTCATAACCACTCTTACAGTAACACGCAGGCCCTGCTGGAGTCACCGCACAGCTTTCCTGACAACCCACCAGCGAGCAGTTGGCTATAAACACTGGAGGGCGACAATACATTAGTGAGTTTCACGAGTGTTATTGAGCTAAAAACACTGCAATAGAAGGTCCATTTGTGCATAATTCTGTAATAATCCATTCAACGTTCCTCACTAAACCCGTAAATGACATGGGGATCATTAGCGTCTTTCACCCGTCTGGGTGCTCGCTGGCAGACGACTGGAGACAAGCGTGCCTGTAGGTGGCAGGAGCAGGTGCTGGAGCTTGATAACACACTTTGTGTGGATTATTTCCAGTTTAGCTGGGCGTTAACGGGCATAAATACTTGATGAGTGGAGCTAAATTGTTGAACTATAATATCTGCAGCCTCCTTCTGACGATGAAGAGGAAATAAATAATGAGTACGACACATTCATCATCTGCATTAGAACTGGCAACCGACAATTACAAATACTGTTTATACTTAGTGCTTAACTTGTGCAGTTTCTGAATGTCAGACTTTTATGCATACCTTCAACTATTCGATTGTGAGTTGACGTGTTTTTTCACTGAAATATGACATTATTTGTAGCCCGTTAAATGGAAGGCAACAACATAAATCAACTAATACTTAAGACCTGCATCGACTTCAATACGTCCCTGCAGACCCAAACCATCTCCAAGGCTACACACACATCAAACAAAGAAGGGCACAAACACAAGCCACTGCAATCCCGCCTTGCACGTCCCGTGGTACAAATCAAGACACGGTGAGTCATGTCAAACCAGGATGACAAGTGATTCACTTTCCCCATGAAAACACTGGCAGACAAGTCACACTTACACAACACCTCCGGGCAGAGTTAACAGGCATCGGGAATCTCACCACACTTCCAAGTTAAAAGAAACAAAAGCCCACAGTCTGGGTTTGGTGCTGTGTTTCCTGAATCAATAATAAACTTCAACTTAAGCCAGACAGCTATGAGTACTGAGCTATAAAAAAGACAAATCACTGGATTAATCTCTGTTCATTTTCACAAGTGATCTGCATCATATCACAATAAACTTCCCTAGAGTGGATTGGACTTCATAGACGTAAGTAGGTCTTCCCGCTGCGCTCCCGAGGCTCGCTGAGACAACCACAGTTCAAATTACAGATGTGACCCGAATTTTCCAAAACACGTGTGAGCGCTGAGCTCTGTTTGTAACCAACAAACAGTTACACGAGAGGAAATAAATAAAACCATGATGGACGTGTGATTGGTGCCCTTCCACACAAACACGCACACACATAGAGTCCACTCCAAGGTCAAAGTCCAGTCTGAAAGTTGATTACGTCGTCCTTTCCCAAGCCGCTCCGTGCGTTTGTTTTATAAATATTTCACGCTCCATCATTTTTTAACCGAAGGAGGGAGCAGTGGGGAGATGGACAACACAAATTGATACATGTTTTTCCTTGAGAAAAGACATATTAGGTAAATAATTCTGCACAGTATGCCAATCGGAATCTCGTGGTTGTGTGGAAGGAAGTTTTGGAACGCCATCATTAATATATGTTAGTAGTCAAGCAGCAGTAATTATTTCCGCTGGGTATTTTATCATTTATGTGACGGAAAGTATCGTCCTGTCCGTCTGTCATCAGTCGTGTTTCTTTGCAAACTGTTTGACAGACATGACTCACAGATAGAATTCAGTCTTCCGTTCTCTTTGACCCTTAATCCTTCCTGTAACAATCCATCCGGCCAGTAATTATCTTTTGCACAATCAAGTTCTGTTTTCCCTCAGTGTGGTCAGCATGATCGGCATCGCATTCTTTAGGGTCATCATAAATGACTTCCTAGTTTCGGGTTCCAAAATGACTAACGAGAAGTAAGGCCCTCTTTGTGTTATAATCCCAGGTTTGCACAATCGTAAGAAATACGCGTTTTCAGTGAACATGACTGCACGTACGCTTACAGCTCCAGCAGCCGCTCAGCACTGCGCTAACAGCGGGGTTATTTAAGATTGTCAGCGTTGTGGCGCTGAATAGCAGCCAACCTGTAGTCCCCTCTGTTGAATCTGACATTCCTGTCAGCTCTGTTAGCTTTGTTAGCACTCATTGCAGTTGTTTGTTTCTAAGGACAGCACGCAGAGCAAAAGAAATAACGCAATAGTTCCCATCGGTGTGGCGATTCAATCAGCCACTGTTTCTTCAGTGGGACGATGTCACGGGTGAGAACAGAACAATAAGGAATCAACAAATAGAACAACAGGAATCGTAATCAGCGGAAAAACACTCGTTGACGCTGACATTACGTGTCCCTTAAGCAGTGGTACCTCGGCAGTGCGGCCCTTCATCCCAGCCGTCGGTGCAGTCTGCAGCCCCGTTGCACAGTTTGCTCATGTGGATGCAGAGGTCTGTTCCTCCACACTGATGCTCGTTGGGAGGGCACCGGGATACGGTGGTGTGAGGACCTGCGCGTGACAAAAACAATCATGGTTAGCTGAAATAAAGTGCTGTTTATGTGTATCTGGCTACAAATGCAGCAAAAAAAACATCACCCAAATATCCCTGATGCTTAACCCTATTGAAAATAAATGAGTGGCATGTGAGCCAGAAAAACATTTAACATTTAAATATAATCAAACAACAAACACAGGGGAGATTCCTCCATGTGGCAATCACAGTTGATCATCGTCTTACAGACAATCCTAAACAAATGAATGTATTCCTAAAATCACTCAATTCTCCTTCTTGTGATTGTGACCAGAGTTCATGAACTGCGTCCCCGCCGGGGAGAAGGATTGTATTTTGGCACATGGAATTGGACATGAAAAACGTAAAAACATTATTTGAAATGACCTCATCTCATGAGGAAAGAGCCTGAAGACGATCAAATCAAAGAGTAAAGGGTATGAAATAAAAACCCTCCATTGTTATGAGACAGGCTTATAGGCTTTAGGGGGAACATTGGGTTTGGGCCGAAGGCTTCATTAGACATGGCTTAAACATCCAATATTAAACATGATAACCTGCTCATTAGTCTGCTTTACATAAGCAAGTACGGTTAGCTGTTTTCCCCCCTTCCAGTCTTCCAGTCTTGCTGTCAAACTAATAAAATCACTGCTAGCTTTATTTTGATATTCATCAAATAGAAATGAAAGCGGTATTGAAATTGCCATCCAACTCTCAGCAGGAAAGCAAATGAGGATCATTCATAACAAAAGAATTGCTGAAAGGCAAGAAAAATGCATAAGCTTCTTCCTTCCTTTTCTTTGTATTGACACGTTACCCTTTTATTCAAACAGATCGCTCCTCTAAAGGGCTCCTCTTTCTCAGCCGATGTACCAAAGGTCAAACCACAGGCCACACCTCCTCTTCCCTCCCCTTCTGCGTCCCCTCCCATCGTTTTACTTTCAACATCTGTTGACCCATTTACAGTGAGTGTGCGGAAAACGAACAGACACAAAGTGAGAGAAAGGGGACGTAGAGGAGCGAGTGGAACACCTCGTCCACAGGAAGTGGACGGAGCCCCACAAGGCTCCATTCTTAAGGGAGCTGGCAGCGGTCAGCAGGGCCGCGGTGGAAAAACGGCTAATTTGAATTAAACAGGGTCTTTTATTCCACATTCCTCTACTGTGAGGGAGCCCGGTTAGCAGGCCCAAACCAGCTTTCTCTTTGAGAAAGTTTCTATTTGCCCCGTTTCTCTCCACAGCTAGTTGTGAAAGGTCTACACAAGCTGGCATGGTGCAGCCGCCACTCTTCTGTTTCTGTTGCTCAATTAGAGCGCACACGAGGAAAAGGAGCCAGTGGGTGAAAACCGAGGGTGGGGGGGATTCAATCATTATTTTACGATGGAGAATTTAGATTGTTGAAAGGTTTCACTTCTCTGCTACAGACGTCATAGAGATGTAAGCAGATAGCAGGAAGTGGCTCTCAAAGTGGCTCTTTGTCATGACCCAACAAAAGTGTAGAATTTTTATTGAAATAATTTTGTGTGGCTTTTTCAAATAATGGAGAAAATGGAGAAAATCACTTTCAGGTAAAAAATAAAATGAAATATACAACCAACTTGTTAGAACAATGCAAATAAAGTTCTATCCGTGCAAAACATAACAAATATTTGGCTATAAATGTTTTGCACTGAACATCTTTTCAAGATAATAACGACAAAGTGCAACCTGTGAAAAAACAGGGTTGCAGACTTGATATGGCTTCTAGATTCATTCTCAATGTTGAGCTTGGATCTGTATTTAGTTTACTGTACTTTTCACGTTTGTAACATGGGAGGTTCTCAGTATACTTCTTGAAATAAATAATTGCGAATATCTCCATCCTACCCACCTGTAATACCACTAACACCCACTAGGGGGTCGCGCCCCATAGTTTGAGAAGCTCTCAACGCAAAATTTGTCTGAGGTTTCCGCCTTCAATATCAACCATTAAATACACCTGATGGATACTTTTCTGCCGGCTACCCGAACGACATTAGAGCCAAACGGAGCATTTCTCCTCTGAGCGTCCATTGAAATGAGACTAATGGCATAATGGATCAGACACCTTTCACGAGGGGAGTAATTAAGCCGCCACACATAGAGGGAGATCACATGCACTTTTCTAGCAAAAGGCAGTGAGGGCAGAAGGAGTTTTGGAGGAAGAGGGAGGAGGGGGGGGGGGAAAAGAGAACTAAGGCCATTGTTTGAATCATACAAATCGGCTGTGACCCCTCCCCCCCCCCCCCCCCCCCAACAAAGGAGGCTGAGCCGAAGTGCTGTAAGCAGCGTCTTGTGCTAAGCTGATCTGGACTGTGGCACGGTCACCTGAAGGGAGAGCCGGCAACATGGCGGAGGCCACGGCAACATATGTGCTTTTCTAGTATTCATATTTAGGACTCGTATGCCTTGCTCAACATTACTTGTTTCATAGGTAATGTCTTTTCAGCTTGCAAACAGTCTGTTGGTATGCGTTTCGTCTCCAGTTATAGACGGAGAAGGAGTCACCATCTCGGTCTGGATGACGCTGTGGGGACTTTCCATTTTATTACTTCATGCCTCCGCGCCGCTGCAGGTCTACGCAATCCTTAGTCAACCAATAACAAACACACAAATAAATAAGAGGACATTGCAAGTCTTAAAACATAAAAGAGAGTCTCCGCAGGCCAGAATGAGGCCAGCTCTACACGGCAGCAAGGTTACTATTTCAGCACAAGCAATGGCAGAAATACTCTTATTTTCAGGAGACATCAACCATCCATATGTAGTTGAATAATTTAACATAATGTTCCATAAATATCGCTCTTGAATAACAGCCAGCTCAACTTAGACACACTAATACCGGCTTCCCCTGGCCCCTGATGGCTGAAACCCCTCCGACGAGCCGGCCCTGCATGGGGAGCCCTGGGCCCACGTGACACCTTCTTGGACGGATCGCCAGAATCTTGAGCAAGAAGACCCGAGGCGCCTCTGGACCTCCATCATTCGCCTGCCCTGCCAAAGAAACCAAACTCAAAACAACTAGGACACGGCACCGAAAAGAAAGAACAAAAACCACAGCAGAGCCTCATTTCGGCTCGCAGGCTACGGTAGGAAGTGCGTGTTCAACACAGTCTTGTCTGTAAGACTACCGCCAGGCACAAAGTGCCGACTCAGCAACACGTAGCCGCAGCGCGCCGACGGCATCATTTGTTTGGTGGTAAAAAAAAAAACACTGTTTATTTCTGACGGCTAGCCCATAAACACTTCACTCTGCAAGTGGAAAACAGCACATTAACCTGCCAGTCCAACCACACCGGAGTGCCTCCCAACAGCTCCAGTGGGTTTATTTACAGCTCGATGAATTCTCTCTGTCCAGGCGATCACACCACACTTTAACAATGCTTTAAGCGAACAAACAGCAGCGAGGTTCTTTATTCTAAGGGCTCTGCCTTTCGATCTGCTGGCAGACTGTGTTCTCTCGCTGCACTTTAAGGTCTCTGGCTCTTGCTGCTTACTCCTTTTCCTTCCAAGATATCAACACCACATTTTCATTCCTTCCTGGGGGGGCTTCTGGGGTGGCTGGCAGGACGACAAGCAAAGCAGGAAGGTCTAATTCCAGCTCTCACAAGCACAACAAGCTGAGCCCTCTCAAAACACAGCAGCACTACGGCCCCTCGGGGCACAGGAACCACTAAGCAAACACTTCTATCTGCAAAGTGAGTTACGACAGTCACTCAGGACCAACGAGCAAATAAATAGATGAAGACCATACAGGAATGGTTATGAAATAGTGAGTTAATACACACAAAGGAAATCAATGGGGAAATTTCCGGAAGTTACATCACTCGTCCGTGCACACCTTTTTCCTTGGGCATAAAGGGGCAGATAGAAGTTTACATAACACACAGTGACAAACTCTTTCTGTCACGCGTTCTGTCTTCTTCCCACAAACACGCAACGATGAAATCATTGAAATAGGTATATTGCCGACTGAATACGCTTCATATGTCCTCACAGAGGTCCGAGGATTAACTGAAAACTGTTGGTGTTGTGCAAGTTGTTCTTGTAAAGAGCCGAGTGGGGGAAACACCGCTGCCCCACATTGACCGTTTTAGAGTCCTTATCCAGAAGGCTTTGTTCAGAAGAAATTAAGCGGCAAGCGCCTCTCCAGACGGTCATTTTCATTCGTTACGCAAGTCATTAGAAGACAAATTCAAAGGACATGCGACTAATTATCACGTAGAAGAACAGCACACAAATTACAGGAAAGGACCAACGGGGGTCGGAAAGGAGGATGAGAAACCCGAGACACCAAAGTCATGTCACGAAACGGTGGAGGTCGACGTGGAGGTGCGGACCGGAAGGAGGTGAGACGCAATCGCAGGATTTCAGGAACAAAAAGAGACTTTAAATCGTCAAAAGGGCAAACTCGGGATTCCAAACAGCGAAGAGTAACGGGAAACACAGGAACCTCCAATCGACACGACGTCTAACACAAGACAATGACACGACACTGGACGACAGATTCACAGATACACAAAGGCAGGTGCAGGTGATTGGAAACGGGTGGAATCACTCAGACAATCAAAAGAGGGGAACAGGACAGGGCAGGAAGTGAAGTTACCCCGGGAAACCAGAAACATGAGACTGGACCGTGACAAGTTAAAACATCCACGGCAGAAGACACCTTGTGTATTCAATAATGTGGTCTCGCATACGGGATGTAGTCGTTGATTACCACTCTATATATGTCTGTAGTGGTCCCAGCTTTGCTTCCTGTGCCCCCCCTCTGCCCCCACCCCACTGGGGTTCCTCTGCTCTGCCCCGCACCCTTCTGACGGAGCCCTGCTGAGATTACATAAGGGTCTCTTTCTTTTAAGGGTCGCTTTTCTTGGCTGTACACAGGCTTCAGGGGCCTGCTCTGCCCTTTCTGACGTCCTAAAACGTGGCCCGCTGGCTGCCGGTGGATCACTTCGGCCTCGCCGCACACTTAAATAAAACACCTGTGCATCATTTCTGCAGCGTCTCCATTTGTCTTTGCCGTTACTGTTGCACGCACTCTGTCCGGGATGAATTGGGACCCTCCGGAATCGTTGACTTGCATCGGTTTGGCGCTGATGCAACTGCGTGCTTAAATGAAGGATGGCTTTGTTTTCCTTCACTCCTATCCTTGTGAAATTGAGGCATAGGTTTTGAAATTGAGGGGGGAAACGTCAATAATAAACTAAAGTTAAGCGATGGAAAAACGTTGTACCAATAGCTCTGTGGAAGATCTATCTACGATTGCTCTCCTAAGCATTGTTCCCGACTCATCACAAGGTGTTTCTAAAGGAAAACTTCAGACCTTAGACCTTTAGACCTTTTGGCTCAAACTTCTAAAACAGTACACAATGCATAACTTATTTTCAAAAAAGCCTTTTGTTTATTTTGATAGGAATCACATATGATTGTGTTTTCCACTTTGAAAGTGGCTCATCTCCTACAGAGCTAATCGCAGCCTCGGTGGGAACTGTCTGTAAAACTGCCCTCATTACAGGGCAGGGGACATCAGTTCGGCGTTACGCGCTTCCTGTGTTTCCAGGACACCCTCCTTACACAAGGGAATATTTCAGGACCCCAATAAAGTCAACAGCCTGAGGAGATGGCAGCTCTGCCATTGCAAACATCCTATGAGGGCTCTGTGTTTCAATTGTTCACTGATTAGAAATGTAGATGAAAGCGCCATGTCAAAATGTTGTGCGCTCAGACAACCGTTTAGTTTTTGTTTTTACTCTTTAAAAGTGAAACCGGTCCGACCCAGAACCAAGGGGTACAAAGAACAGCATTGTGGGGGTTACACAGCAGGGCAAAGCAGCTGCACTGGACAGTGACTGACTTCACTGGCAATAGGCAACACACTAACAAAGGCCCATGCACATGAGTGAATAAATAAACGTCTCTCATGCAGCTTTTCAACCAGAAGCATCTACAAAAGCGCCTTCACAAAGAGCACATTTATCACAACAACACAATTACCAGTGCTGCTCAGTGTATGCACGGTGCACATGCAGTTTTGAACATTCAAATTCATTGTTCTTTTCGATCCTTGAGTCACATCAAGAAGCCCGTTTTGATTGGCTCAATATTCATTCGGTGTTCCTAATAATGTGTGTTGCTACTTGAAAAAAACTTAAATCAAATTATTTATTGTTCTTGGTCTTTACAAGAGGTTTCTTGGAAAAAAAGAAAACTATAATACAGAATCAACCGAGTTTCATTTCAAGTTTTAACAGCAGCAGATAATTGTTTGCAAATGGATTGAAACATTTTAACAGAACAATTCTAAGAAAAGCTGAGATAGGAACGGGCATTCATTTTGTCTCTCTGACTCACTTTGGCTTTTCACCAGGACACTGAAGTCAAATAACAAGTCCTATAAGTAGTGTTTTGGGGGAGTTTGTCTTCTGCTGGAGAGAGCAGGACACAGGAAACGGAGTCACTGTTGTTTCTGTCCCAGATAGAGACACGGAGGGAGGCCGGCCCACAGATGAGGACGGGGAGGAGGAGCAGGCTGTAAAAACAGCAGGTTTCTCCGTTGCTCTGGGCGAGTCTCTAATGATTTCCAGACCTATAGTGTCTGCGTCTAGACTGCAGCGACAGCACTCTGGCCTCACTCGCTCTCTTCCAGACCCCCCCAACAAACACACACACACACACACATTGCTGTCCACCACCTCGAGCCCTCTGAAAACCACAAGCGGTTCGGGCGGACGGGCGGAAAGACAACACCGGTTTCATCCGCTGCTCAGGGATTGAGCTTCAAAACATTTACACTCTAATGTAGACTTTAAAATAACAGACTA
This sequence comes from Apeltes quadracus, assembly GCA_021346845.1. Lineage (NCBI taxonomy): Eukaryota > Metazoa > Chordata > Actinopteri > Perciformes > Gasterosteidae > Apeltes > Apeltes quadracus. The sequence goes on from CM037933.1 coordinate 2,219,286, forward strand.
TTTTCCCTTTTCTGTAGTTCTACTTGATGATTGCCTCCTATGTGGCTCTGAATGCAAAAGGAAATCACATCCATCATGAAAGACAAACTTTGTAAATCCCCTAATTGGGCCTGACAGGAGTGTTAAGGGCGGAATGACCTTACTTACTCACTGATAAAACACACTGTGGTTAGCCACATAAATCTAATCCAAATTAATTAATCCGAAAAGATTAGTCTGAAGATTGCATTTAGAACGTGTGCAGAGTGATGAAATGCCACATTACAATATCAGTACCTTCAAAAAAGTCTTTCCAAAGCCAAAATGCAGGTTTCTGATCTATTTCTGGAGCTATTTTAAAAAGGACAGCACTTGTTAAATAGTATTTAGGTCAAACAATCTACGTGATTTCCACATGCCGATAGAATATCTTTACACATCTGTACAAAATTGGATATGAACCAACTATATATTTTTGTTGACGTGTTGGATAGAACGAAAGGTTTGGCTAACATTTGATTGTGATTGTGATTGATTGAAGATAAGCAGCGAGAGCTTTTATTCCACACAGAGATGGGGACTCGAGTTTGAGACTAGGACTTGAGTGGGACTTAAGTCGCGCACACAGTGACTTCAGACTTGACTCGAGTCTCGAGTCTCGAGTCCTCGAAAGCTCTTCAGACTCGACTCGGACTTGAGCTGTGGGACAATGTTTATTTGCAACACTTATTATAAGAGACTTGAGACTTGACTTGGACTCGAGCTCAGAGACTCGTGAGCATCTCTGATTCTGAGATCTCTGAGAGACCAAAGTGTCCAAAACCCACATGACCAGAGCTGCTCGAATGATGTAATACATTTATAGATCTGCATACAGTAAGCTGAAAAGAATTTCCTCTCTAGGCTCCAATTATCTTCCCTGAATTATCTAAATGTCAGCCAAAATTCACTCTGCAGTGAAAGCCACAAGCATCAGGATCAACAGTGTGTAATCCAAAGTGTCAATAAAATATACATACATACAAAATGGTGTAGTGCGTTCATTAGACTTACAAACATCAGGCTCCTCATCAGAGCCGTCGGGGCAGTCCTTCTCCCGATCACAGCGCCAGCCCTTAGAGATGCAAGTCACCCCATCTTTACACACAAACTGCTTTGGGCTGCACGTTTTGGGAGCTGAAAAGAGACAAAGGGAAAAGTGAATTAAATGAAAAGTCTCCTGCAAAAACACTTTATTGCTATTAGCAACCAGGGTCAGAGTCGATAGTCGGCCCCTAGAAAGTAGCTACTTGTTGAAGGGGGTTAGAAAACAGCTTCACCAAAACCCAAACACGCACACACACGCACACACACACACACACACACACACACACACTCATGCAGGCTTTGCATAAACTTGCTGCACCTAAATATCCAGGTCAGTGTTCCCAGGCAACCAGCAGTGATGCAACATGTCTGCAGGATATCAAAGAACATCTTGTTCTATGAGTTGCCCCCCTATCATCCGTTTCCCCTTCACTCTCCAGCCGTTTAAAGAGAGGGGGGAACTGCTCCCCGCAGCCAAATAAATGGGGGGGAGGGTTTATTCAAACCCAGAATATAACTCAAGGGCTCTTAGAAAAACACATAATCACTCCGACAACACACAAGCGACAAAGCTGAGTCACCCGGGGGAATTCATGGGAATCTCTGAGTGGAGGTTGGTACGGAAACTTTCCGGGCTTTGGGAAATACATAGCAAGAAAAGGGAAAGACACTTGTCTACTTAAATATATTGGTGTGTAACTGCAATCATTTCTAAAATGTGAACCAACGAAATGTCCAGGATGTAAATAAGAACTGAGGATTGTACAAACTACAATCTATTTCAAATAAATGTAATTTGTTGTTCCCTTGCAGTCTTTTAGCAGGTGTAAAACCGTCATTGAAGCACTGAAAAGCAACGATTAATAAATTGGCTCCTTGAGACTGTGCTATTCGTAACATGTGTATATTGTAATATTAACAATAATATTAACCCTTTGATACACAAGCTATGCAAAGCCCTTCTAAGGCACAACATGGGTCAAAAACTTTTCATGCACGGCTGAATGTTTTCTATATTCATTAAGTATTCATTAAATATCTTGTTTTTGATTACAACAAATCCTTAATTTCTTAATTTATGAACGAAAATATTTCTTGTATTTTTTAAATAAGCCATAAATTACCCATGTGCCCATGAGTGTAAGTGTGAGGACATATTATAATTATTATTGTGTTAATAATAATTATTTTAGCAGTGATTTGGACATAATAATTACACATTTAATCTTTGAAATGTTTACACACATACACCATACAACCGATAACACTGATATTGAAGTGTAAGTGTATCTGTAGTGTTGTATGTAAAACCTGAATAAAGAAAGTGCACATTTGTGCATATATGCTTCACAAATGCTTATTATAAGATAAGTGATCATATGAAACAGTAATGCAGTGAATAGGATGGAAATAATTATGTTACAGACTACATTGTAATCTTGTGCGTGTATTGCCTTAGATGGGGACACGTAAGGACAAAAGCATCATTCAAATACCAAACAAGTCTTTTAACCGTAAGTGCTACTTTCATAAAACAATTTCCAAACTATTAATTCATTACTAAACGGCACTTTAAATAGAATTCACTCACAGACATTTCTATGTTTAATATTCATCACCAGGCTACGATTGAAATGATTTGTGTATCATCTGAGCGCATATTTCTCTCTGAGCATCTCAGAACATCTTTTTATATGCACTCCGCGTTCGTTTATTTCCGGCACCACGTTGGTATGATGCCAGATACTGTTTCAGTGGGTCAGGTCAGAATATTAAGCACAGATTGATGGCGGTGATCTTATTGCAACTCCTTTGGTTATTTGGTAATACAGCATGACGAATAGGACAGAGGGAGGTGGGCGAGGGGGTTAGCATTGATAGAGGAGGGGCCGGGTCAAGAGGATGGCTGTATTTCCATTTGACTTCAGCATCCCACTCCTATGGAGGACTAAAAGTGCCACAATTAAATAAATAAATACACCATTAAATAATTACTTAAATGTGTCATTAATTAATTAAAATTAGAATTAAATATATAAATGTGTCATTAAATGTGTTTCTTAATTAATTCAAATTGGAATTAAATGTGTCATTAAATGTGTTTCTTAATGAATTCAAATTGGAATTAAATGCATAATCCTGCGTTTCAGTGCTTCATGAAATACTTACTGTCAAACTGACCCATCAAAGTCAGTGGGCGGGGCTAACGCGACTACTCTGATCCATTGCATTGATGGAAGTAGAGTACCTCGATAGAAACATGGAGGATCTCCGTGAACTTTCCAGGGTAGTTGGTGGGAGACATTTTAAAGTTAGCAGAGGATGTAGATGCAGGACCTGCTGAACCAGAGCATGTAGCTGGTAAAGCAGAGGAACTTATTGAAGTTGTTGGAGTCATTTCCGCACTTTCAGTAGCTCTGCATCTGAGCTTGACGCACCGGGTAACCAATCAGGCGTTAGGTTCCGCCTACCAACTTTTGATGGGTCAGTTTGACAGTACGTATTTCAGTATTTCAGGAAGCACCGCAACGCAGGATCGTGAAATGTAAATGTCATATGTAAATATGACATTTATATGTAAATAGTGAAATAATTATATAGGTATTTTACATTAAATTAATCGGTATTTGAATTAATTAATGACACATTTAATTCCAATTTGAATGAATTAAGAAACACATTTAATGACACATGTATGTATTTAATTCTAATTTTAATTAATTAATGACACATTTAAGTAATTATTTAATGATGTTTTTATTTATTTAATTGTGGCACTTTTAGTCCTCCATACGCTTCAGCCGCTGAAAGGAATCTTGAAAACAGAGCTCAACCTAGATACCATGAAAACAACCTGACATATTGCTGCACACATTCACACACACTCCCCACATATCCTCCCCTGCGTTCCGCTGTGGATTGTGTGTGTCTGGGCCTTGTGTGTGTCTGAAGGGGCATCACAAAGATCTGAATTAATCATGAAAGGCAACCAGGCTTGTGCTAGTGTTTCCTCTCTGCTCCTCATCCTTTGTTTTTTTATGTGTTTATTTTAAAGGTGTCACCGCCACCCATAGCAGGCAGCATCTCCAGACGTGCTGTTAACTCGCGTTCCAGTAATGGCAGGGTTCATAGGGGGACGAGTGCACACACAAGTCAACCTCAAGATGCTGCTGACAGAAACATAGAAGGGGCCGCAGGAAGTAGGTCAGGAGGTTAGCTAGCGGAGGGTGAATGGAGGCAGCGATACGCCGATGTTCAGCCTTAGGCCATTCCTAAACAGGGAATAGGGGAATGTTGTTTTTTTACATCATATAGGCAGGTGATAAAACCTCTTTTGAGGCACTTTTCTGGCCGCTGAGATTCTAGACGGCGCAGACGGATTTTGTTGTCTGTGTCACACTTTCGGGTTTTGCTTAATACAACAGGTCGCAACAGGTTGGGCTCGTGTTTTAAAACGAAGTACTGCAGTGAGGAAGAGGATACAGCAAAACAAAACCCCAAAAGATAAACAGATGAATATAGGATGACATAAGGATGACATGGAGCGAACAAGCTGGGTGAACCCAGCTGTGAGAGCAAATGGGGAGGCGGGGGCACCACGAGTCAAAAGGGGGGCGGGGCTCTCGCAGCTGGAGGCTGGCTTGAAGATCTGAGAACAGGCTGAGCTGTGCTGGGGTCCTGAGACGGGATGGAGGAATGTCACACATTCTATCAATGAACTGCCTGTGTGTTTACCAAAGTGGTGACGGAGGGAAAAGGCTTTGGGTCGACGCCATTTGGGCCGGATGTAAAAATGCGGCCGCCGGCGCTGTCTGATGGTCCACTCAGTCTGGTTTGGAGAAAGAGACCTGTTTTAAGGCAACCACCAGCCTCCTCCCCTCACCCCCACAGCCACAGCCCCATTTCCTGACACCCACAGCGGGGCTATAAATAAGTTGGAGTCCTGCCCTCTGAGATCAACCGGGGCACTCAGCAGCAGTCGAGGTGAAGGTGGACTTGAAGCGCTGTCAACAGCCTGTATGGAATCTGTTCTTCAAAGACGGCCTCATAAGGTGTCACACCTTTAAACGGACAGCCGCTATTCAAGTGTCTTTGAGCTAAACATCTGCATCAGCTCCGTGGCTGCTGTTGGGTAGAGGAAGACCACACACACACACACATACACACACACGGATCGGTTAAGTATCTGCAAACCCCTTTTAATCCATCCCAGTGCAACAAGACCAATATCCTGCAGCCATTGAGTTCATGTTGGCATCATGTTCATCATGTTAGGCGCATCAGCGTGCTAATATTTGCAAGTGAAGCAGTCAAATATTAACCTGATGAAACTACTGCCATCCGGTTGGATGCATCCACTGGAAAACCATGAGCATATGCACCAAATCCATTCAACAAGTCAAGATATTTTCACCAAAATAACAGGCACTGGGATCCACAGTCATGCAAGCACTGCAACAGAGGAATGGATACTCTGTTGCAGAATATTGTGCAATGGATGATTCTTGCTAGTTTAGAATATCCTCAGTTTAGATTATCTTCAGTTAAAAGGGGGATGGGGGAACCTGCAGTTTAGTCTACAGAAGATAACGTGCACTTTTTCAAAGGACGTCGGAGGAGAAGTTGATCCCACTCTACCAGACTCTTCACCGTGAGACATGATAAAGCTTCATTATCTTTTCAAATATTTAGAGAAGGGAAGTTTATATGAGAGCAGGATAAACAACCTGAATTGTGTGTAATCCATCTTTACATTGACGCCCACTTTATACAAACTGCATCTGTTCAGAGGGCTGCAGACCGGATTACCGGTCTTTTCGGCTTCACAGAAGGCCAAATAATTAAACACCCGAAATGCAGAGGGTTTAAATAGGTAATTAACAATTCAGGCCAGTCAATAAAGAGTATAGAGTGGAAAATGTTCCAAAAAAGTTATTGTAAAATTCTTACAAACCAAGACTTTTGACACAGACAGTAAGCTCCCAGAACAAATGGGAAGACCTACAGGTAGAGACTGATGTAGAGCAGAGAGACAGCGGGGAGTGGGGACTAGTTTGCTGACCTACAGGCTTTTCTGAGGGGCCAACAAACAAGTGAATTATCTATATTAGTCTGTTTGGCTGCTGCCGACCGCCTCAGCATCCTCCTGCAGAGCCCAGGCACTAACGCTTCAGGGTTTTGTAGTGCAAGAGAGTAAGAAGGAGGATGAGGGAGGGGAAAAAAAGTTTTCCAACATGACATTTTACAAAACAGAGGAAAAGGGGCCCCAGCTGTGCCTCTTAAATAAACCTTTCTAGACGAGTTTGGAAGAGCAGTCGGGCCGTGAACAAATTAAACAGAGGTTCAGACAGACGTTCGACATGATTACCATAGAGAATGGACAACTAAGCACATGTGTATTTACATAGCAGACACCAATACTATAGCAACAACAGTTCAAGTTTAGAGGAATTAACAACGGGAATGTGCTCATGTTTGGTGGAAGTAAAGCCAAGTAAAATGGGGCTCCGTCCCCCATTTTACTGCCTGACAGTTTTTCTACCTGACGGTCGGATCGACCCACAAACGCAGTCAATACGCATGAATTTAATGAGGAGCTCTTTGGCTGTCTGGCAGAGATTTCACCAAAGGCTCAGGCCCGAGCGGGCGTGGGGGCCACCAACCTGTTCGCTTCCATACGAGGATTAACCAGCAGCGGAGTAGGGTACGAAGCAGAATGCCACAAGATGTGATCCGCCATCATCAAATCCCTTCGCCCCAACCACTGCGACAGCACACGCAGAACGCACGGCCACACAGGGAGGGCAATGACAATTAAGCCTACTTAGCATGCTGCCGAGGGGGAACATATTAAAGGGGATTACGTGAAATTCTTTGGTGCAAGTTTTTAGTGTGACGCAGGAGCTGTTTGGAATGAAAAGCGACTCTCGACATGATTCTGTGACGATGAAAATGGTCATTTGAGAAGCGATACAGTAAATACTAATAACTCATGTTGTGCATAATGTCATACAGGCGTTACATTAGAGCCTTAAGTTCACTGCCGTTGGATGTGTTTGGAGTGCTACTGATATGAAAGTTAGAAGTATTTTCAGTGAAGGAGCTTCTGGAAAGTTTCACTTTCTGGCAAAAGAGCAAAAGATAAAAGGTGGTCAAGTCTGAAAGACTGGAAACAAGCGGAGAGAGCTAACCTCGCTCTGGCTAAACACAATTGACAGACAGAAACCTGGTTTACTTAATATTTGTGCAGAAACAGGAATGTGAGTTTGAGAACTAGGATTTGTTGTTCTATCTACACACTCACCTTTCTTAGGCTGAGGCAGAAATCAGAAATAATGATTGTGGGTCCACGTGACGGGATTTCTGCCACTAAGTGAAGGGAGAATGCCTGCTTGAGGGATTAGTGTTACAATTAGACTCGGGTTGAGGTTAAGGTTGGGCTTTGTGTCTAGGATTAGAAGTTTGGGAATAAATCTTTGCATGAGCAGGGACCTTGATGCCGATCGTGCCCGTCATTAGAAATGCATTGTTTTATGTGTAAAGTATCTGAAATGCCAGGGATGCACTTCTATTGTGGGTGTTGACTTTTCTACCTACATGGAATTAAATCTTTATCTAATCTTCTAAAATAGGTGCAAGTCTGCTCTGACATACATACATACATACATATCCTTCATTGTGCATTTTGCATCACAGACGATCCTTTCAGACTGACACAGCGGAGTGAGTTCAGCCTGTGTGTGGTGTTGGTGTGAACGGCTAAACGTGAGGCTTTCAACTTGACCCCTACACTCTCTGGCCTCAGCATTACAGGCCAAACACGAATTCCTGATACTTAAATATAAACTAGAGCTAATTTCAGTACATTCTACTTTTACATAGTCGATAGAGGAAGCACGACACAACGTTGTACGTCAGAGTTTAATAGTGATGTGCGGAAGCTAACCGAAGCCGATGGCTGAGCTAGGTTTTTTGATACAACTTTCCCTTTCTCTCTTTCACTAAAACTTTACTGATGCAGATAAATTGAACATTAAATTATTCTTTCTATTGAATTAAAGTGAGCTACTGTTAAAAATATACATATATATTACACACACACACAACATACATTTTACCAAAGCCACCACAGAATTTTTATCGTCAGTGTTTCGGACTTCATATTTAAAAGCATTAAGAGGAGTATTTTTGAGCAGCCTTCATCCATGATCGTTATACTAATTTAGGAACTGACCAAAACAAGCAATGAAAAAACGGCTGACTTTGGGCACAATACATTGAGTTGGTTGAGTTGAACTATTCACGAAGTGTTATGTCGGTGTAGTATTCACAGCCGGCTTCTGCTGCCCCAAGCGGCAAAAGCAAATCAGTTATTCCAGGTTATTAAAAAAAGACGCGTGTCCAGTGTTGGTAAACAGTATGTCAGTGTATCAGCTCAAACAAAAGAAAAAACAATAACATGGTAAATATATATATATATATATATATATATATATATATATATATATATATATATATATATATATATATATATATATATATATTAACTTATTGATAACGCTAGACAACATTTGCACGGTCAATCAAAAAGACAAAATAAAATTGGCACCATGCAAGATGGATTTTTGCCATTTCGCCCTAAGAGAGATAATAACCAGTAAGCCAACACAGCCACCCACTTTGGAGGCCTTGGTCTTAGCTAAAGACTTCCAGCGGGCAGGGCAGAATTTTTTCCCCATACATGCCTTTGTTTATTGGTTACTCCAATGTCAAAAGTTGCAGGCTAACGTATTATGAATATACACATGCGTGTTTTCTGTTCATGTTCTTTGTGAGGACCTCCTACGCCATGTTCTCTCCCCGGATCCTGAATTAGCTCCATCCAGATAGTGTATCTAAATCAGTGGTCACTACTGTGAAGTGGCTTATAGGGCTTTTCCAACAAGCCTGGCAACATGTACCCAAAGAACTTTAGCTATAGTACAGTGTCTGCTTTCAAAGACCTCAGCGGCATTTTCAGGAAATTAGGAAAAAAAGTCTTAAGATGGAAGCTCTTTCTCCTTCTTGTTTATCGTTAGATGAGCTATACAAGCTACTATACCTTCGTACATCTATAAAACACATGTGTCCGTTCAGTGTGGAGCTCCATCCAGGAGACAGCTAGCTTAGCTTAGCATAGAGCATTTCTCGGGCTCACATTGTATATCATTCTTTGTGTGCGAGTGTAAAGAACACAAATGTGTGGCTTTACTCTGGATTATGTGTGGGACTATTCCTTGGCTGTAAGCAGTGACTTCCTGGAGCCTCTTTTGGTTGCTCTACGGGTGCTCCAAGGTGGATTTTGATTCATTCAGGCTGTTTAGTTGTTTTTTTGGCTAAGGTTAGCTTTTCTGGAGGGCTACATTTAAAATGCAATATTTTCTTTCATTAAAAAAAAAAAAAGTAAGCTTCTAGTATTTACAGACCATTACAAATAGATAAATTCAGGGCACTAAGATGTCACATCATGTGTGCTGCAGTAGTATCGCCCTTTGCAAGCCAGTTGGAAATCTACGACTACAAAGAATTTATTTCATGCTATTCAGCCACATGAACTGTACTGATGTGACTGAACTTTACTTATCCTTAGAGTTGTTTTCCCCACGAAAAGCTGGTGACCAAAGTGCTGGATTCGATATATGCTCAGTTATGCAGTGGTTTGCAGTGTGTCATGTGATATAAGACATTTAGTCCGCTACCAACACTCCTTCAGTTATGCACCCATCTAAACCATGAATTTGTAGGCATGTTAAAGAAACATCTCCCCATTTTTTGCATGAACTGCTTTTTGCTAAGGTCAACAGAAACAATAACCTACCAAATATACCATGTTTTCCATATTACCCTCAGTTGTCGGCTAACAATAAAGTGGTAACCCTTCAGCCATGTGGATCCCCTCCCCCAACAACAGCAAAATGCCGGGCAAGTTCAAGGCCTTCACCAAATGTTACTGCAGAGAGGATGCCAAGCTAATTAATGAAAGGGAAGCGCAAACACAATGAATACGTTTAACATTTAAGGCAGGAAGATAAACAAGGCATTTCAGATGCAATTAAATGCCTGAATTGTTTTGACTATATTGCGGAATCCTCACTTAAAGCCTCAAAGGACAGCCCTGTGCATAAGGCAATAGTAATCTCATTTTACAGTGACGTTACAGCACTTTCATGAAGTGAAGCGATTGCAAATTCTTTCATTAGGGCCTTTTCCAGTGGGCCCCCAATTAGCACTGCTTTCTGAACAATTTGGGACTGTTCGTGGAGGTCCCCCCCTGGGAAACAAAGAGCAGTTCGGACCCAATTAAACTTGGGGTTTGTTGGTGGCCCGGGGTCTTTGCGCTGGCTACAGTGCAGAGACAGTGGGAGAAAATCCTTATAGGTCTAGAAAATGGAAAAAGACAAGTTCCAGGCAAGTCTGAAAAAACTCGTAACTTGTGTAGTTCAAAGGGCCTTACAAATTAAAGGGGCAATCAAAGAGGTTGGAAAAGCAATTCATCAGTGTTTGAGGGGAAGTAACATGCAGTCCAATTCCCTCCACAACAAGTGACATATTGGCTACAGTCTTGTGAGGTTGGCTTCAAAATGAGCGCTTTTTAACAGACAGGACACAGTAGCAACCAAAGTAATTGAGTACATTTTGCTTTTAGTATTACTTATTCATTTTGTTCGAGACGCTCAAACAAGCAGCAGCCTCTGCATCCCACAGGGCTGTTTTTTGAGTAAAGCCAAGGTTTGACGATGTCTTGTGTTATGCTGCACAAGGCTGACTCATCGAGTCAAGGCAATAAAGACTGAGATGGGGGAGAATTGCACTGAAACAATAAAAATATGTCAAGGCACAAACGATTTGCTTTAAAGCCCTTTAGTAGACCCAAGTGAGGGAAAAACTACAGCCAACCAAGTCCATCTTTTGCAGCCTAAGAACAGCACTGGGTAGTGCAGTGAGATGACTTTAAAGGCAGGAGGAACTCTTTATGGCTCTGAGGAATCTCACAAAATGCAGCTTATGGTTTAAATCAGTCACGCGTATTAAAGTCCTACTGAATCCAATGAAATGTCAAACTTAGAACACTGATTATCTTTAAACCGACTGGTTCTCCTCGTTGGAGGCATGTTCTTGCTGTAAAAGTGATCAGGTACAGGAAAGATATTGCCAACAGGAAAAAAGTATTATATCACAGCAGAAATAAACTTTTATTCCCTTTTAACCTGCAAAGAATTTAACAAATCCGTCTGTACAAACTCCGCTTGCATAACGCCCTTTTCTTTTCTTACCGAACAGAGGAGTGCGTGAGTGGGACTGTGAGGCTTAATAGTTTCCAGAAGCGGCTCCAGTCTGTGGCGGTACGTGTTCAACGGGTCGTAGGGGGGAGCTGTTCTGAACGAACAGCCAGGTGATAAGGTTAACAACAGTGACGCAGCGCTGGCACCACTAAACATGTGAAATTACACAATCCCCATTAGATGGGTGTGTTGTTCTAACAGAGCATCATACAGCAGCGAGTAACACACACTTTCCAACACCACAGACCCCAGTTTTGACTTTGACCCAAAAGAATAGATGGAAACATCCCAGTGTTGTGAGATCCGTTGAACGTGAACCAACTGAAACACAGACACGTGATGCACACTACGGCCCAGCAGAAAGCTGACTTTTTTTCCCTAAAAGACATGACATTAATCGTGTCTTGTTAATTGTCCCCTCTCGGGACAGTAACGCATTGGACTGCCGAGTGCACGGATCTGTAAACCAGTGCAAAGCAGGCACTTGGGCCTGTAGGCTACAGTCCCCATTCACTGACTGCCGGTGGGAACGTGTGAGAGCGCGCGCGAGCTGCGCAGGGCACGAGGAAATGTGCGTTCGCCGCTGTGACATTGCGATGTTCACGTGTGGCACCTGGGAGAGGCAGACGGAAAGCAAAGAGCGCCTCGGGTTGGAGCCCCATCCACGTTGCTTGTCCACTCAGCCAGGCGGCGGTTCCTGCAGGGCAAACTGGTCGCCCCGCATGCGGACCCCGCAAAACACACGCACACACTCGTAGGCTAAACATTGTTTTTCTAAGCATTCCATGCAATATTAGGATTATTTGAAGAAGAAAAAGATCAGTCCTGCTTACCATCAATAGCTCTGGTCGGAGGAAATACTTCCAAACTATGCAACAATCCCAAGAAAAGCGATCCGGCGGCCAACACGTTGGCCGCGGTGCGCAACATTGTAGCCTATCTCAAAAGAATGTTAGTCATCAATCGCGTCTTCGTGCTGTCAAGCTGGAGGTATCAGACTGGGCGACGATGTGCAACCGTTCCCGGGGGTGATGCTCCTCACCGGAGATCTGCTTTCTCTGGTTGCGCAATGAAGCCGACAGAGATGCTGCTGTCTGCCCACTCAGAGGATTTTATATAAATATATATATTGTTTTTTTTTTTGCAGGATTTTCAAGGCAAAACAAAGAAAGAGAAAAGCCTTCTCAGGGGCTCCTTGGATGCATGGACAGCCCTGCCACAAAGGCTAGCAGGCTGAACCGAGCATCAAGCTAGCCCCGCTCGCAATGGAGATGAGGGAGAGCTGGCGCCTTTAATCATGCGGTTGTCCGTCTTTTGTTCTCCCCAGGCCGGGTGAAAGAAGCCGCAGGAGGACACGAAGCCGTGGATTAAAACGTTGCTCTCCTCTCCACAAGCACCTCCTCCTCCTCCTCCGCTGCTGCTGCTGCTGCTGCTGCTGCTGGCCGCAGATTGAGGCTGAAGCCGGAGCTCCGTCAGTCAGTCAGCGGGCTGAGTGACGTCGCAGCAGCAGTAGCTCCACTGGCCCTCCCCTCTTCTTCAGCACAAGACCCCCTCACACGCGCGCACACACACACGTATACACCCCCCCACCCCCATTCAATTATACACTCTCCTGTAATCTTACTGCAACAATGCTCCGGATTCTTTCCTAACCCCTGAGTGTGCACGCAAACGACTGATCTACACCCACCGGCCACTTTATTAGGTACACCTGTCCATATGCTCCTTAACGCAGATTTCTAATCAGCCAATCACATGGCAGCAATTCAATGCATGTAGGCATGTATCTGCTGCAGTTCAAACCGAGCATCAGAATGGGGAAGAAAGGTGATTTAAGTGACTTTGAACGTGGCATGACTGTTGGTGCCAGACGGGCTGGTCTGAGTATTTCAGAAACTGCTGATCTACTGAGATTTTCACGCACAACCATCTAAAATATCCAATGAGCAGCAGTTCTGTGGGTGGAAATCCCTTGTTGATGACAGAGGTCAGAGGAGAATGGCCAGACTGGTTTGAGCTGATAGAAAGGCGACAGTAACTCAAATAACCACTCGTTACAACCGAGGTATGCAGAAGAGCATCTCTGAACGCACAACATGTCGAACCTTCAGGCGGATGGGCTACAGCAGCAGAAGACCACACCGGGTACCACTCCTGTCAGCTAAGAACAGGAGACTGAGGCTACAATTCGCACAGGCTCACCAGAATTGGACTATGGAAGATTGGAAAAAGGTTGCCTGGTCTGATGAGTCTCGATTCATGCTGCGACATTCGGATGGTCGGGTCAGAATGTGGCGTAAACAACACGAAAGCATGGATCCATCTTGCCTTGTATCAACGGTTCAGGCTGCTGGTGGTGCAATGGTGTGGGGGATATTTTCTTGGCACGCTTTGGGCATGTCAATATGGACCAAACTCTCCGAGGAATGTTCCCAGTACCTTGTTGAATCCATGCCACGAAGGATTAAGGCAGTTCTGAAGGCAAAAGGGGGTCCAACCCGGCACTAGCAAGGTGTACCTAATAAAGTGGCCTGTGAGTGTATGTATTTATTGTTCTGTCTTTTTTTAATTAACCGGCAAGTTGTTTGCAACTATATATTTGTTGTGCTAACGTTTATATCACGGTTATGTGTAAACTTACTGCTAAACAACAACAACAAGGATAAGAATAATGACGCTAACAATTAGAAATGATGATTTCTTCTCGGGTCCAGATGAGCATCAAAAGTCAGTGTCTCATTGGTCACTGTGAGGGGGAGTAATTCAAGTACCTAACATGTTTTATAAAATGTAACCTCATGCAATTAACTATTCTTCAGATTTGTCGATACACAATTAATGGGCTCATCGATTGCAGTGAAATAAGAAAGAATCTTGACCGCTGTGTTAGAAATTTGCAAAGCCAATCTCACATCTAAAAAACAGGGAAACCATTTCCTTCATTCAAAAGCAATTTAGCACCATCGTTATCATCGTTAAATAATGTAAAGTGAAATTGTGCAAGAGTGCATTCGCTTTTTGGATCCTCATTTACGTTTCAATTTGGCCATAATATCGTAGGCAGGGTTGGATCCATTAAGCTTATTAATTCTTAAAAGGCCACTGTGATGGAGAAGCAGCAATCTGGCTCCCAATTTCAGGGATGTCTCTCTCCAAGGATGCAGCCTTCATGTTGGCTTAAGAGGACATGAATGAAGCGGCGACATGAAGATGAAGCATCCACAGATCCCACACAGCATCATCCCCAAATCCCCCCCCTCAATCTCAGGAGGTTATGAAGAAGTGATCAGCATGCAAATTACCTTTTGGATATTGGATGATGTCAATTATGTGACATTTGGGGGAGAATTAGGAATAACTCGCATTTGTACTAGAATTACATTAGATATTGATTTAGTCTATTTACTCAATTCTGTGTTTAAATACCACCCTGTCAGTATACCACAGATGGAAGCTGTGGAAGCAGCAAGCTGTGAGAGAGAGACAAGACAACAGGACATGGAAACATCGAAAAGAACCTGTGCTTCCTCCATGACATCTTAGCAGTGTTCCTACAGAGGTACAACAATACGACTCGATTAAAGTCCGAGATCCTTGATCTTGTCTCTCTACTGCTGATGACACCAGACTACATGAGGTTACAGAAACTTCCAACTGAACAGCTCAAAGATTTAGGCTCTCTAGTAGCTCTAGTAATATTATGTACCTTATCCTATTTGCCTTCTATGAACAGTTCCCACAATGTGTCCAAAAATGTTCATGTACAATTTGGCTCTTAAATCTCCCAAAAGACAATTACAGAAATACTCTATATACTCCACTGTACACTATACTCTACTCACTATATACTGTGACAGAAATAATCCTGGTTCTTCTAATTTAAAAAAATGTTATGCAACAAAAAGATAGTTTTGAAATGATTTATTGTTTCATAAACAGTATATTATCCATCTAGGTATAAATTGGGGTGTGAGTTAAGGCCAAACCATGAATGCAGAGTAAAACAGTGCAGTAAATCGTTTGTTTACGCATGAGGAAAAATGAGATCATGTTCCTCTAGAAGCGGAGACACTGGAGCGCCCTTGTAGTGCCCTGGAAAACGGTCTGTAAAAGAAGGCCACGGTCACCTACTGCTAGTTTTGATAGCACTGATCACAAAACACAGACAGTTATCTTTGTGTTGTATTATTTTTTGACATGTTATCGGCCAAGACTACGCTATAATCCAAAACATGCCATCTGGAAGGATGTTTTTTTAAAACATCCTGGAAATGATGAATACTCCCACTGGATTGTGCTGTTGACAACAAAATCCCTGGTCACATTCCAATTCCTAGCTTGAGTCTTAAATATCTAGAGGTGTGCGTTTCCCACAGGAAATGCCTTTTCACAATAATGTAGATTAATTCCATGTAAGGTACGAAAACATGTTATTTGCAATCAGAGTTTGTGTAAAATTTAAACAATATGACCCAATGTGCAGGTCCACGCTTTTGGTAAGTAACCTTAATCTCTGACTCTTCATATCTTAAATTTTCTCATATATATGTAAATTTACAATTTCAACATGAAATGCTTTCGGGAAAGTTGTGGGCGGAAGGAGTCTCATATTTAAGCATTTATAGTCGGGAACTTTAGTCGAATCATGTCTACGTTTTTGTTCCAGAAAGCACAAGTAAAAATAAGGTAATTCTACACCAGGCTGCATGACATATCTATTCAGAAGCGTCCCTATATTGCAGAATTACCATAAACTATTGTATTCATGTATAATATATTGTCATCAGTTCACAATGAGTATATTAGGTTGTATACTTTTCAGTGGTACCTGAGTAAAGCAGCACAGCACTGACATCTTGTGTGTCTACACTGCCAGTGACGCATTTTTAATAACAATGGGTTCTTTGTGTCAGAAAAGGCCAAAAGGAGGCCCAAAAGCACCAAAGTCACTTTTAATCCCATAGAGACAACTCCACCCAAAATGAAATTTTCCTTCTAGATGAAGTGATTTTAAACACTCTGGAATGTTTATATAATAATTTTTCTTTTAGCCATAATTCCTGTCATGATTTGTGGAAAGGGCCGTTGGTGTTGAGTTTTTTCTATCACCAACAACCGGGGGCATTAAAATGGTGATATCTGAAACCCCCAAAAACATTCCAGATTGATAGAAAGTTTTATTTTGCTGCTGAACTAAATGAATTAAAGAGGTGACTGCAACTTTAAGTTGGCTGTTCTTTTGTGTCTCTCAAGACAAAGTGTACCTTTTTCAGAGTACAGTTTTTGTAGTCTAAAGACAAAAATGAGTCACATTCCCAGACTTTACCGAGCTGTTTTGAGAAGGAGATTGTTATTGTAACTTGTCATTATGACGTCAACAATGTCGCCACCAGAACATCTCTTGAACTAGTAGTGCAGGCAGTGTGAGGAAACACAACTTTTCATTTTCTGAAATGATCTTGTGACATTTGAAACGCCACTATAAACAATCTTTGTTTTCTGACTCATTCAGGATTGAAAGACACAGTATGTCCCCTATTCCTGTTTCATACTTTTCATGTTAATATTTGGAGCAAGGTGATTGGCAGGACTTGACGCACTTCATTTAGTGATCTCAGATTAGCCCACATAGCAACAGTCCCACAACACTAATTCTTAGCGTATCAAATGTTGAGTTCCAGTCCAAAGATATCATCGTAGCAAATTCCTTTACCCAATCCTAGTAAAAGGTACGGACAGCTACAATTACCTCTAAGATGAATGCACCAAACCAACACAGGAGACATATCCAACACACAAACCCACACGTACCACACACCAAAGGCATGCACATGTGTGTCGCACTTATTTGGCCTTTGGTCCGTTTCCAGGATCTGAGCCATAAGGTGCAACTTCACTTTTCCTTACACTACTATCAGCTGTGTTTACTGTTCTGTTTTCATCACTTGAGGCACCCTCTCTGGTTTAAATTATTCAAGTAAAAAAAAATCTATAAAGGGAGAATGATTCTTTAATTGAACAGTCTGAGGCATGGAGAAGTGTTTGACACGATTGGCCAGCAGGTGGAAGCATAACACTGATGGCAGCCATTCCGATATTTAGGACCCTCGAAAACATCACTGTCACCGTTGATCTAATTCACAGAGGTCTGTCCTGCATCATCAAACAACATGTCAATTTAATCTTATTGTCAATTTCATATTTTTAGGAAAAAAATCATGTCTTTGCTTCTTAAAATATGCAAAGCAATTCAAGTGAAAATGTAAAGAAGTGAAAGAGACGAATGTATGTTCGTCATGTCTTATTCATATGGCAACAACTTAATGTCTTTATCATGTGATCTTATAGCCTCTTCACAATAAAGGCTAAGAATGTTTAAAGATGGTTGGCTTCAGAATATTAGTGGCTTTCTCACCCTCCTTGCAGGAGCATTGTAACATCTTACTTTATCTGTTAACTCTGATAAAGTGAGTGAGAGTGTAACGCTGCGTGTTGATGGATTTCGAGATGCGCCAGAATTCATTCTCTTTGTCAGGATGAGTGTCAAATCCTTGTACTAGATACCTTCTAATAATCCTACTCCCTCAGTATGGACAATTTAAGGAATCCAAATCAGTATCTGGTCCTATACACGCACCCACAGACTCACACACATCTGCCCACACACACTCATAAATCTCTGAACTGCATTATGATTTGGACCTACATCATCACTCATCTTCTACACTCCATTTTCTCCTCCTTTCCTCAGCTGGTCCTCTCGTCCTCCTCTCCCTTGCTTCAGAGCCAGATGGATTGCCTCATCGATCAAACTTCCCAGAATCGCGACCAGTGTGTGTCCCACCAAGGAAGAATGTCCCCATTCAGTAGACCGAGAGAATGAGGTGCTCGCTGCAGCCATTTTGTAATAACCACCCCAAAAATGTTTTGAGTAATTACTTACCGTTGCTTTGTATTCATCTGCTCATTCGGAGGGAGCAGCACAGGAAACTGCTAATCTCGCTTTTGCAAGAAAGACGCTGTTTGCGATAACAGTGTTATCAAAGTGTCTTCGGAGAGGATTGAGTGGCGTTGACGCATTATGGATGTCAGTAACATTTGACTATTGCTGTAAAGAACCCAATTAAATTGGAAAACTAAGCTGAGAAACTACACGTACAAGCGCGTTCCTAAGATTCAGAACTTAGATACGTCTTAGTGCATCTATAATATGTTGAAAGTAGAAACTTCTTATACTTTTAAAGAAGAGTTGTAACATAAAGATAAAAAGAAGCATGAAAAACATTATACATCACTATTATACTATTATCTTAAATATTTGCTTTGCCAACAATGTACTATTAATTGTACCAGATTAACATGAAAAAGAGTCATCTTTGATTGTAATCTGCAACCATGCAAGAATAGAAACCAATCAAAACTGGCGGGACCCGAGTTAGAAGATCTCAACTCTCCCGCGCTTTCTGTTAGGAAGCTTTACAGCGTCGTGCAGTATCTGCACTTTTTTCCCTGTTCAAAGGGAACCGTTATGCAGCAGGCGCTGCTGATAACACCTAAGGAATTTGAAGCATGCACAAACAGCCCTTCCCCCATCCGCTTAGCTGCCTCCCCCCTTCCCCCTGCCCTCGTCCCCTTCTCTCCTCGCCTCCCACTCCATCACCCGGCTCTCCTTCTGCCTCAAGCTGCTGCTCAGATTACTTCCAGCTGGGCCGTAGAGTAAATAGCTCACTCAAGAGGTTATCAAAAGGTAATTTTCAAACAAACAAACAAGAGACCAAATAAAAGCAAACATTTTTTTTCTTGGTGGGAATTTGATGCTAAGTCAGAGTAGATGTTAGGGGCCAGAATTTATATGCATTTTATATAGAAATAAATGTTTCTCTCTGTCGATTAAGGAAGCTTGAATGTTTCGTAAGCAATATAAATGTAAATCAGTTTAAATACAGAGAGTTATTTACATTTACTTGTGAGTACAATAAGGATTCATCTGCGTGCAAATAGGCTACTCGCATGTATTGGTTTGTTGTTTCCCTCAAATGTTTCTCACCAAAACGTCTTTCACGCTCTCCCTCAAAAATACACATTCCAACCACAGGGAATGCTTGACTGATTGTCTGTGTGTGGTCTGTTCAGCAGACGTGTAAAGCAGCTTTCATCGCGTGAAGCAGGCGCATACCGTGCATTCATGGGTTTGTTTGTGTGTTGTGGAACATGCACAGTGTTACAGTTTGACATTTTCCTCAACAGTCACGTTGTAAATTGTGCTGAAATACCCCACTGAATCCCCGTTGAGTTCAAACACAATGGAGCATGTGCAGTTTGCTGCGTGAAAAAACATTATGCCACTTTTTGTGAGATCAATATGTAACCCTTTTCTGATGGCGTCCAACTTTCTGAGTGCGAGTAGTCTGCTTTACTCTCACTTTACCCACTTTAACCAGTGCGCTCTGCCTTACACAACTTTCAATTAGAACCTGAATGCTTCCCTGTTATCTGCTTTTGGCCCACTCCTCTCTCTTCGACCACTGTTTGCCGGTCTCCCCACTCTGCTAGCCGGGCCGACCTTGAACCGCACGGCGCCGGTCTCGGTGACCGAGACCCTCACTCACACATGAAGTGAACTCTGAACCCTTCCGGGCCATTCATATCCCCCTTCCTCCTCACACAGGCTCGCCTTCCTCCCAAACAACAGCCCGCTTTGATGACAGAGGCGGTGTGTGTGTGTGTGTGTGTGTGGGGGGGCGTTGTTACTGAAGGCAAAGGGTAGTTATTGCTCAACATGCACAGCTGTCCTCAAATAATTGCGACATGGGTGGTGGCGGTTTTCTTGTGTTTTAGGTTAAAGTCGTACTAATATTTTAAGAATGACTTTCGACCTGCCTTTTGAAGCACTTGAATGTTAATCTACGGCCACATGGTGAGATGAGCTAAATTTAAAAAATGTGCCAACTCTTCTATTCCCAACACTCACAACTCATTAACAGGGTCATACCCGATCGGCCCACCCCAAGTACTCCACACACAACACATACAGAGACCAGTTAGTGAAATGTGTGGAGCAAAGATTGCATAAGAAGGAGCTACCTCAGCTGCCCCAGAGGCAATAAGTATGGATTCACAGGCCAGAACACTTGGGGATGGAGGGGGCTGCGTTACCTAGCAACGAGCTTGTTGACGTTCAAACAATGTTCGTGTTGCCAAAGTGGCTGGTTGTGTCTGACTGCGATTCTGCGGAGTGTAACAATGTCACAGGTGTGTTCATAAATGTAGACGGAGGAACTGCCGGGCTGAATGACACAGAGAGTCACACCGCCAATTCACAGGAATACGCTTCACACACTGGTGTTTGTCATTGCTCGGTCCGCACAGAGGGCCAGTAGTGCTCACAGCTGGTAGTAGACTTTGCAAAAGTCTTAGTGTCTTTTTGACAGCGTCTAGGCATATGCATTTGGCTAATTCCGCAACAAGAAAATGCTAGTTCTCAACTGTGAAACCTAATTCATAACTTGCATTTATTTAAATATCACCCGCGGATGAGATGTTTCACTGTTCCTTTACGGATATGTTGCTTGCTTGCAAACCTAAGTTCTGAAACCTAGCAAAGTCATCCAGGTACATTTGCTCATCTGAATAACAAGAACAGAGATTCTGAGAGGAAGTTAAGACTGCCCACTAAAAATAGGATTCACGCCTTTTCTTTCAGCCGTTTTGGCATACATCCCAAAAGATTATGTTTAATACTATTCATAGTGACAAGCATGTGGCATTGAAATAGTACAAGACTTTCAGTCACATAATTCAGGCTACCCCAAGGTGCTTTGTGGTGGAATTAATAGCCATTGCTTCATAGAGTACCGCCTAAGGCCTCTGCAGCGTCAGGTTTCAGCATCATTGGGAGAAATCTCACAGCCAACGGCTATTTATAATGCAGAAGAGGTGGATAAGAAGCCAGAGTCACTGAGGAGGATGAGATGTGAAAGGTGATTTAAGGACATGTCTCATTCACACTCCACACACTGTGTGTGTGTGTCTGAGTCCTAACAACTTGTGTCTGTGACCTTCAGATGAAACTGCAGGTCACATTTAGTGCGGACACCACATGTGCTGGACACACTGCTCCACACAATGAGCGCAGTCCACACCAGTGCGTCATGCAGGTGTTTTATGTTGGCTTGGCTGACGGTTGCCTCTGACTTCACCTCAAGAGCTTTCACTTCTGACTTGTTTGTCTTGTGTGAAGCTGCTTTGCACCAGCGTGATGCTGCATAATTAATCACTGGATGTTAATGGAGGAGATAATGGGCTGCGTGATAGAAAAGAAACAGGGTCATCAGCAGTTTATGTCAGATGTACAACACAAACTATGTGATGGACTTTTGATCATCAGATCAGAAAAATCCCAGAGAAAATAATTCTACTTAGAAACACAAATCAGTGTATTTACATAAGTACAAATAGTACAAGTAACAAATATATGATTCGAATGAGTGCCGCTTTTTGAGTTTTTCAACAGATAAAGTAAAAATACAAGCTTTTTCAGTCCTGTTATTATCTCCATTCTCGTGCAAACTTCCCCTCTGTGATGCATTGCAGGCGATTCGACCATGATAACACAAACAAGAAGTGGGTGAATTCTCCAGACGCATTCTCCACAAATTACCAATATTGCTCAATATGTCTCAATCTCAATCTGCTTCATGTGCTTTTGAAGGTTGCTTATTTTTCAGTTGAATGGTATTGAGCAGAAGAGACTGTGGGGGAGGAAAATAGTTTTTAAATGTTATTGTTAGAATTAAATTATTTTTTGGGCCTATTTTTCGTTACAGTTTTGTATGGGTTAGATTTATTTTGAAGCAAATAGCCATAAAATAAAGTTCAGGGTGCCGATCAATCGATACAACAAGGGTGAGGTTACACAAGCAAAGAGGCGTACAGTGATACACCCAAAAAAGGGTTGTGGTTAAGTTAAAGGGTGGTAGCGGTGTCATGCTACTAACAAAGATAAGGAGTTTTAATGCCGTTATCAGTATTTTTGGCATTATAGACTGCCGCTGATTACATTTTTTTGACCATTTAGAGCCAAAACAATTTCAGTGACTTTGAATGAAATGTTGTGATGTAACATTGAGTGTTACATCACAAATGGCCTTACATTCATTAAATGTTTATACCCACTGAGCCCTGCAGTTTTGCATAGATTTTAGCTACTTAAATGTCCTAATCATGGTCAATAGCACCCATCAGATTGTGAATGTATATGTGACATTACACCGCTTACTATACTGTGCAGTATTCATGAAGCTAAGAGCTTATGCTGTGTCATTTGAATGCAAATAAAAACGTTTCCATGATGTCTTGTTTGTTAAATGAGACAAGGGAAAGAATCAATGCATTAAAAGACCACGACATAACCTGGCCTTACAACAATGTCGCCTTAAAATCCCCCCCCCCCCCTTCCCGCTTCTGCTGCTGCCGTGTGGAGGACCCCTAAAACGAGCCAAGGGCCCCAGCAGCAGCGCCCCGTCCGTCCGTCCGTCCGTCCGTCGGTCCGTCCTGCAGCAGCAGCACCACTCGCAGTCGAGCAGCGGGACTCCAGGCCTCGCTCCCCCAGCTGCTGACGTCAGCTGGCAGCCTGGGCTGTGCTCGCCGCTCCGGACATAGCGCCGAGGAAAAATGCTGCTCTCCGTACCGCCAAGGGCAGGAATCAACCCATACAGCGGATATAACAGCAGACACAGCAAAAAGGTAAACGCTCTCGCTATTGCCTCTTATTTTTCGCCTCTTATTATTATTATTATTATTTTTCCGCCGTGCAGGGAAACGCGCCAGCGTCTATCGCGACAATAAAAAAAAGAAAAAAAAGGAGGAAAAAAAAGGGAAAAAGACGGGGGCTTATTGGGACAGTGAGCTGCAGTGTCCTTGAAAAGCGAAACGGACTGCATTTAACTTGGGACTTGGCGGAGTGAGAGCGCAGTTTATTGGGGAGGGGGTGGGGGGCCGCAGGGGGCCGCCGTGCTCCATCGGCCCGGGTTGGACGGGTCGTTCCGTGCCGCTCCGTCCTGTCATGTTGGACGCCCGAGGTTGTTGTTGTTGTTGTTTTTGGTAATATTTGTTTGTGCGTGTGTACTACGATGAGGTTCGGCTCACTCATTTGAAGAAAAAAAAAAAAAGTCAATGGTGGAACTTTTCCTTCTGGGTGGAGTGCGCCGCGCTCGGACGGCGCGCCTGAGCGCGGGCGCGTCGGTGGTCGCGGTGCTCTCGGGGTGAGAGGGGAACGTGTTACGAAATAATGTCTGCCCCTTCCTGCGGACACTGGTATCTTCTGTTAAATCAGCTCTTAAATGTCTCCCCCCGCCGCGTAAGTTGGCAAAGTTTTCTTTTTTTGCCTTTTTCCCTCCTCGTTTCCCACCTGAAAGCGGAATATGCCCCACCCCTTTAAAAACCTCATTGTGACCACATTCCCTGAATTACACTCATGGTTACATTGACACTTTAGTAAACCAATATATGTGGGAAGGATGTTCTGAGCAGTAATATATCCAGTAGGACAACAAATTAAATAACTATTTTCTCATTTTACATGGCAAAGATGAGTTTCCTGCATTTAGAAAATGCTTCCCAATGCTTCTTCCTCAGTGGCTGACATAACTCCTGTGTATCTTGTGTCTTCCCTCTATGGACCACAATGGCTTAGAAGTGATGAGTTCTTTCATTTTACACAGCAGCATTATGTTGTGATTCCACGATTGTTGGTTCTTCTCTCACTTAAACAGATACAAAATGTGCAATTTGTTTGATGGACTCCCTTTGCATTTTTACTGAATTACATCCAGTTCTTTACTTGAGGTTGAGCCTCCTTATGTTGCTATGAAGATTATTAGTGTTTAACATCATTTATATAAAGTTGCCATTGTCTTGGTAACCATTCGATATCAACAATATCTTAAATCTCAGTGTTAAATGAGCTGTTCTCATTCCAATCATCAATAACTAACCCTAACCCTTATCATAATTCTTTTCGTAATTGTTTTGAACTTGATTAAATAATAACATTCTGCATATATTTTGATAAAAGATAACATGGTTGCATAATCTGCAAATGAAAACAATTGTAGGCTGCATCCTTTAGTCTTGGATCGCACTTTGTTTTTACATTTATTTCAGAAGTTGGGTGAATTAAAAGAAAGGTATGACATTTCGCAAAAAAATACTTAAAATATTTGTACATTTCTTTTAATAAAATAAAAATAAGGTGGCCTTAATTGATCCTATGAACTAAAAGTCAAATGTGACAGTACTTAATAAAAACTAAATGTATTTAATGTATTCACAGAGGCTAAAAGATAGAGGGGCTTGTATGGTGTAAACATTGCGTTGCACTTTGAAGGACATTTGTGAAATTGGACTAAAACCTGACGATAAACGTTATGAGCGCCAAATGAAGCATGCAAAAGGGCATTCAATTGAGAAGGTAAAAGGACGTCACGTTTGCTCCTCTAGTGGTTTTAATACTGGGATACTATTTTGGATCGAGGGTTCACAGCGAGGTCGAGCTCCTGTGTTGTGATTCCTAACATTTCCTCGTCACACATCCAGCTCCTGGTTCTTATCGCCCCCTGCTCGCACTCTGCCATACCTAGCTGCGCGAGTACACAAAATAAAGACGCGATCACAAAATAAACACGCCGAGGAACGCCGATCTGTGAGAAAGTCTCTCTTTGTGTGCCCGCTGTGAATACCGAGGCGTTTGGTTTCTGTTGTGCTTAACGCCTGCTGCTCCTCCCCAGACTCAGCTTCTCATTTCCTCCTTCCAATAAATAGAATTAACGTCCACAAAATCAAATGTGGTCTGTTTCCGTTTAAAGCTTCTTGGGCGGAGGTTTGTCTCTATATGCTTTTTAAAATCGTAATTCATATTCCTGTTCCCATGGTTGGGTGGGCCTTTTCAATGTCAACTTCCTGCTGGGATTGGAAGCTTTCAATTTCAATTTCACAAGCTTTAATGTGTCCCTGGTGTTTGCCATTGTTTGCCTATGCTCTAGTTAACTTCATTTAAATGTCTCTTTTTTTACCATTTTCTTTTTATTCAACAATAAGAAAACCACAAAGTAAAGAAATAAAAACAAAAACAAGATAAAGAACTTGCTGCCATATCGATTCGGTGTCAACTGCCATCAAGTCCACCTCCTCCATTTACCGCCCATCTGTCTGTTTGACAACACTTTCACAAAAGGATTGCACATCTCCATCTCTGCCAAGCAAATAGCTAAGAATGCTCCCGTGCTGGTTGCATTTATATCACTTAGGTAAAATGCATAGCAGCGTATGATCCATTTGAATTGTGTCCTCTACTTTGAATCGTTCCATCTTTTACAGTCTGAAGGTGTGCGTTTAAAAATGCCAACAACTCTGCAAGAATGGAGCACTTCTGTCACATTAAATCACGTGCCTGACGTTTTAACGACTTCTTCTGCACCTCATCTTTCTGGACTCGCAACTTTCTGTCTGAATTGAAAAAAATGCTTGGAACATTTCTAACATAGAAACACAAGCAATCTACATTATTAAAATACATTGCATTTGGTAATAAACTCTTCCCTTTTATTACATTAATTTGGTAAACTTAAATGTATATTTTTCTAGAAGAATTTTAAACTTTTTTTTAAACTTTAATGAATGTAGAAGTGAGTGATACTCATTTCTTTAGTTACTGTGTGATCAATTTAAGTTCTAAACATTTACATCTTTTATTAACATTCAATCAGGTTCAGTTTTGACTTAAAAACATTACTAGAAAAATAATGCACGTAATATTTAACATCCCATCTCCAGCAAATAAGAAAAAAAAAACGGTATTTTGATTAACACGTGTGTTTAAACACAGGCTAAAAAGTAAGATCTTAAATCTTAAGGAAATGTTGGTCGATTAGTAATAGGCAACACAGGAATATCAATGACATGCCTGAGGTCTTTTAGAAACAGTGTATCCCTAATAGAGGCTGTAATATGTCCCATAATGAAAAACCTTTCACGCTATCCAGTACGGATTTAGCCTTTATGAAAGAAATAACTAAATGCAGTTGTCATAACATTTTGAAGCCGCCTGTTTATAACGTACTTTGTAGTCCTAGGGAGTACATACCCACATATCCGTAATGCAGGATAATTTTGCTTTACTCACATTTTATTTTTGCTGAAAGATACATGCTGTTCATAACAGGCATTGAACTCACGTATACATGCTTGTAACAACTCGCAACAGGAAATACACAACACGAGTTACTGTGTGCAGGGCCCCTTTTCTCTCGTTTGTGTGTCTTCAACCAGCTGTTCTGCTGCAGTGACTGTCCCGTACAGTCCCCCCCCCCCCCTCCCCCCCCTTGTCCCTCCGGCCCTCTGCCAGTTTCATGTTTATGCATCTCTTTGTTTAATGTGTCCGATGTCTCGGATTGGCCGCTGCACGCCAGCCGCATGCACCGGCCAAGGTGAGCAGGTAGAGAGAGAGAGTCAGAGACCTTGGAGAAAGCGCAGCTGTCAGAAATCCGATGCCAAGTTCCGCAGTGACGCCAGACACTCCGTGTGCCGCACATTCTGTTAGAACTCGAGCTGAGCACAGGGACAGTGTTTGCTCGTATCCGTTTCCCCCTGCTCCCCGACTCTGGCCACCTGACCCGGCTTGGAAGCGTGCACGTGCGATTGACAGCCGGGTCGAGGATTAAAAGGTGCTCGGGAAAAAGACAAAAGGGAAATGGGAGTGTTGCAGACGGAAAGGACGGAGGATTCGGGAGCGAGTCTAGACGTGAGTTGGGTGTCCCTGTCACCTGGTTGGAATGCAGAGCTCCTTGTTCAGATGGCTGTGTGATAAGATCAGGAACCAGAGGATTTCCTGCCTGCTGCCATGCCGCAGCTTACCTCTCAACCAGACCCACGGTCCCCACCTCCATATAAAGACTATCCATTTTCCCTTTGTATGGTCATTAGTGGTGGGAGAGAAACAGGAAGAACTGTTTATGAATCATATTATCAAACTATTTGTCCCGTGGCTCATATTCCCGGTCAGTCCCAAAGTGGAGCAGCCCAGCGCCGTAACTCTACACAAGCCGGAAGCTGCGCCCTCGTTGAGCCAGGCTATAAATCTGTGCATTAGGGTGTCAGCTGCTCAGACAGCCAAGGGCTCTTTCCTGCCTGAGAAGAAGACAGGCAGCCGGGGATACGGGACAGTGAGCAGACCCCCCCCCCCCCCAAACAGCCAGGAAATCAATGGAATTCTGTGGGTCAAACTGGGGTCGACCGGAGGAGCCCCCACAGGGAGGCACGCAGAGACAAACAGAGGTGGAGATGTGGTCATATGAATGAGGCTACTCTGCATCTTATTTGAACTTAACACAAAATGAAAACCCATTTTTGATGTATTGAGAGATGAAACACATAATGTGGTGGGTTTGACTCTTTTTGGCAGATTCAGATTGCGCATGTACGCTGACATCAAAGTAGAGGAAGTTTTATTTATAGCTGTGTTCCTGATTTTTATCTAAAGTTTGGTCCTAAAAATATCTTCTCAGAATTTATTCAGCCTTTTGTTAGAGAGCTGGAGCAGTTCAGCAAAGGAGAAAAATTACACATTAAAACTTATATATTATCTCTTGAGGTTGATTGTAATACTTTGACCATCTACTGATATCAGAAAAATCCTTAATAACTTGACATTAGAAAATAGAATGAATGGAATTTATTTGATTTATGGCTCAAAGGATTAGATGACTGCTTCAATCATCAGTGGTTTATTAGAGCCGTCATACGTTATGTATTATGCAAAGATGCCTATATATCCCTGTTTCTATCTAATGTAAGGATTTGCAAATGTAATATTTTTTTGGATTGTGGGCTGTAACTCTCTGTAGTCCAAGCTCATGTACGTCATGTTGCTCTTTCAGCACCTACTAATTCACTACTTAAAAATAAATGTAAAAATGTATGTTTTAGCGTCAGACTTTTACACACAAATCACATGCATGTGTTGTGCTGGCCTTTTTGCGCGTTGGTGGCCTCCTGCTGATTTAAGGAGTTGTGTTGCGATAGTGTGCTCATGGTGGAGTCTGGACCTTGATTGGGACTTGGCTCTCTGGTAGAGAGAGGGTGTGAAAGAGGTTACAGGTCTCTGCTTACTGCTCTCATTCACAAATTATCTTCTTTCAAAAATGACCTCATTGTGTGACAGGATGGACCGACTCTTCTTGGCAGACTTGTGCAGCGTTTGTATTTTTTTCCTGACAGAGATGGCGCTTTATTTACCTTTAAAACTCACAGGACAAATGACATAATAGAAGAAACACGTGTGCAAGATAATGCAGCCCAATTTAATCTAAAGGGGCTTTTAATTTTGCAGTTTTCAGTTTTCCATCCATCCATCCGGTCATTGTATTCACACAAACCTTTTAGGTTTTTTTGGCCGTAGAGGAGGAGGGGATTATCTTCAGAGAAACGCGCCTTTTGTTGGAGGCTGCTGGCGTCTAATTAGGGTGATCGGCACACATTGGTGGTGCTGGTGTGACCTTGACTTCCTGCTGGGCTTTTTCCAAACACCACCAATCTGCTCGGTGACCCTCTCCTCTCGCCCCCTTATTGTCCTCTTCTGTCCTCTGTCCAATCGCTCTCTCAAATGAGACCTTCCACCCTCACGGCTATACGGATATATGTATTCACATTCCTTCATATGCAACACACATGAAAACATTTGACAGTTAGATTCATGTAATTCAAATAGATATTAGCCAGTTCTGGCAAGCCTGATCTGCACTCAAGTGTTGCTATTTATTGCCTCAGTCCTTTTGGGATTCGGCCGGTAGATCTAATCCTGGAAAGATACGTTTGTCTTTATTCCATTAAAAAAAATATTCCTCAGCATGGTTGCACAAGAAAGCCACAATCCCATAGTGGGGGTAAGTTGTTGCCCAAAAGCTTTTCATGTTCTGATTAAATAGTTCACCAATTGTACTCAAGTTCTAGTTGGCGGCTGAAACAAAACCCCAAAAACCCCAAATCAAGATGATTCTGTAGCAGTGAAAGTTGATATCAGACGTACGTGTAGAAAACACAGTAAAAGAGAAGTGTACGACAACAGACATCACAGGCTGCAGCATACGTCAGGCAGAACAAACCCCGTTACAGTACAAGCACATATACAGTGTAACACTGAGGCACATAACATATACAGAGAAAAACAGCTGAATATCAGACACAAATAGATGAATAAAGTCCTGGTTGGCTTTTTGTAACAAACATCTCTGGATTTTCTTTGTTTTGATCAATGGACTTTGTTATCTGGACAGAACTGACCCCTGTTGTCCTTTCGTGCTTCTCATGGTCATGTTAGCATTTAACCTTGGATAATGTTTGAGAGGCAAATGGCAAAAGGACACCACTATTGAACTTGTGGCTTGTGCCTTTAGGATTGAAATCTGAGCTTGACCAAATTCATTTATAAATACCTACTTTCAGAACTAGGTATACGATCAAACATCCAGTCTCTTTTTTTAATTCTGCATTACCACACTGGCAAAATGTTACCTCTACATCTCAAGCGCTTCGGCTTTGAATCTAACCGCAAGATTTCTTTGTGGTTCCAAAAGTAAAAAGTTACTGAACACAGGGAAAGCAGAAGAGGCCGCTTTTCCTGATATGGAGTAGGCAACCAAGAGGCCCCACATTCCACTCGGAAAGCACTATTGTTAAGTGTTGACATGAGGCCTGTATGATCTTATTTTTTGCAGTTGCCAAAGAATCATCCGTCTCGTGAAGGACTACTTTCTACGTTTCTGCACGGAAACGCTTCCAATTCTGTGTTCATGCAAATGTTGGTGCTAAAGAATTGTAGTTATTTTCACAAGGACTTCTTTAGTATGTTCATGCACACTCAAACTAATGTGCCTTGCTTCCTTTTGCAGCAGACCTATGTGTCCTCCGGCCACCAGATGGCGCCCCCAAGTCCCAACAACAATAGCAGCAGCAACAGCAGTGGGGGAGGGGAACAGTTGAGTAAAACGAACCTGTACATCCGCGGCCTCCATCCTGGAACCACAGACCAAGACCTGGTCAAGCTCTGCCAACCGTGAGTTATTTTAAATTAAAATCATTGGAATTGTGAAGGAGGCAATGTTTCATGGACATTTTCATTAACTTTTATTAAGTTTCATTAACATCACACAGCGTGCTGCAGGTTGTGCCACAAAGGTATTGACCCTACTGTAAATGATCCCTTATCATTGTGTTATTGTTACAACTGGAACAGTTGTTTTCTAAATTGGCGAAGGAGTTGTGTATAAACTCTAGTGAGCAGATTCTGTCTCTGCTGTTCAGAGCATGCGATTCATCTGTTGGACGTATGGAACTAAATTGTTTAAAGACATAATTTGATTTTGGTTTTTGCAGAAAGGAGAGAAAAAAAGGGTTTCCATAAAAAGGATGCAGACGTACGAGAGATGAAGTCAGTCTGATTAAATCAATCCAGAGAAACACTAGAAATTGACAACAAAAAAGTTAGACCCTTAGAGGGAATTAGAGCAAAGAGAGAAGGACTGCAGCGTGGAGAAAAGGACAGGACGAGTAGAGAAGGAGGGAAGGGGCCAGAGAAGGGTACGCCGTGTAGCCCTCTCATGTCCTGATCTAACCTCTCAGATGTACAGTCGGTCTTATGAGAACACACGCACACACACGCGCACACGATGGTAAGCCCGATAATAAAGCAGACAAACTGGTTTCACCCGCTGCAGGTCACAGAAGGGATTTGTGAACATTAGCCATACATTGGTCGTTTCCACGGGTCATTCACAGCAACAACTCGCCTCACTGAACAAGCAGTGGCCCGAAGCTCACGGGACAAACACCACAGCCCGTCTCTCCGTTTGTTTTGTAATTTTCCAGGTTTGCCTCTCCGACCCTACGAATGAAAGCCTCAGAAACGTCAAATATAAACGGCTATCATCTGATAATCCTGCTAGTATCTGAGCGTACACACACATCGTCAAAGCTGGAACAATCAAAGAAAATCTGAACTCTGCGGTTGGTATGTGACCCCCCTCAGCGATTTGGGAGTAAAAGCAGGGGGCCGACAGAGAAGTCATTGTGTGGTTGAAAGCGGGGCGGAGAGGACAGAGGTTTTAAGGGTGGGGTGGAAGGCTACCTCTCAGATATGGGTCATAGCTGCGGCCCACAGTGTGGTGGTGGGCTGCTGCACAGAGGCCGAGGTCACGCAGTCGCCGCCATCAGACCTTTTAATGTTTATGTTGTTGCTTTTTTTCCCTTTCAAAACCTTTCAAATCAGTACTTTCTGAGGCTTAATACCAGTTAAAAGATTCCTGAAATGCACTGAGAGCGAAACCAGTGTTGTTACAGTATTATATGTAACAATATTATATGCCTGGTAGTATTTGAGAAAAAAGTATTTTAATATTAATGAACAGTACCTTTTGTATGCATATGTATACTCAGAGATATGATCAAAAGAATGGGTTAAATAACATACACATGGCAGCGGGGAACTATAAACATAGCTTATGCAAAGGTCATCCGTCTGGCGGAGACTTTGGGGTCGTTCGTGACACAGCTCTCTGCCGGGACGGGCCGAAACCGGCGGCCGTCAGGACTGAGTCATCTGGGCAGATGTGTCCGCTGAAACTTGGCTGGTGTGTAGGACCCAGCCGTGCGCTGCAATGTGAGGATGGAAAAACTCGATGGAGCGGGATGTGGGGGGCGGGGGATGGGGAGGGAGGGGGGTGGAGGCAGAACGGACGGGTGAAGCATCGGGTTACAGCGCACGTTCCGCCCCCCAGACGCCATGTCGCCCAAAGAAGAGCAACTCACAGGCGAAATCCACCAGACAAAGTCCGGTCCATAGGGCTGATGCACCGGCTGATGAACAATGCCTCCTACTAGACTCCACATATTACACAGGACTGATCGTGCACTGCACATAAGCGGGAACGTCTAATGCTTCCGCCTCAAAGCTTTAAATTGTTTTTAAAGAAAAATTGCTTTTTCTGTTCGCTTTTGTCATGTTCTTCTGCTGACAACCGTGGACCAAAACAATCCGGTTATGACCGTGGCTTACAGTATGTCTGTATGTTAAACGGATCAAGCAGTCATTCAGTCCGTTTTGTTGAACGTCAATATTTCTGGTCAGACATTGCTGGTCACAACACTAGCTCTATTTGAGGCCCAATAGCCGAGAGCTGAGCTGACTGGCAGAGAGGTGTTTGTGTGTACAGACAGGCTCAGGCCAAATACTTTTGAGCCCTGGGGTGCTGTCTGCTGTCTGTTAAAAACAACGCCATAGAGGAGGGTTGGTGTACATCCTCCGCCGACACCAGACTTAAGAGTAGGGTGGAGGCAGACAGCGATGTGTGTGACATTCGAGATCAAAAAGACATGACTGATCGCACGGAGCAATTCGTGTTTACACCTGTAGGAGTGTTCTCTGGAGTATGCAGAGGTATGAGCAGCTTCCTCCTGCTGCCCTACAGTAACCTCATCCGGCACTGACTGCTTCTGTCTGTCTGTCTGTCTGTTTCTGCAGGTATGGCAAGATTGTGTCCACTAAGGCCATCTTGGATAAAACCACCAACAAATGTAAAGGTGAGCGAAACTGTTTCTGTTCACTTTTATCATTACCTTTGTCTTGACTCATCCTGCTGGTATCGGGATGTCAGCTTATTAAAGAAGTATTTCAAATGTTTCCACTTTCTGCGGATGAAGAGATTCTTTTCTCATCCATAATGTAAAGTATGAAGCTGCCTGCAAATGTTAGCTTACTTTAGCGCCAAAGCTGGAAAACGGGCAAAACATACTTTTAGCTCTGTTACAAATAATGAATGTTCGTACAATCGTACAACGGTCTTTGGACGATTCAGTTAACCGTTGTCTGGGTTTAGCTTCATATTTCGAGGATATATAAGATAGTGGTTTGGAGCTCGTATTTACAGGTGTTTCTGTCTTTTTTTACAGGATATGGCTTTGTGGACTTTGACAGTCCAGCAGCAGCACAAAAAGCTGTTACAGCCCTGAAGTCCAGTGGGGTCCAGGCTCAGATGGCCAAAGTAAGAATGAACCAGCTCTGTTGTGCTTGATTTACCCCCAAATTCCCCGATAACCATTGGTTAAAAACTGTCCGCGGGCATTTGCATTGATTTCCAAAGAGCCACATGCTAATATTTGACCACGGAGAGTCGTAGTCCCTTTCTCCGGGAGTACACTTCCTCTCTGTCATGTAAAAGGTTACCTGCAGTGGCCTGATTAGCAGCGGGTGTCCCGTTGGCAAGGATACAAGATTAACTCTTCATGGGGAGGCGTGTTTTTCTTGTGTGGACCCGTGCGACTTATTAACAGCCAATAGGAGGAAAGGAGCTGGGCCGAAAAGCAAAAGGCCTCCCCCTTTTCAGTTCCCTTTCATTCCTAATTTTGTCTCCTCTTTCTTCATCGCCCTCCTCACCACCTTCTCTCTCCTCCACCCTCACGCCCTCGTCCCCATGCATGTCGCCAACCTGCTCCCGTTGTACCGCTTGTTCTGAGGTCTTTGTCCAAGTGTCTGCAGTCAAAGCAACTCTTGTCGGCCCATTAAGCTGATCCCTCCGGCTCTCAGGCTCCCCATTGAGGGAACCCAGGGGAGGGTGCCACTACACCCACTGTCAATGGGGCAGGCACAATGGGCCGGCATTGTCCGTCGTCTGGGCCGAGGCCCGTGGCTGACTCCAGCACTTAATACACTCCAACACCAGAGTCTCTGCCCCCCACCTCTGAGTGTCCTGCACCCAAACAGCCCCAGTGCAATGTAACACCAGGGTCTCCCCAAGCCCAGCGCCGGAAAACTGTAACCGATCCACGGTGCCAGCTGACCTGAGCCGGTCCAGTGCAACTCAACCTGGAGTCTAAGTGCCCTGGTCCTCCACTGTAAGAGTGCCACACAATCCTACGTATCTCAATACCCGACAAGTGCAACTGGACACCCAGACTTGACTCACCCAGACAACACAGACTCAGTCAGAGGTGTGGATAACCACGGTAAAAACCTAAATAGACCCATTTGCATGAGATTTGCGTTTGTTTAATACGTACAATGGTCTGGGGACGAGTCAGCTGTCAGAGGGTCAGGGGGTAACTTCAGGTCAGAAAGAAACCAGAATTGATCTAAAATTAGCTTTATATCAGGCTCTCGAGTGCTTAGCTATAGTTTATCCTGTTTGCACCTTCACCATGGCTGCAAAAGAGTGTTGATCACAAACAGAATCAGCCACACCTCGCACTGGCCGTCCTCAGATTCCCCGAAGGTGCCACCCCAGCCCTGAGGCTGCAGGCCCAGAGGAGTGCACGTGGGGTAGGAGAGCCATGGCAGTGTTAAAAATAGATCCCTTCTTATTTCACAGCACCTCCCTGTTCCAAATCGGACGTCAGCCCAACACCCAGGCAGGGAAATACACAGAGACACACCTCTACAGACATGGCTCACCATGGAAAAATAGAACAATGACACCTCAGGAAATCCCATTCAAATGAGAACTTGTGTGTACCGGCTGAGGAGGATACAAAGCGTTTCCCTATGTCATGCAGCCTTTAACTCCATTAGTCTCATCTGGCTCATGACCTCCTGCACCGCGCCACTGTGTTACATAATGGACCTGTTGCCGCACCCAAAGTGGCGACAGTCACAGAAGTCCTCTTTGCGAGGCGGCACGCGACTGAGACAATAGGCTGCTCACAAAGGCAGATCTTCGTTTATAAAAAGCCCCTTGACTTCCCCCCCCCTGACAGTTGATTTCACCAGTGACAGTCTGGTTTGCAAAGCTATCGGATAGCAACGAGCGTT
The DNA here is from genome assembly GCA_021346845.1 of Apeltes quadracus. Classification (NCBI taxonomy): domain Eukaryota; kingdom Metazoa; phylum Chordata; class Actinopteri; order Perciformes; family Gasterosteidae; genus Apeltes; species Apeltes quadracus. The sequence continues at coordinate 2,254,527 of CM037933.1, forward strand.
AGGAAGAAGTCACAAAATGAAAAATGATAGCAATGAATGATATTTTGATGAAAGAGAAAAGCCTGTTAATCAGCAGGCACTCGTGTATCCTCTTTTCTGTCATCATCCTCTTTCATTACCCAAACCACTCCGGACTCCCACGACTCCCCACAAAATATCAGCATTTTAAGCTCCTCATTCCTCTCCCTTATCCTCTTCCTCCACTCTGTTTTCCCTTCCCCTCTTCGTAGCCCAGCCTCTTTCCTCCTGGTTGCCAGGCTCCTGTTGCTCCCTGAACTTCATGGCTGACTTCCTGCCTGCTTCTGCACTGTCACGAAAGGATTAGCTTCCGAGCCAGTGGGAAAGAATGAGTCTCTGGATTATCTCTTTACTTGCTGCTATGCAGATCTCTTAATAAGGCAACATTCCTCCCAAATAGCAGACTTAATCTTTGCAGATAAATAATAATATCAGCGTGTGTCAGTATGTGTAAATTCTAATAAATCTGACTGCTGTAACTGAGGCAAAACAACAAGATTCCTTCATGTAAGTCCAAAAAAAGATCTGTACTGATGGTTTCATTTCCCACTTCCTGTACAGCAACAGGAGCAGGACCCCACCAACCTCTACATCTCCAACCTGCCAGTGTCTATGGATGAACAAGAGCTGGAGAGCATGCTCAAGTCCTTTGGACAGGTCATTTCCACACGCATCCTGCGGGATGCTAACGGGACCAGCCGCGGTGTGGGCTTTGCCAGGTCAGGCATGATGCACCGCCTCCTCAATGTGGTGAACGATGTGCGTCCAATACCCTGATATCAAAAGTGCTCCAAGCAGGATTCATCTGGACGTTTGACTGTATTTCAGGATGGAGTCCACGGAGAAGTGTGAGGCCATAATTCAGCATTTCAACGGCAAATTCATCAAGACTCCGCCGGGAGTGCCTGGTGCGTGGAATCTTTGTTTGGTATTAAAGGGACCGGATATGGTTGTTGTTGGTGCCAGAGATCAGTGTTTTTGTTCCCCCGTTGTGACCCTTGCACTCCCTCTCTTGTTTGATCGGTTGCTTCCACAGTGCCTCCAGAGCCCTTATTATGTAAGTTTGCAGACGGGGGCCAGAAGAAGAGGCAGAACCAGGGAAAATACCTCCACAACGGAAGGCCCTGGGCCAGAGACGGCGACACGGTAAGACAGACACTTTAGCCTCATTGTTCTCAGAGGGAACGCGCTCTGCTCTCTGATCAAAGCAGCATCGCTCCCCGCTCCGCTGGACGGCTGTTTTTAGCACCGCCTCTCAATCCTATGCATTGTTTTCCCAGGGAGGAATGGCGCTGGCGTATGACCCCGCAGCCTTACAAAATGGGTGAGTGGTGTGCACGGTCTGACAGGAAACAGTCCCAGCCCTCCAGTCAAACGAGAGTTGTGCTCAAAATGTGTTAGGGCGCCGCCCTCTGCTGGCCATTGCAGGAACAAAATGCTTGTGGACGTGGTGCGGCTGTCTTCAAGTTTGCTTCTCTCTCTTTGGTCCGTGTGTTTGGCAGCTTCTACCCCTCACCCTACAGTCTGGCTCCCAACCGAATGATCGCCCAGACTTCTCTCTCCCCCTACATGCATTCTCCTGTCTCATCCTACCAGGTGTGTCATTCATTTTGGGTTCTTAATTGATTAAAGTGTGACTTCTAAAATCGACCGTAACTTTACTATGGAAACAAACAGACAGTGAGGGAGCACCGTATCCTGATAACCATTCGACAGGTTCTCTCTTTTCAAACATCGATAGAACTGTGCAAGCAACAGCAACTTGGTACGAAAGGGTTTGATGACGTGTTTCCTGATCTTTAGGTACACAGCCCGTCCTGGATGCACCATCAGTCGTACCTCATGCAGCCAGCTGTGAGTAAACCTCCCCTCGTACAGCCAGTTAGCCACTCCTTGTACTTTTTGGGCGGATGGGATTGCCAACTGCTCATCTGTGATTGATGTTAAACCTCTTCGATCTGTGATAGTGATGTAGACTCTGCGGCCCTCTTGTATGTGTCTTTATGCATCCACAGGGTACGGTTCTTACCCCGACAATGGAGCACGCCATGTCCATTCAGCCCACGTCCATGATGGGACCTCTCGCCCAGCAGCTAAGTCACCTGTCCCTGGGCAGCACGGGCACAGTCAGTACCAATTCAACACACACACACACACACCATGCACAAGGCAGAACATTGTACCCGTAGCCACCTGTCCTGAAAATCACACACTGTTTATTTTCCTCTCCGCCTCTCTACAGTATATTCCGGCCAACACAACTATGCAGGGGACCTACATCCCCCAGTACGCCCCAGTGGCTCCCTCCAGTGTCCCAGTAGAGGTAGGACACTAGCCTCAACCTCAGATGCTTTTATTTTTTATTTCCGTGAAGAACCTGCCGTTGTTACTCAGATTTTACACATCCGTGTGCTTTAAAAAAGCGTCTGTTTTTAGCATTTCAGGTTTTATTGGTATATATTTTAAGGCACAAATTGAGGAGACTTTTTAATCTGTTAACTGACTGATTTACTGAGCTGGACGGTGTCCATTGGCCTTGGAGGTGTGTGTGGTATTTTATGACAGGTAGACGCCGAAATATTAGCTTAGAGATTCCTGTAGTAAAAAATAAATACTGCATTAAAGATAATACCTTTTATTTTTTCAGATGCCAGAAAGCAATGTGGCGTAAGAACTATTCTGTTGTTGATGTTTGAATTTGGTTTGATGAAACATTATACATAATATGAGGAAGACTCAAGCCGCTCCCAGGTTGAATTGAGACACCTTTGGGACATAATTTCAAAAAATATATATATTTCCTCAGTCGGTAGATATTTGATTACATCATCCGCAGTCTGTGCTCTCCAGTTCTGAGGCAGGTTCCTGGATGAGAGCTCTGCGGGAGGGGGGCTGATCCTCCAGGGAGGTCTGACTCATTTGTTGGAAGGTGGATCTCTGTGATAGTGGTGGGAGTCTACAGGAGGAGCAAGACGGTGAAAGGGAAAAAAAGGGCAGGTTTATGAATGAAAACAGGGCACAACAGTAAGCCAGAAAGTCTGGCTGTGATTGGACGGATGAGACCAAGTGGGGCGGAATAAGAGAGAGTGAAGTGGAGGAGAGTGAAGGTGTGAAAAGCATTGCATTTTTAAACATTTCTTTTACCTGGGGAGCAATTAGGGCTTAGGTGTCTTTCTCGGGGACACTTCGACATGGCACATGGAGCAACTGGGATTTGAACCACCAACCTTGCTGTTCCCAGCGCACAACACTACTCCGTGCGCCACACCTCCCGCAAAGTAGACTTATAATGTCCTTTTTTATTTTTAGGAGAACGGTGGTCAACAGCAACAGGTTGCTATGGAGACTCCGGCGGAACACACAACCTACTCGTACCAACACACCAAGTGAAGCTAAGGTAGGACAGCTTCTCCTTTTTTAATGTCCCAAATGTGTCTGAGCATATAAACAAAGGGATATTAGGATAGGATCGGTGTGTGATCACACATAAAGGCACAAATACTGAATTTAACATTTAATTTATTGAAGAAATAGTCCAACAATTTGATTCTGTTTATTCACCTTCTTGCAGATATTTTGTTTGGCGAGTTGAGTTGTATGGCAAATTTTCTTGTTTCCTTAGAAACCTAACTACTTATTAAAACTGGCCGTAGCTTCATTAGTGTAGGAGTCAGCAGTGCAAAACCTAAACAAGTACAACTTAACGCAGCCTACTGACAAAGTACATGTAATTGCATGGTGAAGAATGAGAAAACCCCAAACAACGGTAATTTGTTACATTACATTACACGTCATTCAGCTGGCGCTTTTATCCAAATGTATCCATCCTGTGGTTGTTTCGAGAACGGTCTGCTGTTTGTGTGTGTGTGTGTGTGTGTGTAAAGCAACATCAGAGCTGTGGCGTGAACGCATGATTCAGTGCTGAGATGTGTGTGTTCTGCAGCTCCCAGCAGGGTGGAGCAGAGGGCACGAGACGAATCCAACCAAACAGGATTCAGCTGAACTGCTCCTTACGTCAGCAAGCACCCAGACTTGAACATGGATAACAAAAGGAACGAGCGTGTGTGTGTGTGTGTGTGTGTGTGTGTGTGTGTGTCTGTATTTTTTCTTTTCTCTTTAAGAAAACACTTATGTCATTGGACTCTCCCGCTCACATCCTCAAGAGTCAATCAACCAAAGATGGGAGTCTTCTTCGCAGAATCTTTCATCTATTTTGATATTTGAAATAAGGAGCATAACAAAAAGTTAAAAAAAGAAGTCTAAGAAAATAAAAACTTAAGAGAGGAGGAAAGACACGGAGCGTTATTTTTGGTGCACGTTATCTAACAAATTCTTATTTTTAACAGAGAAAAAGCATTCTGAACATTTCAGGGTGATTCAAAGAAGAGTTGAAACACAATGTGTCTTTTATTTTTTTGTAAAATATGCAAATGTTTATTTTTATTTCCTGATGTCTGTTGTCGACGTTCTATTTGCAGCAGCGGAGGAATCAATTTGTACAGATTCAAGAGTCTAGAAAACCTCTTTTGCTTGTCTGATGTGTCAGAGGCAAACCGTTTAAAGCGACTTCTTAAGTTTCACTTCTTCCACAAAGCGAACAAAAGACAATAAATTATTTGTACTCATATTTTAATTATAGTGCTGTTTCTTTCAATAGATACTTTCTAGACCATTGGAACAAACATTAATACGAAAAAACGTTATTTTCTACTGTAGTCTATAAAGACGCAGTGAAAAGCAGCTTTGATGCTTTGATGACTTTCCATTCACCTCCTGTCCTGTATGCACCGTTGCACCGTTCATACTTGAAGTCGTCCTGCTTGTGTTAGAATGTAACTCCATGTTACTTCCGTGTCCTAAGAAGTGGTTTTAAGCGGTTTTGCTTTGGCAATCCTTCAGGAATCATTAAATGTGTCCCGTGTTGAAGGGACAAAGCAGTGCAGTAACTGAGCAGTTGGATGAACTGAACGATTATGTGCACAAAGAACAATGCAGTTACTAAATTAAGGAAAGGCTTAGAAAAGCCACGCGGGAAGTCAAACAGAAGACTAACACTATTCCTGAGAATAACTAGTCTGGAGGGAGCTGTCGTTCTTTTTTCAATGCTGCTGTGGTCACCTGAGTTTGAGTCTGTGTCAGTGATTTTTAGTTCTTAGAAAGTTTAACGTTTTCCTTTTGTCTGTCACTTGAAATCCGTTTAAGCTAATTTGCCTTGTTTTTGATGAATTTATCCTTTGAAGTAGATTAGATTTTAGCTGTAGACTTTAGCTTTTTACAGAGAGTAGACGTTAGGTTTTTTTTTTCTCTGCGTAGGGATTGATGCTGTTTTCTTGTGCACTTCACTATGTTTTCACTCAAATTTCCGTTCCCAACCCGTTGTGTCGTGTGTCCTCATATTGTGTCGGGCCTGTTTGTAGATTGCCTTCCCGAGCGGAGAGTTGAACCAAACAAAGACTTCACATAGTGCTGATCCAAAAGATTCATACTGATGCTGCATCAGCGCCGATGCTCAAAGAGGCTTCGTGCACACAAGCCCCGGCTGTGTTTATCAAGTGTAGCTCGTGTCACAGTGCATCCAAATATGTTGAACTGTAGATATGTAGATAATAGAAATAATGGTTTTACAAAGGACTGCTCACTAGACCATGGAAGTGCCATTAAAGACAATTCTTACAGCCTTTAGTGAAACAGCCTGAAGGAATTTAGGAGTGATCCAAAATTCTGCAAAAACAAGTTTTAGCTAAGCCTTAATGTTCTTCTCTGGATGAACTGCCTGTACTCTCATGGGAGCGACACCGAGTTGTAAATACTACATGGAAACGAGCTTGTTTGAACGCCGTTGAGTTCGTCGTCACGCCGGTCGAGTCAGCTGGGGGGTTACGAGGAGCTTTTCTTCCCGCTCTTCAACCATCCACGTTTGAGTCCAGTAATAAAGACGTCGTGAAGACGTCCTTCTTAAGGGTCGAAGCGCGGTGTTTTTCGCTGTGTTTTTTTTCTTTTTCCGCAACCAAAGACGTTGTAGCCGACCGTCTTTAAGCTCTTGGTTTAAGCTGCTCTCATTTGTGGACGGTCATGTGTTGCGTGCAGCTGGATGAAAAGCCCTTTTCTCTCCTCCTGACTGATTCAGACAGGGACGACATCACAATAAGGGGGCGGGGGTGACGTGCACACAATATTCCATTAAGTCTAAGGTTTTGTGAGAACTTTGCCACTACTCTGTCCCTCACATAGTAAAGTACATGTAAATGATCTGGTTTTGTTGACATGAGTTGATTAAGCTGAGTTTTGGTGCGCATGTAAACTTATTATGGACCTTATTGGCCTACGCCGACACACAGAAGATCTCCAGAGCTTTTACGATGGTGACGGTTTTCAGACACGAGAGCTCATTTTGTAAATAATGTTTGTTTTTTTCTTCCACTTTCTTGTTAGTTTCTGTCTGTTGTTTGTGTGTGTGTGTTTTTTTTTAATGATTCATAGCCTGTCTAGATAACACAGTGACCTGCAAGGTTTTCACATTCAGTGCCCCATGAAGGAAATGTCATGGATGTTGTTTATATGTTCAGAGAAATGATATTCCATGTATTAGCCATCACTTTAATACAAAATACCGGATTTTGAAACTATGAAATGATCACTTGTTACAATTACGTGTTTATTTATTTAATTTTTTTCTTATACAAAATTGTCAGAGATAATATTAGAGTAATGGTGCTCAAACAAATAAGAATTATGAAAATTATAGAATTTTAGAACCGTACGTTACAGTTAAACTGTAGAAATACTGAGGTCAACGTGTGCTCTACACACAATATTTGAAAATCAAAAAATCTTGTTGCACTTATTTTTAGTCTATACCGATTTAAAAGTGCTCTTTTTGTCCATAAAATGTAGATTTGATGTCTTATTTCATAGCTTCAAAATGTTTTGCTGCTAAAACAGGATTTCCAAACACGTGGTTTGATGTTGCCCAATCAGAATTCTCCAAATGTCCCATTTTATTATAATTTGGTTGATAGAGTCTGTGATTTTTTTTTCTTCAGAATAACCATATCATTTTAATTGTTTTACTAAAGTTGTATTTGACTTTATTGAAACAAACAAATGTTGTCTTTTGGTGACAATCATTGTAATACAAATACAATTAATCATCCTGTCTGAACCAAGTTTGTGTGAAACTCAGACATCTTGAGAATCTGAGGGGCTCATCTTGCTCCCTGCTTGTAAACAGTTTTCTTATTTATACAAAAAATTCATTTTGTACAGTTTTTTTAAGAAGAAATAAGTTTTGATATTTGGTTATTTTGCAAAGCCACTTGGCTCCTTTTGTCTTCCTGTGCCAGAGTTGCTATGTTTTCTGTAACTTTTTATTTTTATTTTTATTGATTGAGATAAGATTGTCTTGCTCTTTATTGGTTTTCTCTTTGAATTTGTTAATTTCCCTTTTTTTAAATAAAAATCTTGTTTCTGTGGTTTGGCGAATTGTTCTGTTGAATTACAGTATTACTATCAAAAAATGACTGCTGTATGAGTAAATAGGCTCTTTACATTTCATTGTTTCATCAGCAATGCAGTATAAGGCTACCGACAAAAGGTCAATAGAACATTGGACATTATTTAATCAATAATATTCATTTCACAGCATTTGCTGCACGGCATTTTTTTAAATGAAAAGAAAGAGGTTTAATTTGGAAACCCAAATTTAAAAACAATGTCAGATCAATAGAAATATATTAAGTGCAGTAAATATTAAGCTCTAACGTTGTATTATTGTGCTATAATAATACTTAGGGACTTGTTGAGCTCGCCCTCAACAAGCACCAACATGGCGCATTGCGCAATGAACCTGGTGCTCACACACAAAACGGGATTAACAAAAGTCCAGTAAACGGATAGATTTGGTTTGAACATAGGATTTCTTATGATTTATCAAAGAAAGTCACCAACAAATAACGTTAACCTAACGTTACTTACCACTGTGCGTAACTAGATCAAGTTGTTTCATTGGAATCATTATTCCAAGCAGTGGATGTTGGTAAATTCACCCCTTTGTCCAGTTTTAAAGTTTTAAACATTGGAAATTGGAAAACCATAAAAGATTATAACACATCTTCGTTGGTTATTGCAATGCACACGTTTTATTTTCTCCAAATGAATAAGCGACCCAAATGTCGTAGAGCTATCGCTATATATTTAATATTTTATTGAGCTTTATACAACATATGATGCATACATTTGTATGCATAAAAACATATTACCATGCAAAGTGTTCTGGTCCTTATATATATCATTATTTTCTATTATATCCAAAGGCCACATTAAAGTTACAATAGAAATTGCAAATGATGATATGATTCCACACACACACAGACACACACACACACACACTCCCTTTATGGTTGATGTTGCCTGCATCACCTGTACCTGCAGTACATTTCCAAACATCTCATCTACGATAATGTGCATTAAAAGCCAGCAAAAGCCTGCTCTATGTAGCTTGTGAAGCGCTCAATGGAAGAAACTCAACTTAAAAGTGCAGCTTCTTTTGTTATTTGAAATTTCAATAAACGTACAAACTGATACTGACTGAATATTTTTGATGTGCTGTTCACTCATGAGCCGAATGACTGTTTAATGGCGGATGGTGTGCTCACAGTAGACCCCAGAGCAATGAAACACCACATGATCAGCCAGAGCACAGGGACTAAAGTGAGGTATCGGGCAGGTGCACGTCAGGACAAAGAGACAGAAGCAGCAGGATGCAAAGACACGATTACGTGAGGGGAAAATGAACAATACTGATTGGCCCCACCGGCATCTTGTTCATGAGGCTCATTACTCCACGTTGATTGAGTTTAGGAGTTGAGGTGAGAAACATTTGCAGTATGTATACGTACAATAGAGGCGGGGGGGGTGAGCTGGTTCACTCGCGGCCTCCTCCCACGATCTGCAGCAGGAAGCTGAACAGGTAGATGATGTCCAGGTAGAGGCTGAGGGTGGCAAAAACATATTCCTCTGGACTTAGAGAGTAGCGCTTGTTGCCCAACAACAGCTGGGTGTCGAAGGCCAGGAACTGTGGCGGGAAGAGAGATGGATGGATGAGACAAGGAGAGTAGATGAGCAGAGATGAAAAAGAATGAAACCTTCCAATGGACAAGAATGAGGCTCATTCTCACCAGAGTGAAGAGGATGGCACCTAGCACAGCATAAGTGGCATGTAACCAAGGAACCTGTGGAGCCCAAAAAATAAAGCATTACAAAACACCGTTAAGAAGGATAGCAGGATGCTAATTTAAGAAAAGCAGTGCTTTGCTAGATAATCTGTGAGGATAATCTCTTCCCGTTAACGCACACAAATGCCGCCCTGCGGCTTTGACCTGCAGCTCGTCAGAAATCACAGCTACGTCAGACGTCCCTTACGTGCGTCCACTTACATATCCAAAGGGGACGACAATGGAGAAGGTGATGGAACAGAGGAGCATGACCATGCACAGAGAAAACAGGACGCCTTGACAGGAAGTGACGTCGATCTGCGGCGTGTGAGAGAGAGAGAGAGAGAGAGAAAACGCACAGTGAATTTTTTTCTGAGTTGTTTGACAGCCATCGGAAGTGTGGCTGAAGCCGTTTCTGCTCACTTTGCTCTGGAAGCTGAAGATGGTGACAGAGAGACACACCACGGCTGTGATTCCCAGGCACAGAACCACGGATTTGGTGTTGTAAAAGCTGGAGGGAGAGAAGGAGTCTTTTAGACTGAAAAGCTCCCGCGGCGTGTTCAGCTCAATGTGAGCACACATTATGCATTTACCTCGACATGAATCCCATCATGAAGGCCATGCTCAAAGTCTGAGGGGGAAAAGCAAAGCTTATTACCACAGGTATGTGGGTTAAAGAGACCATATGGTGGTCTGTGATGAGCAATAATACTCACAAAGAGAACTAACAAAATGATATTCCACGGAAACTGCCTCCTGTTTGGGTAAAAAATAAAAGTATATTTATGAATACAAAGTACAGAACTTAATGAATACATAAAATGAATATTTGGGTCGTCAGTTATGTTACCTCAGCTCTCCACAACAGGACAGTGAGATGTAAGTGGCAAAGAAAACCAGACTGTCAGGAAAAAAAAGAAAGATGATGGAGATGAGTAAAGTCCTAGAAAAGACTGAGACTTATTACGTGAAGCGTTTTGTCGTTTTCACTCACTAAGACGCCATGTACAAGCCTGGGTGGGTCTGGATGAAAAACCTCACCGGTGCACTGTAGAGACAAAACATGCATTCGCTTCAGATATCAAATCAGCGAGCGGTGAAAACTACAACTTGCGTTGTCCAAAGAGTGCAGTTACCAAAATGAGAAGAGGGCAACAATGGCCACTGTCACCAACAGCTGGACCATGAGGATGGCGTAGACCTGCAGGGAGACGTGCACAGTATCAGAGCAGCGGAGGAGGAACTGCGATCGTGGCTTCGTCACTGGCTTGACACATTTACCTTCCGGATGAAGGTCCGCCTGATGTTCTTGTCGTCAAACACAAACTGGGCCTCCATCTCCTCGTAGCCTGCAGAAAGAGGTAGAGTCAAGGCAAAGTCAAGTCACCACTTTTAAAGTTGAACCAGTACAGTTGTATAATGATTAATAATCAATATTGCAAATGGAAATGAAACAACATATGGAATTGTAATGAAGGGAGATGTAGTCAGTGAGATTTGTTTCTACCTGCGGTCGCCTCCTGATAGCTCGGAGGCTCTTTATCGTCACACACCTCCTGAAAAAAAGGAAATACAGTTTGTAGGGTCATTACAAATTAATTTGTACTCACAGACACACACAACCCGGCTCTGTGCCAACTTTGCCTTCACCTTTTGTTTACGTGGGCTTAAGTCTTACAGCTTCCAGACAACAATTTCCTATAAGGGATTTGTCCACCAAACCGCCTGCATGTTTGATTAGTTCAAATGATCAGGATGGTGGTGAAGGCCGTACGTCATTATGTTGTTGCCGATTTTTTTAACCTTTAAGTCCAGCTGTGATGTTGCCATTAATATGCATAACTGTCAGAAACAGGCGACCATCTTACAAAACTCGATTTTACAAAACAAATTTACAAATTGAATTTGGTCCAATGTCTTTGTTCTTTATAAACTACCACTAGATACAGTATATATTATATCACAAAGTTTAGTACAGCTGAAAGGCCAAAATGTTTCCAAACGTACCTTTCCCTTCTTCATGATTTATTTCCCTTTTACACCTTTTAAGTTGCTGATGACGAGTAAAATAGTTTTTCTGTCTTTCAAATCCCCGATCGGAAACAATCTCTGCGCCTCCTGTCTCGTTTATTCGGTTTAGAGTGGGTCCAAAACACTGCGAGCTGCGGCCATAAAAGGTCGCTTGTAGATTAGTTGTTGCTCTAAATTTGTCTGCAGTGTCCGGATTACACTGAAGCTTTATAGGCCACCATGAGGATAATCCCTCTCTAGCCCTGATCCCATGCCACCCCTATCCGCCACTCCAGAAATGTCCAGGTAGTCCATGAGCATTGAGGTGAAGCCGGACCGCACCACTGCTGTGTCTCCACAGGGGTGTCCTTTATGTCTCAACAGTGGACAAGGACAGTTGGTCATCCTGACTAAACGGACTTACCTGCGTCACATAGCTATTGGTCTCCACTTTGTGGGCTCAGACAAAGATGATCTGTATATATTCATGATCTGTAAGAATATAACGTCAAAACAAAGCAAACAAGCACGTGGCTCTTTTATGTATTAACACGTCGAGTATAAGAATCATTTATGATTAATGACTTCTTCTGTTTATTTAACAGCTTTCTGTGCGACATCTGTTTTTGTGTAAGAGTGTTGTAATACACATCAGACTAATACGATTGAAGTTAAGAACGTTACGCAGCTAGCACGATTTGGCGGCATCTTTAAATCCAGCAATTTTAAGCGTTTAGAGCAGTGGTTCAGACTTTTTCTGTCGGGCGCCACTTTAGAGGAAGAAAAATGGTCCGTGCTGAATTTTTATTGAAATATTGCCATTTTGTGACAATATTTCAAAGAATCCTCTGTTCTGTCAGGTGGAAAGTAACAGTGAATTGCGCCACCTCGATTCACTGGAGGTTGTCAGGTTAATAGTATCCCTCCGCCGGTGGAAATAGACCTGTCTTGTTTACCCCAGATGCCTATATTTTCATTGGAATTTGAGTGTATGACTTATCTGCAGTTTTTAACCAGTAGATTATGGTCAGGCTTCAACATGACCATAGTCTTTTTCTTTTTTTTAAACTGATAACTTAAAGAGGCAAATTCAATTAACACGAACACATCTCAAAGAAGTCAACACAAAGCATGACTGCAAGTTTAACTAAGTTTTAACTCGAACAGTTAGGTTCAAATCTAAAACTTGTCCGAGCTCTCTGAGTCACAGAGAAGAAGTAAGTGGACATAATTAAACAGGGCTGTGACGTTTTGCAGTGCGGTTCGATCCGAGTTCTCCATAGTTTCCATGTCTCAGAGTCGTTGAGCAAGGCACTGAAGCCTTGCACAACTATATATATATATATATATATATATATATATATATATATATATATATATATATTGCCACTAGATGGCACCAGCAGAGCGGTGTATTGCAAGAGGAAGGACCCCGCGTCAGACACTTAGTACGCATTAACCATTGCATCCATAATAAAACAACAAGATTCCTGTAAAAATGTGCAATTCAATGATGGTTGCTCAACCTTTATCTCAACCTTTATCCTTTATAATCAAAAGCTCCTGATCGGCTTCTCAACGAATGGTGAGATTCTATGAACTTTGACCCTGAGGTACGCGGCGCCTTTGTAACACCACAGAGATGCTGACTCCTTGTTGTCACTACGCCTCTTGTCTGATACTGGCTGTGACTATTGACGAAATGGACTTTTGGTGTGTAATAATAATAATAATAATGTCAGGGTCACGTGCTCCTGTCGTTCACATCCCACCCAGCAGGTGGCATATGAAGCCCATAACACTTCAAAATGTCTGGAACACTGGTTTGGTCACAGCTCAAGCAGGACATGTTTATGGTCTTGTTCTTCTTTTCCTACTGCATCATTGGGAATAAACGTTTGGCTGTTTTAGGTTGAAAGAGGGCCACGGTGTGATTTGCATTTCTTGGCACAGAGGCGTACAGACGTGCTGTTAATACTGTGCTACTGCTTAGTTCGTTTTACTGCCCGATAACCGCCTGAGGCGGTGGGGATTTATTGCTTTTAAATTTACTGTTGGATATGTGCCTCCTGATATTCATATAATGAGTCACATCTTCTCCTGAACTTTCTCCTTAACTTTAGTCAATAGGTTTACCAAGGAGCAAATATTTATCCTGCCATAAACCCCTGCTATTTGCTGTCAACAAAGAATACATGTATTTGTGTGATTTTCAATTAAATTTCAAGATGTCTGCAAATAGATCTCAACTCTGACGTGTGCAGACCGTATCTGTTCACGTCAGTCCTTCTCACAGCAAACTATGACTCAGCTTATTGCGGAGACTTTTGAAGGCTACAGTCGCTCGTTATGGAAAATGTTCCCAACCATTTATATCAATGTGTGTTCCCGAGGGCCTTCCAGCAGACTGTAGTGATAGCGGCGCTGACGTCCTCTGGTACATGCTGCCTTTACTCGCATCTCAAATCAAGCCACAGCGTATGATGTATACCCTCATTAATGGTCTTAATAGTCACACTCTTGCTGGAAAGTCCAATGAACACCCAGGTTTCTTGGATCAACAGAAGGCCGCACGTTCCTCTTTTAAAATGGCCCGGTACTTCTGCCCATGATGCCGGGCACACGATCAAGTGCATAGCAATGTCTCCTAAAACAATTTGGTCTTATCCACATTCCTCGCGGCATATTGTCGTAGGCTTTTGATGTTCCTTGCGGACTAGAAGGGAATGCGGCCATCGAGTCCTTCCACTGCAGCACTTGTACCATCTTCATCAGGTCTTGCTGGAGGTGTCCTGCAGGCACGCATGGTTTCTCTTTGTTGTTCTCAGTTGCACACGTTCCTTGGATGAAATGTGGGGCTTTCTTCCCCAGCCATGCAGGTTTTGCAGCTGTTTACACTTCTGTAAAATGCTCCCATTGGTGTCTCTTGGAATATTACATTTTTTTGGGTGTTATGAAATAATCTCTCTCAGCTGTTGTGTAAGCTCTGTATGTCTTTTCCATGACTGTAACCTTGATTACCTTCATGCGTGAGGTTTGTATAAGTATCGCATCTGAAGCCAATGTGGAATCATTAGATGTTGCCAAAGGATTAATTCTTTTTCAACTCCACTTAAGTGACAGACACTTTAAAAACAGCAATATTATGTCGGGGTTGAATAAATGTGACATAGCTAGCTTCACAAAACATATTTTATATATATTTGTAATAACAAATCACAATTTTCCGGGTTGATTTTTCTCACTAAAGATATTAAGAAGTAAGCCAACGTCATCTGAATCCTGCTCTTTAAAGAATATTTATGCATTCATATCAAATAATTACAATATTCAGTGTGTTTGTTGAGGTGTGATATTCTTTTAACTACTGAAAAAATGTTTGTAATAAAGCCCCTAATGGCTCTCAGAAGTGAAGTGTGATTGGCTGATTGCCCCTGTTGCTAGGCTACGGCTTACTGTAGGAAAATAAAAAAAAAAGATGGGCACAAGGTGAAACGCTATATAACATTATTTAATAATGAATCTGTATAGTGGAACCATAAAACATTTACAAAATATTCACACGGTGATGCAGTCAGTCGACAATACATTTATTTCATTTATATATCTTCAAATAAAAAGTTTATACTCTGTATGGTTGAAATGCTATTTTCTCTTTGCAGTCCGTAGATCAATCTATTATGGGTGATATACATACAATAATTCAATACAAGCTTCATTTACATATCCAATAATCTGCAAACTAACAAGGACCAAGAATAAAGGTTATATACAAAATGTACAAGGAAACACCTCAACATATATCCCATCAGGCCCGGTCTGACATGACCGATAATTTCTCCCTGATTAACGAATACAAATACAATGCATCAACTCATTTCTTAAAAATGTTATACATTTATAAATCACAAATGGGTGATTTTGAGTGAGTGAAAATAGCTTATGTCAATTAAACAGGGCACCAACGGCCCGCCCTTCCAACGGTGTTTTAGACATTGCTATTGCTATATAATATATTGATTTAGAAGGACTATATAATGTAGGGAAAGTGCCCTTTGCATCTAGTTTGTAGCACAAATGTACAAGAGGAGATCAATGTTGCTGAAGGTTTGCACGTGGTTCTTTTTTCTCTGGGCGACAGTGTGCGCTCGCCTCTTGTTAGCTTTGTGTGCTGGGATGTGAGTACAGAGTCTAGCGAGGGACAACAGGCTCTGGCCTCTTTTTGGTCTTCAGCACAAACTCCCCGATGGGAGAGGTGATGACTTGATGGTTGCATGTTGATTCGAAGCACCCAAGGAAGAACATAGTTTGTTTTGATGTTTGTTTGAGAGATCCTGAAACTGGAGGAAGACTTAGGTCCAGGAGCCTCCCCTATTACCTACTTTTTTGATTTTATTTTTTTAAAGTTCACCCACTTCTGACATCAGACTTGATGACTTGAAGCTCCAACAACAGCTGACCCTCATGCAGAGGCCAGTGGACTGTATGTGGCAGGCCGGGGGGTGGAGGGGGGGGGGGGGGGGGGTCATGGGGAGCAGGGAGGCTCCCCAAAGCAAAATAACTACGGAAGCTTTTGGCTCTTTGAGCTCAAGGGTCTATGCGGAAAGCTAGAAGCTTGTCAGAGTGGTGGTTGTTCAGGGTGCGCAGGTCCGGCAGGCGGAGCAGCAACTTGGGGAAGAGGGTGCTATCGTCCGGGCGGCGACTGGTGGTGAGGGAGCGCAGAGCTTTTATTAGATTCTCCTGCAGTTGCTCCACTGCCGCCACCTCCACGATGCCCGAGCGATCTGTAGAAAAGGAGTTGGGGGGCGGGGATACAGTTTAGACCCGAGGAAATATGTGCATCAAGTACGTGTCCATTTACTATTAGCACGCCTGCTTACCGGCAGAAACCAGCACGACAGCCATAAAAAGAGCCATTTCGTCTGGCTCCAGACACAAAGACCCGAGCTTCTCGCTGAATTCAAACATGGCGTCGAGTAAGGAGCCCATTCCAAGAGCCCGTAAGGGATGCCAGTGAGTACGTCTGCCCATTGAGGAAGGTCACCGTCCTCTCCTTGGGGTCAAACAGTGAGCAGAATCTCACCATCAGAACCTGTAGACAAAAACAGACCACATCAGCATCAGAAAAAAAAAGAACCTCCAAAAGTCAAGAAAATGTCCCGCAACAAATCATTCTTAGCCGTGCTGTACCTGGAAGGTGCCCGATTTGAGCAGCATGACCTGATCATGCTGGCTGAGGGACTGGAAGCCCGGGATGCTCTTTGCAAACTCCACCACCTCTTTAACAGCAGGGGTGAAGCACTGGGAGAAACGACTCCCACACCTCCTGACTGGAGCGACTGGCCGGCGCCACGGGACACGAGTTGAGCGGACACGCCTGCGAGACAAAGGGAGGACAATAAGCACAACAGACCCCTTCCAATGAAATTCCAACCGACTGAAATAGAGTTAGTCTCACCAGCACTTTGGCTCCTCCGTTCAGCTTCCAGGGGCAGGGGCTTTGGCTGCGGGCGTCGCTGGCTGAGTAACTGTTGTGATTGGCCGAGTAGGCCTGAGAGGACAGGCGGCCGCTGACGGGGCACCGGTTCTGATTGGAGAAGGTGTACTTGGCGTTGTCGACCGCGGCGGCGTTGTCATTGTTGCCGGCGGAAACGGGGGAGCCCGCGGGGGCGTGGTAGCCGCCGTGCTCCCCGAGGTGGTGGGTCTGGGTCGACGAGTGCGACAGCGACGGCTGCTGCGCCGAGGCGCCGTGGAAGCAGGAGGTGCCGGCGGCCATCTTGGGCGGTTTCTCGTCCCCGCCCGTTGAGCCGCCGTGGTAGGACTGCGACGCGGGGCCCGCTCCGTCCGGGCTGCAGGGGGCGTCGGTCGGGGGCGACACTTCCATGTCCATGGAAGCGGATTCGTTGAGACTGTTCATGTAACTCTGCATCTCGTCCAGCAGTCTCTGCTTCTCCCGCTTGGGAATACGGCCAAAACGCACAGCTGAGGAGGAGAGAAGCACTCTGCGTTAGCCTTCCCTGACGACCAGGGGGTGGTACCACACGCCATCCGACACGCGTAACCACGTCAACACTCCATTCAAAAAGAAGGGAGAGAAACCGCCGCTCTTATCGGTTCCTTTCTGGGGGATTACTGACGCAGGTGCGTCTCTGCTGTTTCACTCTTATGCCGTCATCTTATCGGACTGACTCAACCTCCTCTCCAGCCATTACAACCCCCTTTTCAATTGTGCACCTCCGCCGACTTCCCTATTTATAGTGCGCTGTACCATCTCGCCGTCTCCCTCACTCTCTCCTTTCTGACTTCCAGATAAACACTCCACCTTGTGGAAGTAGGTCACTGGGTCAATAACGCTGAACTTGATTCCATTTGGAAAATGAGTGAAAAGGTCAGACAGATAAGTGACGCAGGGAAGAGACCAAAGGTTGAAAAACGATGGTCAAATTGGATTTGCGGGCAGTTATCATGCTGTCAAAGACATGGACTAAAAGAAGCTTTGAGAGTCTACATTATTATAATTTATAATAATATAACGTTTCTAGAGAGCCAATAACACAATATTACCCTTTTATCTTTATTTGCGCGTTCAGAAAATGAAAACATGGTAATCAACAATAAAGTTTCCTGCTGCGCTCTCAAGCAGGTGAATGTTTTTTTCTTTTTAGGTCAGCTAAAAATGTTAGCTCCGGAAAAACAAAAAATGATTTATCATCACCTAGTTTAGCTGTGTCCCGAGAGATGGGAGTCCTGCGGTGAAGTGATGCAGTAGAGCGGATTAACTGTAGTAATATTATTTTATATTTCAAGTCGAGGTAAGAGGGCAGAATAATATTATGTCTCAAATGATTGATTGTTAATATCAACGTTACAAATAGGTCACGTCTCGGTGGACGTGCAGGTTAACCAACAACTGTGTGCCCCAGTTTCCCAAAATAAACTATATTTGTCACAGTTTCTCCAAGACTGATGACCACTGGGACTCGAGAGCTCTTCTTGCTATAAATCAGACAGTAGGGCAACTAGAGAGGACGTCAGAGGGAACCAGGGACAAAAAAAAAAGGAAAGACAAAAGGGACAGAAATTTGATGGGAAAGTAAAGTTTTGGGACGAGGAGAGGAATTCGCCGCTGAGAAATGTCCAACTAGAAGCTGCATTTGTACATCGCTGTCTCTCACCATCTCTGGACATGCCCACGGAGAGACACTTCTTGAAGCGGCAGTGCTGGCACCGGTTTCTGTTCATGCGCATGATGAGACAGTTCTCGTTCTTCACACACATCTTGTAGTGGATGTTCTGCTGAATGCTGCGTCGGAAGAAACCCTAGAGGAGGCCCGAGGAGAGAAAAAGGCTTTAAAAGAGGCTCTTTTGTGGCAGTGGAAAGATGTGACGTAGCACTACGGGTGCGCGGTCCCGCTTACCTTGCAGCCCTCGCAGGCGTGCACGCCGTAGTGGAACCCGGAGGCGATGTCCCCGCACACCTTACACAGGAGCACCATGCCGCCGGTTTCTACCGAAAGGAAGCACACAGCCGTCATCAGACAGAGGGAGAGAAACACGGCGGCCGAGTGCTGGAAAGGGGGACGCGGGGGGGGACGGGACGCAGGGAAGCGAGTGGGTACTTACTGGTGAACGTGCCTGTGAAACCGCAAGGCCGTTTGGCCACCGCGGGGTGGCTGAAGGTTGCGGATGCCGCCGCCGTTATCTGGGCCGCGGCGGCGTTGTTCGCCTCGGGAAACTGGAAGACCAACTTCGGCGAAGGCGTCCCCCCCCTGCGCTCCCCTCTCTGCTTCAGGGGCCCGATCTCCTGAAAGGAGACACCCTCTGGGGACGAAGGCTGCGAGTGGGAGGAGGGCGACTGGGTCTGGTATCCACTGGAGGGGCTGCCGGGACTCGGGCTGGCGCTGCCGGACGAGCCGGCGTACAAGATGACACCACCTGGAAGAACAGAGAGAGGCACAGAGCTCAGCGGGGGGGGGGGCGATCTTCAACTGGGTCGTGCGTGTTGTGCAATGCTCTACTTAGACGAAGTAATGTAGCTGATGAATCATTTTGAGAACGCGTTGGGTGGCCTTTTGTTTTCTATAGACAATCATTTAACAGGAACGGCTGTGTCGTGGCAACGGGCGTGTTGCTTTTACTGGTTGGCTCCACGCCAGCAGCAAATGCTGCTAAACACGCAGGAAGGAGGATAATGATCCACACGTGTTGGCTGGACCAGCAGCCACACATGGCTTATCTAACCAGGACAAGATTAAGGCTAAATGTTACGTCCGATGAGAGATGTTTACTACAGAAGCTTCATGTCTTTGATACAGCAGCCTGCAGTGCGTTATTATTTCCCAACGACATGCGTTGTTACACAAAGCAAACGTCTGTGGAATAGCAGCCATAAAATGAGTCACCACACATTCCACATTGTGCCACAAGGCACACACCAGCCTTTGTTTAGGATTTGTCATCGAGTAGGAAATGTCCTCTAGCCCCCAACACAACACCCATCCGCCCCCTTCTGTTTCGAACACAGTGTTCTTCCCTGCGAGATAAAAGCCTGCCCCTCACGTGCAGGCTCAGCCAGCCGCCCCCCCCCCCCCGCCCGCCTGCTTTCAGCATAGAGTCTTTCCTCCTCTCCTCAGCCCCTCCCTTCCTCTCTATCCTCCTCCCCCTCGCCCCCCCCCCCTCCCAGGCTGCGGGCATTCAGACCCATCTATCCGGCAGCCACCTGACCGAGAGCTCACATGGACTCTTGACACAGTTCCCGCCCGGCTCACAAGGCTCTTTTGCGCAGTCCCGTGTAGACAACAGCAGCAGCACAATAACAAGCGCCAGGGCACATCACGTTTGGTACAGAGAGGGCTGCTGCGACGACAGAACGCTCCTCGCTCCACAGCACAGTCACGTTGCCTCTGGCCATTATCTGGATGCATATAAATGAGGGTTTTACCATTTTTTCAATTTTATGCATTAATGGCAACATCTGTTAAAAGGATGGAGAAAATAGCATAGCGAAACTAATTTTCCTGCAGAATGATTTGGATTTAAATAATTATAGCAATTCAAACAAAATAAAAAAAATTCCCATATGATGATCCTCTGATTCAGTGCAGAGTTTGCCCTGCAGTTTTATTTGCAATTAGATCACTGTGTCAACCGGGCATGAAAGCCTGCTCACCAAAATATTTCCCACGTAAGGAGATGACACGCGCCGCATTTATTCACATCGTGATCATCATGATGCGCATCACGTTCAGGGGTTTTCACCGCACGACAGTCTGCCCGAAAGTCACGTTAAGAGAGGGGCGCCACGATCTCAATTAGTAACGAATCCCTTTGGATTGTCGGCGCTGTCATTCTGCGCACGTTTCCTCTCAAGGACTTTAAATCTTTGAAGAGCCCCCCCCTCCCCCTCCCCCTCTGCACCCCTCCCTCTTTGTGCTTTCTCTCCCTGAGAAAACACGTGCGGCACTTCTGTTTATCTCTAAGTGCCTCCTTAATTCCCCGACTCACACGTGTCTAAGCCGAGTGCGAGGTGATCTGGGCCGGGGGGGGGGGGGGGGGGGGGGCAGGAGGGGGTCCTTTCTTGTGGTAGTGGCAGCTCCAATATCAGCCAAACTGTGACGTGTTAGTCCCTGCGTGTAAGTGTGTGAGAAGCACAAAGCTTCTTTTTTTTTCACGTGAGCTTCACTCTCTCTTTTCCAAATTCTAGGGTCGCATCTCCGCCCCCACCCCCGTAAAAACATTCCACATTTCGTCTCCTCCTAAGAATTTCCTGGAATCCGTGTGTGCCTGGGTGCCAGATTGAGCTCCGGGAATGTCATCCGGGCTTTACTCAGCCACAGGTTATACGACATGTGACCCGTGGACACACAGAGCGCATGAGAAGCACAGAGCAAACACCGCGGCCCTCCGCCCCTCCCTCCTGCCGCAGCCCGATGAACTTGCACTCATGTGTTCCCGCCCTCGGGGCACGAATGCACGGCAGGCCTCGTGTGCGGGCGGCGTGCGCATATGTCCGTCTGGAAGGTAGCCGCCCCCCTATTAACTGTAAACTAGTTAGTCCTCTTTGGTGTGAACATAAGCAACTGTGCGTGGGCGGCATTAGCTCTACTCCACGTGAAGCACAGGGTTGGAAAACAACGTTTACCCGCTTGCGTGTGCAATAGACGGGAGTAGCAGGTGGTTCCCAATCCGGGGATAGAAATACTATCTGCCATGTGAATCAAGCTCGGCTTTTATTACATATTAGCTTGTTGTGTGATTGTCCTTCGAGCGACCAACCACAAGGAATCTGGTTTCAGGATTCAACATGGAGTTTATTGTTCCCGCTGGCGTCAATGGCACCCAACGACAGGAACTGTAGCCAAGTTTGAATGCAATGGGAAGTCGGTTAAAATGTCCCTTTGAAACCAAACGACAACAACCGGTTAGATAAGGTCCATCACAACTACCATTCAACCTTTTCAAAGTAACCAGGTCGAAAGAAAAGCCCCCTAAACCTCTGTGACCCACTGACCAAGCTTCAGTAAATGAAGAGGAATCCCCGTGCCAGCGATGGAGAGGAACGTTTGGGGGGGGGGCGGTGTTCTCTGGAGTCAAGCCTCGGCACGTGGATTGTGGAGCTGTACGCACGTGATGTCAGCTCGAGGCGGTGCAACCGCGTGTTTAAAAGAGGAAGAAGAAGAGGAGGGGGGGGGGGGGGAGGAACGAGGCGCATGATTCCCAGGGTGCACCGGGCGGATGAGAAGGTGCGACGGTCGTAACGCGTCACAACGTCTGCGTGCCGCACGGTGACCACTGAATACATTGAATGTATATTTACGTCGGGGAAGGAGGGGATGAATGTAACACGCTTCAACGCGTGTTTTCTCCGACACGTCATCTATTTCGGCCCGGGGTGGCCTGTGATCTCTCCGCGCTATATGAGGAGAAATAAACCCGTAGTTACGCATGTCCGTGGCATCCAGTGCTTCTTATAGCCCGCTGCCCGCAGCCGACAAAGTGCGTCGCTTGATCGGATCCGTTACGTTTATATCGTTTTTCTTTTTTTGGACATGACCGCAGTTTCCCAAGTCCCAAGTAATTCATTTATGTCTGACTCCGTGGGCTCAACTTCTCCCCTCTAAATCCCACTCGCTCGAGTTTCGGAGAGAAATTACACACAATGAATCGAGCGAAACTTCGTCTGAACTAATGCGCAAAATCCGGAGCATCAACAACAACAACAACAAGCGGATGAAAATGACGACAACGTGCAGCGGGTCCGGGGTCGTTTTGGGTCGCGCCAGTTTGTTTACATGCGGAGACTCGGAAGTCCGCTGCAGAGATTGACGAGAGAGGACTTCCCTCTGCGTGCGCTCCCCACTCACTCCAAACTCTCCACGGTCTGCAGCCCACGAGCACCTGGCTGCGTGCCATATGTCACACAGCCGAATTACAGCTAAACATCCTCCCCTTCGCCCCGAATTATGGAGCATCTGGGAGCGGGGTTTACCACGTCGCAGGTCCGGCTCGGCGTCAATTAGAAATTGCACAAAAAGTGCATAAAACAGTGAATGGCCGTGTGAATAAACGACAGAGCAAACAAGATAAAGCACAAGGGGGCATACTCGCCATTCTCCGCCAACGAGCAGTTTTAATATTGACATGACATATACAATTATAAATAAAAAAGACTGCTGGCTCAGAATAATGTTCAATATTTGACGCAGCATTGGCATCCGACCCGACTGCACCATTTCACTAATTAACGTTACCGCCGTTTGACAAACGGCTAAACAAAAACAAAAAGTCACATTTCTAAAGGATTCAGGGAAAACACACACGCATGTGGGGCTTAAGGCTCACTCACCACCAGGACTGTGCTCCATGTTTTCCGGTAGGTTGATGCTGTTCGGTTGTTATCGCGCGCGTCCGATGCCTTCGCTTCCCACCGACGAGTGTCGTCGATATCGGCGAAGAAAGGGAGTCAAGGGCTGCAAGAGTGTGTATCCGGGGTGCAAGCGGGGGGCATCGGAGTTGCTGAGGAAAAATAAAACCGTGTCCACGAAAAGCGAGCAAATATTTTAAATATTTTTCAGGTCAGTAGGTTGCTCCGAATAATCTCCGAGGTGAGGAGGCTGCGAATGACAGCTCGCCTTTCGTGTCTGCACACCTACGATGCGCCGGTGTCACCGAAGGGCTCCTCTAACGCGCACAGCTGCCGTGTACAGTCACCATCAAAACATGACCGGAGTGCAAGTAGCTCCAAACACTCCCCACTCATCAATAAGCAACACGAGTCCTAAAATAACCAGCACGTTTTCAGGTGCCTGAGTGAAATGTGACCATTTTTTTCTCCCTGTTCTCTTTTTGTAGACCCATTAACCGTCTCTCTCTCTCTCTCTCTCTCTCTCTCTCTCTCTCTCTCTCTCTCTCTCTCTCTCTCTCTCTCTCTCTCTCTCTCTCTCTCTCTCTCTCTCTCTCTCTCTCTCTCTCTCTCTCTCTCTCTCTCTCTCTCTCTCTCTCTCTCTCTCTCTCTGCAGCCCTCCCCTCCCCTCGTTCCCTCGTCCTCCGGCTTTCATTGGCTGAGGGCCGCGCTCGTCCGACATTGGAATGCTGGGTAAAGCTCTCCAGCATGTGCGCATGGCATGTGAGCTCGCTGCCCTACTGACACACATTTTATGCTAATGGCCGCGATAAGGAGACGAGGAAACGAGAGGTCTCACTCCTTCCTCCTGTCCCGACTTGTGTCGCAGTTCTGTTCGGTGAGGACAAACCATAATGGGCGATCGGCGGTATCGTGGAAGACTTTTTCGACGATGACGTCACCGGTGGACCACAATAAGTTTCCCCCGTTATCACGGAGGGTTGTGACACGTCAATTCAAATGATCTAATGAAACGTGCAAGCTACCTTTCTATAGTTTACCTTTGGTAACATAAAACATTAGAACAATTTCTTCTTATATATTCCATAATATGTTCAGTTCAAACACATCTACATTACCATTTTCTGACTTAATCATAATTTAAAACAGGAATAAAACAAATAAGCTCAATCTTTATGGATCCCAAGAACACCGATATAGCACCGATATGGCATTTTGTCACATAAGTAATGAGGCTACAGGTATGTACCGACAATACATCTAAAAAAGTAAATATAGGAAAATGTACATTGATAGTTTAAAATTGTTTGTATAGTAAATCTAATCGTGTGTATGTAAACAACTCATTATAAAGCAGTAATAATGTTATACTAATACTTTAATTAAAAAAATGCTTTTATCCCTAAATGTACGTATACATAGTTTTAATGAATTCATTAAACAGTTAAACAGGCCTGTAATTAATACACATAACAAAGTAGGGCACAAGGTCGAGCTGCAACAAATAAAAAGTCTTGAATAAGACCGTATAAGACGGAGAAGGTGAGCGGTACACTGCATTATGAGGTCAACGTGTCAGCGACGATGCACGTGCCTCCCCTGTTCTCGGCCTAACCGCATTACCAGAGCGCATGCGCAAAGGCCAACGCCCACGCTGTCGCCACAGAATCGGGCGAGGGGGCCCTCTTCCCAAGCATAGGCGATCTTTGCTTGAAAAAACTGGCACGTGTGCAGGGGGCGGTTCTCACCGTGACTCCCGCCGGTCTCGCACAGCACCTCCTCCTCGCCATCACGTTTCTCTTCTCCCCGCAGATTGTGTGTTTGCATAAAGCCGAGCTATCGCCGGAGATTGGCCGGAACGGAGTGAATGTAGGTCAAACATGCGCACCGTAAAATAACTCGCATGTGTTCTTCTAAAAAAAAGACACGCTGTCCTTTCAGAGAGCACTCAGCTTAGCTGCGGGCTACTTTTAAGTCACGCAGCTCCCCCCCTTGGTGCATTTTGTTCACAGCCATCTTATTCTGGAAAGGTGAGCCGAATGAGAAACTCCTCGACAGATTTCCACTTTTAGGGAATTGGGCTATGGGGTCAAAGTGTGTTTGATATAAGTCAGCACCTGGGCTTTAATGTAATCTGCTGGTAGCCATCCACCCCAAATGACGGGGGTCACTTTTGTATCCAATCATTCGTCTGGGTTTTGACTCGTGCAGCTTGCTGCACATGTCACAATCCCCATCACAGCCTGTGTCCTAACCAGGCAGCAGGAAACCTTTTGAGTGCCCTGCAGGGTTAGAAATGTGGGACACTGAGAGGACACTGAGAGGACATTTCCTCCACTCAAGTACCTCGGTCATCAACACGAGGGCACGA